>OY728158.1:1678405076-1679655076 GCA_963277665.1 Viscum album
AATCCCAAAGGACTGATTAGTTTATCTATCTTGGAAAATAGATTACATACCTGAACATCACATTATAATTCAATGCATAAAATACAATATAGATGATATTTTGATAACTCCATTATTCTCATAGCATAATCCATCATATTATTAATTTTACACATCATGGAATACTAGGAATATAAAACATAAATATGGTGTTAGATTTGATGCTCATTAAGGGTAAATAATATAGTGGAAGCATTCATAAATAACATAATGTTTTATGTTAGTGTATATAACTAATAAACAGGCCTTTTGAAAATAATCATGAGCATAATATGCAAATAATAAGTCAAATAATTCTATATAAACATTAACATGGATATTATTCTAGTATAATAGTCACATGTACTATCAATAACTAATCTCATAATGAGGGAATTCATAAAATCGAATTTTTGTACTATCAAGATATATCCTCAAGAAAGCTACTATCAAGAAATATTCTCGTGACAATTTAATTATATGGGAGAAACCCTTCTGATTTGTCTAAAGAGTTATCCTTGTGATAACTATAAACTACTTGGAAACAAACCTGAAGGTTTTTTCCAACTGATTTCACCTCATGAGACCTATTGAAGCATCAAGATTCTATTGTCAGCCCTACTCGTTACATATTAAGTCCACTACATTTTTCATATGAAAAGGGTTAATCATAAACAATATAAACATTTGTATTAAAACTATATTATGAAATGTTAACCCATTTACTATAAAAAATGAATGGTATCAAAATAGAACATATATATTAAAACATATCATAAAACATTCAATAAAATATGGTATATTTTATTATAAACAATCGTCCTAAATTAATAATAAAATCCAATATCTGATGTTTATAGAGATGAAAATAATCTAATAAAATAATTAAAAATTTCATGGGAAAAAACCATTTTTTCCTTGAAATATTTTATTCAAAAGTAACACATTTATAAAAAAGATATTAAAAAACTGATTTTTAATCAAAATATCCCATAAAAATTTTAAACACTGAAGATAAATGCAACAATTAAAATTTTAAAATATTCTAATCTATATTAATAAATAGATATAACCCATTTTGAAAACATGAACATGAATGAGAACAATTTAGAATAATAAATCGTAGAAACATTTAATATGATGTTTAAGTTAAAATTATCATACATAAAATCATAAAAATATTCGGTTTGAAAACATTTTTAAGAAACATTGACATGAATGATAAATATATCCTAGTTAATACTTACCCATAAACAATCATAGAAAAAATGAGATTGAGAAATTAACCCTTAACTTCTTCATTCCTTTAGTCGAGGGTCAGTTAACAACTTGTATAATGGTTAAATCAGGTTACTAAATTAAACCAAGACCATATACATATTTATTAGGTCATATATTATCTTATTATATCATTTTGTTATTAATATTTCAGTATCACCAATATTTTGGGTGTTAACATATTTGTTTTCCTAGGCATTTGTTTATTGTGTGAGTCAAGTTTCTTGTGAATATGATATGTTTTATTCATGTACAAAATGATATTATGTTCATAAATATTATATTTATTCATTATAAAAATTTTATAATCATTATTTAATGGTTGACGTTGATAATTAATCTCATCGCGTCATAGAGACGGTAAGTCGTACGTACGCACGAGTGACAATATCATTCCATTAATACTTAAATGGTATGAAATTGGATGGTATATTAATTATAAAAAATCATATTCATTTCATATTCATTATTTATATCAATTATAACCATCATTATACATATCCAAATTAACTATTCCTTAAAAACATTACATCACAGTGTGGAGATGGTAGGTCATACATACACGCACATAGTGATATTATTATTCATGCGATGGATAAAAAGAAAAATATGGTTGTACCATAATCATGATAACATATTTGTATATGCATGATACTATATTTACTAATTTGGTTTGAAAAAAACATAGAAAGAAGATGTATAAGATGAAATTGATTTGAAATGAATTGGTAAAACAATTACCTCTTCTTTGGTGGACATCCTTTGGATCTCCTCTTGGGAACACTAGGGATGGTCATTTTGGAATATGAGGACCTCCAGAAGATAAAAAATAATTTTTATAGAAGAATAGGATAGGGTGGTTTAATTTGTAGGGCTCAATGTGGTGTGAATATATGAGGAGGATGTTCTTTTTATATAAGAGAGGGGAGGATCACTTTAAGAAACTCCCCAAATATTAAAATAATATAAAACTAGTATATATCCATATACTTACAAATGACCTGTAAATGAAACCTAAAATACATTTCAGACCATATCCTATTCACTTGTAATTATTTAACTTTTTTTATTTTTAAATAATTTGCTAATAAATTGAATCAATAAGATGTCATTATTGTCAAATTTAATACTATTCATTTAATTGGACTTAAAATACAGTAAGTCAAACTGGTAATTCAAAAATAATTCTATCACATTTATATTATATATATTATAGTTATAGTAAATTCATTAGTCACATTAAATAATCCCAAATATATCAAAATTAATGTTATCAAAATCATTTATCTTATTTTTATGTTAACTAAATAATTTTTTTTTATAATTGAATAGATTTTTAAGGAATTAATATAACATATAAAAAATAAAAATACTTCTCTATAATGAAAATAATTTCTTTTATATCAATATAGACATTATGATTCATTCATAGCTTGATTTTTTCCATCTGTGGACATATAAACGACATTATATAAAAGATAGTGATATCTTGTAATTGTCTTTGATTTATGTAATATATAAATTATTTCATGGAAACGTGTCCATGAAAAAATAATAAAAATAAAAATTATAGGATAAGGGATGAATAATATCCATCCAATAAATATTTTACATGTTTTTGTTTTATTTTAAACCTTATAATTTTGATTAACCCTTAATTAATCTATTTATTTTTAAATATTGTAGTAACATTTTAAATAATAAATAGTCAAAATGAATACTTATATGGTGTAAATTGTCCTTAAATGGACATGTTCTGAAAATTTAGATAATATTATAATCATTTTGTATTTTTTATTTATTTTTATTATAAATAAATAATTTGATAAATTATTATTTTTAAAAAAATATCAAGAGTGTCAATTTTGATACAATTCATTACATTGACATTAAAAAAATCAAAACAAAATGATAAATTTGAACCAAAACATTGAATACACTTCTAAAATATCTTAGTAACCTAGAAAACTTGTGGGGAACAATAAATAATTAAAAGTTTATTTTATTTTAAACAATTCTATATCATTTATTTGATATTTCCATCAATAAATCAATTACTACAACATCATTTTGGTACCTTTTAAATTAACTATTTATTTTGTAAAATTAAAAATAAATTACCATGATTTGGATAAATAATTTATATTTCTACTAAATATTTATATTTGACTATACCACTTATATAACCTCAAATTAAATATTTTATAGTTATTAAAATATGAGTATTTCATTTTTAATTCTTTTTTCAATAAAATATAAAAATGATATAATTAAAAAATATTTATTAAAAAGGATTATAATTTTGGTATAAGGTTGATTTTGGTCAAAAACCCCTATATAATGAAATTAGGACATGTGATAGGGTAATTTTAAAATATTACAATTTTATTTTTAACTTTAATTACTTGATTTACCCTTAGTCGGGGTAGATAAATAAATATTTACTAAAGTTACTATTAATAAAAAAATTAATTTGATCATATGATTCTACAAATATCAAAAATATTACAACCATGTATGTTTGTTTTTTTAAATTCAACTCAAAGAAGTTGTTAAATTAGGTTCAATGCTAATGTGGTGAGAAGGCCGGTAAAAGAGAGGCTTAAAAGTTCAGTATGTTTTTATAACTAATTTTAATATAAAATGTTTTCAATGACCTAAACTAGATTAATATACCTATTATTGATATATTACCACTTTAAAAATAAACTTATTATATATTAATTATTTAAATGAATATTTTTTTACTATAATGCAGTGTTTCTCACTATTAATTAAAAAAAGAAACTTTTCAGAAAAATAGCAAAAAATATCCATAAGATAATTTTGATATTCTAAATTCAAAAAATATAGCATATTATAGAAAATATAAATTTAATAATGTGGTTAATACTACTAAATATCACTTTTTAAAGGGATTATTTGATAGATCCCGGTATACTCGAACTCGGTGTACCGTGCAACAAAAGCAATCAAAGAGATTAAATTTAAAAATTTACATAAAAAACAATATTTGGATGTTACATTCTCCCTTATTTCAATAAATTTCATCCTCAAAATTTTAAATTATTCTTTTAAAATCAAAGGTTGATACTTGAAAATTCCACTTTGGGAAACCCACATCCAAAATAGGGTTAAAAAAACATCCTCTCAATAAGTGAAAGAAGTTAAATGTGAAGGTCAACACTAAATTTTGACTTAAAATAGGAGAACATTGGTGGAAAGTAGTGATATGTACATGGAGGAGAAAAATAAATATTTACACGGGTTGATTGAGGTCAGCAATAATAAACAATTAAATGAAAAATGGAAATCTTAGGGCCTCAAATCCATAAATCAATAAAGATTTAAAATACCATCAGTTCAAAAAAATTAAGGTATTAGGATAATATTTGTTTAGATACTATTTCCTATTCTGAAAGAATTATTTTACTATTCAAATAAGAACTCAAGAAAACTTAATTCATTTCATTCTATGTATCAATATTATCCATTGGTTGTGCTTAAATATATTTTCACATTGTTTTGTTCACTTGTATATAGATATTCACGATGGTTCATTATGCATAAAGAATTTATAAAGAATCATATGGTCTATAAGTATTTCATTCATCCTTTAAATGTTTACAAAAAGAAAAAAAAGTTAGAACATAATATCTAATAAATCATACTTAAACCCAAAACAATAATATCCAATGTTGAACTTATCTCTTTCCAACCATATGAATATTCTAAACTAATTCTATCCAAATTAATAGTTGAAAAAGTCTCTAAATTTCTATAATCAATCATAACATAGGATTCCCCAATCAATTTAATGTGGCACTTATTATAAAACAATAACTATTTGATCACCTTTAAATCCTTAATGAATAATATTATGCTTTTGAATCCTTAAAGAAAATGTATTGTAGTACAATATTATTATATCTCATTAATCTTATAACCATAAAACCAATGACATAATAATTTTTTGATCCAAGCACTAAATAACCTTAACCATTCCACATAACTCTTTAACCATTAACTATGCTTCCACATATTATTCCTTAATACCTCATTCATCCCATTTTTCTTTTGTAATATCATAATTATGAGTAATATAACCATTACCTGTAAAACCTTGTTGATTCTAACCATTGACCAAAACTCAAAGCACAATGTCAGAAACACTAATCATAGTGATATAGTCACGAAGAATCATTTATTGGATCTCTAAATAATGGAATCTACTTATCAATCCATACTTCCATAGTATTAATAAAGGCTAAAAATTACCAACTCAAAATGATGATATCCTATAAATAGACATATCATCAAATTAATTCATAAGTTTAAGTTTTCTAATCATTTATTTATAAATCTAATTTACAAGGTTACTCTTAAACTTCCTCTAATACAAATTGTAATTCCCCAACCCCAAAAGCGTAGATATGGTGCATTCTTTTAATACATTGGCATAAATACAAGTATTTAATCCCAAAGGACAAATCATTTTAGTAGTATTGGAAAATAGATTGAATACATGACCATTACATTAAAATTATAGACATGAAACACAACATAGGTACTCCTTTGTAAACTCCATTATTATCCTAGCATAACCCTATATATTAACCATAATACAATTATTTTCATCCTCGTAAAATAAAACCAATGAAATGGGTAATCTCAAATTCTAAGTGAGGGTAAATAATATAGTAGAAGCATTCATAAATGACATAGACGATTAAGGAAATTTATATTACTAAGTCAAATCCTTAAATCATAATCTTGAGAATAATATGGCATGAATAAATCCAATAATTCCATATAAAAATCACATAGATATTATACTAGTAGAATAATCACACGTATTATCAATAACTAACCTCAAATTGAGTGAATTTATAGTTTCAGGAGTCCTCACTATCAAGAAATATCTTCAAGATAGCTACTATCAAGATCATTCTTCATGACAGTTTAAGCTTATAGGTAGAAACCGGTTTGATTTCTGTCAAGATCTATAATCATGAAAAATTTCTACTACTTCAAAGAAATCATGAAGGGTTTTTTTACATCCAATTTCATCTTATAAGACATTATGATGTTTCTAAGGGCTATATAGGGCCCCCAGTCACTTAATTATTCCAATACATTACTCATAATAAGAGGGTGAAACATAAACAATATAAACATTCATATTATAACTATCATACTAAATGTCAACACATTAACCATAAACCATGAATTTTATCAATATAGAACATCCACTGTCAAACATATCTTATACCCTCCAATACAATATACTTGGTTGTATCATAAACAATAAAACTCAATTAATCATAAAATCCAAAAATAGGATTTTGAGAAAGATGAAAATAATATAATAAAATCATTAAAAATTTCTTCGGATAAAATTTTCCCTTTTTCTTTGAATTTGTTTCATGAAAATCCATTCTTTCATAAAATAATACATTTAAAATTATATTTTTGAATCATAGTGTCCCATAAAACTTTGAAAAAATTAATATAAATTAAAAAATTGTTATTCTAAAATATTAATTTCCTTATAAATAAATCCATAAAACCTGTTTAGAAAATATGGATATGAATGAGAAATATTTAGAAGAATAAATATTATAAAAATTTAAAATTATTTTTTAGTTAAGATTACCTTACAAAAAATATTTAAAATATTTATTTTGAAAATGTTTTTAAGAAAAATGGACCTGGAAGACAAATTTTTCCTAGTAAATACTTATGCTAAAAATCTCAGAAAATAATTAGATTGTAAAATTCACCCTTATGTTGTACTCTACTTTAACAGAGGGTGTGTAATCCTCTGTTATAATTGCTAAAACATGTTAAAAATTTATACCAGGATCAGATCTACCCTTATTATATAATATATGATAATCTTAGGTCCTTTTGTTAAAAATATATCAGTATCACCATTCTTTCAGGTGTTTACTTCTTCATTTTCCAGTGCATATTTGGTTTCCTAAGTAATATTTTTTATGAATATGTTATATTTTATTTATATTAATGAAGATATTAATTTAATGAAAATTATATTCAGTCATCATATAAATTGTATAATCATTTTTTAATAGTTAACATGGAAAATGAATCTCATCGTGTTGTGGAGAGGGTTGGTCATACATAAGCTTGAGCGACAGTGTCATTCCCTTAATTTTTAAATGGCATGGAATTGGATGGTATATTAGTTAAATATAATAATTTTCATGTTTTATTTCTTATTTATATCCATTTACTCTTCATTATACCCATCCAAATAATATATTATTGAAAGACAAATTACACCACGGTGTGGACACAGTAAGTCGTACGTACGCACACATGGTGATATTGTTTTTCGTATAATGTATGAAAAAAATAATATGATTTCCCCAAAATAATGATAACATCTTAGTATATTTACTATAATATAGATATTACGTTGATATGGAAATAACATAGAAATGGGATGCTGAAGAAGAAAATAAATTGAATTGAATTGGTAAAAGAGTCTCTCTTTCTTCGGTTCACTTCCTTTGTATCTCATTTTAGGGACACTAGGAACGGTATTTTTGCAAAAAACTAGAAGTAAAATAGTTAAATAATAATTTTTAAAGAATAATTTGGTATATTTTTGTTGATCTATTAGGTTCAAGGTGGAATTTACAAGTGAAAGAGGAGGTGCATTTTTATAAGAGAGGGAGGGGAACTTTAGGAAAATCTTAAATATTAAAATATAATAAGACTATTATAGATCAAAATACTAAAAACTAAACCATAAACAAAACATATAATACATTTTAGACCATATACTAGGACTATGTGTTTATTTACCATTTTTTTAAATAATTTAAAAATAAATTAATTAAATAAGATATCATTTTTGTCAACATTAATACAATTCCATTAATTTGACATAAAATACATTAACACAATGTGGGAATTCGAATATAATAGTTTCACACATCTATAATATATCATATAGATCTATTAAATTCGTTTTATAGATTAAATAATCCAAAATATATCAAAATTAATATTATTTAAATCATTTATTATTTTTTATTAATTAATAATTTTTTTAGAATTGAATATATTTTTAAGGTAATTATATAACATCTAAAAATTCAAAATAAATTTATATAAAGAAAATAATTTCATTTATATCAATATAGGAATTAATATTCATTCATAGATGGATTTTGATCATATATTGATATTTAAAATATATGAAATATAAGATAGTGATATTTTGTAATTACCTCTAATTTAAATAATATATAAATTATTTTCAGGGAACCGTGACAATTAAAAAACTCAAAAATGGTCATAATATTATAAAGATCGAATATTAGTCATCCCTTAATTTTTTGTAATTTTTTTGGTTTTATTTTGAACCATATAATTCGTACTTACTCTAAATAAATCTATTTAATTATAATTGTTGTAATAAAAATTTAAATATTAAAAGGTTATAAGTTTTACTTATATGGTGTTAATTTTTCATAAATGTAACTTTTCTGACATTTTGTACCATATAATTATCATACTATATATTTAATTGATTTCAATGATTTTTAAATAATTTAATAAATTTTTTTTAAAAAAAATATCAATAGTGTTCATTTTGATACAATTCATTAAATTGAGATTAAATAAAATAAAAAAATAAATATAACTTCAAAAAATCATTTATTATACTCCTATAATGTCTTATCCACTTAAAAATTTGTGGGGCATCATAAGTAATTACTGTATTGTTTATATTAATATTTTTAATATCATTTATTTGATATTTCCGTTAATAAATAAATTACTACATCATCATTATTTCACCCTTTAATTTATTTATCTATTTTAAAAACTTATATATAAAATGAAATGATGCAGATAAAAATTTTATATTTGCAAAAGTCTATTTATAGTTGACCAGATCTCTTATATATCCACATATTAAAAATGATATAGTTTTTAAAATTTGAGTGACATTTTTAAGTCTTCTTTAAATAAAATATAAGATATATCATAATATAACACAAGTAGAATAAAAAGGGTCGTAATTTTATACTAAGAGTTATTTTGGTCAAAAACACATATACAGTGAAATTGGTACATGTGTTATGGTAATTTTTAAGAATATAATATTTTTTACCTTTAAGTACTTGACTTACCCTTAACCGTGGTAAATAAATAAAAATTTAATAATGTTACTATTCAGTAAAAAAATTATGTTTACTCTTTTATACAATAAATATCATAGTCATTAAAACCTTTAATGTAATTTTTTCCAAATTCAACTCCTAGATGTTCCCAAATGAACTTTAACATCAATGTGCCAAGAGGGTAGGTAAAAGATGCATTTAAAAGTTTAGTATGATTTTATATATAATTTTAATATAAAATTTTCTCAAATAACTAAATTGGATTAATATATTTATTATATATATATTGGTACTTTAAAAAGCAATTTAATATATAACAATAATTAAACCAAAAATTCATTATTTAACTACATTGTAGTATTTTTGAGGATTGATTAAAAATTGAAACATTTCAAAAAAATACCAAAAAATTACCATAGTATAATTTTGATATTATAAATACCAAAATAGTGTATTATTTTAAATATAAATTGCACAATGTGGTTAACACTATTCATAATCTCTTCTTAAACATTTAATTTGATATATTAGGGTGCACTCGAACTCATTGTTGTGTGCAACTCAACTTATCAAAGTTATTAAATTTCAAAGGATATTTAAATTAAAATATTTGGATATTAAACATAAATTAATATTTTTTTCTTATGATGATAAGATATATTTATGTGAACAAAATTAATTTTCCAATGTTTTTTAAAATCTGGTATAATTATAAATTTCTTATGTATCGAGTAAATGAATATTTTATTTTAGAAAATATAATACTCATATTTAGATAATTATTTTCATAACATGAAGCACATTTATTATATATAAACATTTAAAAATAATTAGGATTAATAATTGTGATTTTTTTAAATGGGTTTTTTTTGTGAATACTAAAATACAGTAATATACAATATTCCCCAATTTAGGAAAATACAAGAATTTTCAGGTCATGCATGACTCATGGATTATGTAATTGGAAACTATCTTGAACCAAAATGGTCTACTTACTATATTAGTCACATTAATTAGAACTATTTATAGTCTTTGGAAAATATAATAAATAAAATAAATAAATAATCAATACACTCATCTCTCTACTATAAATACCACCCCTCACAAACAATTATCCTCACTCCCAAAAAGCATTTAAAATTTCCAAATTATGCCCAATAGTCATCCCATTTCTCTCCCCCATGTATAGTATACTTGTTTCTCAATAAAATACCAAACAAAGTTTCCCCAAAGAAGTTCTCAAGGATAAAAAAATCAAGAAGTAAAACCCTATTTCGTTTTTATTTATTCTATTTTATTTTCATTTCTTATCCTCTCCACCCCTCCCCTTATCTAAGTGACATGATAACTCTATTGTATATAATATAATATAATTTTCTTATTTAAATATAAAAACCCATCATAATTTATCTTACCCTCAACATTTCTCTAAAAATGAAAACATCATTTGTGATGTGTTAATTTATCGCATTCGAGGATGACAAGCTTTCAATTTCCATTACCACCATCACGGATGGTCATAAAACGATTTTAATGGTTAGAAAAGATTATAATATATGTATTCAATATTATTTAATGCTTTCTAACAATAATATGTACATAATATTAATTAATAAAACCAATCTATATTGTGATGATTCAAAAAAACCAAAATAATCTAAACAGTTATTATTAACATTTTATATAGTGAATCATCCACACATATTGAAAAAACTGATATATAATGCCATTTAATATTATTTAAGTTCATTAATAACTTATAATTTCATTTATGTACATCTATTCTTAATTTACATGATCTTCCATACATGTATAGAAGTGAACCGATCATGAAAACCAAAGAAATAAACACATCTGAACAATGAAATTGTATCTTATGTCCCATAAAAAATGCCATGAATGGAAATACTAAAACTATAATAAATAAAATACATTTAGAAAATGTTTTTTAATTAATTAAATTATTTAAATTTATTATCTAGGACATTATGATCAAATGCATAATAGTTTCAGACATAAGGTAAGTGATTCTTTTCAAACATCGATTTTTCATAACTGTAAAATTTTCCCTTTATTCACCATAATTTAATTTATATTTATCTTTATAATTATTCTAAATTATTTTTTTATCCACACTCAATAGTACATATAATTTAATTATTTTTTTATTGGGAAATACATGTTTTAAATAGGTCACTTTTTCAATCTGTTTTGATATGATTTCCCAATTAAAGGTAACATCCATATTTCTTACCCATTTTCAATTTATATCCATTATTTTTCAATCCAGAATTATTTTTATAAATTAAATAATTTTATCATGAAAAACTATCTCATTTCATTTATGTTTTTATATAAACAATTGTTTCTTTTCTGTTTAATGCAATCATCAAAATGGCCCCTTTACCCGCCCAAATATGCATCATCTGAAACATTAATAATCACTTTTTTTTGTTTTCACATCAATGTGACATCAAATATATTTTTTATGAACATTTTTCCTTATTAATTTCCAGGTATGATATGAAAAAAATTCATTCCTGTAAACCTATTTGATACATCCATTATTTATGCCTTATGACATGTTTACGATACCAATTCCTTTTCACGGGAAATCATTATGTCTATTCCTATGTTTGATTCTTCAATTGTAACACAAATTTATGAACATGTTATGATGAGTGAACCCAGATAACACACTAGTGAATTGGGTAATGTTCAGTATCGTGGGACGTCATGTTGGAACAAGCAGTGAAACTAAATCGTTTTTGGGACTTTGTCTTCCACGTGTAATGGTCCTGTTAGTTAGCCTTGACACATGATCCTCCATATGCACTAGTATTGGAATTCATTATTTACTCAGGATTATGTCATGTTTTATGTTTTTTTGAAATTTCTATGATTCTATGATTACATGATCCCATGTAAGACACATTATGCTTCCTCATGTTTAGTCATGTTTTTTTTAATTATGTTATTCCATCTATCCCAAGTGTTATGCCTTATTTATTTATTTATTTCCCTTGCTATGATTTTTATCTCATCCTTTTATTAATGTATTCTACATTATATCCAATGTAGATGTAATGGATCAATGTAATTTGAGATCTCATTATGGATATTAAAATAAATATTTTCTAATTTTGGTTTTATATTTTCTAATTATGTACCTATTTTTAAAAAGAAACTAGTAATTATGATACTTTGCTGTATTTGAGGGTTAATTAGGATTAAAATGATGATAAATATATGAAAAATTCAATGTCCATTATTTTTGGTATCATAGGGAGGATTAGTTATTCTTTGAGAATATGACTAGATAACTTTGGTAAGAACCCAAAGGATAATTCTATCACCATGGGTAACCTATATTAAAACATATGGAATAAAAAGTTAATATATACTTTTCATTTAAGAGTTTATCCATTTATGTTCAATGTTTTGTTTTTATATACTAATTATCTAAGTATTCAAGTCCCCTTAATTAAAATATCTTTATCTTAGTTACTGTTTGAAAAAGTAGAACTCGTGTCCACATGTTTTGTGAAAGGGAATGTGATGATTTCACCAATTAAATGAAAAATATTGTGGAAATTGGTGGTAAAACCTTCATGACACGACATCTACTAGATTATGTTCTTAATAATAACATGAATCATGTTGAACTCCCTCCTTCTCTGAATAAAGAGAATGTTGTGTTTGAATCCTTTATAAGAAACATTCCTCACATGTTTAGTGGATATTTTGATCCTTACATCATAGAACAATGGATTAAATCCATTAAGAACATATTTTATGTCATCTAGTGCTAAGATTAAGGGACATTTTTGCTAATGGTCAACCATTTTTATGGGGAAGCTAATCTGTGGTGGAGACTGATCAATTAAATGAATTCTCAGGAGTAAATTGATCCCATAGAATGGGAATATTTGAAGAAAATATTTTTCAACAAATATTTTTCAAAATACCTTCATCTTATGATAGAAAGGGAGTTCCTCAGAATGATAGAAAAAGAGAAAAATGTTTCTAACGGGGTGTACGAGGAAAAGTTGAAAAGGCTTGCGAGCTACAGCTCTATCATTTTCATGAGCATAGAAATAAAGGTGTATCACTTCTTTAGAGTACTAAATTCGAGTGTATGAAAATTTTTGGTTATTTGAGACATAAATTGCTATAAAAATATTGTACATTTTTTCATTAATGTTTAAATAGAGATGTTAGACATTTAGTGGTCTCATGGGAAGGAGATAAAAAAAGAAAAATGGAGTTTAACATGGGAGTATAAATAGATAAATATCATGATGGAAATAAAATAAAACATCTAAAATGTAAAAATTATGGATAGGATTATCCCAGGAACAGTCTAAAGGGAACCAAAAAATGATTCAAATGGGACCGAATGGGACATCATTATAATAATTACTAATGGGATATAATACATACCACTAACATGGAAGAACAGCGTAAGGTTCAAATAAACAATCATCCTGAATTGAATTGTTTCAACTACATATAACTGTGTAATTATGTGACCCATTTTTCTAAGCCATGGATTTTTTGGAGGAAATAAACATCAACAACCTCCAAGGAAGCAAGGAAGGGCATATTCTATCATTACTAATTAGTTGGAACCTGAAAATTATGTTGTGATAGGTCACCTGGTTATTCTTTCAAGAATAGAAAACATACTATTTGACTTTTTTTATACTCATTGTTCATTATCTAGAATGTTCGGTAGAACTATTAAAACACCACCTCAAAATATAGAGGTTATGTTACCTAAGAGAAAATAAAATTTGAAAATTATTTCATCCAAAGTATATGACTCATTTATAGTTAATGTTTGTGGATTTCACCACTCAAAAAATATTGTTATACTTTATTTGGTATAGTTTTATTCTACTTTAACCATGGATTGAAAATACATATACAGATTTAACATAAACATTAGAGAAAGGTATATCACTCATTGTATCAAAAAAATTCTTAAATTCTATACAAGTATAAGGAGGGGGATGAATCTACTTCAAAATCACCATCGTAAGTGTTGATATTATTTCCTTATGATAAAGAATATCTAGCTCAAATGATTAATACAAATGATAGAATCATGTTCAAATACATTCCCATATTAAGGGACAATAATAATGTATTCCCTAAACACATTCCTAACATTCCTCTTGACAAAAAAATTTATTTCTCAATTGAACTTATTATTATAAATTTTACTCAATCAAAGAAACCATAGAGAATGGGAACCATTGTGTTAGAAGAACTTTTAAATGCTTGAGTGCTTCATAGTGGGGTGAATGAGCACTCATTGTCATTAATAAGGATAGTTCAATGTTCCTCTTTATTGATTTAAATGTGATCAATAAAATCATGATAAAGAAAAAGTATCCACTGTTACAGATAGATAACTAGTATGATAAACTATGTGGATCTCTTTTTTTCATTAAGTTGGACTTTAGGTGGTGATATCAACAATTAAAGGTGACAAATGAAGATATTCTCAAGTCATCCTTTTGAATGAGGTATTTAAACTTTCACTTTGTAGTGATTCCATTCGAAATCACTACTGCTATAGAAATTTTCATGGATTTAATGAATGGAGTCCTTAGAGAATACCTCAAAAAAATGGTGATCTTTATTGAAGATATTATGATATACTCCAAGAGAAAGGAGGGAGGTGGTGATCATTTTAACACTATGCTAAAGACCTTGTGAAGGGATAAACTATGTGAAATGTATACTACATGTGAGTTTTGGATTCATGATGTTTCATTCTTGGGGAATGTTTTCACTATAAATGGAATATCTATAGACTATTCCAGGACAACATAAAAATAGGAGTGGCCTAGTCCAACATCTATAATAGAGATTTTTATTTTCTATATACTATTTGATCTTTACTTATGGGTTTTTAAGAACATTCAAGGATTATAAAAACCAATAATCAAGATACCTAGGATGTGAGTGATGTTTTTGTGGATCAGTGAATGTGAAGGCCACATAAAAGTGTTGAAAAATATGCATATTACTGTACTTGTCCTCAAACTATCAAAAAGTGGGAAATCGTTATTGGGTACGATGATTAATAAAAGAATTCATTAGGCTATGTACTGATGTAAAATGATAAAGTGATATCATATTACTTAAGGTAGTTAAATAATGATGAACAATACATTCCCACACATGACATGGAGTTAGTAATTGTTATATTTTCATTGAAAATCTAGCGACATTATCTCTATGGGGAGAAAATTGAGATATATACTGATCAAAAGATCCTCAAATATATATTCACACCTAATGAGATTAATATGAACCAGCAAAGATGGTTAACGTTCATTAAATATATTTAATACTCAATTCACTATAATCCTCGAAAATAAAATAAAGTGTTGAATGCTCTAAGTAGAAAGGATCCTAAATCTTTATTAATGATGCGTATTGAGAACAATGCAATATTATTAGAACAACAATGGATGGAAATGGTAATCTTTTTTGAAGGAACATCATCAAAAATTTATCAAATTATTTATCAACCATTTCATATGATGAAAATAAATGATTCTCAAAGAAATGATGTGGATATTCAGAAAAGTTTGAAGCCATCAAAAATAGAAAATCCTCAATGTTAAAATGGGTGAGGAAAGAGTTGTGTGGTTTGGTACATGAGTATGTATACCATCAAATCTAGATATAATTAATGATTTTTTGAATGAAATGCATAGATAAACCTTCTATTTTTACCTAGGGATCAAAAAGAAGTATACTGATATTTGAGAGAACTATTTGTGAGAAAATATAAAGTAGGAGATCGTTGAATATACTTCAAGGTTCTTATTGTGTCAACAAGTTAAGGTTAAAAAGAAAATGTATAAGGGGATGCTAAAAACATTACCCATACCAACATCGATGTTGGAAAACATCACTGTAGACTTTTTTAGTGGACTTCAAATTACTTATAAGAGAAATAATGTTATATGAGTACATTTGGATTATCTTACAATGATATCTCACTTTATCACATTTTTAGAGGATTTATCACTCAATAAAATTTCATAGATATTCTTTAGAAAAGTGGTGAGAATTCTTGGAGTAACACTATCAATTTTATCTGATCAATATACGATATTTACCTATGTGTTCAAAAAAATTATATAAAATGCTCTAAATATTGGGTTGAACGTCAGTATGGCCTATCATCTACAAACCGATGTCCAATTTGAGAGACTATTCTGACACTGGGAGAATTGTAGTGAGTGGATTATATGGAATTCAATAGAGGATGGCACCAATATCTACCTTTGGTTGAGTTCCCTAAAAAATAGTTTCTGATAGAGTATCCAAATGGACCCATATAAATCCATTTATGGGAAATGATAATGAAAACTGCCATGTTGGGATGAAGTCAGGTAATGTAAGCTGATACGACCTGAAATGGTCGATGAAATGATAGAAATTATGAAACCCATTAAGAATCACATCAAGGTAGCCCGAAGTCAAAAAAAGATCTATCTAAATAATCTTTGATGAGTTATGGAATTTAAGGTTAGAGACATGGTATTCCTTTTCATATCTATATGGAATTGGATAATGATATTTTGGAAGAGATGAAAGATAATTCCTAGGTACATCAACCCATTAAATATTGTTGATTATTTTTGAGGTGTGGACTATTTAATAGAACATAAACCAATTATTCCTCAAGTATAGGATGTATTCCAGGTTTCTCTCTTGTGGATTTATATACCAGATCCCCCACATGTACAGAATTCAAAGGTGGTACACATGGAATATTGTCTCTCTTATGAGGAGAAGCAGATGATGTTCTTGGACTATATATATAATGTTATAGGAAATAAGACTACTCACTATGTCAAATTACAATGGAGGAACCATTATTTTGAAGAGGAACATGGTAATCATAGGGATAAAAGAAGGAGAAGTATCCATACCTGATTTCCCCATAGCTTATAAAGTGGTTTTTTGAAGGAGAAATTTAATAAGGGGTGAGAATGCAATGGCCCAGAATTATATCAATGAAATTTACCTTCTTATAATTTTTTAATATAGTATAAACCACATGAAATCACTTTTATTACACAATAAAAACATTATAAATTAATAATGGTTGAAATAAGATGTATTTTTATAAATTAAAGAACCAAAACCAATAGAATAGTAAATTGACCTTTGGAATAGTAATATGACCCTTAGGAATAGTAATCCGACAAATATAATAGTATTTAAAACAATGAATGTTTAAATAAAATTTATGTATCATATAAAAAAATATGATATATTTATATCATGGTATAAGTAAATAAATGTATTAAAAATAATAAAATAAGTATTAGTAAATGTATTAAACAAGAATGATTATTTATAGTCTTATAATTAATAAATTTATGAAAAAGAAAAACTATTTTCATAAAATATATTTACATGTTAAAATTTTTTATCTTATAATTATAATATAATGTTATAGTACCTTAGTAAATTTTTCAATGTTTCATAAAATGAGTAATATTTTTAAAATTGGTATTTTTCAATTAAATGATTAAATTATTTAAAAATTAAATTTATCATCATTAAAAAAATTATTTTCATAAAATGGATAACACTTTTAAAAGTTACACATTGAAAAATGTTTACGGTAATTTTTTTTTATTTTTATAAAATAGTTTATTTTTTTGAATAGTTAAATATAGTAATTTACTGTATTAAATATTTTAGCCAAATTCAAGAATTTTTCAGTCTTGTTTCATTAATGGATGGTTTATGTGGACACTATATTGAACACAAATTCTTCATTTGTAGTATTTAGTCATAAAAATTAACATTATTGATTGTTTTGAGCCAAAATATTAACAAATGAGTAAAATAATGAGACACACTCATCACTTCCACTATAAATACCACCCCTCACCACCTATTTTCCACAAAAATAATAATCCTTGAATCCCATCCATGTTTTCTAAAATACTCTTCACAACTCACTAACCCACTTCAATCATCCTTTGGTCTCAATAAACTACCAGAATCAAGTGCCTCAATGAGGTTCTAAAGGAGAATAATTCAAGATGTAAACTCATCTTTCATTGTCATTAATTATATTTTCATTTATTTTATATTCTTATGCTAACATCTTATATCTAAGTTACATAATAACTCCAATACATTTTATATACTAGAATTTTATTTTATTAATGGAATAAACCATCATCATTTCTCTTCCCATCCCCCTTTTTTCTAAAACTAAAAACATCTTTTCTAATGTATTAATTGACCTTATTCAAGGATAATGATATTTCAATTTACCTGGCCACCTTTAAAGATGGTCATAAAACAATTTTTATGTATAAAATTGTATATAATATATTAATTACATCATATTTAATGTTTTGGAATAGGTATATATACATAATATTAATTAATAAAACAAAAGTAGTTCATAGTGATCGAAAAAAATGTCAAAATAATATAAATGATTGTCATTAATGTTTTATCTAATGAATCATCCTAAAATATGGGATAAATGATATATAATACCACATAATACTTTTTGAGTTCATTAATAACATATAATATCAATTCTGGATAACTATTCCCATTGTACATGATCTTATATATACCTATACAAGGGAACCAGTCATGACAGTCAAGGAAAAAAACACTCTCGAACAACGAAATCATATCTTATAACACATGAAAAAGTCCAGGCACAAAATAAATAAATTGTTAAAAAAATGTATAAAAGTTAATTAATTAATTAATTAATGTATTTAATTTGATTATTCATGACATTAAGATCAATTTATGTGAAATTCTGGACATAATGTCAGGGAATCTTTCAGAACCACCATTATTTCCTTCGAGTTATGGTTTCTCTCTATTTACCAAAATATAATTCTTATTCCCTTTATAATTATTCTAAATTCATTCTATGTGTTCCTAAATCATGTATCGAGATCATTTCATCCTTTTATGAAGGGGAAATACATGGTTTAAAAAGGTTACCTTCTCAATTTTTAACCATAAACTTTCTCGGTTAAAGGGAACATCCTGATTTCATACTCATTTTCAAGTGTTATACATAATATGTTTTAATCCACCATTATATTTATAAAATAACTCATTTTATCCTGAAAAACGATATTGGTTTTTTTATACTTGTCACGACCCGTCCCTCGGGGCCCGTGCCGTGTCTACCCTAAGCCTGTCTTCCATAGGCCAAGGGTTGGCGACTAGCACCAAAATACATATTCCCTAAAATGGGAAGGCAATGCCTTTATAACATGTAAACTCACACAACTAAGCACAAAGAAGGATACAAGCACAAAGTAAAACTATATATCAAAAAGTGTGCGTACATAAAGTAAAAGGGGCTATAATACAAGCCCAACCATAAATTATAAGTAAACATTAAAGTTCAAGTAACACTGAAAATAACTTACATGAACACCCACCAAGGATCCCACAAGAAGTGTTGGTACAGCTCTTGATCAGTCGTCTCTATGGTACACCTCATCTAAAGTCCACCTATAAGCTACCTCCAGTCCTGGTTCCCTCTTCATCATTCAATTTTGTCCGTCATCTGCGCCAAAAGCAACATGGTGTGGGCATAACCCGTCTAGGGGTAAGTATAACGATACATTGTAGAGACCCCGAGACCCCGTAAGTCTCCTAGAGTTCCACAAAGGAAAGACCAAAAAGCAAGAGCCCCACTCTACTTAAGTATATACCCAATCATATAGTACAGTGGGCCTTCCACATCACATAGAGGTGCTTCACACTAATCATTGACTACTGGGGTACTCCTCCTATCGAGTGTCGTGCGTCTGCCATGTCACACAGAGGTGCTCCCCACCATGGGAATGTCGTGTCACATAGAGGAGCTCCCCCTCTTGGCATGCTAAGGTACTCATCTTATTGAGTATTGTGGGTATGAAACATCACACAGAGGCACTCCCCACCATGGGTCTGTCATGTCACGCAGAGGCGCTCCCCACTAGGCCTGTCGAGTCACTCTGAGTCGTAATGGTCAGTAGTTGTCAGATCTCAACTAGGTGCAGGGTTCCACATATAGTGTGCTTTGGAGAACCGCTCCCCATGCCATAGGTCATACCTCAACATCCCTAAAGATCCACTAAGAAGTGTCCCAATGTACTATCATGTTAAAAGGGACCCAACGCAATAGACAACGCTTCAATCGGACGCCCAATTTGTAAGTTATTAGTGTTCCTGCTCTGGGGGCCCGGTAGGATTCGGGGTCCGATCCAACCCAGATGTACGCCAGCCTATCCAAAAATCATGTGGAGTATACCAAAAGGACTGTCTCGATCCAAGGATCCTGGAACTATAGACGGTTTGTCAAACAAATTCTTGGATTTCATGTTATGGCCAAAAAGGTAGAACTGGGTCCAGATGGGCCCGGGTCCTATCAGATCTAGTCGGACCGACTCGGCCTAACCCATCCTGGACCCACTTGACCCCGTTTGGGTCGACCCGACCAGGTCAGGGTCATGCTCAATGGTCCATGGTCTGGCCCGACCCACGAAGGGGGTGTCCTGGCCCGGCCTACGAAGGGCACGACCGGCTGGAACGGCCCACGGTGGGCAGGTATCAAGCCATAGCCGCAACCCGGGGTGACCCCCTAGCCACACCCTCCTGTAATTCGAAAGGCCCAATGGCCATTCGGTTTCCCTACTAGCATGCGGGTCCACTCGTCTATCCTACACAGTGTTCCTTGGTCGGCCCGAACTATAGTCCAATTCTTCTTCCTCTAGCGCAACGGCACCACTGTCCACCTGCGGCCAGCTAGGTGTCAGCCTCTCTCTGGCCTTCTCCATGTCCTCTTGCTCCACTGATGGTGCAGACTTGTGCTACCACTCTTCCTTGTGGTCGGCTTGATGTTGGTTACCTCCCTACTTCACCGCAGTTGACGGAACACAGCCCCCTTCTCAACCGGCAGCGCGGACACGCGTCGCCCCTCCTCCCTCACAGCCTGCTAGGTGTCGGCCGCTGCCGTTTTCTGCGAGGCATTTTGGTTTCCTTCCAAGCCCTAAAAATTAAATTGTCACATATTAGCGATCCTTGTGTCAAGGGATCTGTGTCCATATATCACAATCAGCAAAACTCTGGTTTTCTGGCATCAACATATATTAGGTGTTGAAGAACGCATGAAGAATGCATTAAGAACAAAAAAAGATAATCAAGGTTTATGAGGGAGATCTTGGATATGTTCTTTTGGCCATTGTATTCATGAATTTAGGATATGAAGTATTAGTAAAGTAAATTCAAACATACATAAAACCCACACTTTGATTTCCTATTAGAGGTGGCACGAGTAAGAAGACGTGGGCGCTGAAGTGTAGGTTGGCATTCGTTGCTTCTCCAAGATGCTTCCGATCCAGGCTCGTGTGTTGTCCACGTTCTTCATTGGGGGGGGGGGGTTCATTGGAAAATTTTCTTCTAGGTTCTCTAAGGATGTCTCCCAATTCTCCTTTGACAATGATTTCCAATAAGGAAATCAGGAGCCAATAGTAATTAAGATATTTTAATTAATGATGGAACATCAATGTTAGAACAATTAAAAGTCGCAATAAATTATATTGTTTTATCACAATTGAATTCGAGGATTCTAATGGATTTCCCCACATTGAATAAGGGTCCGGGTGGTCCCCACCATTATAATTAAAAAAGTAGGTTTCAAGATCAGGTGATCCCCAACTCCATAATTCAAAACAGAGGTTTCAAAAAGAAAAATAAAACGATAATTATTTTATTTTTCTTCTTACACAAAAAACAGAAAAACTAAGTTACACCATCGACCTATTGTGGTCGAGGTGAAGGTCTCCTTATGATAATATCATTGTTGTGAGTTCAATGGTGTCCTCTGATTTCCATTTCGAGCACCAATTCAAAAGTTAAAAAACCCCGCTCCCATATTTACTGAACATACCAGAAAAAAATGTTCAGAAATTTATTCTAGGCAGTCCGGGCCTCAGAATAACATGCCTCCAAGTTTTACATACTTTTAATATTCCCATATAATTAAAAAAATTACATGAAAAAAATAGGTCTTTACATTCTCCCCACATCAAGGATTTGTGTCCCCAAAAGTCACAACATAAACTGGAGAAATAAGTGGGGGTACTGAGCATGCATTTGAGCCTCTCGCTCCCATGTTCTCTCTTTGAGGTTCCCATGATACCAACCAATGTGCACTAGAGGTATCGACTGCCCATGAAGGACCTGCTCCTATCAATCCTCAATCACTACTAGAACCTCCATAAACGTCACCCCATCGTCGACATACATCTCACCATGGTCGATGACGTGAGATGGGTCATTCACATATCTCCTCAACTGGGATACATGGAAAACATCATGCACCCAGTGCAACTGAGATGGAAAAACTAAGTGGTAAGACACTTCGCCAACTATACTGAGGACCTGAAAAGGTCTGATTAACCTCAGAGATAACATGTCGCCCTGAAAAAATCTCCAGAAACCTCATCGAGGTTAGACCCATAGAAAGATGTGGTCACTATCCTCGAACACCAGAGGTCTCCACCTCCTATTAGCATAGGATTTTGGCTGCTCTGTGTAGCCTTCATCCGTTCCGGGATGATCTGCTCCGTCTCTATGATAGCTCTCACCAGCTTTGGTCCAATTAGTTCTGACTCCCCTGGGTCTGTCCAGCACAAAGGTGATCTTCATGGTGATTCGTACA
Organism: Viscum album; assembly: GCA_963277665.1. Taxonomy (NCBI): domain Eukaryota; kingdom Viridiplantae; phylum Streptophyta; class Magnoliopsida; order Santalales; family Viscaceae; genus Viscum; species Viscum album. The sequence continues at coordinate 1,678,428,282 of OY728158.1, forward strand.
ATGCCTCAAATGGTTTCATACCGATAGTGGAGTGATAAATATTGTTGTATAAGAAATCCACTAATGTAATTTGATCCTCCCAACCACGGACAAAGTCAAGGATGCATGCACATATCACGTCCTTGAAGATCTGAATGGTCCGCTATGTCTGACCATCCATCTGAGGATGGTAGGTGGTGCTCAACTGTAGTTGTGACCCAAACGCCTTCTACAACCCCTTCCATAGCCGGGATGTAAACCGTGCATCAAGATCAGAGAAAATCATAGATGGATCTCCATATATCTGTATAATCTCTTGTACGTAGATGTGTCCCAAGCCATGTACTGATCCCTGCTCTTGGATTGGTACAATGTGGTCCGACATGGTGAGTCGGTCTACGATCACCCAGATAGAATCATATCCCCTAGACGTACATGGAAGACCCGTCATAAACTCCCTGGAAATTCCATCCCACATCCACTCTAGATCCTTTAATTGCTGAACTAAACCTACTGGAACCTGATGATATTCCTTCACTTGCTGACAAGTGAGGCATCAAGAGACAAAATCTGCCACTACCTTCTTCATTTTTGGCCACCATTACTGATGCCGGAGATCCTGATACATCTTTACCACTCCATGATGTACCTCAAGAAGATACGTATGGAACTCCCTCAACAATTCCTCCCTAAGAGCCACTGGTACCATATTACACCCTATGAATAGGATGACGTGCTCCCCAACTTCAGAAAATATATCAGGTGCATGTCCTATAGTTATATGAGCACATTGAGCCATGCAGTCGGCATCCCCAAGCTGCGCCTCCTTGACTCGTTGAAGGAGTGGGGAAGTGACTATCAGTGACTGAAGATAAGCTACTCCATCTTGATCCACATAAAACATCATCAAATAGGCTTGATGCTCTATTGCCTCACTGAAAAACAGTATACTAGATCTCTTGCTGAGTGCATATGCTACTAAATTCCACTTCCTAGGATTATAGACTATCTCAAATTCATATTCCTGGAGGAACTCAAGACAACACTGTTGTCCCAGGTTCAATTCCTTCTGAGAGAAGATATAATTGAGACTCTTGTGATCAGAGTAGACTCTAAAATGATCACCCCACAAGTAATGTCACCACATAATCAAGAAGAAGACCCCAGATACAAACTCCAGGTCATGGTTAGGGTAGTTCTTCTCATTTTTTCTTAGTTAACACGAACCATACATGATCATTTCTCACTCCAACATCAGAACACATCCAATCCTAGTCCCTGATGCGTTGTAGCTGACTACATACCCAACAACCTCCTCTGATAGCCTCAAGATGGGGGCACTCATCAGTCGCTACCTCAGCTTCTGGAAACTCATTTGGAAACTCTCTGACCTCACCAAGGGTTTCCCCTTCTTCTTCAATGCGGATAAGGGCACCGTAACTCTAGAAAAGTTAGGCACAAACCTCTGGTAGTAATCGGCCAATCAAAGAAAACTCTGCACCTCTGTCACACTTTGTGGGTGGCTCCCAAGCTAGTACAACCTCAATCCTTGCTGGATCCACAGCAACTCCATCCTCCGAGATTATATGTCCAATAAAGTGGACCTACCATATCCAAAACTCGAACTTCGAGAGATTACCATAATTATGGAGCTCCCAGATTGTGTCTAGAACTATATGCAAATGATACACATATTCCTCCTATATCACTGAGTATATGAGGATGTATTTGATGAAGACTACCACAAAGCGATCGATTTTTGTCTAGAATATCCTGTTCATGATTCCCAAGAACAATTTTGGGGCATTGGAGAAACTGAAAGGCATAAACAATAACTCATAATGACCATACCGACATCTGATGTTTGTCTTCTGCACATCCTTGTCTCATACTCAGAGTTGGTGATAGCCTGATCTGAGGTCTATCTTCGAAAACCATCAAGCCCCCTTAAGCTAGTCATAGAAATCGTCAATCCTTGTGAGTGGTTACTTGTTCTTCACATACACCTGGTTTAGGAGATGATAGTCCACACAGAGTCTTAAACTCCAATCTTCCTTCTTGGTGAACAAAATCAGGGATTCCCAAGGGGGAACACTGGGCCTGATGAATCCCTTTCTCTGTAAGTCCTCTAGCTATACTCACATCTCTCAAATCTTCATGGGAGCCATCCGATATGCTGGGTAGATATCGGTTTCGTCCTGGGGTACAATTTGATGTAAAATTCCGCCTATCTATGGGGAGGTAGACTGAGAACATCTTCTAGAAAAACATCTGAGTACTGGTCCACCACTATAGGATAACTCAGACTCTCTACATCAACTGCTCTGAGGGTAAGGATATCCAACTGATGTGTGATCGGCTGCACCCTCCTCTGGGTAAGTCCATCATGTGCTGCAACGGTTCCCTTCTCCCTGATGAAATAAAATTGGGTCCCACCAGTGCGGACACACTGTACTTTACACCAATCTGATTATGGACTTTAGATAAATAGTCTATATATAGGATGATGTCGTAAGTCCTCGACGCTGCTACTAGAATATCCCAGCCGAGGCTCTCACCACCTTGAGTAAGCTAGCACTGTCGGAACCAGTGTGAAATCATCGAATCCTCTCTCTTAGGTGTCTATAGCCATATGGATCGATCCAACGGCTCTGTTGGAATCTTTGACAACCAAATGAGGGTTCTAGAAATAAAATAGTGGCTGGTACCTCTATCTATATGTACTGTAGCTAAGGTGGAGTAAACACAGATCATACCTCGTATCATCTCCAGATTTCCATTTTTGTTGGCCTCAGTTGTCTAGAGATGAGCTCTTCCCTGTCCACCTGCTCCCTGTGGTCAGGATGGAATTCATGGTGGTGGTGGTGGTAGAACCTCAAAACATCACCCACTACCTTCTGCATGGCCTGCTCCTCTGCCATGTCCGCCTCTAGGCTATGGACCTCCTCGATTGAACCTTTTTCTATGCCTCAGTGGTCCCTCAAATGTCTGTTGGTCATTGGTACGACAGATTGGGCTGTTGCGATCCATGTGACCCTTCCCGCCGCATGAGTAACACTGAATCATCCTCGCATGTCATGCTCTACCTCAAGAGACCCGAGCCTCCGACCCTGTATCCTATGGTCATCCACCTATAGGTCTGGTCCTCTAGGATCTCTACATCATCTGTCTATTTCTAGCTGTTGATGACTCTACTACGTGTCATTCGCTGGTGATTCTCACTGTCGGGGACTGCTTAGCAAGGAAACTCTCCAAAAAAAGTGCTCGCATCAATACCTCTTCCAGTGTCGGGATGCTGGGAGAAACCATAGAATCTCTAACCTCTCATCTGAGCCCCTGCTCAAAGGTCTAGGCCTTGAAGAAAGGGTCCTGCACCATGTTAGTGGAGTAGTGTGAGTGTTTGTTGAATCTTCCTGAATACTAATCCACGATCATGCTACCGTACTACAAGTGGAGAAGCTCATGTATACGCAATGAGCATAGGGTCCATGGGATGAAATCTTCCCTGAAAAGGCTCTCGAACTACACCTGGATGAGAGTGACATCATTGTGAACTTGTAGCATCAAGCACCACCTGGTGGTCCAGAACCTTGGTGGCCTCTGGAACTAGAAATCATGAAACGCTCTCAAGATCCATGCACCCTCTGCTGCTGGGGCTGGTGGCATCAGCTTCCCAACAGGTAGTGGGGCTTCTAGTACACCACCTGGTGGTCCAACTACCGTAAGGGGGCCATTCACCAAATCCTCATCGCTCAGTGGGTTTTCATCACATACTCTTACTGGAATCCCAGCTTGTTGTCTACATAGAGGAATCCTTAAAATAAATAGGTGTGCCACTGTCATTAAGTTTATACCTTGTGAGCTGACTCAAAGAGATCACAAGAAAACTAAAAAGTACAAGTAAAACTAAAAACATCTCCTCTGAACACCCACCAAGGATCCTACCAAAAGGGTAGGTACAACTCTAGAATGGTCGTCACTACGGTACACCTCGTCTAAAGTACACATCCGAGCTACCTCTAGTCCTATAACCCTTGCCTCAATCAGCATTGTCCATCCTCTTTACCAAACACAACTAGGTGTGGGCGTAACCTGTGTAGGGGTGAGTGTAACAATACTCAGTAGAGACCGCGAGACCCCGTAGGTCTCCTAGAGTTCCACAAAGGGAATACCACAAAGCAAGAGCACAACTCTACTTAGTTATATGACCATATATATACCTATGTTATCAAGCTATACTCATCCCATTCATGTGGGAAGTATACAATGAAGGTAAAACCACAAAGGTGAAGTATCCCAAAGCGTAACCTCAATCACAAGCACAATGTAAAGACAGCTCACACCATGATTTATTTTAGGGGTATTAACAAGTAACGTCCTCAGTCACATCATCGAACACCTCGACTGCTGGAGAAATCTTCCTTTATAGAGTACAGTGGACCTGCCACGTCACACAAAGTAACTTCCCACCAATATTTTACTACTGAGGTACTACTCTTGTTTAGTACCGTGGGTTTTCCGCATCACATAGAGGCGCTCCCCACCATGGGTCTACTGTGTCACACAGAGGCACTCCCCCCCTTGGCCTGCTAAGGTTATCATCTTGTCATGTACCATGGGTCTATCGCATCACATAGAGGTCCTCTCCAATTTGGGTCTACTACATCACATAGAGGTGCTCCCCACTGGGCCTGTCGAGTCACCCCAGGTCATAATGGTCAGCAGTCATCATATCTCAGCCAGTCGCAGGGTTCTGCACGTAGAACGCTTGGGTGAACCGCTACCCAAGCCATAAATCATACCTCAACCACCCCAAAAGTTCCCAAAATATGTATACCAGTTGTCCTCTATATCAAAAAGGATCGAACGCAATAGATAGTGCATCAATCAGATGCTCAGTTTGTTAGCTATTAGTGTTTCTGCTCCGGGGGCCTTGTTGGATTTGGGGTCCGGTCCCACCCGTCCATACAACAACCTTATCCAAAATTCAAGTGGATCATATCAAAAGGAACGTCTCAGAATAAGGATATTGATGCCTAACATGGTTCATCAATCGAACACATGGTATTCATGTAATGGACAAAAAGGTAAAACTGGGTGCAGATTGGCCCGAGTGCAGTCTGAACCGGCATGGACCGACCTGACCCAGTCCAGGTCCGGAGCGAATGGTGTGGGCCTCGGCGGCCCAGCCCATGAAGGGGGCATCCCGACCTGGCCCGTAGTGTGGACTGCTGTTGGAGGGCGGTCCACCCGAGCCGCAACCTTGTGGGGAGCCCCCCTGCTATAATTTGAACTTCCTGATAGCCATTCCATCGCCATGCTGTCATGCGGTACTACACGTTGGTCCCTCATGATGTGCCTGGGCCGGTCAGAATGGCCGGCCAGTTCTCCTTCCAGCGAAACGATGACATCGCTATTCACCTATGGTCAGCCGCCTTCCGACCTCCGTCGTGGCCTCCTGCTCCACCGACGGGGCAGACGCATGCCACCGATCCACCATGCGGCTAGCCGGATTCTGGCCACCACATTTCTCTACCACGGCCGACAGGACACGGCCTCCATCACAACCAGTGGTGCGGACATGCGATACACTTCCTCCCTTGTGGTCAGCTAGGTGCCAACCACCGCTTTCTTCCATGAGCCATTGCAGTTTCATTCCAAGATTGAAAAATTAAATGATCACATATTCACGATCCTTACATCGAGGGAACCATGTCCATATATCGCGCTCAGCAAAACTCCATGTTTCCATCGTTAATAAATATTATGCGTTGAAGAACACACGAACAATGCACGAAGAAGGTTTATGTGAGAGACGATGGCCATGTTCATTTGGCCATCGTTGTTGTGAATTTAGGATATGAAGAATCAATAAATTAAATTCATACATAAATAAAACCCATGCCTCGATTTTCCATTGGATATGGAATGAGGAAGAAGATGCAGTTGATGAAGAGGAAATCGACATTCGTCACTTCGGCAAGACGCTTCTGATCTGGTCTCATGCATCATCCTCATTCTTCAATGGGGGGGGGGGGGGGGCTATTCTTTGTTGGAGAGTGTTCATCTAGGTTCTCCAAGGCTCTCTCCCAATTATCCTTTTCCAATTACTCCAACAAGGAAATGAGGAGCCAATATTAATTATGATATGTCAATTAATGTTGGCACAACAATGTTGGCACAATTAAAATTATCAATAAATTGTATTGTGTTGGAACAATTAAATGGGAGTATTCCAATGGATTTCCCCACATTGAAGAAGGGTTCGGGTGGTCCCCACCAGTAGAATTCAAAAATATGGTTTCAAGCTCGGGCGATCCCCACCTCTACAATTCAAAAAGGACGGTTCAAAAAGAAAAATAAAATGTTAATTATTTTATTTTTCTTCTTCCATGAAAAACTAAAAAACACACTTCCACTCTCGACCTACTACAGTCGATGTGAAGGTCTCTATAAGAAAATACTGGTGCTGTGAGTTCATCGATGTCCTTAGATTTCAATAATGAGCACCGGTTAAAAAGTTACAAAAACCGGCTCACACATTTACTAAATGTACCTAAATTAAAATGTTCAGAAATTCATTCCAGACACTCTGGACCATGGAATGATGCACTGTCAATTTTCGCAGACTTGTAATATTACCATATAATTAAAAACAATTAAATGGGAAAATTTAGTTCTTAACAATAAAAACAATTTTACATTTTCTATTTAGAAAATCCAAAACATTTACCTTAAATCGCACTAAAGTGGCTCATTCTTAAAGATTCATACTAAATATTTTATAATTTTTTCACTTCAGTTTGACAAAAAATATCTTTTTTATTCCTATTATACCTTATTAATATCTATTTAATATTTTAATTTATTATTTTATGGACATAATTATGATACTCCCATTTTTTTTGCCTTATGACATGTGGATGATACCCATTCATTCTCATCGACAACTCCTATGTTTATCACTTATGTATGGTTCTTCATGTGGAAAACATATTCATGAACTTGTTATTATGGTTTTACCCATATACCACTATAACGATGTGGGTAATGTTTAGTTTCATGTGAATTAATGATGGAATAAGGATTGAACCTGAATCCTTTATGGGATTTAGTCTTCCATGTGAAATGGTCTTGGTAGTTAGCCTTGACTCTTGCTCCTTTATGTGCAATGGTCTTGGAAGTTATCCATGGTTAATAATTATTTAATGTTTGTTTGTTTTTTCAACATTATATTTATTCCATGATTACATGATCCCATTTTATGCATGTTACGCTTCCTTATGTTTATTCATTTTTATTGTCATCAAGTTTTGATTTATATCCTATCTGTTATTCCTTATTTATATGTTTATTTAACCTACTAGAATTTTTATCTCATATATTTTTCCACTTATTTCATAGGATATCCTATATATATTTAATCAATCAATGTAATTTAGGAGTTAAATATGGAGATTAAATAAAATATTCTTTTATTTTGGTTTTGTGTCATTGTGTTATGTATCTAATCTTCCAAAGTCACTAGACATTTTGATCCTTGGTTGTATCTGATGGTTAATTATTCATAAAATAATGTGATAATATATTGAAAATTCTAGGGTTGTTATAGTAATTTTTTTAATAATATCGTCTTAACTAAATCCAGTTGAAAGATTCCACTCTTGTTTAAAATGAAAAATGAAAAAACCTCTATTAGGTGGATAGCGTGAAAGGGCGATAGAGATTCTAGGTTTCGTGTCCACTAATGTGTGTACACCATTTCTAATAGGAGATATATGTGGGTATTATTACATCATAACTTTTTCTGATGACTTGAGTAGATGTGGTTATTTCTACTTTATTAAGTATAAGTCTGAGTCCTTCTAAAAATGAAAGGAATTCAAAAATGAAGTGCAGAACCAACTGGAAATGGAGATTAAAAATTGTTGATTAAATTGAGGTGGTGAATATCTTAACCAATAGTTTTTTGATTTTATATGGGAGTTTGGGATTATATCTCATCTCACTCCACTTTTCAATCCATAGTTGAATGGTGTTAGCGAAATGAGGATTTGTACGCTTTCATACATGGTATGGTCAATAATGAGTCTTGCAGATCTTCCATTATTATCTTCGGGATATGCATTATAAACATTAGAATAAACATTAAAATAAGTATCAACTAAAGTAGAAAATGTAATTCTATTTTAATTATGGAGTGGAAGGAAACTCGTTTGGTCGCATAAAAAAGTATGGGGTTGCGAGGCACTTGTTTATGACTTAATAAGAAACAAACTAGAACCCTGATGCACAAAGTGTATCTTTATAGAGTATCCCATGGAAACAAAGGAATACTACCTATACAAACACTAAAAAACAAGGTGATTTTTTTCTAGAAATTATATATTTCTTTAGAGGGATCACATCCTTAAAAATGATATTATTGGAAATATTGAGTTCGATGATGTTGATGATCAATATACAAATGAGTTTGTATAGGAATATGTTCCATGGGTCCCTATAAAAGAAATAGGTCCTAAAACATAAGTATTTTGTAATAGAAAATGATAGGAAAGATAACTAGAGAAATATTTGTTCCTAGTCACTGAGGATGGTGAAACATTTTTTCTTGACAATGACAAACCCCTCTTAAATAAAGAGGAAGGTGGGATATCGGAAGCTCAAAGATGGAAAAAATCTATGAATTCATAAATTGATTCCATATATCAGAACCATGTTTGGTTATATTAAATGAACCCATTGTTGTAAATACCTTATGTCGTAATTCAGTATTTAGGATAAAACATTGCATATAAGTTAAAGTAAACACCTTAAAAATAGAGGCTATTGGAAAAAGGGTTTAAAAAGTTTAACGTAATTGAAATTGATGAAACCATTTCACCTTCTTCCATGATAAATTTCCTTGGAATTATATTTTCTTTGGTATATTTTAATTAATATGAAATTTGGAATATTTTTGTCAAAATTGTATTACTTAATGAGAACCTTCATGAAGATGTCTATCTGACATAACTAGGTGTATTTGTGACTCCAGGTGATTCAAAAAGTATTTTCAAGTAGTATAGATCCATTTTAGGATTAAATAAAGCATCTAGTTTATGGAAAATTTTATTCAATTAAGCTATAAAATATTTTTTTTCTAAGATTGAATTTTATCTATGTTTAATTAATAGGTTTAGTGGGAATGCTTTTGTTATCGTAGTACTATATGTTATTGAAATATTACTTATTAGAAAAGAAATACTGTTCTTACATCCTGTTATGGTCTAGTTTTAGAATTCATTCTCGATGAAGGACTTAGGTGAATAATCCTATATTCTAGGGATCAAGATCACTTGTGTCTAATCTAAGAGGATGTTTAGGCTATGTCAAATTATATTCCTTTACTATATACTAAAGATATTTTCTATGGAACAAACCAAGAGGGGGTTGGTTCTACTGTCATGGTTTACATCTTACTAAGAAAATGTGTCCTCATACATAATAGGATATAGAGATAATGAGTATAATACCATATGATTAATCAATATGGTTAAAAATGTAATCCATGTTGTGCATTGGATTTTAGGTTTCTTATACATTGAGCATGGTAGAAAAGTATCAAGAAGATCCATGAGGACATCATCAGTCTGCTGTTAAGGTAATCATCAAGTATCTGAGAAGAACTAAGGATATGTTACTAGTGTATGGAGGAGATGAGGATATGTTCATCGCAATATATATTGATTATGGTTTTTAAACAAATTAGAATGATATGAATTCATAGTTTGGATATGTTTTCTATCTCAACAGAGGATATGTGTGATAGAATATTTTAAAGCATCCAATTGTTGATGATTATATATTTTATTCCATGTATATAGCATTTTTTAATGTATCCATGGAATCCATTTGGATATTAATATTTTTCTAGGATCTTGATGTGCTACCTAGAAAACAATACTCTATCACAATGTATTTTGATAGTACGGTATTGGTGGATCTTCCAAAAGAGCCAATGTCGCACCAAAAGAGAAAAAATATACTCTAAAGGTATCATCTCTTGAGGGGTTTTTGATAGACTGGTGAATTTTCAGTATGTAGCGAACCCTTGAAGGAGAATTTGGTGGACCTCGTGAATAATGGACTATCTCAGGAGAAGCTTGAGTATCATGTGAGAGCTAGCTGATTGAATGTTTTTAGATGTTGGCTCTAGTGCAACTGGGAGTCTGTTGGAGTTGGATCCCAAGAATTGACTTCTTTGAATATTAATAAAGTCATTATCACATAATTAATAAATTCATTATCACATAGTTATAGTTATTATTTATATTATACTATGTGATAATGTTTGAAGAGTAGTTTTGACACTAAAATGTCGTAGCAGTTCACCGCTATGATAACAATCGAGATTTTTTGTGATAGTATTCTTAAATATATGTTCTATAGCTAGATAATATCATATTATGGACACAAATGTTACATTATAATTGTTTTAGATGCCCATATGAAATTAAGTCACCTTATCATGGATTATTACCTTGGTAGTATCTAGTATAGGATATTATGAGAATTACACACATTGGTAGAAAATAAACGTTTATATGTGTCATTAGATTTTCCTATCTAAGAATGTGTTTATTGATCAATATACTTTAATGTTATAATTAATGAGCATTATAATATCTGTACATTTATGTATGGATGAAAATCATTACTCTATGTGTTTTTGGTGAGGTAGGATACATTAGGTCATGAGTAATATTTAATTAATGACTAATGTGATAAATGATTTTTAAATTATGTTTTTAACAGAAGTTGATATCTCATTCCCTTTTTTGGAAATGATTTAGCCTATATAAATACATGTACATGTTCATCTATGGTCATGTTGAATTTTTGGGAACTCAATGAAATTGATATTGACCACAAAGTTTGATATTATCGTCATGGAACCTGCTTGATTAGAGATATTGTGTTAAAGGGATTATATTACATAATAAGTGTCCAGATGAGGTATTATTTCATTGGGGAATTAACATCATTATCTATGGGTCCCATGTAATGTTTCTAGATGATAAACATAGACTTTAGTATTCTTTTCCTAATGACATTGATAAAGGCTCCAAGCTGGTAAAAGAGTAAGTGTATCCAAAATCTCAGTTAAATAATATATTATTTTTTGTTATTTAACAAGTAGAATAAATATTATTCATGCACATGGTTCAATAATTATTCATATATTCTTGATCACATATATTCCACCATCCATTATTCTAGAGACTATATTGTGATTAGAATATTTACTTAAAATTTATTTTATATTTAGAGAAAATAATATTTATTTATTTATTAGAGAATATTGCAATGATATTTATTTGTTAAATGAATAGTAATTATTAAAGGCACTGTAAATATTTTATAGGTATGGAGGAATTCATTTTTAGTCATGATATGAAATTATATATATTGTATATTACTTGATTAAATAATATTTAATTTATTTACAAAGTTAAGTGCATGTTAATGAAATAATAATAATAATAATATAATTTTATACATGGGGTTCGAGAAGTGGTTAAAAAATATTAAAAAGGACCTTTTCATATTCCTATTTCTAAACACTAGTAGTATTTAAACCCAGTTATAATGTTTTTCCAACTATCTAATTTGATTTTTTTTTTCCATGATGATAGCCATATAGATTCCTCTCAAGCCCTAGAGATCTCCCTCTTTAAGAATGCTAACAAGAACAAATAGAATTTTGCACCCACATCCCACTCTTGAGCCTATATAGATTAACAATAATGCTTTAGAATTGATCTACATAGTGAACTAAAGATAATTACTCTAGTGATAGGATCTATTATACTAGCACCCGGATATTCCTATGGCGATGTTCAATGATTTGTGGAACATGTTTTTATTACCACTAGAGGTGATTTTCACATTATTATTATAATGAAACAATGATAAAATGTAGATCTATTTCTGAATCCATAAATGAAGAAATAATTCATTCAATGTAATTATTTATCTGATTAAATTAATTATAAATAATATGTGATGATCCTGTGCTTTGTTCGGATGTTCTATCTCTTGTCTATTTTCACCAATTCAATTCCATTTATCACAATGTTCATTATTTTCTAAATCATCGACTGATCATCAATCTTGATAAAAAATATAGTTCAGAAAAACCCATTACATACATTAATTGTGCTCAAAACCTGATATTTATAGTTTGAATTATTTTTTTTACTATTACCACTTATTATATTTGCTAACTTCCTTTTTGTATGGGATTACTTTCACAATGTACTAATTTTATATTTATATGTTATCACATCCCTAAAAATTTATACATATTATCTCAAGATTATCAGAATAATTGTATTTAAAATAAAACCCCTGGATCATAAATTCTAGTGTATTTGGAATATTTAAAATATAAAACTAAAAAGATGAAACCAAAATAAAATCATCTTTTATTTAATCGTCATATTGAGATCTGGAATATCTTTAATAACTTACATCTACATTGGTAACCTAGGGAGTACATGAAAAAATGGATTAAATAAAATACCATTAATGGAAATAAAAATATTAATAAATCATATCACATGGGTTATAATTCATAACATGGTGACATAAATGTCATAAAAACATGAATAAATTTAAAGAAGCATAACATGTAGAACAAGTTATCATGTAACCATGGAATTGTAGAAATATGGAAACAACACACAACATGGCATAAAAATGACTCACGGCTAACATCCAATCTCATTTCACATGTAGTATGATTATTCAAGGTGATCCACCATAACCATTTCTCATGAAAGAGCATGATTTAAGGCTAACCACCAAGACCATTGCACATGGAGTGGCATAAGTCAAAGCTAACCTCCAATACCATTACATATGAAGTCTCATGAGACTAAACATTACCGATGCATTATTTCAATATCTGGGTTAACCCATCCTAACATGTTAATGAATATTTGTTCCACGTGAAGAATCATAAATAAGGAATAAACAAAAGGGTTACCCATAGAAATAAATGGGTATCATAGCCTTGTCATAAAGCATAAACAATTATTGTATCATCAAGGTATATATGAATGAATGGAATTAAAAAATAAATGGACATTAATAAGGAACAATAGTCATGGGTCAAGATACATTATTTATATTTAAATTTCAAAACATCTAAAATTATTTTTTAATAACCTTTAGAAATGAGTCACTTTATATTACTTTTGGAAAAATTTTATTGAGTTTTTAAAATAGAAAAAGAAAAATTGTTTGTATAAAACCATTAATAAACCAAAATAGTTCTTCCTGATAAAATGAGTGATTTTATAAAAAACTCATGGATTAAAATTAATTATTAAGTGAACATGAAAATGATTAAGAAGTTATGACGTTCCCTTCAATCGGGCTTTCTTGTCAAGAGGAATTGAGAAAGGAACCTTTTTAAAATGTCTATTTCTCCATAAAAGTAGGATTATCTAATCTACAAACATCGTTTTGGAATATATACACATAATTTAGAATATTTTCATTAAATTAATAAATTATTACATTGAGATAAGGAGAAATAAATCATAACCTATAGAAAATAATGAGGTTTGGAATGAATCCATTACCTTATGTCTGAAAGTGTTCTGCACTTGAACATCATATCTGGGATAATAAAATTAAATCCATTAATTAATTAGATTATAAAATTTTACAAATTTATTTGATTAATTATAATTTTATTATGTTATTTTATGGAATTTTTATGAGATATAAGATACAATTTAATCGTTCAGGAGTGTTCATTTCCTTGGTTTCCATGATCGGTTCACATATATATGTGTATGTAAAATCATGTAAAGTGAGAATATTTATCTAGATTTCAAAATATATGTTATTAATTAAATTAAATAATTTTAAATTTTATCATATATAATATTTTCTATATGATAGTATGATTCATTAGATAAAACGTTACGGATACCCATTTAGATTATTTTGGTATGTTTTTCAAACATCGCGAACTAGTTATGATTTGTTAATTAAACTCTATATATATACTTATTCCAAAAAAAATAACATATAATAAATATTTTATAAAACATTTTAACCATAATAATGGTTTTATGACGAGATGCTAAGGTGGTAATGGAAATTGAAAACTTTTCGTCCTCAAAAGCGATAAAACAACACCACATTGGTGACATTTTCATATTTAGAAAGAAATGAGAGGGGAGAAGAAATGATGGTTGATTATTGAATTAACACAATAACATTAAATATATATATATATATAATATACTGTAGTCATCATGTTACTTTTACTGGGGTTTGTTATTCGAGGAGAATCAATGAAAAGAAATTAAAAAGGAAATAAAAGAAAAAGAAAGAGGTTTTAACATCTTGAATAATTCTCATTGAGAACCCCATTGAGAGGAATGATTTTGGTGGATTATTAAGACCAATATCTCTTGGACGTGAAGATGATACATTAGAATATTATTGGGTATATGTTTTACAAGATTTAATGATTTTGAGCGTTGAGGAGAATAGGTTGTGAGGGGACGTATTTATAATGGACGGGAGAGGTATTCTTTGATTATTTTATTCATGTGTTTGTTATTTTGGATCATTACTATGAATAGTGGGGATTATTAAGACTGAATATGGTAACTTGTGCATGTGACTTACAATTAAAGGTGATAACATCATTGATACATCATCCATGACTCAAAAAACTATGTATTTATCTTATACCCTAAATTACCATATTTCACTATTCGCTAAAAATTAAACTTTTTTAGAAAAATAAATAAATAAACCTATCAATTTAATAATTTTTAGAATTAAAAACTTTAGTCCATTTTTTGAAATTAAATTTCTAAATTTGATAAATTTAATTTTTAATAAAAATCATCTATTATTCAAAAAAACCTATTGTAAAATTAAAACTGATTCTATAACATTTTGAAAATTTAATTAAGATCTTATAAAATTATATTATAATCAAAACAAAAAAAATATTCATTTTTATTCACTTTTTTTAACATTAATTTTCATTTATAACATTATATTAATTATAAAATTGTAAATAAACATTTTTTTGTTAAAAATACCAATATTTTCTTTATTATTTTTATAAAATTTATTGACATATATCATGATAAATATATATAATATTTTCATTTATAGGATAACAAAATTTCATTTATAGATTCAATGGAAAGTTCATTATTATATTTACTAGATTACTATTCTTAAGGGCCATATTACTATTATAAAGTTCATGTTTCTATTTCAATGGTTTAAGTTCCTTAATTTATATAAATACTTATTATTTCATTGATTATTAATTTTTAACATTTGTATTGTGTTTCAAAGTGATTTTATTTGATTTATACTATATAATATAACTATAAGAATGTAAATTTCATTCACATAATTCTGGGTCGTTACATTCATCTCCTCTTAGGAAACTTCTCCCTTAAAGATTTTTTTTTAAAAAAAATAAGTGAAATATAAGTGAGGATACATGTCCTTCATTACTTCATTTGGTTACCATGTTGACTCTTCATACATATGGTTCTGTGATACTATATTGACCTACTTAGTAGTCTTGTTCTTTATAACTTTATCTATATTGTCCAATATATTCAACAACTTATCCTCATAAGTGAGATAATTTTCCAACTATACAACCATTGAATTCTTTACATATGAAGGATCTAGTATGTACTTCCTCAAGAGATATGTGTGTAATACATTGTGTACTTAATAAATGGTTGGTGTTATTTCTATTCAATAGGCCACAACACTGACAGGATCAAGGATCTTGAAAGGATTATGTAACTAAGACTTATCTTTCCTTTCATCCAAAATCTAATATTCCTTTTATATAGAGATATGTATAGTATTACCATGTCTCCAACCATAAACTCTAGGTCTCATCGATAATTGACTACATAGCTCTTCTGTCAACTTTGGGCTACCTGATATGCTATTGAATGGTTTTCACCTTTTTACCATTTCCTCATCCATTTGAAACCTTATAAGATTAATTTTACCGAGTCTATCTCAGCATGATGGTGTTCTGAATCTTTTACCATAAATGGATTCATATGTAAAAATATGGATTATTTAGGAGAAACTATTTTTTAAGAGAACTAGACCAAGGTAGATTTTGGTCACATCCTCTTTCGAATTCAATAGAACAATATCTCTACAAGTCTTCCAGTGTATTAATAGTTCTTATAGATTTTCGATTAATTTAAGGAATATTGGTCAAGCTGATGTTTGTCTCATTATTTAGAGTATATTTGAGTCTTTTCCAGAACATGAAGGAAAATCTGGGATCTCAATAAGATACTATTTATAGTGGTACTCCATGTATCCTTGCAGCTTTTCTATTATATATCTGTGCAAGTTGATCCAGTAATTTTTCCTCTCAAATTGTAAGAATGTGAGTTGTCGTTATAAGATGATCCATAACAACCCATGTAGCAATATTTTTTCTAGATTTAATTGGATGTCCATTAAAAAATTCCATTGTGGTGATTCCCACTTCTATGTGGGTACATGTAATTATTTTATCATCCCCTTATATATTTTTAATTTATTCCTTAACTTTCTATAATACCAAGTACTTTGATGTATATTTCATGATTTCTTTTTTTATATTCTCCCACTAATAGTTGGCTCAGAGATCTCGATAGAAATTTTTTCCCCTGGGTGAATAGAGAATGTTGAGCTATGTGTGTCATTCAGAATCTATTTCTTTATCTCTATATTGGCTGGTACACATAGTTGTGACCCAAATATAATGACTCCATCCTCATAAATTTTCAACTCTGAGGATTTTATATTTTTTATATCTTATACATGTTTCTAAATTTCCACATCATTTCTTTGGGAATCCTTTATTTTCTACATGATTTATTGTTGGGAATTAATTTCAAATGGGATTGAAGATGATCCTTATATACTATTAAAATGTCCATACATTGTAGTTTATAGATTATTGGATCCTTATTAATTCTCATCATTGATAAATATGCATGAACCTTTCTACTTAGAGAATATTCACGTTGTTTTCTTTACCAGGATGGTAGTGGATTGAGAATTCATAATCATTTATGCGTTATAAACATCTTGACAGGCTTACATTATTCCCATTCTTTATAAATATGTATTTGAGTCATTTATAATTTGTATATATCTCATTCTTCTCACTATTGAGATAATGAATCGATATTTTAAACTCAAATATCACAACCACCATCTCTAAAGCATGTGTGGGATAGTTTTTCTCATGAATTTTCAAATTCCATAAGTATTATGATATAAAATCATCATTTTTTATCAAGTAAAATCCTAATCCATTTTTTGAAGAATCATTATACACCATAATGATTTCCCCTCTTTTCGGTAGTGTGGGAACTAGTGCAGTGATAATCCTTTTTTATCAAATAGTTGAAGTAGTATTCACATTCATTGGTCTAAAAACATAACTCCCTTTTATGTTATCATCGTTATTTTGTTTGAAAATCATGATATGTTCTTCAAAAATCATCTTTAATACCCACATAGACTAAGGAAACTATTTATATCCATTATAGATGTTTCCTAGTCTAGTACAAAATTACCTTGGTCTTAGAAGATTCCACAGATTTTTATTTTCCTATGATAAAAATACCCACGAATCATAATTACTCTATACATAACTGATATATAGAGTACATTTCATATGGTTTAACCCTTCATAATTTTTTTAGCATAGTATCTTTTTCTGATGATTTCGTTGGGGCGCGCGCATCCCCTTGTGGAGGGAGCAGAGTTGTTTACCTGCATTCCTGCATTCCAAAGGAAGGAGACATCCATTCCTA
The DNA here is from genome assembly GCA_963277665.1 of Viscum album. NCBI lineage: Eukaryota > Viridiplantae > Streptophyta > Magnoliopsida > Santalales > Viscaceae > Viscum > Viscum album. The sequence goes on from OY728158.1 coordinate 1,678,446,149, forward strand.
GTTCAAATATGTTTTCTGCTTGATTGAAATTGAATGATGGGGTGTCCGTTTTTTCTTCCGTGGATTCCCCCTTGGAACTCGTTACCTAGTTCGGGTCTCCGTTAATGATTATGTCTTGGTTTATTGAATCTCATTCCAGGTTCCATATCTTTTTGAATGCCGGTTAATTACACTACTTTCATTAGTACATTCCATTGGGTCTTTACATGGTAGCATCCTTAGGTCGGAGTAGATGACAACATCAGGCATGTCAGGGCATGTCTGGATGCATGGACATTGGGGAATTTGTATTCCTTCTCATAAGAGGGAATCTCAAAGTCACAGAACACAAGGAATCCCATGTCATTCCTGCGGTATCTTCTATCGGAGGCATGTCTCTGAGGTTTTCCTCATCTTCCCATGTTTAACACGGGGTATGCCACGAGTTTAACATCTATCAGATAAGGTTACGCCAAAGGCATGTCTTCTGAGTTTTCCCTCTGCAATCACATGTTTAACACGAGGCAGGCCGAGAGTCTAAAATCTTGTAGAGATGGAATGAGAGTGATCCTAACATCTCATAGAGATCGATTAGATTGACACATCTCATAGAGGGAAAACCTAGAAGATGGATAGATCAGAACACACAATAGGGACAGATCTGAGGTGGTGCGTCTCAGGGAGGGGAGATGTCACATCGTAATGAAAGATCTGAATACCATAGAGGGCGATTCAAGGAGAGTGCACCCTATAATGGGGGACACCAAGATTACCACTAGATGATATTGAACCTCATAGAGGTTTCCTATATACCATGTATATATGAACGGGATCCAAACCCACTTAGTTCTAAGGGGTGATGAATAGGGGTGTACCGATATCACAAAAACCTGGATACATGCTCCAGCTTACACATGGAATATGGACCAAGTATTTCAATGAGCACTGAGGAGGTGGATGACATGATCCCGCTAAGATAAGGCGGCCCGGGTAATAATCAATATTTATGATGGAGAGTTTAATAAATTTGAGGGGGAATGATATGGAACCGACATGAGGACGATAGTGATGTTGGGCTTGATCCTTGTAGAGACATCCAACGTATCCATGTGGTACGGAATCAAAGAATGCATTGTTTGGTGGGATGATCGGACACCTAATGAGCTTTCCCATGAGAATGGACACATGGATGGGATCTGGAAAAAGTAGAACCTCCAGGTTAAGAAATTATCTTCCAAGAACACATGAAATCGAGAGGTAGATCAGGATGATTAATGAGTGATCGGATTGAACCTCAAATTGAATTCCTACATATCCCCATGGAAGGGTATCAAAACCCATGTAGTTCATATTATTAAGGATTACTGTCAATTGTGAACTTCAAAGGGTGTTCGTTGATTGGAGGACTTCAACAGATTACTGCCGAATGGGGTTGATAATGGCTTACTACTAAATGGGTTTAACAACGGCTTACCATAGGATGGGGTCACATCAACTTACCACTGGATGTGTTCGCAATGGCTTACTGATGGATGGTGTCACAATGGCTTACCATTAGATGTAGTCACAATGGCTTACCACTAGATGGGGTTGAACCTCATGGAGGCTTCCTACGTAACATACCTTTTCGAGGGTCAAAGTCCATGTAGTTTAGGTGTAGTGGACCAACGTGAAATGGTCGGATCCAATGGATGGTGGGATTGAACCTCAGGGAGGCTTCTTACATACCTTTCCATGGAAAGGATTAAATACCACATAGTTTAGGTGTGGTGGACTAATGTGAAATGTTATGAACCAATGGATAGTGGGCTTGAACCGTAGGGAGGCTTCTTACATACCTTGACTTGGAAAGGATCAAAGACCACATTGTTTAGGTGTGGTCAACCATTGTGAAATGGCCGGTACCAATGGATGGTGGGCTTAAACCTCCTAGAGGATTCCTACGTACCTTTCCTTGGAAAGGACCAAAGACTAGGTAGTTCGGATGTAGTGGGAATCAACGTGAAGATGGTCGGGACCAAAGAGTGTTGGGCTTGAACCTCAGGGAGGCTTCTTATGTACCTTGCCTTGGCAAGGATCGAATACCATGTAGTTCAGGAAGTAGGTTGGGTCTTACACTCTAGGCTACCCAGAGAGGATTCCAGAGTCAATTCATACTATTGTAAGCCCATGTGAGTCGTTCTCAGTGTGAGAAACTAGATGCGGTAAGGAACTGATGATCACAACGTAAAGGTGAGTCCATGAATGGTGGTGAATGGGGATTACATAAGGATGATGCTCAGATTCCGCTAAGGAGTTCCAACGATGAATGGGGATTTCAGATGAAAGCTACCAAGGTGCTACTATTGAGAGGCAATGGGGGATGGGGATTATGCAAGGAAGCGTCCTGGGTGCCGTTATGGAGCGGGAATTGTGCATGGGGATTATGCATTGAAGCTGCCCAGGTGTTGTTATGGAGAGAAATGGTGGATTGGTCTTACGTAAGCAAGCTACCTGGGTGAAGCTATAGAGTGGAAATGGTGAATGGGGCTTATGCACGGAAGCTGCCTGGGTGCCACTATAGAGCGGCAATGGTGAATGGGTCTTACACATAGAAGCTTCCCAGGTGCTGCTATTGAGTGGCAATGGGGGATGGGGCTTACGCAAGGAAGCTTCCCAGGACCCACTATAAAGCGGCGACTGTGCATGGGGATTATGCATGGAAGATGCCTGCATTGTCTTCCACATGTATGGAAATAAGGGTATCCCAACTCACTAGTGGATTGAGGTGTACACTTGGGGCCAACATATATGTGCAAGTGCACATGTGGGATAACACCAAGGGGTGTTGGAATAAGACTAAACAAATGGAGATAAAAAGTGTGAATCACATGCCCCACTTTCAAATTGCAATGAGGGTGGTGTAGTGATGAAGAATAACTGTTGACAATGTTCGAAACATAGAATCCATATCAGGTTAGCCTAAAATAGGGACAAATAAATGAGGGTTGACTTCTGACTATGTTCGAAACACATGACTAGACTCGAAGTGTTTTCCAATGTCTTATGGGGAATTGGCCCAGGATGGTAGGTGATCTAATGTGGCATGGGACCAGGTTATTAGGGGGTCACTTCAGACATGTAAGAGGATGAAGATTTGAATTAAGGACAAGCAAAGCATGAGGTGGATTTATGGAATATTTGAACAGATTACAGGGCTCTTAAAATTACGCCATTGTAATCATGGAATGAGGTATACTATAATTTTCACATAAGCCATCTCTTATTTGGGATAAGAGGAACCCTATTATTGAATAATTGGGCTTTCTACAGTTTAAATTTATGTAGAGAGAACTATTAGCATCTTATGCTAGGATTGTAAGGAATCTCTTGTTTAGAGGAAGAGGCATCCTATGTTTGTAACATAGGACGTACTACGGTTTAAAGTCATATAGAGGGGATTATTGTCATCTTATGCTTGGTGTATAAGGAATATCTTGTCTGGAACAAGAGGAATCCTATTTTTGGAACATAGGGTGTGGTACAGTTTACAGTCAAGTAGAGTGGGTTATTGGCATCCCAAAATTGGAGAATAATACATATCTTGTTTGGAGCAAGAGGCATCCTATATTTGAAACATAAGGTGTGTTATGGATTATAGTCATGTAGAGAGGACTGTTGGAATCTCATGCCTGGTGCATAAGGCATCTCTAGTTTAGAGCATGTGGCATACTATTTTTGGAACATAGGGCATACAACATTTTAGAGTCATGTAGAAAGGACTATTGGAATCTCATTCATGGTGGATAAGGCATCTCTTGTTTGGAGAAATAGGCATATTATGTTTGGAAGAAAGGGTGCACTGTAGTTTATAGTCATATATATATGACTGTTGGAAAGAAGGTTCCTATCAATAGATGGTGTTAGGACTTACGCAATATCAGCCCTTTCTGGTTCAACCTGGTTTATGAGACAACCAATGGGGTTTGGATGAGTTACATTAGGAATGGTTGGACTCATGGTACTTGGGTAATTGATGATGAGAATCTCAACTCACGACATGGAAAAAACCATGAGGAATATATCGACTCAAGGTGTTTAATGTTTTGTGGAGGCGTATCTCAAATGTTGGTATTCCATAGGCGGAATGTGGGTGTGCATAAGGGCACAATGAAAAATGCTGACACCCCGGCTCAAAAATATCACAGTGAAACTCTCAATTTTTCATGGGGGTCAGTGACTTTACTTCGCACAACGATGGGGCTCAAGGAGAAAGTGGTCTCGCACGGAGTAGTTTCACGAAAGGAATCTACTTGTGGGGAAAGGGCTAGCGGAGCATCTTTTCAAAAGAAGCTGCTCGCGAGGAATGGACTAGGGGATCATATTTGAAATGAAAGATCCTCACATCGCATGGAATCGTAGAGCATCTTCACGAAGAAATGATGATTGTGGAGCCTCGAGAAACCTAAAGCTGCTCCCTCCTTCACAAAGGGGGTGAAGGGAATCACATCACAGAGCTCAGGAGCTCCGTGAATTAGGAGAGATCATCTACCCAAGGGGTGGTGTAACCGTCTGTATAAAGGGGGATGAGATTGGTATTTATAGGTGAGAGGGGCATTAAAGCATATCCTGCTCAGCGAGAAGACATATCTCTCTGCACGGCGGGTTCACGAACGTCAAAGGGGTTTGCAGAGAATCCAGCCTCCTCGCTCTATGGTGGGTTTGCGGACATAAAAGGGGTTTGTGGAGCATCCTGAATTCTCACTAGGTGGTGGGTTCGAGAACTTCAAAGGGGTTTGCGGAGCATCCTGCCTCCTCGATTCGTGGCAGGTTCACAAACATCGAAGGGGTTCGCAAGGCATTCTGCCTCCTTTCTCTATGGTGGCTTTGCGAAGGAGGAGCATTGCACCGGCATGGGGACCCAAGGGCTCTACAAATAGTCTTCATGAGGAAGCTCCTAATTCTTTCTATTTGTAATTATTCTTCTCGATGTTTTGTGCCAACAGTATCCAAATGCTAATCATGTTCATCCTTTCTCATGGAGTATATCAGAATATCGACAATAAAGACTACCAAAATTTGTCATGATAATCTCTAAAAACACTATTCATTTTTTCCATGAATATTTCTGGATAATTTTTTAGTTTTAAGTTAATCACTATAAACTCATATTTTCAATACCTCGTTCTTAAGGAAGCCTTGGGAATATATTTTTTCTCCACCTTTAGTTGTCGATATCCTATCTGAAGTTCCACCATAGAGAAATAATTTCTCTTTTGTGGTTGATCAAACAATACTTCTATCTATTGAAGGGGATATTTATTCATTATCATTGTTTTATTTAGCTTGTGATAATTAATTTCGGGCTGCACTAATCCATCCTTCTTTTTGAAAAAGAGTATGGTTGTGCCCCATGGTGAAGCACTCGGGTATATAAAACCCTTGTCTAGATTCTCCTATTACAGATTCTTCATTTTATTCAACTCAATGGTCTCCCTTATTTAATGTTTCTTTGATATAAACATATATCTATGATTAAGTTCAATTGATTACTCAATATCTCAATCGGGAGGAAGACCAATAAACTCTTTAAGGAACATATAACTGTAATCCCTCATAATGGACATGTCTTCAAGCCTGAACCTCTCCTTTGTCTCAATAATTTGAGCTAGATATACTCGTTCATAATGAAATAATATCCACAATTTACATAATGATTCAAATAAAGATTCATTATCCTCCTAACCCTTGTAGAGTATTAGAGGACACCTTATGATGTGTAGAGTGATCTTAATTTCTCGATAGTTGATGTTGTATTTATATAAAGATAGCCCATACATGCACAGTATGGAATCAAAATATACCAAAGTGTGTATGAAATTATTTTATGGGAGGTTTAGTCCACAAAAATTAACTAGGAGAGTACTGTACTTTGGACGTAATAATGGAAACAATTGTTCTTCTCATAGAGAACTCAACCTCCATATTTAAAGGTGGTGTTCAAATATTTATAATAAAAATTTATGAAATAAATGAATGCAGATAAACCTAATCAAATAGTATGTTTTTTATTCTTGAATGAGTAACTCGGATACCTATCACCACATCATTTTCAGTCTCCACCTCAGCAGTAGTGAAAAAATATTCTCTTCATTACTGCCTTGGAGGACTTGTTTACCCCCCTACACCCCTGGGCCCTAGGAAATTTCATAGATAATGTCAAATTTACTTGCAGTTGAAACACTACACTGTAGGATAAGTTTTGATATGAATAGTCCTTTATTAATCAACATTAGTGGGATTATTCATATCCCTTTGGAATCTATAATCAAGATGCCCCAATCTTCAACATTTAAAGTATTTCATATTTCCCTTGAGACAGTTCCCATGATTTCTCTTCCAATAATTTTGAAATATGGGCTGCTTGGTTTTCTTTCCATAATGGGATTTTTCAATTGATCCTCCAAAATTCTACTCTCTTTTTTTTACTTTTTATCTCTAGGAACATGAGATTACTAAGAGTCTCTCATGTCCATTTCAACCTTATAGGAATAACATAAAATATCCTTATAGTTATAAAAGTATCAAATTTCCAATACTTTTAAAAGAATCATATTTAGTCTAATAAAGAAGTGATCCACATTGATTTCAGTGTTCGTGACAAAGGAAAATGAATATCTTGAAATCATTGTAATGTTTTCTATCTATGTCTCTAGAGTCTAGTCATCCTTTTACTTTAGTGTGAGTAACTCGATTTCCATCGTGAAAGGAAGGGTTTGTGGAAAATATTTATTGAAAAATATTTTTCATTAATTCCTCTATATCCATGGAATCGATTACATCCTTAGAAGTTGTGTTCTTGATCACTTTCCACCACTGACCAACTTCCCCAAAAAAATAATAGACTTCCATCAAAATTTATTTTCTTCTGAGCACTAGTGGACACAGAATATCATCTCAATGGAGTTAATATATTATTCTACGAGGAGTGGATTAGGAAATCCACTAAACATCATATGCCTTTGACACATGAAGGATTCAACTACAACGTTCTCTCTATTATTAGAAGGAGGGTGTTCCAAAAAATTCATGTTTTTATTCATAATGTGAACCCGTTGAGAAAGTATTATTATGATTTTTTTACCACCCATTCCCATCATATTTGGTGTTTCATTCTGGAAATTTTCACATTTCCTATCACATTTATTGTTGGCATGGGTTCTTCTATTTACAGATATTATAAAATAAAAATGAAAGGAAAACTAGGGGGATTGAATACATAGGTTATAATAATATTAAAAGACAAAATTGAACATCATAGGAAAAACTTTAAAAATGAAAATTACATCCAAACTTGTGATTCTCTATGTTTTAATATAGGTTATCCATGGTGATATAATTATCCCTATAATTCTTACAAATGTTTTCATTTCATAATCTCATAAAATAACTAGATCGTCCTTTCATACAAACAAAAACATCAGTACCCTTTTACACATATTATCAAATGGTTTTATGTATAAATAGTATTGAAATAACCACCAAGGATTGTAAATTCTAGTGTATTTATAAGACTAGATATATAAAATTGAAAAAACATAACTAAAATAAAAACACATTTTTTTAATATTCATATTGTGCTCATAGATTCAATTGATATCTTACTTCTACACGGGATAACCTAAAGAATACATAAAAAAGAGATGATATAAAAAAGGCCATAAGTGAAAATAAACCTATGAATAAAGCATAGAACATGGGTTATTAGTCATAACATGATGACATAAAATTCATGGAACATGAATAAACGTAAGGAAGCATAAAATATAGGTCATGGGATATTTTAATAATGGAATCATTTAAATGTGGGAACAAAATACAACATGACATAAGCATGAGTCAAGCATAACCGCAAAGCCAATTACACAAGGAGGTGCATGACTTAATGCTAACCACCAAGACCATGTCTCATGGAGTATAATGAGTCAAGTATTACCACCAAAATCCTTGTAGATGGACACACATGAGTTAAAGATAACCTCCAAGACCTTTTTACATGAAGTCTCATTAGACTAAACATTACACAATGCAGTGGATCACTATCTAGGTTCACCCATCATAAAATTTTCATAAATATGTGTTCCACATAGAGAATAATACTTGTTGAATAAGAATAACAGTTACAAATGGAATGAAATTGGTTTCAAAACCATGTCATAAAGTATAAACAATGAGTGTATCATAATTATGTCCATGAAAGAATAGATTTAAATAGTACAAGGAAATTAATAAGGTAAAATAGGAATTGATCATGATATATTATATCTACATGAATTGTAAAACATTTAAAATTTTTTTTAATAAATATTAGAAACAAACTACTTTTGTGCGGTTTAGGGAAACATTTTAACGATTATTTTAACAGAAAAAGTGTGATTATTTTTTGGAAACTAGAAATGATCCAAAAAAAAATTCAATATAAAATGATTAAATTTATAAAAATAAAGCTGGCTTAAAACATGTTATGTAAGTCACATGAAAATGGGTAATAAATTGGGAAGTCCCATTTAATCGGGCTTCCTTATCAGGTGGAATTGATAAGGGAAACTTTTTAAAAAATGTACTTACCCATCAAATAGAGAAGATCTAATCTGGATACATGATTTTTGAAAATAAAAATTAATTTATAAGAATAAAATAAAAAATAAATAAAAATTACATTACTGTAAAGAGATATAAAGTGTAACATGATGGAAGTATAGAGGTTTGGAAAAAAAATCTATTACCTTATGTAAGAATGTTTTTTGGAATTGAACCTAATGTCTTGGATAATAAAATTAAATCCTTTAGTAAATTAATTAAGAACTTTTTCCACATGATTTTGATTTATTATAATTTTATTAAGTTCATTTCTATCCTTTTCTGATGAGTTATAAGAAAAAATTTCATTGTTTAGGATTTTATGGTCTCTTTGTTTTCATGATAAATTCAATTGTATACGTGTATGGAAGATAATTTAAAATTATAATTGTTGTATTGAATTGAAATTACATGTTATTAATGAAAATAAATAATTTTAAATGGTCTAATATATCCTTTTTTAGGATGATTCATTAGATAGAATGTTAGTGATAACCATTTCTATTATATTAGTGCTTTTTAGATCATCATGAACCAGTTTTGTTTTATTAATTAATATTATGTTGATTTAGTTGTTCCAAAACATTAAATAATCTAAAATAAATATATTATAATCATGTTTAACCATAAAATTACCTTTAATTCCATCCTTTAATGATGTAATGGAAATTGAAACATTGTCATCCTAAAAAGTGATAAATCAACACCTCAGGGATGATATTTTCATTTTTAGTGTAAAACGAGATGGGAAAAGAAATGATGATGATTTGTTTCATTAATATAATAAAATTACTATATATAAAATATACTGGAGTTTTTAGGTCACTTGGATAGGGGTATGTGAGGGGAGTTAAATCAAAGCAAAAGAAAGAGGTTTTTACTGCTTGAATTATTATCCTTGATAACCTAACTTAAGCACTTGAGCTTAGTCCTTTATTGAGACAAAAGGCTCTTGGACATGGGGGATATTATTTTGATGTTTATTGGGTAGATTTTTTACATGATTAAGATAATTTTAGGTTTACGGATAAGAGCTGGTGATGAGTGGTATTTAAAGTGGAAGATATTGATGTTTTTTGGTTATTTTTTTCATTTGTCTCTTATTTTGGATAAATCCTATGAATAGTGAATATTATTCTAACTAAATATAGAAACTAGTTCATGTTATTTTGATACAAAGGTTATTAAATCATCAATAAATCTTTAATGACTCAAAAATTCATGTATTTAGCTTATACTATAAATTACTATATTTTATTATTCACAAAAATTATCAAATTTTTAAAAAAATACCAAAAAGATAACCCTAAATATTTTTTGATGTGTATAATCTAAAAACTTAATCCATTTTATGAAAATATTTTCATAAATATGAGAAATTAAAATTTTCTACTAAAATAATCATTTATTGAAAAAAATACTTATTCCAAAATCAGAAATTATTTTATAACACTTGGAAAAATTAATAAATGTCTCATAAAATTATATTAGAATCAGAATATAACAAAACTTTAATTTATGAATAAAATTTGTGATAATTAATAACTTTTAAATGTTATATTAATCATTAAATGGTAAAAAACATTCATGTTTCAAAAAAATACCAACACATTATTAACCATTTTGAAAATATTTATTAACTTATATCAAGATAAAAATATGTCATATTTTCATTTACAGGATTCCAAAATTTTATTCATACATTTACATATGAGGTTACTATTATATTGGCTAAATTACTATTACTGAGGGCCACATTACTATTCTGAAGTTCAAGTAACATGTACATTGTTTTGGGATCATTAATATCTATAAATACTTATTATTTCATTCATTATTCATTTATAGTGACAGTATTATGTTATATTAGTTATTATATGTGAATTATACTATATATAATAAATTTAAAATGGAAATTTTGTTGATAAAATGTTGGTTTGTTGCATATTACATAATAAAAACTCATACATTATTATCAATGGATTTTAAACTTTTTTTGGAATGTAAATAAATTTATTCATTTTTTTAGTTTTTAAGAAATATATTTTAACTTCTACTCTAATTCAATTATCTAATTTAGTTTTTAATCCCCAAGGTTTATATTGCAGAAATAATAATATATGTCTATATAGAGTAACTAGATAATCCAAAAATCATGAATAATTATACATGTGTAGCAACCTAGATTATGATAGAATAAATCATTTTAATATTTTTTAATTAAATTATGTAGTTTTTTTCCTTAGAAATATATTATGTAGTTATTAAAATAAATAATGGAATGGTTTTATTGAACTCATTTATTATATGATTTTATATAATCATTTAATTTCAAAATTATAAAATTAGAATTTGAAAACATGAATTTATTTTTAAAATTCATTATGTATAAATTATATTAGGATGAATTTTTTGTAATATTTTCTAAATAATGATTTTTCAATGGATTGGGAGAAAATCTAATTGTTATTGAAAACTGTATTTTACTTTATAGTTTTAACAAGATCAAATTATGTTGTCAATTTTTTATGAAAATAATTAGTTTATTTTTTAAAAATATTCCACTTACGGGTTTTTAAATTCAAATTGTAATTAAATTTAAAATAAAAATATATATCTAAAAAGGTAATTTTTATAAACATTGTTTTCGTTTTGTCTTAACGTTTTAAGTTTAAATCCAACTCTAAAAACAATATGTTCTTAATTTTTTACAATATGTTACATATTTGGAATCATTGTGTACAAATTTTAAAAATATGATTTTTTTTGTTTTTGGGCCATATAAATAGAAAACAATGAAATTTTTGTTACCAGATTAGAGGGTAATTTTGGAAATTTAGGTTCAAATTAAATGGTAAGAATTATTAAGTGACCCAAACAGTTACATCAATATTAATTAGCTCATATATATCAACCTTAATCATCTATGTTATTAATTTATTACAATTGGTTCCACTTTGAAGAGATAATGGCCATTATAGTATCTTATTTAAATACATGCCAAACAAGTCACGCATGTATTTTTAATAAGTGTAATATTTTTAATATGGTTTTATGTAGAGGATATGTTTGAATATAAATTGTAAATTGAGATATAATGTATTTATTTTTATAAAGGTAATTTATTTTTTATTTTTATTGAATAAGTAATTACCTATATTATTTACACAACATTGATGTCATAATTAATTAACTAAAAGAAGAATAAAATAAAACATATAAAACATATTAAAATAAATGAATTTTTGAGATATATTACATGATAAAAAAATATTTATGGCCATCACATGTTTTGTATATAATAAAATAGTTGGTTCAAAGTTTATATGTTGTATTGATATTATTTAATTCACCGTAATGAATAGTTCTAAAATCAACATTATGGATATTTTATAGTAAAGAATAATTTATTAAAAGATATAAAATTAATAAAAATATTAAATGAGAAAAAGTGATTATAATAAGGTCTAATATATCAATTTGGGTAAATTTATTGGACTTTTTTACATTTATAGTAACTATATTGAGCCTCAAAAAATAAAAATCCATGCCACCATGGTATGAATTAAAGTTGTTAAAAGGGATTAAAATCAAAAGATAAATGTATAAATATAGTAAAAAAATTATAATTCATCTTTAATGAAGTGTTTTAAAACAATAATTATCATATATTATAAATTAATATGTTTTCATCAATTTTATATTAAATATTATTTTAAATTAAATTAGTATTTTGATAAATTCTATTGGTGCCCCTCCCCTCTCTTATAAAACGGAACATCTTTTCCTCATTTATTTACACCTCAAAACTATTTTTTTATCTAATAAATCCTTTAATAACTTTATATAATACATACCATCATTATAGTGGTAATATTTTTAGGAAAATACCAATATTAAAGGTCATATGTTGTTCAAAAAAGGATGTCTTCCAAAGAAGATGTACAGTTTTATCTAGATGTTATAGTTTTGTTTCTTCTTACAATTACCTAAAGCCTTCATAAACCACGATAATATAATAACTATAGTATTATACATAAAATATTACTTTATTATTTTTTCACAATTACCTAAATCTATATACTCTTACACCAAATGTGGAAAACATGTCATTCATGTGTACAACGGAATACTGCCTTGCGAACAGGTATAATTTGTTTTATGTCACCATCTCTCATTAATGGTTATAATTATGAAATTAATGTTTATATATCATATTGAAATAATATTTATCAATATTAAAATATAATATATCATTTAATTTTATTCCATTAAATGAACTCAAATACAATAACATCATTTGTGTGTATGTGTGGACAACCACCTCCATAAAGCGATGTAATTCATTTTTTGTCACAAAATTATATGGATGATATATATATATATATTAGTATATTTAAAGAATTAATATGATATATATATGAAATTATTATTATAATTTAATCATAAAATAACAATTCCCTTAATTATAAAATGATAATTTAAAAAATTAAGTGTTACTCATGCATACATACAACCTTCCATCTATATGATTTCATGATAGTTCATTTTTCATAACCATAAGTAATGGTTGATTTTAAAAGTATAATTAACATATAAAAGGAATTATTATTTTATGAATATCATTATTTATATTATTAAATTATGATCTCATTTTCCATATTCAATCTAATTAAGTAATTATGGACTTTTGTGCCGAATATCATTATAATTTTTACACTAACATAAATAAGTAAGTAATTATAAAAAAATGATAATAAGTTATATAAAATGAATAATAAATTTAAAAACTCTCCTAAGAAATCAAAATTTATCCTATGCTTATTATCCAAATATAGAAAGAACATAAAAATTATTCATCATCATGGTAAGTGATTTTCATATAAAACCCCTCTTTAATGTTCCTCTTTAATTTTTTTTACAAAATAAGAAAAAATTTATCTTTTTAACCTATTAAACATGATCAGATTTTTCCACCAACACGACACTTCAATGATTTAAATTTTAACATATAATTTTAGACAGTTCATTTGAAATAAACGTTTTTCTTTATTTTGTGTGTTTTTTTACATTTTAAAAGATATATTTACATGAAAAATGTATTTTGATATCCAAATGTGTTTTGAACATGGGGTTAAAAGGGTTTTAAAGGGTATTATTCATGATAAAGTCCTTAAAAAATATTTTTGATGGTTTTAACCCCATTATATCTCATGGGTGATAATGTTATAGATTATATGATGGGTGCACCTAGATAGTGCTCCAATGTATTGGGTTATTCAGATGTGGAAGTCAATCGTCTTGTAAATCTGTTGACCTCACCTGATTTAATAATCCCAATTATGCTTTCATATACTTTGATAATCTCAATCTAATGATTTTCTATATATTAATTCTTTCAATCTGTGATCAAGATGATAATAATATTAAAATAATCCCTGAGATATGTTAATCCATGTCTATCTATGTTTATATGAGTTATGAAGTTCTTCAAACCCATTCAGATATGTTTTGCATAAAACAGACAAGTGTTAAGTCACTAATCTGGGTATAGCTATTGATATAGATCTACCAGTACTCAGTCTACTGATAGACTTAGTCTACCGATAGACAGAGTCACCGATAAGCTAAGGCTACCGATATGTACAGAGCTACTGACAAAAAACAAGATACTGATGGAATAGGTCTACCGATATGCATAAGTCCACCGGTAAGCAAGTCTACTGACAGATTCATTCTACCGATACAGAACACTAAGCGCTATCGATACGAGCTACCAATTGGCCTACTGATACACAGACTGACGACTTATATGAACCGACTTACACAGTCTACTGATACAAGTATAGAGCTACTGATATAACCAGTCTACCGAGCTACCGATAGAGTAAGTCTACCGATATAAGGAGTTACTGATACCTAGAGCTATTGATATCGACAATCTACTGATGAAAGTTTAAAGAGCTACCGATGGAAAGTTCTTCTACACAAAATACCACTGTACTCATTTACCAACACGAGCTACTAAAGATTGACCAACTAGTCAAACTCTATACTCTCAATACTATTTATTTATTAATTTAACTGTTACATGGGATGTTTTTAATGAAGTTAATGTTATTTAATGATCCTTGTTGCCAGGTCAGGGAACAGTACCAAGTACCCATGAAAAGGGTAATCATTCCCATTTACCAGAGCTGAAAGCTATAAAAGGGAAGATAATGACCTAAATGAAAATCCTGAGAAGTAGAGAACACTGGGTGTGCATTCGACAAGAATCAAGGAACTAAGAAGGCACATGGGTGAAAAATAAAAGGGTTGGACATCATTCAAACATGGTGCATTCTTGAAAGGCTACATCCATACTTCAAGAACACTGGACATACACGAAGCTACTCATTTTCAAGGAGAACATAAGCTGAAATTTGAGTGATGAACTACCAAAAACACTTCATACACTCAATCTGACAAGATGGACCAAGAATCAAAGAAGAAAACGACACTCTGTTTTCTAAGAAGAAACCATAGAAGGACTAAGAAGTTTTTCTAATAAACCAAATGAGTCCAGAGCTGTACTGCCAATCACTAAAGATTTTCTAAACTCTTTCTCACTTTCATTAGTGATTCTATCTTTACATTTCGAGCAGTGTGTATACCCTGTTTATTTTACACAAACATTTTCTCCTAAGCTAAACTGGAGGATTCTTAAATCCTCACTCAAACTTTATAACCCTTTGTTTCCCACTGTGGATAGTGGTAGAGGTCGAGTAAGACCTGGACAACCTGTGTGTTTTTGTTTGTGTTTCCCACATAGAACTGTGGTAGAGGTCTTTGGACCTGGACAGTACTGTACTGTTGTTTCCCCCTGATCCAGGGTGTGGATCAATTTATATAAATTGTTGAGAGGACTAAGTCTCAGCTTGAGACTGAACCACTTGGTTACATCTGCTGTGCTTTTTAGTTTAAGTCATAAGCATACTATATTTATTTATTTCATAATCCACTGCTATTACATTGAAATACTAAACTATTTTAAATCTACTTTGATAGTTAAATTAGAAAGTGTTTATACTTATTGTAAACCAGTAAGTTAGTTTCAAAAGTAAATTTAATATTCAAATTAAGTCAACTGAGACCTAATCAATCTTTGAGAAATTGATTGAACATTTACACTCTGTATAGATTCACTACAATTTTACGTTGTTTTTAAATTGGGGTATTCTAAGAGAAATATTTTTAACAGAAATTTTTATTGGAACTCAATTCACCCCACTCTTGAGTATCCACTCCGACCAACATTGGTATCAAAGGCATTGTTGTTTTTCAAAGATTTCAAAATAATCTGGTTTTCAACTGTGATTTTAGTTTCATCTTTAAAGATCTTAAATTTCTGTTAGTTTTAAATTTTATTTCTTTAAAATTTATTTTCTAAAATCTAGTTATAGACAGTAGACTAGAGGTTGCTGATACCAACATGCCACCTTTCTTTAATGAAACCAAATATGCCCAGTGGAAACCTAAGATGAAAATTCATTTAGAAAGTATTGGTTTTGATATCTGGACTGCTATAGATTCTCAATATAAAATTCCAGAAACTGAAAGAACAACATGGGATGAACCTACAAAGACTACTTACAATAATAATTGTAAAGATATGAATTCCATGTATTGTGCTTTAGGAGATGAAAATTTTAATAGAATATTTTCTTTCAAAACTGCTTATAAAATATGGGATACTTTTGGTGTTTCTCATGAAGGAACAACCAATGTTAATGAAATGTGATTGAATACTTATACCATTGAATATGATAATTTTAAAATGAAAACTGATGAACCTATTTCTGATATGTATCTCAAGTTTAATGAAATAGTTAATACAATGAGTTCACTTTGAAAAGATGTTCCAGCTAAGGAAAAAATTATGAGGATACTGAGATGTCTGCCAGAACGATGGAGGGGCACTTCGTTTTCAATCAGAGAGACATGTGACATTGGAGCACTTCCAGTAAAAGACATTATTAGTAAATTAATGATGTATGAAAAAGAACTCAAGGTAAATAAAGGGGAATATTATGATCCTTAGAGAAAATCCATAGATATCATGTCTACTAATTTTAAGAGCAAAGATAAGGAGACAATGGAAATACAAACTGAAAGTTCAACCAGTGAATATTCTGATTCAGACGGTGATGCTGAAATGGCTCAAATAGTGAGGAGATTCAAGAATTTCTATAGGAAGAATAAATTCTACAAAA
Organism: Viscum album; assembly: GCA_963277665.1. Lineage (NCBI taxonomy): Eukaryota > Viridiplantae > Streptophyta > Magnoliopsida > Santalales > Viscaceae > Viscum > Viscum album. The sequence continues at coordinate 1,678,463,002 of OY728158.1, forward strand.
AATCTAACTAAAATAGGAAATTATGATAATAAGGGACATTGGAAAAAGGACTGGAAAAAGCCTATCAAGGAGGATGATATAGTCTGCTACGAGTGCAAAAGGAAAGGACACATCAAGGCTTACTGTCCAAAACTGAAATTCAAAATGAAATATTGTTATAAGGAAAAGAAGTACAAGAATGCTATGAAAGCTACTTGGAGTGATTCGGAATACGTCACAAGTGAATCTGAAGTTTCTGATTCTGAGAAGAATCGTTCCAACATGTGCTTCATGACCAACACATCTGAGGTACCTGCTTCCCCTATTCTAAATGATTATTATTCTAGAAATAATAGTGATTCAGACAATGATGTAAATATGTCTAAGGCTGAAATGTTTTAATACTGTAATATGCTGGAAGAAACATGTAATGAACTTAAATAAAAATATAAGTCATTAAAGAAACAACATGCTCTCACTGTCCCTACTAAATCTTCCTTTGATATAGAAAAAGAAAATAAATCTCAAATATTAAAGGAAAATATTAAATTGAAAATGTCTAATGAGAAACATAGAAAGGACTTAGAAAAGTTCCCAAATGGAAAAGATACACTTACACAGATGTTAGGATATCAATTTTCACCAAAATACACTACTGGTATGGGATACCAACCTGGAAAAAGAAAGTTCACTAAAACCCGATTTATTCCTAAGTCTGGACAAAATTATGCTTATTTGAGTTCTAGAAATTTGTATCCTTCAACCAGTTATTTATATGGTTATAAATCAAATAATGTATATCATTCAAAATATATTTATTCTGTAAATTATATGAGACCCATAAGAAAAATATGGGTACCTAAAGCTTTGATTGCTAACCTATCTAGAACCAAGAAGATCTGGGTACCAAAATCATTTCCTATGTAAACCTGTTTTGTAGGAAACATGTTTGAAGAGTTCTCAGAAGAAGGTATGGTACTTGGAAAGTGGATGTTCAAGACAAATGTCTAGAGATTATTCATGCTTCAAAAGATTAATAAAGGTTGATGGTGGTCATGTTACCTGTAACTCTCTGCCCCCAGTTACCCAGAGTCAGTGCATTATTACATAACATTGGCATGATCACAAGAATGATCAAATCTCTAAAGACCGATTGGTTTAGCAGCCTTGGAAACACTTGATATATTCATAAAGTTTTACATTACATCATGATGTGAAAAACTACTACAAAAAAATATTATCTCCATAGTCCACACGAGTATCCCCTCATAATATCCCTACAGGTCATTCATAATTTACTTCTTCACATCATGGGAAAAATAAAACATAGAAAAGGGGTGAGCTCAAATTCCCAGTAAGGATAACAATATAGCAGAAACTTTCACAAATAAGAATAAACATTTAAGGCAATGTATAACTAAAATAAAAGCCTTTTAAACTTGAACTTAAACATTGTATGGATAAAATAAAATGAAATAATTCCATTTACTTATTCAAATGGATATTCTACTAATCAAATAATCAAATGCATTATCAATAACCACTTTCATAATGATGGAATGCATAATGCCAGACTATCATAACCACATAGCCAAGGACTCATGCCAAGACTACAAATAATATTTTGCCAAGGCCTTGTTACAAGAGACTAGTTTGTCTCATGAGACCCACCGATGCATCGAGGAGCTATAGCGGGCTCCATCTGTCACATATTAAGTCCAATGCATTCCCATATGAAAAGTTTTAAGCATAACATAAACATTCATATTAAAACTAGCATACGAAATGTAAATTCTTCATCCATAAACCATGAATCGTATAAAAATAACACATCCACAGTCAAACATATCACAAAATATCCAGTACAATATAGAAGTTTTGTTTCATAGTAAATCAACTTCAAATAAGCGTAAAATCCATCAAAGGATGTTGACATAGATGAAATCAAAACTCTTTATAGAGAAATATCTCTTTCTATTTTGAAATCATTTAATAGTAATATATTTATAAAATAAAACATTTTCTTTGAAAATATTCTTATAATCTTATAATGGAAGCTTCGAAAATTTTATAATGGCGGAAAATAGCCGCACCCGCCGTATAAGTTAAAAACATTATTACCTTAATTCTGTCTAAAAGGTTAAAAGCACATTGTTTGGAAAACCATGGAAATATTCCTTTATAAACCTATTATAAAAATTCAAAAAAGGGTATAAATAGCTTTAAACCATATTCTAGTAAATAGTAAAAATGTTTTGAAATTCATTTTTAAGAAACATGGATGTGGATGATAAAGAGATCCCAGTAGATTATTACGTTTAAACAACCTCAGATAATGAAGAGATTGCGAAATAAACCCTTACTTGTACTTTTCATTGGCTGGGGGTAGGTTAACCTCCTGTATAATGGTTAAATAATTTTTATCAAATTATACAAGAATCATATACATTAATATGATATCATATATGGTCTTTTAACATTGATTTGTTAATAATATCTTAGTATTATCATTGTTTCGGGTGTTAACTTACTTGTTTGCTTTTATATGTTTTGTTACGTAAGTCGTGTTTTTCATGGATAGTTTTTCTCTTAATCATATCCAGAATGATATGAAGTCTTTAGATACTATTATCAATCATCAAATGAGAAATAGACTTGAATGGATACGATGGAGAATGAATCTCATCGCGTTCGTGGAGACGGTAGTCCGTACGAACCCACGAGCAACAATATCATTCTTTTGACATTAAAATAATATATAATTGGATGGTATATCATATATAAAGAATCATTATAATGTTAAATTAATTATTTACATGAATTACACATCATTATTATACCCATCCAAACAATAATTTATTGAATAACAATTACACCACGACGTGGAGATGGTAAGCCGTACATACGCACGTATGGTGACATGTTACTCAAAGGATGGATAGAATACTAAATATGGTTGTAGCATATTTATAATAACATAACAGTATATATAAGATAATGGAGTTATTATTTTATAATGGTAAAAACAACGAAACAAGAAGTGGAAGAATAAAGGAACTTGAAAAGGGGTGGTGAAATCATTACCTCTTCTTTGGGTCCTCCCTTTTGATTTAATAAAAAGGGATCCTTAAGATGTCTTTATACTAAAGGAAGGCCTCTAGGATTGAGTTAGGGATGTTTAGAGAGTATTTGGGTAGAGTTTGGTCTATCCAAAAGGCTTTGAAGGTGCGAATTAATGAGAAGGAGGAGTGCCCTTTTATAAGAGGGGTGAGAGGCACCTTTTGAAAAGCTAGAAATATTATTTTATAATAAATTCACATTCTGTTTCTAATGGATCCAATGAGGATTATTTAAAGTTTAAGGTGGGTATGGGTAGAAAACCACTCAACCAATATAATTTAAACAGGTTTGGGTTACTATATTATCCTTTTCTTTAAGTATTAACTCTTAGTTAATTAGTTTCACTTTTACAATGTCTCTTTGTATTTTTGTATTATATGGTTAATAAACATACTATATACATTCAACCGACCCACAAGTGGTCATTTAATGATAGACATATAATGATATAAGTCTCTTTGCTGAACCATATATTTTTAGGAATTTAATATCAATTAATAATCTAATATTTGTTTAAAAAACTCTTTTATGTCAATTTTGACACTATTCAATAATTGATTTTTGTAAAACTAGTAAAAGAATGATTACTTCGATAAAAAGTCAATTAACTCAATACCAATATGTCATATTAACCTATAAAATTATGTTAATTTATTATAAGTCTCAAATTATATTTATTTGGGTATTTATAATATCAATTATTTTAATTTTTCACTATTATGGTAATTCTTGCATCATCATTGTGTCATAAATAAATAAAATTATTTAATATCTAAAAATTATAAATAAAATATAATTATGTAGGAAATCGTTTTATCTATCTAATGAATATTTAAAATCGAATTTATCTTATGTATAACCCTGTATTAAAAATGTTTTATTAAATAAACATTGATTTTAACTCTTTTAACTCTTCTTTGAAATAAATAATAATAAATGTCCTAATTTAATCCAAGTGGACCTAAATGATAATATTTTTCACTAAGGATGTTTTTTTTCAAGATACACTTGCCCAATAGAATTAGGACATGTGTTAGGGTAATATTAATATCATTTTTACGCTTAATTACCCTATTTACTTTTAACCATGGTAAATAAAAGTAAAAAGTTATTTTTCACCAAAAATTATTTTTATCTCATTGAACCACATTTTACTCCTTGATATTAACAGTATCTTTCCAATTTTAGAAATTCCAATCACAAAAGCGTTAAAATTATGTTTTATGAATAATTCAGGTTTTTAACTACCACTTAGTAGTTTCGCTATTCATCAAAAATTGAAGTTTTTCAGAACAATGCCAAAATTTCACCCTAAGCTATAATTGATATTACAAATTCAAAAACGATGTCTATTTTAAAAAATTTCAAACATATAATTTTAATTAATTAATTTTATAATTAATTCCCGCTATCACAACAAATAGTGTGTTTTTAAGAAACAATATATATCAAAAGATTGACAATTATTTATGTCCAATTTCATAGTGAAATTAATTCTAATGTACACCATTGGATAAAATGGTAAAAATATATTATAATTATACTTTTAAACCACTAAATAATATAATTTATCACTATAAATTATTTTGATTATAAAAGTTGTTTTTAAGTATTTTTTACTATTCATAAAAATTGTGTGTTAGAACTCGATGTTGCGTACAACACGTGCTATTACATTATTCAAAGGGAAACGTACTGTAAAAGCATGGGGTGTTACATTCTCCCCTCCTTCAAATAATTTCATCCTCAAAATTTCTAGATTACTACCACATGAAAAGATTCAGGTGGTTCTTCATCATATGTTCCTCAGTTTCCCACGTTGCCTATTCCATCTTATGGTTTCTCCACAAAACTTTTACCAGACGCGTCGTCCGATTTCTCAGCACTTGTTCTCTCGTATCAAGAATCTTGAAGGGGTATCCGCAATAAGATAGATCAGGTTCCAATTCTAATTCCTCATAGGTGAGTACATTCATTGGGTCAGACATGTATTTCCTCAACAGAGATGCGTGGAACACATCGTGAACTTTGGAGAGACTTGGCGGCATTGCCAATCGGTAAGCTACAACCCCAATTCGTTCTAGAATTTCGAAAGGTCTGATGTACCTGGGACTCAATTTACCTTTCTTACCAAAATGTATGACTCTCTTTCATGGAGATACCTTCAGGAAAACATGATCACCGACTTGAAATTCCAAATCCTTCCTTCTATTATCGGCTTAGCTCTTCATCCTACTTTGAGCTGCTTTGATGGGATTTTGGATTACCTTCACCTTTTCCATCGCTTTCTCCACCAGTTCTGAGCCTACAAGTTTTCTTTCACCAACGTCATCCCAACAGGTTGGTGTGCAACATCTATTTCCATATAATGTTTCATATGGAGCCATATGAATACTCGAATGGAAGCTATTGTTATAGAAAAATTCTACCATAGGTAAATATTGATCCCACATACCCTGAAAGTCAAGTGAGTAGGATCTCAACAAGTCTTCTAAGGTTTGAATAGTTCGTTCTGTTTGTCCATCTGTCTGAGGGTGGTAGGCAGTGCTCAAATAAAGTTCAGTATCCAGGGATTTCTGAAGACTCTTCCAGAATCTTGAAGTAAAACAGGGATCACGATCAGAAACAATCTATAGGGGTACTCCATGAAGTCTCACAACTTCATTAATATATATTCTTGCTAGATGTTCTAGTGGTAGATCTTCTCTTATAGAAATAAAATGTGCTAACTTGGTATGACGATCAACAATAACTCATATTGCATCATTCTTTCTAGGAGTCTCTGGTAGTCCCATTACAAAGTCCATCGTAATATTGTCCCATTTCCAATCCAGTATGGGAAGAGGTTGCATGACTCTTCCAGGCTGTCACCTTCCAGCTTTCACTTGTTGACAAACCATAAATCCTGACACAAAATCATCAATCTCCCTCTTCATGTTGTCCCACCAAAGATGTTCCTTCAAATATCTATACATTTTGGTGCTCCTAGGGCGTATAGAGAAATTGGAACTATGAACATCATCCAGTAATTCCATTTTTAGATCAGGTATATCAGGAACACAAAGTCTCTTCCCAAATTTCAAAATTCCATCTTCATACACAAAGTCTCTCAATATCCCATCATTCACAGCTTTAATCTTCTTTTGAAATTCTTCATCATTGGTCTGAGAACTCTTAATCCTTTCTAGAAAAGATGGTTTGGAAACCATTTAAAAAATAATTGATGTTTCACCTTCCCTGGTTATTCCCATGTCCATATTCACTAGATCCATGAAAATTGGAACCCTTTCATTTCTCATATTGTTCAAAAATCCATGATCTTTTCTGCTCAAAGCATCTTCCACCTTGTTCCCCTTCCCCGGGTGGTAATGTATCGTGCAATCATAATCCTTGAGTAATTCAAGCCATCTCCATTGCCTCCTATTGAGTTCCTTTTGTGAGAAAATATACTTCAAACTCTTGTGATCAGTATAAAGGTCACATTTTTTACCATAGAGGTAGTGCATCCATTTCATCAAATCAATGATCACAACTACTAACTCAAGATAATGATTAGGATAGTTTTCCTCATGAATTTTCACTATCGTGATGCATAGGCAATAACCCTATCATTCTGCATAAGGACACAACCAAGTCCTTTCTTTGATGCATCACTATAATTAACGAACCCATCATTCGCCTATGGTAGAGTCAATAACGGAGCATTGAATAATCTTCTATTTAGTTCATAGAAACATTATTCACACTCATCTGTCCAAAAAAAATTTAACCCCTTTATGTGTGAGCTTCGTTAATGGGTTTGCCAATCGGGCAAAATTCTGGACGAAATGTCTATAATAACCTGCCAAACCAATAAAACTGCGTACCTCAGTTATACTCGTAGGTTATGGCCATTCTTGGATTGCCTTGGTCTTAGAAGGATCAACATAGATTCCATCTTTAGAGACAATATGTCCAAGAAAATAAATCTCATGAAGCCAGAATTCACACTTGCTAAATATCCCATATAATTCACGTCTTCTCAGAGTCTTCAGGATAATGCGCAAGTGACTTTCATGATCTTCGTAGATTTTAGATTATACCAAGATATCATCAATAAATACCACCACAAATTCATCAATATATTTCTTGAAAACTCTATTCATCAGATTCATGAATACAGAGGGTGAATTAGTCAATCCAAAAGGCATTACAGTAAACTCATAATGCCCATACCTGGTTCGAAATGCTGTCTTTGGAATGTCTTCCTTCTTTACACACAACTGATGGTATCCAGATCGAAGGTCAATCTTTGAAAAGTATTGATCTCCATGTAGTTGGTCAAATAAATCATTAATGCGAGGTAGGGGATACTTGTTCTTTATTGTTATGTGATTGATCTCCCTATAGTCGATATATAACCTCATAGATCCATCTTTCTTTTTAACAAAAAGAACATGGGCTCCCCATGGAGAAACACTAGGATGAATAAATCCTTTATTACTCAATTCCTCTATTTGTTTATTTAGTTCAACTATTTCTACATTGGCCATTCTATAAGGGGTATTCGATATAGGCCTTGATCAAGGAATTAAATCAATGGAAAACTCAACTTCTCGTTCTAGATGATGTCCAAGTAAATCATCCAGAAACACATCTACATATTCATTAACAACAGGTACATCCTCTATTTGAACATTCCTTTCCTCACACACTATAATTTCATCCTCTTCCTCCCCAATAATTGAATTTAGTTGAGCTACTGGGGGTGGATCTAGATAAGAATTAGGTGGTGATGATTCTGCTCTAAAGACAAGGTGTTCTTTATCATCATCATCAAAAATTGTAACCTCCTTCTTCTTATAATAAATCTTCGAATCATAGTCTGAAATCCAATCCATAACGAGGATTATATCAAATTAAATCATAGGTATGACGATGAGATCAGCTGATAAAGACCATTTATGTGCTCTAATGGGGACTGATTCACAAAACGTTGTTGCAATGATACTTCCCTTAGGAGATTTAACTGACAACTACCTTGTTAAATAAAATTGGAAATATCTAATTTTATTAGTAAACTGGGAAGATATGAAACAATACGATGATCCAGAATCAAATAATGCATTTTCTAAACTTGAGGAAACCATTAAATTACATGCCACCACGTCTTTTAGAGCTTCTACCTTAGCAGTAGTGATAGAAAAAGATTGGCTTTGATCCCTTGGCCTTTTCTGAGGTAAGTTCCCCTAATGATTAGGACATTCATTTTCATAATGTTCCATCTCCCTGTAATTATAGCATTGAACATTGGTAGCTTCCTTCTTCCCTTTGCATTCACGAGCTTGGTGGCCTTTTTCACCACACTTGTAACAGACATTGATTCCCTTCAAGCAAGTACCTGGGTGTTTCTTCCCACATTTACCACAGAATGGATATTCAACCTTTCCCTTCATCCCCTAATTTCCATTCCCATATTGATCAGCAGATGTCTTCTTCTCTTGCTTTTCTTTAAAGTCATTACACATAGAGAATTCATTTTCTGTCTTGATAGCACATGAGACAATGTCTTCATACAATGAGAAGGATTGTGAGACTAATGCTCGACGAAGAAATGGTTTTACCCCATCAAAGAAATGATCAATCTTACTTCTTGGGTTACGTATATAATCTCCATCATAGCTTTCTAACCTTGTAAAGTTAGCCTCACACTTTGTGACATTCTCATCCTCCTTTTGTCTCAGACTTAGAAATTGTCTTTCCATATCTGCTCGATGGTCATGAGGAAAGTATTTTTATAAAAACATATCTTCGAACTCCCTCCATTCCATATTTGATACTTCATCATCTTCCTTCGTGTTTTGAATAAATGACCACCATTGATCAGCATCTCCAGTGAGGCGGTAAACTGCCATGATAACTTTTTCCCTTTCACTACTGCCCAAAGCCTGAAATATTTTCTCTAGGGAATTTATCCATTACTCAGCTACTAAGGGATTTGTACTCCCCTTGAACATTGGTGGTTGTTGCCTCATGAATCGATCTAACATTGATCTTCCATGCTGCGGATCAGGGTGCTTCATACGGGTAAGGTTATTATTCATAACCTGAGTGAGTTGTCCCAGTATGGTGATTAGCTGATCAGCACCAGTTGTATCACCAACTCCACTATAATTGTCTTGAGTTGGAGGGAAATCCCTGCATGGAGTGCGTGCATTGATACGGTTTCCATTTCTTCCACTAGGCGCCATTTCTAAACAATGGCATAAACTAGATCAGTTTGTGAATCAAAATACATAATTCCATACTTATAAAACACTTAACATAAATTGATCTATTAATAGATATAATCCTTAATCATAAAAATGTTTTATTTGAGGAATTATATACTCATAAACCCTTCATAATTCTTTGTAAAGAAAATGAGATTTATCCTAAGCATATCCCCCGGGAGTGTCGTAACCAAGAGTGCAGCAAGGCCCGTTGTCATGCACCAGTTCCCGTTCGAGTCTATCTCAAAGCGGTGTTTTTGGGTTTTACCCCTAGGTACATCTGTGCCAGATCCACCTCTACCTGCTCATATCCATACAGGGATGTATTGCTCGGAAAACTCACAATATCTCTACAATACAAAAATTCTAGGAAGTTCTTCTATATTAATCCTCAAAGTCCATCTTAGGTCTACTTGCTCTAATCAGAGTTTATCTAAATCTAGCTTCCATGGTTTGTACTAAACTTCCTCTGATACCAACTGTAACGCCCTGACCCCAGTTACCCAGAGTCGGTGCATTATTACATAACATTGGAATGATCACAAGAAAGATCAAATCTCAAAAGACCGATTGGTTTAGTAGCCTTGGAAACACTAGATATATTCATAATGTTTTACATTACATCATAATGTGAAAAACTACTACAAAAAAATATTATATCCATAGTCCACACTATTATCCCCTCAAAATATCCCTACAGGTCATTCATAATTTACTTCTTCACATCCTGGGAAAAATAAAACATAGAAAAGGGGTGAGCTCAAATGCCCAGTAAAGATAACAATATAGTGGAAAATTTCATAAATAATAATAAACATTTAAGGCAATGTATAACTAAAAAAAAGCCTTTTAAACTTGAACTTCAACATAGTATGGAAAAAATGAAATGAAATAATTCCATTTACTTATTCACATGGATATTCTACTAATCTAATAATCACATTCAATATCAATAACCACTTTCATAATGATGGAATGCATAATGCAAGACTATCATAACCACATAGCCAAGGCCTCGTGCCAGGACTACAAATAATATTTTTCCAAGGCCTTGTTCCAAGACACTAGTTTGTCTCATGAGACCTACCGATGCTTCGAGGAGCTATAGCGGGCTCCACCCGTCACATATTAAGTCCAATGCATTCCCATATGAAAAGTTTTAAACATAACATAAGCATTCGTATTAAAACTAGCATACGAAATGTAAATACTTCATCCATAAACCATGAATGGTATAAAAATAACACATACATAGTCAAACATATCCCAAAACCTTCAGTACAGTATAGATGTTTTGTTTCATAGTAAATCAACTTCAAAAAAGTGTAAAATCCATCAAAGGATGTTGACATAGATGAAATCAAAACTCTTTTTAGAAAAATATCTCTTTCTATTTTGAAATAATTTAAGAGTCATATATTTATAAAATAAAACATTTTATTTTAAAATATTCATATAAGATTATAAGGGAAGCTTCTATGATTTTATAACAGCGTAAAATAGCCGCACCCGCCGTATAAGTTAAAAAAACATTATTACCTTAATTCTGTCGAAAAGGTTAAAAGCACATTGTTTGGAAAACAACAAAAAGATTCCTATATAGACCTCTTATAAAAAGTCAAACAAGGCTATAAATGACTTTAACACATATTCTAGTAAATATTAAAAATGTTTTGAAATTCATTTTTAAGAAATATGGATGTGGATGATAAAGAGATCCCAGTAGATTATTACGTATAAAAAACTTCGGATAATGAAGAGATTGCAAAAATAAACCCTTACCTTGTACTTTTACTTGGATGGGGGTAGGTTAAACTCCTGTATAATGGTTAAATAATTTTTATAAAATTATACAAGAATCATATACATTAATATGATATCATATATGATCTTTTAACATTGATTTGTTAATAATATCATAGTATTATCGTTGTTTCGGGTGTTAACTTACTCGTTTTCTTTTATATGTTTTGTTAAGTAAGTCGTTTTTGTCAGGGATAGGTTGTATCTTAATCATATCCAGAATGATATCAAGTCCTTATATACTATTATTAATCATCAAATGACAGTTAGACATGAATGGATACGATGGAGAATGATTCTCATCGTGTTCGTGGAGACGGTAGTCCATACGTACGTACGAGTGACAATATCATTCTTTTTACATTAAAATAATATATAATTGGATGGTATATCATATATACAGAATCATTATCATGTTACGTGAATTATTTACATGAATTACACATCATTATTATACCCATCCAAATAATAATTTATTGAATAACAATTACACCACGACGTGGAGACGGTAAGCCGTACGTACGCACGTATGGTGACATATTAGCTAAAGGATGGATAGAATATTGAATATGGTTGTACCATATTTATAATAATATAACATTATATATAAGATAATAGATTTATTATTTTAGAATGGTAAAAACAAAGAAAGAAGAAGTGGAAGAAGAAAGGAACTTGAAAAAGGGTGGTGAAATCATTACCTCTTCTTTGGGTTCTTCCTTTTGATTTAATCAAAAGGGCTCCTTATGTTGGCTTTATGACTAAAGGAAGGCCTCTAGGATGAATTGAGGGAAGTTGAGAGAGTATTTGTGAAGAGGTTGGAAGAACCAAAAGGCTTTGAAGGTGTGAATTAATGAGAAGGAAGAGTGCCCTTTTATAAGAGGGGTGAGGGGCACCTTTGGAAAAGCTAGAAATGTAATTTTATAATAAATTTATATTCGGTTTCTAATGGCTCCAAAGTGGATTATTTAAAGGTTAAGGTGGTTATGGGTCTAAAACTACTCAACCAATTTAATTTATACAGGTTTGGGTTACTATATTAACGTTATCTTTAAGTATTAACTCTTAGATAATTAGTTTCACTTTTACAATGTCTCTTTGTATTTTTAAATTATATGGTTAATAAACATACTATATACATACAAGAGACCCCCAAGTGGTCCATTAATGATACACCTATCATGATATAAGTCTCTTGGACAAACCTTAGATTGTTATGAATTTAATATCAATTAATACTATAATATTTGTTTAAAAAACACTTTTATGTCAATTTTGACACTATTCAATAATTGATTTTTGTAAAACTCATAACAGAATGATTACTTCGAAAAACGTAAATTAACTCAATGACAATATGTCATATTAACCTATAAAATTAGTTTAATCCATTAAAAGTCTCAAATTATATTTATTTGGGTATTTATAATATCGATTATTTTAATTGTTCACTATTATGGTAATTCCTGCATCATCATTGTGTCACAAATAAATTAAATTATTTAAAATCTAAAAATTATAAATAAAATATCATTATGTAGTAAATCGTTTTATATTTCAAATTAATATTTACAATCTAATTTATCTTATTTATAACCCTATATTAAAAATGTTTTAGTAAATAAACATTGTTTTTAACTCTTTTAAATCTTCATTGAATTAAATAATAATAAATGTCCTAATCTAATCCAAGTGGACCTAAATGATAATAGTTTTTTCCTAAGGTTGTTTTTGGTTGAGATACACCTGTCCAATAGAATTAGGACATGTGTTAGGGTAATATTAATAAAAGTTTTACCCTTAATTGCCCTATTTACTTTTAACCGTGGTAAATAAAAGTATTAAGTTACTATTCATCAAAAAGTATTTTTGTATCATTGAACCACATTTTACTCCTTGATATTAACCGTGTCTCTCGGATTTTTGAAATTTCAATAACAGAAGCGGTAAAATTATGTTTTATGAAAAATTCAGTTTTTTAACTACCACTTAGTAGTTTAACTATTCATCAAAAATTGATGTTTTTTAGAACAATGCCAAAATTTCACCTTAAGCTATAATTGATATTCCATATTCAAAAATTATGTCTATTTTACAAAATTTCAAACATATAAGTTTCATTAATTAATTTTATAATTAATTCTCGCTGTCACAACAAGTATCGTGTTTTTAAGAAACAATATATATCAAAAGATTGACAATTCTTTATGTCCAATTTCAAAGTGAAATTAATTATAATGAACACCATTGGATAAAATGGTAAAAATATATTCTAATTATACTTTAAAATCAATAAATAATATAATTTATCACTATAAATTATTTTGATTAAAAAAGTTTTTTTTAAGTATTTTTCACTATTCAAAAAAATTGGAAGTTCTCAGAAAAAGACCAAATATTCAACATAGGATAATTTCGGTATTCCGAATCCAAAAATAAAGTCCATTTTGAAATATAAAATATATAAAATTTTAAAAAGTAGGTATTACTATTCATAACGGCTAGTTTGATCGGTTGTGGTGTGTGCTAGAACTCGATGTTGCGTACAACACACGCTATTACATTTTTTAATGTGAATCATACCGTAGAAGCTTGGGGTGTTACATTACCTTTGGTGGTAATTCTAAAGGAAAAATCATCGGCCTAGTCCAGATTGGTAACACTGATTCACTTTTAATTTCTAAAGTTTTATTTGTTGATGGAATTATATATAACCTGTTATGTATTTCTCAGTTATGTGATGATGGATTTAATGTGAAATTTGAAAATGATACATGTAATGTTATTAATTCTAAGAATGTTTTATTATTTTATTATTTAAGGAATGAAAGTGTTTATGTTGTTGATTTAAATGATTTAACTAAACAAAATGTTACTTTTTTAAATTCTTTTCATAGAGAATCTTAGCTTTGGCACAGAAGATTAGGACACTGAAACATCTATTCACTTAGAAAGATGACTATGAAAAACTTGGTCAGAGACCTACCTAAACTTGAATTTCCAAATGACAAAGTTTGTAATCCCTATAAAAAGGGAAATCAACATAAAGTTTATTTTAAATAAAAGAAAGAAGTTTCAACTTCTCAACCTCTCGAGTTGGTTCACATTGACTTGTTTGGACCTTCTGGAGTTTCTAGTTTAAGAGGGAAGCATTGTGTCTATATCCTAGTAGATAAAATTTCTAGATATACTTGGGTATACTTGATAGCTCACAAAAGTGAATCTTGTTATTACTTTGTTAAATACTCAAAATCTATAGAAATCCTTAGTGGACTTAATATTAAAACCTTGAAAAGTGATCATGGCCGTGAGTTTGAAAATCAAGAGTTTGAATCTTATTGCTCACACAATGGCTATAGTCACAACTTTTCTTCTCCTAGGAAACCTCAGCAGAATGGTATAGTAGAAATAAAGAATAGAACCCTTCAATAAATATCTAGAACCATTCTTAATGAGTATGATCTGCCTATTTACTTTGGAGTTGAAGTTGTGAATATAGCATGTTATATTATTAATAGAGTCTTAATTAGACCAGTTCTCAAGAAGACCCCATATGAGTTATGGAACAATAGAAAACCTAAAGTCAGTTACATTAGAGTCTTGGGCTGAAAAGTTTGTATTCTTCATAAAAAGGATAATCTAGACAAGTTTTCTTCTAAAAGTGATGAAAAACATTTATTGGTTATTCTTTAACAAGAAAAGCATATTGAGTCTTTAATAAAAGAACCAAATATGTGGAAGAATCTGTTCTTATAATTTTTGATGAAACTGATCCACATGAGCCTAAAACCTCTCTTGAAAATCGTGAATAAGATTTGAGTGTTTTGGACCTTAATGATAAATCTAAAGAACCTGCTGTAAAAATATCCATTTCTAGACATATTCCAGAATCTGCTTCTGTTGAACCTGAACATGGAGATAAACCTAAACTTTCTAGTCCTACCTTTACTAGATCAATAATGATTCTAAATAATCATCCTTTGGATGTTGTTGTTGGTAATCTTGATAGAGGGACACACACTAATGCTTCTTTAAGAAACCAAGTTGAACATCAAGCCTTTCTTTCACTACTAGAACCTGAAAATTTCAATGATGCTATCAATGATGAATTTTGGGTAATGGCTATGCATGAAGAGTTAAATAAATTTGAAAGAAACAATGTTTGGGATTTAGATGACAAACCTAAGGACACTTTAACAATAGGCACTAAATGGGTTTTTTGAAACAAAGTTGATGAATCCGGAAACATAGTTAGAAACAAATCTAGGCTAGTTGCACAAGGATATAGTCAAGAGGAAGGTATAGACTACAAGGAATCCTTTTCACCGGTAGCCAGATTAGATGCTATTAGGATCTTACTTTCCTATGCTGCTCATCTGAATTTCATGTTATATCAAATGGATGTTAAAAGTTCTTTTCTAAATGTTTTTATTTCCGAATATGATTTTGTTGAATAAAAACCTGGATTTACTAATCCTCATTTTCCAAATCATGTTTTTAAACATTCTAAAGCTCTATATGGTTTAAAACAAGCTCCAAGAGCTTGGTATGATAGACATAGTAATTTTATTATTTCAAAAAGTTTTACTAAAGGGATTTCTGATCCAACTCTTTTTATTAAAAGAATTTCTAAAGATGTATTAATAGTTCAAATATAGGTTGATGATATTAATATTGGATCTTCTAAACATTCCTTTTGTACTGATTTTTCAAAGAGTATAAAAAATGAATTTGAAATGTGTATAATGGAAGAACTCAAATATTTTCTTGGATTTCAAGTTTTCCAAAATGAAAATGGTATTATTTTGAATAAAAGTAAATATTAAAAAGAATCATTTAAAACATTTTGGTTTGGATATTATTAAGGAAAGTGATACTCCTATGAGTACTATTTGTAAATTGGATGAAAATGAAACTGGGAAACCGGTGGATCAAACCAATTACAGATGTATGATTGGAAGCTTACTTTACCTTACTGGTAGTCGACCAGATATTATGTTTAGTGTGTGTATGTGTTCAAGATTTCAAGATAATCCTAAATAATCTCATTTATTTGCTGTTAAAATAATTTTTAAGTATCTTAAACATACTGTAAACTTTGGATTGTTTTACCCAAAAGGACAACCCTTTGTGTTAATGAGTTATTCAGATGCTGATTTTACTGTTTGCATGTTAGATAGAAAAAGCACATCCGGAACATGTCATCTATTGGGAAAATCATTAGTATCTTGGTGTAGTAAAAAGAAGAATTATGTAGTATTGTCCAATGCCTAAGAAGAGTACATAGTTCCTGGTAGTTGTTGTGCACAAATTCTGTGGATGAAACACACTCTTTAGGACTATGGATATGACTTTAAGCATGTTTCTATAAACTGTGACAACTCTAGTGCAATAAACATCTTGAAGAACCTTGTGTCTCACTCTAGGACCAAACACATTGATGTAAGGCACCATTTCTTGAGAGATCATTATCAAAAGGGTGATATTACTCTTATGTTTATAGGTAATTAAAATCAATTAGCTGATATTTTCACTAAAACATTGAGTACGGAGAGGTTAAGTTACATTAGACAGGAGTTAGGAAAGTTTAACCTTGATCGGTAGCTATTATCCCCGATGTAAAATTCTCACCGATGTAAAATTCTCTCTGTTGTAAAATTCTCACCGATGTGAAATTCTCACCAATGTGAAACTCTCACTGATGTGAAACTCTCACCGATGTAACCTCACTAATAAGAATTCTCACTGATAGACCATACCGATGAGTGCACTGTTTTAAACTTCTATCTGCCACCAGAATCTGAATCGGTTTTGTGTTATTTCATTTTATTTATTTCTTTTATGATTCCTAAATGATAAAACTAATGTCCAACCTACTTATAAATCCACCTAGCCTCAATCCTTTTCCCTCTAACCTTTGCTCTAGAATCCTTAGAGAACCCTAAATCCCTTGAATCCAAGATGGAAAAAACCAAAATCCCATCTATTAGAGATGTTTCTGATGAGATAAAAGCAAAGAAGAAAAATTATGTGCCAGAAGCAAGTGGTAGTGCTAGCAGGACAAAATCAGAAAGACGACTAGTAAATCCTCATCTGCAAAATTGAGTTATTATGATTGAAAAGAAACTATGTGTAGAATGGCTGTTTCCTAGCATGTCCTTAGTGTTCGAAGTGCTTGAAGATCAAAAATTGGTGGAGTGTTTTTCAAACAACAATGGTCCCTATATTCCAAAGTTAGTTAAATAGTTTTACGAGTTTGTAACTTTTGAGAAATCTGTGAATGAAAACCGAGGGACTTCATTTGTGAATGGAAAAGGGATATTGTTTTCATCTGTTGAATGGGATGAGTTCTTAAAAGTTCCACAAGAAGGGGTATCTGGATATGTCTGGAGAGCCATGCCACCTACCATTGATATTATAAAGACCCTTAAAATTAAAGCAATTTTTTTCTTAATTTCTTTGGGATTTTATGAGTATGTAGTTTCTAACGGAACCTGATTCCAAGGCCCGATGTTCCTGGAATAAATTTCTGAAGTTTTTCTCGGGTATGTTCAATGAACGAGAGAGCGGGTTTTCCTAACGTTTGAACTGGTGCTTGGAATCGAAATCCTAGTGCATTGATGAAACCGCAGCGCCGGTAATTTCTTGGGAACACCAATTTTGGAGTTGCGTTTTCTCGGGTGAGGTTATTAAATAAATGGGTTAACTAAAGAATTAAATAAAATATTGTGCTACAATTTTTATTTATATTCTAAGTAGTTTAAACCTACGCATGGAGGTTGGAGTGGAACCCACTACATCCTATCTTCTCTATGTAGGATATTAGTGAAGTGGGGCCCACACAGGCCCCACCCCTTCAAATCCCTTTAACCTCCCTCTCACGGATTTCATTTGTAACTCACTCACGCCCTAATTAAATTCCAAGTCAACCCTCGAATTTAATTTGGATTATTAAACGCTCATCAATTAAAGTCAATTAAATGATTTTAATCTTTTGAATTTTTGAAAGGGGTTGGCATGAGTAATAAAATAAGTCAATCCTTATTTCATTATTGGTTGAATTGTTGTGTTGAGAGGGGGGAGCCTTCTTCACATTGGATGAACTTTATCTTTCCGGCAAAGAACTTTTCTACCTCGACGAAGAACGCCATCACACCGATTACCAAAGAACGACAACGTGCCTTCCTTCATTATTCTTCCAGTGTCTAAGGAAGGGAGATGTCGCTCTTCTTTGGGCATTCACCGACAACGCGTACGGAGCCTCATTCCGCGACGCCATCTTCCACGACGTCCTTTCCCCGCGACATCCTTTCTTCGACCACTCCTTGAGGTAGGGGTTTGAGTTCAAATTTTATGGATTAAATTTGTGCTTGCTTGACAAAGATATTTATTCTTTTTGAGCCTCCTGTTATTGGTATAATGGGAGGAGGTCGGACAACACGAACACGGCCGACCCTCCTCCCTCTTTGTTGTTGTTCTTGTTACGGGACGAACAAAGGCAGCGCAGTGCAACGGAACCGTGCAAGAACATGGAGAATCACGGCGAAGAAGCACAGTGTCATCGTGCCTCACCGTTGAGGCTGAATAACCTCGCGGCCAGAGTCGAGCCGCAGCAAAGGGGTGCGGCGCCGTCATGCCATGCCGGTCAGACAAGGTCGCGGTCTATAGCCGCGGTGGTGCGGGGAGCGGCTGCCAGAACCGCCGGCCGCCGGTACAAGGAAGGTAGGAACCGAAGGGGGTCCCGCGGTGACACACCGGCTGGCCAAACCGGCTGGAAAGTTTCCGAGAAACCCAGAGGACGTAACCCCCGGCTAGAAAAGGGTGGGCCCCCAATGCGGGGGGCGGTTTCTCAGTCAGGGGGGCAGCGCGCCCCCCCTTTCCGAGACAGGTCGGCCGAGCCGAGCTGTCTGGCCACACGGGCCGTGCCCACCAGGCCGGGCCGCACCCTAATGGGTCGGACCGGGACCCAGGTCGGGTCGACCCGGTTCGGGCCGACCTAGGGGGTCATGGGTCGGGTCGGCCCGGGCCAAAAACTCCCTAAAAACCGGGCAGTTCGTTTAAATGCTTTTAACCTGGGATAGGGACCTCCGATCGATGGACCATCTGTTGAGATGCAATCCTTGGATCAAGACGGTCATTTTGGTATATTACATTCAAGGTTTCAGAGAACTTGGGGTATGGACGGGTTGGTTCGAACACGAAACTAACCGGGCCCTCGGAGTGGAAACGCTTATAACTTGAGCTCCAGACGTCTGATTGATGTGCCATCAACTTTTTTGGATTCCTCTCAGTGAGATGGACCTTTTGGCTAACTCCAATCGAGGTTTGGACGCAGTTGGTGTGCGGTCGGGTTGGTTTTGACATAAAACCCAACCGGGCCCCTGGGACGAAAAAGCCAATAACTCTACGACCATGTGTCCAATTGACGCGCCGTCTGTCACGTTGAGTTTCTATTGTCGAGACGGAACATTGGGATACATCAAATCTGGACTATGTGTCAGTTGATGTATCGAGCCCCTTGGCTCGTGGAGCAGACCCTCCCGGAAACAAGCATGTTTTTTGCACGAACCCTAGAGCTGGCTGCGTCTGCAACAACGATGACGACTGCACTGAAATCCTCCGTCTGTTCGGCAGCGACGACGACTGCACTGAAATCCTTCGTGGGTTCGACAGCAATGAAGACCATACCTAAATTCTCCATGGGTTCGACGGCGATGACTTCTGTTCTTGTATCCTTCGTGGGTCCAGCAGTACTACTGTTCTTGTATCCTATGTGGTCTGGTAGTGTTAGACTCTATTCTTGTATCCTACGTGTGTCTGGCAGAGTAGCTGGTCTGTATCCTATGTGGGTCCAACAGCTTAGCTAGTTTAGTATCCTACGTGGGTCCCATATTAGATTAATCAGTGGCTACATCAGATCATCTCTATCACCTTACAAATAAGTATGCAAGTGTGATTCGAGTCTTGACTTTCAATCATTATCATCGATATGATTGACTAGTTTTCCTATGTGGATTGGGTTGTGCTTTCCTATGTGGATTGGGTCGTACTATCCTGTGTGGACGTGATCGAACTTGGGCTCAGATGTTGGAGCTGAACTGGAATTGATGGCTTAGGTATATGTATGGTCATATACATAAGTAGTGTTGGATGTTACTTTGTGATTGTATCATTCCTTTGTGGATTATCGTTTGTGGATTCTGGGAGACCATAGGTGGTCTCGGGGTCCCTACTGAGTAGCTTATACTCACCCCTGCACGGGATATGCCCACACTACATTGTCTTGGATGCAGATGACAGACACTGCTGATCGTGGTTGAGGCTCGTGGAGCAGGTCGGTACCTGGAGGTGGACCACTGGGCGGGACGTACACGGGGCGGATGGTTGGACCCAAGAAGCTGAGGATGCTATCTGTACCCACCCTTCAGGTGGGACTTCCAGTGGACGGCTCAACGTTGCTACTTTACTTTCAGTTGTTGTAATTTCTTTGCAGTTGTACTTTACTTTCAGTTTGACTTTGTATTCTGGCCCATTTACCTCACTTACTATTGTACCCAGTTTTACTTAGTTTTTACTTCTGCTAGCCTACTCTGTCGTGTTTTTTACTTTATAATGCAACACCTTCCCAATTTTTCGGGATTTACACCTTTGGTGCTAGTCGCCAGCCCCTGGCATATGGGAGGCGGGCTTGGGGTAGTCACGACAGTGGTCCCGAGGACGGGTTGTGACAAATTGGTATCCGAGGAGTTCGGTTCTACTGCAGAACTCAGGACTCTGAGCTTTCTTCTATGTGATGCAATAGTATTAAGGGTATTGAGTGTGGTTATCAGTCCAAGGAGTCCAATGTTGATGTGGTGGCGGACGTATCCAAACACCAGGTCCCTGACTTCTGATTTCCAACTGAATGCATGATAACATTGATTGCATGTGTGTTTCAAAAGTTTTCTTTGTGATTACTTTGTGTTAGCTCACCAGGTATACTGATTTAACCATGGCGCACCTGTTTCTTTTCAGGATGGCCCCAAGACGGCAGCCAGCTAGGGTTCAGAGCTTTGTGCGAGACGAAAGCCCCCCAAGCGACGAGGCCTCGGTGCAGGGCCCTTTTACAGCGGAGGCACCAGCAGTACCTCTACCCACCGAGCCACCGATGCCACCAGGCCCAGCCACTGAGTGTGAACGTCGCCTTAGTACACTTCATGAGTTACAGCATCAGAGACTTCCCAGGTTCCGCGTGGAGACGGACCCTCAAGCAGCCGAGGATTGGTTGGAGGCAGTTGATTGAGTTTTGAGGTTAGTGGGGACACCAGCTGACGTCATGGTGATCCTTGTATAGAGTCTCATGCACGCGGCGGCATGAAGATGGTGGAGCTTGATGCTCCAGGTGCACCACGAGGCGTATCTCCTCTAGACGGAATTTGATAGCCTCTTCTGCTCGGAGTTTGTCCCAGCCCCCCTCTGCGCGGTGCGCATTCAGTAGCTACTATAGCTACGGCAGGGCAGCATGACGTTCTCCCAATACTCGACGAGATTTACCAATCTCTCGCACTATTTGACGGACATGGCACGGGACCCATTCTTCCGGGCCAGGACCTTCGAGTAGGGACTGAGGCATGAGATCAGGGCATCGATGATCTCCATCATTATTCCAACACATGCATGAGTACTAGAGCGATCCCTTCTCATAGAGAGCTTTTTGGCTGAGCCTACACCAGCAGCGAGACCTACCGCATGGCGGCATGTAGTAGAGTCATCTACAGCTGGCATTCGACAGATGTCACAGGGGTCCAGGCGAACCAGACCCTCAGGCGGATGGCCTCGGGACACTGGCTCAGAGGTACGGGGCACCCGGCACAGAGACAACCTTCCAAGGAGCATACAATGCTACGCATGCGGCGTGCAGGGCCACATGGCTCGTGACTGCCCGACCCGCTGTGCATAGGAGAAGCAGACGGTTGAGGGGCCACCCAGGAAGAGGCAGAGGGTCGACCGTGGAGGTCCGTAGAGAGCAGGTGGATGAGGCAGAGGAGCTGGCTAAGCAGCAGGTGGTGGGTGACGCTTTGAGGCTTTATCACCACCACCACCCAGAGGTCCACCCTGACCACAGGGAGCTGGTGGGCAGAGACAGGTTCAGCTTCAGGCAGCAGAGGCCTATGACCACGACACGCCAGAGATGATTCGAGGTACTATATATGTCTACTCCACTCTTGTTGTAGTTCTTATAGACACATGAGAGAGTCATTGTTTCATTGGCGCTTCCCTTGTTCGGAGCTCAGAGATTCTGACGGAGCTATTGGTTCGATCTTTATAGCTAGAGACTCCTACGGGAGCATACTCGACGATTACACACTGCTGTCGGCAGTGTGAGATTACTATAGGAGGCGAGAGATTCGTTTGAGATATTCTTGTAGCGGCGTCGAGGCCTTACGATGTCATCTTGGGAATGGATTGGTTATCTAAAATCTATGATTAGATTGACTATATTAGGCGCAAGGTGCGATGTGTTCACACCGATGGGAGCTGGTTCACCTTCACCGGTGAGAAGGGAGCCTTAGCAGTGCAGGATGGACTCACGCGGAGGAGAGGACAGCCGATCACTCATCAGTTGGCTAGCCTCATCCTAGGAGCAGATGATGTGTGGAGTCCAAGTTTTCCTACAGTGGTGGATCAGTGTGCGGACATTTTCCCTGATGACGTTCCAGGACTACCTCCTCACAGAGAGGTGGAATTTTATATTGACATGTACCCCGGGACAACCCCGATATCCACTCCAGCATATCGGATGACTCCCACTAAGCTTCTAGAACTAGGGGTATAGTTGGAGGACTTGCAGGGAAAGGGATTCATCCCACTCAGTGTTTCACCCAGGGCTTCCCCGATTTTGTTCTCCAAGAAGGCGGACCAGAGCTTGTGATAGTGTGTCGACTATCATCGCCTCAACCAGGTGACTGTGAGGAACAAGTATCCTATACTGAGGATTGATGAACTCTTCGATCAGCTCAAGGGAGCATGGTGGTTCTCAAAGATAGTCCTCAAATCAGGCTATCATCAGCTCAGAGTTCGGGACGAGGATATGCAGAAGACAGCCTTCAGATGTCGGTATGGACACTATGAGTTCTTGGTTATGCCTTTCGGTGTATCCAACACTCCATCAGGTTTCATGAGTCTCATGAACATGATCTTTCAACCATACCTTGATCGATTTGTCGTCGTCTTCATCGACAACATTTTGATATACTCGACCACTGAGGAGGTGCATGCCTACCACTTGCGGGAAGTACTAGACACACTCTGAGAGCACCAGCTTTATGGTAAGCTCTCAAAGTGTCAGTTCTGGTTATGTGAGGTCCACTTCTTGGGACACGTCATTTCTCAGGAGGGAGTTGTGGTGGACCCTACGATGATCGAGGCAGTGACAGCTTGGGAGCCACCCAGGAGCGTGACGGAGGTGAGGAGTTTCTTGGGTCTAGCTGGGTACTATAGAATATTCGTTCCAGACTTCTCCAGAGTTATGGAACCACTCTCAGCTTTGAAAAAGAAGGGTAAACCCTTTTTGTGGTTAGATAGATGTTAGCAGAGCTTCTAGAAGCCGAGATAGAGGTTGACCAGCACACCTATCTTGAGTCTACCAGAGGAGGGATTAGGGTACGTAGTCTACTGAGATGCATCTGGGACCGGGATCAGATGTGTCATAATGCAGGAGTGGGAAGTGATCGCCTATGGATCACAATAGATGAGGCAGCATGAGTAGAACTACACTACCCATGACCTAGAGTTAGCAGCAGTGGTCTTCTCTCTAAAGATGTGGTGACACTATATGATGGGCGAGCGCTTTACAGTCTATTCGGACCACCAGAGTCTCAGGTACATCTTCTCGTAGAAGGACCTGAACCTAAGACATCAGTGATGGCTCGAGTTCCTCCAGTACTATGACTTTGAGATAGTATATACTCATTGAAAGGGGAACGTAGTAGCTGATGCTCTCAGCAGGAGGATCTCCATTCAGCTACTTGGAGGGGAGATGGAGCAGCTAGCTGCTTTGCAAATATTCTTCATGGATAGAGATGGAGCAGCCTTTCTTCAGTCACTCACAGTCACTCCTCCACTACTACAGTGGCTCAGAGAGGCACAGTGTGGGGAAGTTGATTGTGAGATGTGACATGCACAGATATCCTCAGGACAGGCACCTGATGGATTCTCTATAGGAGGAGAGCACGATGTCCTTTTCAGAGGACGTACCATGGTACCAGCTACTTTATGTAAGGAGGTGTTGAGGGAGTTTCGCACATCCCCTTTAGCGGTACATCTAGGAGTGGCGAAAATGTACCAGGATCTCAGACGACAGAACCAGTGGCTGGGTATGAAGAAGGCTATAGGGGAGTTCGTTTCTCGATACCTCACCTACTAGCAGGTGAAGGAGGAGCACCAGGTACCAGCAGGCTTGGTACAACCCTTGGAGGTCCCGGAGTGGATGTGGGATGGGATATCTATGGATTTCGTGACTGGGCTTCCACGTATTTCCAAGGGTCACGACTCCATTTGGGTGATTGTCAACCGACTCACCATGTTGTCCCACTTCATACTCATCACAGAGCAGGGCTCAGTAGAGAGCATGGGACGTCTCTACGTTCAGGAGATTGTACTGCTTCATGGTGTGCCATCATATATCGTCTCTGATCGAGATGCTCGCTTTACATCCCAACATTGGAAGGGGTTGCAGGAGGAATTCGGGATGCAACTACGTCTGAGCACCGCCTTTCACCCTCAGAATGATGGTCAGATGGAGAGGACCATTCAGACTCTTGAGGACAAGCTCTGTGCATGTTTCCTCGACTTTGGTCGCAGTTGGGAGGGACACCTACCCTTGGTGGAGTTCGCGTACAACAACATCAACCACTCCACCATCGGGATGGCACCATACGAGGCATTGTACGTCCGACCTTTCATATCACCTCTTTGCTAGACAGACCCTAGGGAGTCAGCACTTGTGGGACCAGAGATGGTCCAAGCCATGACAGAGAAGGTACAGGTCATCCAGGAGCAGATGAGGATAGCTCAGAGCCGGCAGATGTCTGATGCTGATAGGAGGCGGAGACCACTCGAGTTCGAGGATGGCGACCACGTCTTCTTGCAGGTCTCACCTCGACGTGGAGTACGGAGATTTGGCTAGGGTGGAAAGTTATCTTTTTACTTCATTGGACCATTCTAGGCTCTCAGCAGGATAGGCGATTTGGCTTATCTTCTGGCTCTACCACCTCAACTGCACCGGGTGCACGACATATTCCATGTATATCAGCTGAGGAGGTACGTCCACGACCCGATGCATATCATTGACCATGGGGAGATGTACCTTGATGATGGGGAGACTTTTGTGGAGGTCCCAGTGGAGATCGAGGATCAACAAGAGGGGGTCCTATGTGAGCAGTCGATTCCTCTAGTGCGCATCAGATTGCAGCACGAGAACCTCAAGGAGAGCATTTGGGAGAGGGAGGCTCAGATGCGTGCTCAGTACCCTCATCTGTTTCCCTAGATTGTGATGTATCTTTACGGGGACGTAAATCCATGAGGTGGGAGTAATTTAAAGACCCATAATATTCAAGGAAATTTTTTTCTTAAATTCTTTGGGATTTTACAAGTTTGCAGTTTCTTGACGGAACATGATTCTGAGGCCCGGTGTTCCCGGAATCAATTTCTGAATTTTATCTTGGCTACGTTCAGTGAACGAGCGAGCAGGTTTTCCTATCATTTGAACTGGTGCTCGGAATAAAAATCTAAGGGCACCGATGAAACCGCAGTGCCGGTAATTTCTTGGGAACACTTTTTGTAGAGTTTCCTTTGCTCGGGTGAGGTTATTATATAAATGGGTTAACTAAATAATGAAATAAAATATTGTGCTACAATTTTTATTTCTATTGTATGTAGTTTAAACCTACAAATAGAGGTTGGAGTGGGACCCACTAAATCCTAACTTCTCTATATAGGATATTAGTGAAGTGGGGCCCACACAATCCCCACCACTTAAAATCATTTTAACCTCTCTCTAGTGCATTTAATTTGTAACTCACCCACGCCCTAATTATGTGGCAAGTCAACCCTTTAATTTAATTTGGATTATTATACGCTCATCAATTAAAGTCAATTAATTGATTTTAATCATTTGAATTTTAGAATGGGGTTGTCATGAGTAATAAAATAAGGCAATCCATATTTTATTATTTGTTGAATCGTTGCGTTGAGAGGGGGGAGCGTTATCCACATCGGAAGAACTTCATCTTTCTGGCAAAGAACTTTTCTACCTTGACGAAGAACGTCGTCACACTGATTCCCGAAGAACGATGACGAGGCATCCTTCATTATTCTTCCCGTGTCTAAGGAAGGGAGATGCCTCTCTTATTAGGGCGTTCACCGACGACGTGTACGGAGCCTCGTTCCGCGACGCAATCTTTTGTGACGCCGTCTTCCACGACGTAATTTCCCCGAGACGTCCATTGTTCAACAACTCCTAGAGGTAGGGGTTTGAGTTCAAATTTAATGGATTAAATGTGTTCTTTCTTGATGAGGATATTTATTCTTTTTGAGCCGCTTGTTATCGTTATAATGGGAAGAGGTTAGACCGCACGAACACGGATAAACCTCCTCCCTCTTTGTTGTTGTTCTTGTTGCGTCACGAACAAAGGCAGTGCGGTGCAACGAAATTGTGCGGGAACATGGAGAATCACGGCGAAGAAGCACGACGCCATCGTGTCGCATCGTTGAGGCTGAACGAACTCACAGCCAGAGTTGGGCCGCAGCGAAGGGTGTGCGGCACTGTCGTAGCGCACCAAAGAACCACGAGGAGACCGTGGCCGGAGCGGGGCCATGGAAGATGGACGCGGCGCCGTCGCACCATCATCGGTTGGAAAAGGTAGCGGCCTACGGCCGCGGTGGTGCGGGGAGTGGCGGCCGGAACCACCGGCCGCCGGTTCAAGGAAGGTGGGACCAGCAGGGGGTCTTGCGGTGACACAACGGCCGACCAAACCAGCCGGCCGGTTTCTGAGAAACCCAGGGGTCTTAACCCCCGACTGGAAAATGGTGGGCCCCCCGTTTGGGGGGGCGTTTCTCAATCAAGGGGGCAGTGCGCCCACCCTTTCCACGACAACTCGGCCGAGCCGAGCTCTCTGGCCACGCGGGCCACGCCCGTGCCAGGCCAACCGGCCGCCCAGGTCGGTCCGGGCCGGGCCACGCCCTAGTGGGCTGGACCCGGACCCAGGTCTGGTCGCCCCAGTTCAGGCCGACCCAGGGGGTCTTGGGTCAGGTCGGTCCAGGCCCAAAACCCCCTAAAAACCATACAGTTCGTTTAAATGTACGTAACATGGGATACAGACCTCCGATCGATGCACTGTCAGTTGCGATGTGATCCTTAGATCAAGAAGGTCATTTTGGTATATTACACTCAAGGTTTCGAGAAACATGGGGTATGGCCGAGTTGGTTCGAACACGAAACCAACTGGGCCCTCGGAGCGGAAACGCTTATAACATGAGCTGCGGGCATCCGATTGATGTGTCGTCGACTTTTTTGGATTCCCCTCAGTGAGACGGACCTTGTTTTTTACTCCACTAGAGGTTTGGATGCAGTTGGAGTGTGGTCAGGTTGGTTTTTCCTTAAAAATCAACCGGGCCCCAGGGACGAAAAAGCCAATAACTCTCAGACCGGGCGTCTAATTAACGTGCCGTCTGTCACGTTGAGTTTCCTTTATCGAGACGGAACTTTGGGATACATAAACTCCAGACTATGTGTCAGATGATGTATCGACCCCCTTGGCTCTTGGAGAATACCCTCCCGAAAATGAGCATGCTCTGTGCGGGAACCATAGAGCTGGCTGCGACTGCGATGACGATGACGACTGCACTGAAATCATCCGTGGGTTCGACAGTGACGACAACTGCACTAAAATGCTCCTTCGGTTCTGCAGTAATGAAGACCGTACTGAAATCCTCCGTGGGTTCGACGATGATGACAATTGTTATTGTATCTTATGTGGGTCTGACAGTACTACTGTTCTTGTATCCTACATGGGTCCGACAGTGTTTGAATATGTTCTTGTATCCTACATGGGTCTAGAAAAGTAGCTGGTATGTATCCTATATGTGTCCGACAACTTAGCTGGTTTAGTATCCTATGTGAGTCCTAGCTTAGATGAATCAGTGGCCACATATGATCATCTCTATCACCTTACAAAGAAGTATACCTGTGTGAGGTGAGTATTGACTTTCAATCATTATCTTCGATATAATTGACTTGTTTTCCTATGTGGATTGGGTTGTGCTTCCCTATGTGGATTGGGTTGTACTATCCTGTGTGGACGTGATCGAACATGGGCTCCGATGTTGGAGCCGAACTGGAATTTATGACTTAGGTATATGTATGCGGATATACCTATGTAGTGTTGGATATTACTTCATGATTGTATCTTTACTTTGTTGATTATCCTTTGTGGATTTTGGGAGACCATCGGTGGTCTCGAGGTCCCTACTGAGTAGCGTAAACTCAACCCTACACGGGATATTCCCACACTACGTTGTGTTGGATGCAGACGACGGATAGCGCTGATTGTGGTTGAGGGTTGTGGAGCAGGTCGGTACCTAGAGGATGACCACTAGGCAGGACATACACGGAGAGGAAGGCTGGACCTGAGGAGCTAAGGAGGCTATCTGTACCCACACTTCAGGTGGGACATCCAGTGGATGGCTCGATGTTGCTGCATTACTTTCAGTTGTTGTACTATCTTTCAAGTTGTACTTTACATTCAGTTTGGGTTTGTATTCTGTCCCATTTACTTTCCACACTTACTATTGTACCCAGTTTTTTTTAGTGTTTACTTCTGCTGGCTTACTCTATCGTGTTGTTTACTTTATAAGGCAATGCCTTCCCCTTTTTCCAGGATTTACACCTTTGGTGATAGTCGCCAGCCACTATCCTATGGGAGGCAGGCATGGGGTAGTCACGGAACGGGTCCCGAGGATGGGTCATGACAGATATTTTTGACTATGAGAATGCTTTGGAAGAGCTGACTGGTGATGGAAGTCAAAGACAAGTAGTTGCTGTATAAATGGATGGAGAGAACAGATTGTTGTTCAAATTTTTTCAACATGTCTTGATACTGAGGAGAGGAGACCTTGCCAATTTGAGATATCGGGATATCTATCTCTTGAATCTTTTAAGACACTGTGTAAAAGTTAATTTGTGTAGATTGCAGATGATCAAAATGGGAGACATAACAAGGATGAAATCAAATACACATATGCCATATTCTTTGCTAAGTTAATTTCTGTGATGATCAAGGAAAAAGGGGTAGCTGAGTCTCAAGATGAGACAGTGGTAGTAAATAATAACTTTTGTATCACATCCCTAGTGTGCAAATACATGAGGATAAATTTGAACCCTTGGAGAGGAGAATGGTTCAATGATGACCAGAAGGTATATGAAAAATTCAATCCTGTGGATCATCCTTCAAGACCAAAGGATGTGAGGGATCCAGTTCTGGGACCTGATGAAGAGGAGCGAGAATACAGTGATGATTTAGAAGAGGAAGAGTACTCTGATGATGAAGGAGGAGACCCTGATTTACCTCCTAGCCCAACTCCTGAAAATAATGATCAACATAAATCAAATAAGGAATAATCTACTTTATAGGATGTTGAAGTGGATACTGTAGAGAATGAAGAAGATATTCATGAAAGTGAAGCATCTATGTCAACTGATTTGAGCCTGAGTCCAGTGATTGCACAATCTTTAGTGCCTGCTATTGATGAAAATGAAGTTGACATACCCTTTCCTAGTTTGGAAGACCCATAACCTGTTGCAGAGAAAGAATTGATAGTGGAAGATTCTCCTGAGAAAGGAAGACCAGATGAAAATGCTGAGAATGTTGTTGTTTTACTTGAGGATGCACCAATTGAGGGGGAGAATCAAACCAATGTTGGAAGTGTTACAGTGGCTGCTGGAATTGAAGATTGGGAAGATGATCAAGATTTTATAGTCTGTGGTTTAGACTATCGTGATTCTGACAATGAATCTTCTCTTAATAGACCTAATATTACTTATGATGTTGAGACTGAGTTACTACCTGAGGATGTGGTCAGAATGCATGACCTGGATACTTTAAAGAAACAGCTCAAGGAAAGTTTTTTGGAAGAGGTGAAGAAGATTGGAGATTCTCTAGTATCTTTAGTTCAATCGATCATGACTGACTCAGTGGTCAGTTTAGCATATAAAAGAGTACCCACTACAGTTTCACCGACTGATATGATCACCTGTGCTGATATGGAATACTTGAAGTATGAGCTGAAAGAATCTTTTAAGGAATTAGGCGCTGAGATGAATCTTTGTTTTGTTGAAGAGATGAGGACGTTGGAAAGATCATTTGAACTCTCTCTAGGTTGTCATTTTTCAGCCTTCATTGCAGAAATAGTGGAAGAAGTTAAAGACTTCCAGGCTCAAGTTTCTAGACTTGAAGCAGATCTTGAAGATCTAAAGGAATCTGTTGTTTCTTTAGACTTTTACATGAGCTCAAAATCCCAAGAAGACAAGTACTTAGCCTATTTCATGAGTGTGGTATGCCAGATGGTCATAGTGTTCGAAAGTTTTAAAACATCCATGAAATATCATGTTAAAACCCAGGATTCTCAGGTTCAAAATATTATCAGTGGGATGACCATGAACTTCAAGTAAACAGTAACCTTCTATGTTGGTTCTATTTCATCTAAACCCTCAGTGGATTTGAATCAAATTCTAGATGTGATGAAGGAGGAGCTTGGTTCACCTTCAACCAGTGGATTTGTGGACTCATCCGAGCTGAGAAATGTTGTGCTTGCTACTCTAGATTCATCTAGAGAGATAATGAAGATAGCCCAAGACTATATGAGAGAAGAATTTGTGTATCAAAAAGAAGTGAAAGATAAGTTGGACTCCGATTTCCCTAAGATTTTCACCAAGAATATACTCAAAAATCACTTCAGACTTCTATTGGAAAATATGAAGCTTCATACTGTCAATCAAGCTTTCAGAGAACATGTTAGCAAGCTAAGGGAATTGGCTCCAGCATTGGACAAATTTATAGAGAACAAGGATGACTTCATATTTGATATGGAGAGAGGATGAATAATTATGGATTTCAAAAATCTGTTGCTGCCTTTTCTGCATGTTGATGCTAGGCCAGTGATTATACCTCCAGCCTTACCAGCCTCTGCCTCTACTGATTCTCTAGTTCAGATGACTCCGGCCCAAGAAATTCGAATCCTCACTCCTATGATCACTCAAAGATATCCTCAGTATAGACTAGGAACAGTTTCTATGGCTCATCCTCCAATGATCATTTCTGGGATTCCAAAGCCCCCACCTCCAACCACTTCTCCTGAATCATCTTTTCGCCCAAGGGAAACTCTCACATTAAGGATGTGGATTGAAAAAGTGGCTCGACTGTTTGATAGGAATCAATTTTATTTTGTTTATTTCTTTGTACCTTATCTGGAATATGAAATGAAATTGGTATTTATCTCTTTTCTCGTTTTTATTTTTATTCCTCTTCTCTTTGGTTTCACACTTTTTGATTATCACAAAGGGGGAGAAATATTTTACCAAGCTTTTACAAAGGGGGATAAGTATTAAAGGAAGACCAAATAATAGGGAGAAAGTATCAAAGGGGGAGACATTTTTTATCTAAGGAATATTTATATTGCTTTTCCCCTTTGATACTGTTACATTTCATTCTCTGATATCATTTTCACTAACTCTTTGATGCCACTAAATATTAGTTTTGATATCATTGAATTTAATTATATCTCTGATACTATCACATTTTCTTCCACCTCTGATCCATTATAACATATTGTTTCTCTAAGATAATTGCATTTAATGATATATCCTCTGATACAACATCTCGCTATTTTAAAATGATAATATCATAAGTTCTAAATATCAAAAAGGGGTATATTGCTGACCTCACTTGTTTTAATAATCCCAATTATGCTTTCATATACTTTGATAATCTCAATATAATGATTTTCTATATATTAATTCTTTCAATCTGTGATCAACATGATAATAATATTAAAATAATCCCTGAGATATGGTAATCCATGTCTATCTATGTTTATATGTGTTACGAAGTTCTTCAAACCCATTCAGATATGTTTTTCATAAAAGAGACAATTGTTAAATCAATGATCTTGGCATAGCTACTGATATATATCTACCGGTACTCAGTCTACCAATAGACTTAGTCTACCGATAGAAAGAGTCACCGATAAGCTAAGGCTACCGATATGTACAGAGCTACTGACAGAAAATGAGCTACCGATAGAACATTTCTACCAATATGCATAAGTCCACCGGTAAGCAAGTCTACCGACAGATTCAGTATACCAATACAGAACACTAAGAGCTACCGATACAAGCTACTGACCGGCCAGCTGATACACAGACTGGTGACCGATATGAACAGACTGACACAATCTAACGATACAGGTATAGAGATACTGATAGAACCAGTATACCGAGCTACCGATAGAGTAAGTATACCAATAGAAGGAGTTACTGATACCTAGAGCTACCAATACCAACAAGCTACCGATGCAAGTTCAAAGAGCCACCGATAGAAGGTTCTGCTACAAAAAAGACCACAGTACTGATTTACCAACACGAGATACTGATGATTGACCAACCAGTCAAACTCTATACTCTCAATACTATTTATTTTTTAATCTAACGGTTACATGGGATGTATATAATGAAGTTAATGTTATTTAATGATCTCTGTTTCCATGTCAGGGAACCGTACCTAGTACCCATAAAATGGTAATCATTCCCATTTTCCGGAGATAAAAGTTATAAAAGTGAAGATAAAGACCTATCTGAAATGAATGAGAAGTATAGAACACTGGGTGTTCATACGACAAGTATCAAGGAACTAAGAAGGCACACGGGTGAAAATGAAAAGGGTTGAACATCATTCAAACATGGTGCACTCGTGAAAGGCTACATCCATACTTCAAGAACACTGGACAAACACAAAGCTACTTATTTTCAAGGAGAACAAAAGCTACACCTTTAGTAATGAACTCCCAAAAACACTTCATACACTCAAGCTGACAAGATGGACCAAGAACCAAAGAAGAAAACGACACTCTATTTTCTGAGGAGAAACTAGATAAGGACATAGAAGTTTTTCTGATCAACCAAACGAGTCCAGAGCTGCCCTGCCAATCACTAATGTGTTTCCAAACTCTTTCTCACATTCTTTAGTGATTATATCTTTAAATTTCAATCAGTGTGTGTACCCTGTTTATTTTACACACACCCTATCTCCTAAGCTAAACTGAAGGATTCTTAAATCCTCACTCAAAATTCATAACCATTTGTTTACCACTGTGGATAGTTGTAGAGGTCGAGTAAGACCTGGATAGCCTGTGTGTTGTTGTCTGTGTTTCCCATGTAGAACTGTGGTAGAGGTATTTGGACCTGGACAGTAGTGTACTGTTGTTTTCCCCCGATCCAGGGTGTGGATCAATTTATATAAATTGTTGAGGGGACTAAGTCTTGGCTTGATACTGAACCTCTTGGTTACATATGATGTGATTTTTAGTTTAAGTCATAAGCATACTATAATTATTTACTTCATAATCCACTGCTATTACTTTGAAATACAAAACTATTTTAAGGAAACATTGATTGTTAAATTCACAAGTTTTTATACTTCTTTTAAACTAGTAATTTAGTTTAAAAATTTAATTTAATCTTTATATTAAGTCAACTGAGACCTAATCAATCTTTGAGAAACTGATTGAACATTTACACTATGTATAGATTCACTACAGTTTAACTTTGTTTTTAAATTGGGTGATTTTAAGAGAAATGTTTTTAACTGAAATTTTTATTGGAACTCAATTCACCCCCCTCTTGAGTATCCACTCCAACCAACAAAATCCATTTAAAAGATTGATTGTAAGGGTTATAGTTAGTGTGAAATGGAAATAATTTTTTAATCTATCCAAATGAATATTACTCTATTTCTAATATATTTTCATGTAAATAATTTTATTTCCATAGGTAATCTAAATATAATTTTTTAAACAATTATTACACCCATTTAGGTCCAAAAGGTGTTTTTTTAATAATTGATTTCATGGGTTTCCATTTTACACTGCTGTAATGGATTTATTGATTTTATGTATTTTAATGATCTTTTTATGATCATAAAAAATTTTAAAATGTTTTTCAACTGGATTAATAGTAGTAAGTACATAGATGAGTTCAATATGAAAATTGGGATGATTTATCCTGAAATGAAACCATGTCTCATTTTAAAATGATTTTTTGTTGTTGGAAAATGGATACTGAGTACAAGGGTCCAATTGTAATGTATCAATTTACTATGTAAGTTTTTTCATAATTCAATAAAAATATAAATAAAAATAACATTTGGGATCTTAAGAAATAGAATTCAGTATCAAAGACACTAGAATATTTAATTCATAAGGTAGGGTCTTCACATTTGGAATCATATGATGGGTTAAAAAATATTCGAGATTTAGATGTTTTCATGTGAGGTTAACTTATGTGTTATGGAGAGCATAATGGTTTAAGAATTTTAACACTGATTATATGTTAAGAGTTTAAGATACATATTTTCAGGTTTTATTTGATTGATTTTTAATCGAATAATGGTATTTTTGGAGAATGGATTTTGAAATGTATTTATATTTTTTATAATAGATTTTATGGTTAATATTTTAAATAATTTTAATGAGAATTTTTTTACAAGGACCATATTAATTTTAACATTCCTCTCCTACATTAATAATTTTCTTCTCTATATATTTAGGATATCTTATCATTATTGAAGTAATATTATATCCGCAAACCTTCTTATCACATCCATAAGATTTAATCATCACTAGGATGGAATGAGATTTTTTATATGTTCTTGAAAACAATTTGATCATACAAACCACATTAATAGTACTATTTCATACATCCAAGACATTATTTTATCTCTAATATTTTTTTGGACCATGTTGTCTCCCTTATTTAATTTCAAATAATCAACATATACACCTCATTCAACAATCGGAATAGCACTATAAACCTGACTATTTATTTTTTTAGAGATATGGATGACATGTTGGAAGACAAAGGGGGAGTCAATAAAATAATGGAAGGTCATGATATCTAGAACTAATTTATAAATTACTTTCTTATGATTTAAGAATAAATCCAGATTTATTGATATAGATAAATCATGATAGCATATTCAATATATTGATTTATAGGAAAACAATAATATTGAATAAGAAAAAGTATGTGTTTATATATATAGATATGATATACTAGTATTTTCTCAATATTCTGAGAATAATGAAATGCCTAATGATTATTCTAAAGATGGTTTAGTTTTCAAAATTTGGAAAAATATGTTAGATGGATTCTATACATTTGAACATTAGTTTTGTGAAATATTGATTTTTTTTGATACACTCATTGAGTTTAGTTTAATGTTTT
The DNA here is from genome assembly GCA_963277665.1 of Viscum album. Taxonomy (NCBI): domain Eukaryota; kingdom Viridiplantae; phylum Streptophyta; class Magnoliopsida; order Santalales; family Viscaceae; genus Viscum; species Viscum album. The sequence goes on from OY728158.1 coordinate 1,678,498,690, forward strand.
AATTATATCTAACCCTTAAGTTTATGATACGAGAAAGGTTAATTTCTGAATAATTACTTTAATTTTAGTAGACTTTATAGTTTTTATGATCTCAAATTTTGATTTAGTTATTGGTTTTTATAACTTATGAACATATTTTTTTGGTAAATTATTATAATGGTTAAGGGATTACTATTATTTTGGATGCATATTTCTATAATTTTGGAAATTATTATTAGATTTTAGGGGACTTTATTTCGGGAAAAAAGGTTGAATTGTATTTTGGAATCATATATTATTTCTTATGCAATTATTTTCATTTAGGTTATTTATGTATGTAGTAAGTACATCTTGCAGATTTCATGTTCTGGGATATCACATTTTGGTATGAGACTCCATGAGTAATTGATGTTATTTGGAGATAAATTTTAAAATCCCTATTGGATGATTGTGTGTTCAAATATTTTTGAATTTTTTGTTCCAATCTTATTCAAGACTATTTGAAGTATTTTTATGGTTATTTTTTTCTTGAATGATTAATTTTTATCTTTTGGTATAACTGTTGAATATTATAGATTAAAGTAGTTTTTCTTTGTATGATGGTTTGCACATTTTTCGGCAATATCTTGTGTTTTACAAACCATTTAGGTTTTGATTAATTTTAAATGAAAGTAGGAATAAATTTTAATATTGTGCTTTATATTTTTCATCCATATATGTTCACTAACATTCTTTAGGAAAGAGAAATACATCTTTAATACTCATGGTTTGGAGGAAAATATGATTTTGTGGTGGAAAATGATTCAAAAATGAATTTTTTTCATAACAATAATATAGCATTATTTTCATAGAATATGATGTAAATGAATAACTCAAGTCATGTAAGTTTATTTTGAGACAAAATTTTTTCAATTTATTTTTGTATCGAGAAATAAAATGACTTTTAATCCATCACAAATTTGTGATTTTGTGGTGGTTTACTTTCTCATGACCATGTTCTCTATAAATCTCTATCAATCATTGGGAATTTTTTTTCATTTCCATTTACACATTTTCAATTCCCACTTATTTTATCACACATATAAACATATTATGATCTACTCGAGGTGTTCTTTGTATATTCATTTTCTATATTATCAAGTGGAAGTTTTATTATTAGTTTTATAATTTGGGTTTTCAATAAAATAATTTTAAAATGTCAATCCCAAGTTATAGAGACCAAGTTCCAAATTATGTTGCTCAAATATAAAAAATGTGGATAATTTTAGAACATATTGAATGATATAATGAAATATTTTAACAATTAGTAGTATTATTGAAATATGTAGTTATATTCATTATGGATATATTAATTACTTGTTAAAATCACAAAATGAAATGGTTTTATTAAACTTATTAATTATAAGATTTTATTTAAAATTTTAATTTTCATATTAAATAATTTAAATCTGATAAAATATATTTCATTTTAATATTTAATCATGTTAAAATATCCCTAGGATTAATTTTTTATAATTTTCTAAAAATATTGATTTCTCAATGAATAGTGAAAAATAATGATTTTTATTGAAAAATAAATTTTTTATTAAAGTAAGTACATGGTAGAATTATATTTTGGATTAATTCTAAATTAATATTAGAATATTTTTATTTTAAATAAAGCAATTTGGTTTTTAAATATATTTTAAATGTTCATTTAGAAAACAAATATATTTTAAAAGGTCATTTTCTCAAAAAAAATGTTTTTTGTTGAATATTTATTGTTTAATATTAACATAAATTATAAAAAATAACTATATATTACTTTAAAAAAGTAGATTCCATATTTGGAATCAGTAGCTCTAAATATATTAACTATATCTATTTTATTTTTTGTCAATAAGAATAGTAATCATAGAATTTTTTGTTATGATGTGAAATGGTAAATCAGATAACTTAGGTTAGTGATAAATAATAAGAAATATTAAATAATCAAAACATTTATATTAATATTAATGGATCAGTATATCTAAACTATAATCCCAAAATTGTTGAATTTATGACAGTTTAGGTCCACTTGGATGAAATAACGACCTTTATAGAATTTTATTTAATGAAATGTCAAACACGCAACACACTTATTTTTAATATGTGTAATATTTTTAATATGGTGTTATCGACTGGATATGTTAGAATATAAATATTAATTCAAAGTATAAAGGATTTAACATCATCATGATAGATTGTTTTTAATTTTTATTGAATATATAATTACATTAAATGATTAAAAAGGTAGATGCATTAATTAATTAATTATAGGAAACATCATATAAAAGCTATGAAACATTATAAAAATAAATATAATTTGAGATAAATAATGTGATAAATGAATTTTTTATATTCCCATTACATAATAGTGATATATTAAATTATTGTTTCCTTATCATATTTTTTCCTTGATAATATTAATGTCAAAGTAATTAATTGTTCTAAAAATGACATTATGGACATTTTATATTAAATAATATTTTAGGAAATGATTCAAAATTAATTAAAAACATAAATTTGGAAAAGGTATTAGGATAAGGTTTAAAATATCTTTTTGTTATATTCATGGGCCTATTTTCATTTGTAGTCACTATATTTACCCTCAAATAGTAACAAACCTTATTGTCATTGTAAGAGTTAAAAGGGCTAAAAGGGGGATAAAACTAAAACACAATAGTATAAATAGAGTAAAAACATTATATTGTTTATTGGATAAGAGTATTTTGAACAATAGTCATATTTTCGTAAAAAATTATTTGTTTTCATTAGGTTAGTAATAAATAATATTTTATATAAATTTAATATTTTTTAGAAATTCCAACAGTCCCCCCCCCCCTCTTATAAAAGGGAATATCTTCACCTAATGTATCCATTAATAAAGTACAATTTTTTTGGAAAATGAATTCCCAAATACCGTCCTATATTTCATACCCTAATTATATATTTATTGGTTTAGGAGAAAAATCAATCTTAGATGTCTTGATGTGTTAAGAAAAGTGTGTCTTCCAAAAAAGAGGTAATGTTTTATCTACATGTTTTAGTATTATTTCTTCATCCACATACATGAAAACTTATTCAAATATGATAAAATAATATATCTGATATCTTTTATATACTGATATGTTATTATTTTTTTGGAATGGCATATATATATCATCTCTACCATCAAATGGGAAACAAAACTATCATTTTCTGGTATGGAGGACAGTCGTCTCGCGAACCAATGTAATCCTTTCCACCACCATCTATCAATAAATTTTATAACAATGAAATTAATTATTATATCTTTTATTCCTATAATATTTTTTATTATTAAAATATAATATTTTATTTTCCATCTTATCATTTTGAAAAATGATATAATCGTTCGATTGTACATGTGGACTACCACCTCATCAAAGCAAGGATATTCATTTTCCTTCTAGAAATCACATGGATGATATATGTGAGTATATTTAAATAATTAATATTATATATATTATATGATTATAATTATATAAATTAAAATAGTACTTAACTTCATTCTATAATGATCATTGAAAAATTGAAACATTATTCATGAATTTGTTTGGCCTACAATCACCATGATTATAAAAAAGTTTATTTTTTCACAAACATATTTAATGGATGGATTTGAAATTATAATTAATGTATAGAATTTATAATTATGTCATTAATATTATTTTTGATATTTGGGAATTTTTATCACTTTAAAAAAATTCAACCTACTAATGTCATGTTAGACTTATGGACTAAATACCAACAAAGAGTCCAATGTGAACTGAAATTATTCTTTAATTGTATATATAAATATATTAATTGATATAGAAGGAATAATAAATTCAAAAAAATATTAAACAAGTATAAATTAAACCATTTTTATTTTTGATGAAGATAAATCACGTATAAGATGATTCAGGTTCAAGGTATGTTATATTCTTTTAAAAAATCATTTAAAGTTCATCATTCAATTATTTTTTTGAAAAATTCAATGGGAATATATTTTTTGAAATTATGCAGCAAGAGGGGATTTAAAATCCATCATAAAACATCAATTCTTGAAAGATTCATTTATAAATGTTTATATCCCTTTAGAAAGTATTTTGTTTCATTATGAGCGTGTTTTATATATTTTAGACATGATTTTTATAAGAAAATGATATTTTGATATCTAGAAGAATTTTATATTGGGTTTGAAAGAGTTTACAAGGGATTTGTCCATTATATAGTCCACACAATTTTTTTATCATGTTTTTATCCCCTATTATATATCATAGTTGAACTTGTTATAACTTATATGATTGGTTCATCCAAATAACACTCCAATTCATTAGGTTCTCAAGAGGTGTAAGTCTACCATATGTTTATTAAATTTGTATGAGTGATTTTAAAAGTTACTATTAGAGTGATATGGAAATGATTTCCCAAGGGAACTAAATTAAATTTCTATTCATGCAAATTTTTTTCATGGAAATCAATTGATTTCAAAAGTTAATATAAATTCCATTTGTTTTTAGAAAAATTAGTATAACCTTTGAGGGTAAAAAGTTTATTGTTATATAACAGGTTTTTCATAGGTTTTTATGTTTTCCAAAGTACTAACTTTTTTTCATTATTTTATTTACCTTACTGATATTTTTTTGAACATACCACAATTTTAGAAAATAAATTCACATGGATTAGGGAATATGAGGTACAAGGATGAGGTCAAAATAAAAATTTTTATGACTTATCATGAAAAGTAACCATGTATCATTTTAAAAAGTTTTTTTGGTGAAATAAATTGGTACTAATTATAGGTTTACACCTAAAAAGAATGTGTTTTCTCTATTTTAATTTGTAATAATTCACTAAAACTCTAATGTGAAAAGATAGATAGGATTTTTAGAAAATGAATTCCAAATCAATGAAATAAGAATATGTAATTCTTATTTTTAGGTATTTACAAAATTTCAAAATAATATTTTTAGCTTCAAGAAACATGTTGTGATCCATTTCCTTTTTCAATAATCTATATATAACCATTTTGATAGTTATATTTTTTGATGGGACACTAATTTTAATAAGATTACTATAATACGTTTTGACTGTTTTTCGACCTACTGGTCACATTGAGCTTTTAATTCTATTTTAGTGAAAAGAAACACTACTCATAGTAGATGTTTTTATTAAATATTATATAGGCTTTCCCAAGGGTTGTTCTTGTAAGGTTTTTATTTGGACTATATTTTTTATTGAATATCATATATAATTTGGGGATAAATTGATTTATAATTGTAGGCATGTAAAATATAATATTTGGTCCAATATGGAATGGTCTAACTAATCTATAACCCCAACCCTTCACACACATACCAATGAAAACTCATAACTAATCACCCCTATGAATTCCTCATTGTCATGTCAACCTAATCCATATAGAACATATCATTCTAAACTCTATTATTAATACAACTATCCACTCACAATGGGAGTACTCCCAACCGTAAGTGGGATGTATAACCATATCATTGATCTCTTATAAGATTAATCATTTGATGATTGTGATACTATATATAAGTAATCAAAGGATGAATTTTTTTATATATATTTATATTGAAATAAACTTAATGTATTTGATATATTCTCATACACGCAGCCCAGAGTCAATATGAATAATAATATAGTAAATCATTATAATCTAACCATTAAATTGGTAGGTATTGTCACCAAACGGTCTAGGATGCCATCCTACCCAATATCTGACCTATCCCATGTCATAGATCAAAGGGTGTTTCTGAACTTTATGGTTTTTAATCAAGTTCATGGGCATTAAAAACACATTTTGGAATGATTTTTCCATATGAATAATAACCATCATTAATATAAGATTTTAAAAACATAAAACCCACATATATAACATGTTTAAAAAAAAGGAAAACATAAGGTATAAGTTAAGTTAATATTTAAATTTACAACGAAGAACTAAAAATAACCAAAAGTGGGTGGAACCAATTAAATAAGAAAAATCCTCCTTATGACACGAGGGTTGATACCCACTATTCCAGCACCATCAACACCTACCAAACAGAATTACACAAACAATATTACCAAATATGACCACTATGTAAAGACATTACTTCACCTAAGTTAGAAAAAAATTGTATAAATACACATGAGGGTGTATTTAGGGTGTCATCTCACTCAAATAGTACGATCCCACCAGATGTTCCATGCATAATTGTTATAAGATAAGTAAAGATGCATGTTTTTTGAAGAAGGAGATCTACTTGATTTTAAAAAATGTATAACATTGAATGTAATATAAAGGTGCAAATATTGATCGAAAAAGTTATAAAACCACTAACAAATGGGTAAGTAGATCAGGTTTATTAACGATCATTCTAAAAACCACCGTGACTTATTTCCTTTTAAAAAAATATAATATAGTGGTATTTTTATCAAAATGCTACTATATTTTAATTATTTTAATAATTAGAGGTGATTTTATATAAACCTCCACTAAATATTTTAAAAAACCATAATTCCTCCAACTCCCCAGCTTCCTCTTAATTACCCTAACCCCTTTCCACCCCTCCTTCCATATCTACCTACTCTCCCTTCCATGGTCGCAACATCGATCCCGCGACCCTCGTTAACCCACCCCTTTGACCTACCATTTATATTCTCATAAGATACCCTGATCATCGTCACACCCCCCTCCAACACCGACCCTTGTGACCCTGACCCTCATGACCACCCCACCACGGCCCACCTCTAACCTCCCTCTATCAGCTCATGGTTCCCTTAATTACTGGATCCCCCCTCTAACATTCCTCTCCTCATCTTGGTTAACCTTCTCAGTGATGACATAGAAACCCCCTATGACCTCCCTCTACCTAGATCAGATCCCCTCCTCACAAGAAACACCGACCCACGTTAATGATTGCATCATCCTCACCCTAAATCTATTATTTATTATCTGTATATAGACAATATTTGGTGATAAAAATAGTTTATAATTTTCTTTTTAATTCATTAATAATTATTGTATATATGAATTTTTTGTTTATAATGTGTTATTTTTATTTGTAAAATAATTTTTTGGAGTTATAATAATCATTAATATTGTTTATGTTGTATTAAATTTTAAAAAATAAATATGGTTTTGATATAAATCAGGTATGGAATGTAGATCATTCATAATATCATGTTTTTATTTGATATAAATGAATTCCACATTGTTATATAAATTTTTATTCCTCCAATTATTTACATATACATAAATGAGACTATTTTCAAAATCATGTCCAATTGTTAAAAAATACTATTTTTAAAATTTATGGAATAATTTCTCTATTCTATAAATTCATTACGAATTACAAGTTGGTTTTAAATATTTTTAGAGTTAACATTTCATGGTTAAGGGGGATAATTATTTCAAAATTATCATTTAATTTATATTTTTTTAAATTCAATAAATAGTTTAAAGGACTATTAAAAATTATCATTTAAGAATAAAAGGTTTTATTTCATCATCCTAGCTATCGTGTATGTTTAAAATTATTATATAACCATGCAATATTTAGTTATAATTTTTATTCCATATATGACTTGAAAATCATATCCCACACTAAATATTTAATTCCATGAATTTTTGTTCCACAAAATTATTTAATAATAAGTATAATATATATTAGTATATTTGTATTTATATATAAAATATCCTCTTTTAATGATTTGATAATCAATTTTTGATAGAAATATCCAATTGAAAAATCGATAAAAAATATATAAAATTAATTCCTAAAAATTTAGCACTTTGAAGTTGTAAAAATATTAGGAATAAAGTTTGAACCTAAACCATAAGGGATTTTATCCAAAAAAAATATGGTTATGACCTATATAGTCTTTAATGATTTAGGTTAACCATTGATTTTGGTTTCTAATCTTGAAAAGTGTTTTCCTGAATATTCACTTGATTTATTCTCTAAGGAAATAATTTGAAACTGTATTTAAATGTACAATTTTGGAATTGAAAATTTACTTATTAAATTTATAAAATAATAATGTTTTTTAATTCAATGATGTTTTACAATTTGTTAAACATATTCCAAAGAAATATTTCAGCCTACTCAAGTGTATAAAAATGTTTTCTGAAAACCTTTTTGACTTTTAAAGAATAGTTTGCTTTTATACTAATTTTTTTTTATTAAACTTAATATGTTTGGATTGATGAAAAATTAATTTCAAGAATATTTGAAGTAATTTAAAATTGGTATCTTTTAAGATAATTTAATGCAGAAATCATTTATCATCCCTTGTTTCTAAAGAAAATTACACATGGAGTAGAGATATGTAGGATATATTTTGAATATTGGATTAGCATTCGTGATGATATAATAATAATTGAAGAGTTATATGATTATTAACATAAAATATTAAAATGATATTTTATGTAGTAAGATTTCAAAATTCTCTAAAACTTTAGGCCTAAAAATATATTCAATGTTATATGTGACCTAATAAATGGATTTCATATTATGGTTAAAAAATGTGAAATTTTGATTCAGTTATTTACATATTAAGTAAAGAAAAAAAAAGAAAAAAAAATTATTGGTGCTAGACTGGGGATTGTCAGTATGGGTCTTGTCAATCAAGATAATGAAGATGAGTATAAATGAATGTATAAATTGCTTAATAAAATATATTACAATTTGTCGATGATAAGTGTTTCTTATATATATATATATATTTATGGTTTTTTGTAGAAAAACATAAAAATTTCATTTTTTTATAAATTTTTTATACCTTAACCATTTAAAATCCCAAAATTTCGATAATAAGGAAAAGGATCTTAGTTGATCAGCATCCCAGAGCACAACACCACTATCATCATCTTCTACGGATCCTAATGATTTTGTTCTATCTATGAATTCTAGAGAGACGGTTATTTCCCAAGATGTTATTGGTAGCCCACCACCTAATTCACCTCTAATTATAGAGTAGTTCATCACCCCTCCATCTAAGAGATATTTTAGATTTATGATTATTGGTATGTATGTAATTTTTCAAAAAAACAAGATATTTTATTAAATTTTAAATTTGTTTGTAAAATAGATAAAGATAGTCGTAGAAGATATACAAATATTAACTTAGCATATGTTTGAGACCAGAAGGACTTCATGATTATCATTATATTTTATGGGTTCTGTGATCCTACTGGTGATGTTGTTAAAATCTATTGGAATGTTCTTGGGTAGCTTACTTGCGAGACATTGATATTTCCCATTAATTATAAATATAGGAGTCATATTCTTATATATAGGAAAAATGAGGTATTTGATTCTCATTTAAAGGTAATATAAATTTAATATTATTTAATAACTAATATAAAAGAAATGTGTAAATTTTTTTAATTTAATGATAAATTGTTGTGTTTTTGTATTTCTTAGTGTTTTTTCATTTTGATGTACCTATCTATATTTCATGCCAATAGACTTTGAAAATTTTGGGCAATAAATGGAGTGATTTAAATTGGATATTAAAGAATTATTTTAATGCCACTCCTCTAAGCTCATGAAAAATTTATATGAAAGTGCCTGAATGAATTTATTAGGGTTAATGGAAGATATTTATCGATATTAACAGAGATTCATCTCATGAGGTGATTTTAAATTATATAGGATATTGATTAAATAAACACAATAAAATCATAATTGTTTTTAAAGTTTATTTTTTTTGGAATTATCTAAAACAATTCTGGGAATCGTGAGATGTATTTCATTCACCAAAATGTAGGGTCTTAGAGTATTTTGAGAAAAAGAACAATTTTGGATTTTATTTTATTCATTAATATTTAAACCATTTTATTATAACAAAATATTGTTTCTAACCTGGTTACATTTTTTTATAAAGGAAAATTAATTAAGTCATTATATTGGATGAATAATGATGTTGTTTAAAGTTCCCAGGAAACCCAATTAAAATTATTTAAATGACCCTACATAATATGTTAGAGTATGTACTTTTAATTACCATTTCATAATATTTAATTATGATAAAAATTAATAATTAAAGATATATTATAGATACTAATTCTTTAATCCCAATTAAATGGGTCCATCTACATGGATCAAACGATGCCAATTTAGCATCATTTGATACATATATCCTGACCTAGTTAATTTGGTTTATGGAATATATTTTGTTATAATATATTTTTCAATATAATTGTTTTACATTTTTGAAATAATAATAAATAATAATTAAAACATTATTAATTATATAACATTATTAATTTCATATATTTCAAAAATTAATTGTTAATATTATTGTATTAACCTATTAAACTTCAAGAATTCTGGGGTAGGAACACTTAATAGTCTGTAAATGTTTCCATGAACGATGATTTTGGGATAGTTTTAGTGAAAGGGTATCCTAGACATCTACTGGGGATTGGTTCTGGGCCTACTCCATTAGTTGTCTTTGGTAGTACTGCGTCCTCAGTTACTACTATACTCAGTGGGTGTTTCAGTAGTTACATTGATCGGTAATCACAAAGATAAATTGTAAGATTCAAAGAAAATGTGAAAAAGTAATACTGTTGTAGTCAAACACAATATCAGTGGTGGTTGCAAATGGAAGATGATTTAGTTTCTATATTTTGTTGATGACTTACATAATCTTTGATGTAATTTCCAACCTTATATCTCATCCTTCATAGATAAATTCAAAATTCTATCGATCATCCACATATTTTAAATAACACATAGAACATCAAAAATATATTTTAAAACAATTATTATAATCATAAATAAAAAATATATATTTTATCTATTTACTGATAGTTCCTAATAACTTCTGTTAAATAATTTATAAATGGTTATATTAACTTATCCCATGGTATTGATTGTTTTTTTGTAAAAAACATTCACCAATAGAATAAAAACACACCAATAAGTACCAAAAACCAAAAAAGATAAAAAAATATCACTCAACTATAAAAATTTCATTAAACTAATATTGACCATGAAATACATAATGTTTTATAATTTAAAATTCTCTTTATTTAATCAAATTTGAGCATTGAAATATATAAAATAACTAATATATATTTTAGTAATTAATTAAACTAATATTGTAAGTATTGATAAATAATTATTTTTATTGATAATATATTAACTACACAATAATTATTTTATAAAATATTTAATGATTACCAATGTTTTCAAAGGAAAAAAACCACATATTTATTTATGAAATGTACGAATCAACTCCACATCTATCCGAGTTGTGGTTTCCTATGATGGTCGTAAATATTTTTTTAGTTTTTTAAAAAAGAAAATGCATGTTTAAGGAAAAATAATAAAAAAATATCATATTGACATGAAATAATGGGGAAACCAACATAGAATTATTTTTGACCAGTATTTTGAAACAAATTGTCCATTCAACATATGGTGTTCTTTGAATGACTCAATAAGAAAAGTTAAATAATTTCAGTTTTTTAAAAACATGCATCATTGGGTAAATAAAATAAAATGATGTTGGATTCACCTAAAATCATGGAACAATGACCGTAGATTTAATAGTAAAATGTATTAACTTATGACACATTATTTTGACTTACGATTTTCCTTTTATTGCCATAATCATGTTATTAGTATTTTAAAACAATAAAACATGTGTGGAATTGTCAAAACCATATAAAAAGACCTCATATTGATGTCAAATCCTATAAAAATCACAAGTGAGATTTTTTATGTATTTGTAGATAGAACTTCAATCTAATGTGTAGTGTGGTAGAAATTACTTGGTATACAGTTTTGAAAGGCAAAAAACAATTTAAAAACAAGTTGTTGTCTTCCTCATGTTCTAATCATGTTTTAATGATCACGAGTCAAATAGATTCTATAAAACTTGTAAATCCTATTTAATCTATCTCAAATCATGTGTAAATATGGTTGGTTTATTTATGACATAAACAATTATTATAATCTATTTTGAGTTTGTGTTATAATGGATTTCCTTGATAAATGATTGAGTCTATTCCATTCAATGAATATCATTGTTTATGTCGGTATATAGATATTTTGACTAAGTTTGAGAAACAGTGAGTCTGCCACCGATTTTGTTTTTCTGGAAAAGGACTTAGACACTATGACTAGAACTTGTGACCCAGACACCATGACTAGACACCGTGACCCAGGCATTGTGACCCAGACACCGTGACCTGACACCATGACCTAGAAACTGTGACCCAGACACCGTGACCAGACACCATGACTAGACACTGAAACCAGCTTCAGATCTGATGAATTATGTTACACTGGTTCTGTGATGAGACACTATTCCATGTTTGGAAAAGGACTGGACACCGTGATCCTAACAATGCATCTGTGATACTAGTTCATAATCTCTATATAGTTGTTCTATGATAATTGTCTCACCCCTCTAAGAAAAAAGGAGGCATCGTTTCATGGAGACAACATTTCATAGAGACATCATTTCCGGACTGATTGTGACACCATTCTTTAAATTGTTATGTTGTTTTTAAATTTAATTATAATGGTAGTATTTTATACTTTTAAATGCACTGACATAATTAATGTTTTTATAGAAATTTCATCTAATAGTATAAGGCATGAGGTGTAGAATATGTGCATCCTGTCAGCTCCCACACATGCACTCCATGAATAAAAAGAGCAACATGGCCTGAAATGAAAAGAAGAGGATAGAGAAACAAGAGTGAATGATAAAAAAGAAGCAAAATCATTCTTTGGAAAAAACCAACATAGAAAACTCAAAACATAAGAATAACACATAAATTATTATCAAATACAAAAACATGGGATTCCATATATTAGAGTTGAGAACATCTTCACACTTTAAACTCCATAAATTACATGAGCCAGATCTAACTGACTTGTGATACTCTGTTTTCCACAAGAGGACTCAATTCATGCATCTGATTCATCATAGAAGTCTATAGATTCATAGACTGACACTTAGATCACTTCTAACATTATATCATCATCCTTACTCTATTGTGTGATATTTTTAGCTTTTGAGAAGTGTGTGTGTGTCTGTGTAAAAACACATACTATATAACGCCCCGACCCCAGTTACTCGGAGTCGGTGCATTACTTCGTAACATTGGCATGATCTCAAAAGATCATGTCTCTAAAGACCGATTAGTTTAGTAGCCATGGAAACACTAGATACATTCATAAATGTTACATTAAATCATAAAGTGAAAAACTAAAATAATAAAGTCTCCATAGTCCACACTTCTATCCTCTTTGGACTATCCCTGCAGGTCATTCATAAAATACTTCTTCACATCCAGGAAAATATTAAAACATTGAAAGGGGTGAGCTCAGATGCTCAGTAAGGAAAACAATATTGCAAAAACATTCATGAATAAACATTAACATTTAAGGAAATGTATAACTAAAACAAAAGTCTTTTTAAACTTTAACTTCAGCATAATATGGCAAAAATATATTAAATAATTCCATTTACTTACTCACATGGATATTCTACTAGTTGAATACTCACATGAAATATCAATAACCACTTTCATAATAATGGAATGCATAATGCCAGACTATCATAACCACGTAGCCAAGGCCTCATGCCAAGAACACAATTAAGATTTTGTCAAGACCTCGTGCCAAGACACTAGTTTGTCTCATGAGACCTACCGATGCATCGAGGAGCTATAGCGAGCTCCACCAGTCACTTATTAAGTCTAACGCATTCCTCATATGAACAGTTTTAAACATATCATAAACCATAACATAATTGTATCACATAAAACATGCATAAAGGAAACATTAGATTTCCACACTTCAATCACACGATATCAATACAACACATTGATATAATAAAAACATTATCAGAACCATTTTCAAAACCAAAATGAAAGAAAATTAAATCTTGGTATTTATTTTTCATTTTAAAAAAAGTTATGGCTTGTAGAGGAAGCTGAAACTCAAATAATAGTCACGGCGGCAGAGAAGTTGTTGTCTCCGCATACTTAATAAAAAACACTCCTTTTTTCGTTTAGTAAAAACGCTTCGTATAAAAAGATTCCTTTTGAATAAAAGTAAAAGTCAAAGGGGTTTATAAAACGTATAAAAGAAAGTTGTGTATAAAACGAAATATGCCTCAATAAAAGGAGATTGAGATGAAGTCCCTTACAAAGATCATTTTAAAAATAAAATAGATCTATTATGTGTATTCACTATAAGTACACATAAAGAAAGTACAAATACATGATATTAAATAATAATATCATGACATAATTTGAAAGTAGGAGATTAACCCAAAGAATAGAAATTGGGTTAAGAAGTTCCCTTACCTTTTGTCTGACTTGACTCGACCGTTCTTTAACCTCTTGAATAATAAACTAGAGTTAATCTCACCTTTCTTAAGAACCTTTTTCAAGTTCATTATCCCTTTAATATCACTTATTACAGTGTTACAGAAATTATGTAGTTATTTAAGTTAATAACGATCGTGTTGTCGATCTTTGGTACTTGAGTCAACAATGAACTTCTTATAATTACAAGTTGTTTAAGTGGTAGAATATACATTATATATAGAATTATATTCGTGATGTAGATATCATATATATCATATTTATCCAGAATATACATTCATTTATAATATTACATAACATTTAGAGGTAAGAAATGAAATGCACCGTTCATGGAGACGGTAAGTCGTACATACGCATGAACACTACTTTCATTTCTATTTCATATTTAATGGAATGAAATTATAATTATATAAAGGTATACTATAATTCCAGTATAATATAATGTAAAATTTACTCCATCCTTTATACATCCCACATATGGCATTAACGATTCAAATTACTTTGAGGGGGCGGTAGTCCACATTTGCTAAAATGAAATTATCGTGTTTACCCATAATGGAAATCATAAAGGTAAGAAATAAATGAAAAATAAAGAAGCTTAAGTAAAAAATAAACATATTATATATCATATATATATAGTGACATCTTAATGGCCACCTTTGAAGGTGTTATATGAGTGTTGAACAATCATCGTTTCGTGAGGCAGAAATTCACCATCCACAGAAACTGTATGTTCTTTAACCATTAGATGTAGGTGTGTGTAAGTGTAGCTCGAATAAATCTTATAACAACATCCTGGTATATTTTGGATACTGGTGTCGTTACAAAAGATATGAATAAATAGATTTTAGTGGGTTGGAGAAGCAGTATAATACAAAATAACATAAGTGAAGACATTACCTTAAAATCGGGTAACTCTTTTTGATTTGAGCCAAAGGCTTCCCTGGGAAGAGTTCTGTCCAAAGTGAGGCTTCAAGGAGTAAGAGAGGGAAGTTGGAAGAGTATTTGGGAAGAGTTTGGCCGAGCCAAATGGCTTGAAAGTGTAAATAAGATGGTAGAGGTGGGGGCCTTTTATAAGAGGAGAGAAGGGGCACTCTTGGAAAGATTGAAATGTTACATTATTATGAAATGATGTTTCGGATTCTAAAGGTCCCACACTTATATATTTCTAGGATAAAGTGATAAGGGTTCTAAATCTACTCATCCAATAGGTTTTTGACAAATTTATATCTTATATTTTACATTATCTTTTCATTTTATTTAAATCGTTAATTAATGAGGTCATCGCTGCATCATCATGGTGTCATAAATAATTTAATTTATATAAGGTCTAAAAATTATAATAAAATTATCCACATGTAGGAAATCGTTTTATCTTTCTAATGAATATTTATAGTCAAAATGATGACTTGTATAACCCCATTTAAAAATTCTTTTAGTAAAACAACTCATGTTTGTGACATTTTTATTTTAACATTAAATAAAAAGTTATTTATGTCATTGTCTAACAAAGGTGGCTCCCTAGGGTCCCCAAGTTGACCCATGGATTGTCTCAGACATCCATGACTCATACAGTAGGGTTAGAACAAGTTTAAAGGTATTTTCATATTTTTATAATATCAGTTTTACCTTAAATTTCACTAATTACCTTTAATCGCGATTAATTAAACATTAAAGTTACTATTTACCATAAATTATTTTTATCCCATTGAACCAAATTTTACATCCTAATGACAACCATGTATGTTGGATTTTTGAAAATCAAATCACAGAAGTGGTAAAATTTCATTTAAACAAAAAATCGGTTTTTTTAACTACCACTTAGTGGTTTCACTATTCATCAAAAATTGATGTTTTTCAGAACAATGCCAAAATTTCACCCTAAGCTATAATTGATATTCAAAATTAAAAAATGATGTCTATTTTACGAAATTAAAAACATTTAAGTTGAATTCATTAATTTTATAATTAATTCTCGGTGTCACAACAAATAGCGTGTTTTTAAGAAACAATGTATATCAAAAGATTGACAATTGTTTATGTCCAATTTCAAAGTGAAATTAATTCTAATGACCACCATTGGATAAAATGGTAAAAATATATTCTAATTATAATATAAAACCACTCAATATTATAATTTATCACTATAAATAATTTTGATTAAACAAGTTGTTTTTATGTATTTTTCACTATTCATAAAAAATTGGAAGTTCTTAGAAAATTACAAAAAATTCAACTTTGGATAATTTCGATATTAAGAATACAAAAATGAAGACCATTTTGAAATATAAAATTTCTATAATTTTAAAAAGTGGGTATTACTATTCATAACAGCTACTTCGATTAGTCGCGGTGTGTTAGAACTCGAACTTGCGTACAATACAAGCTATTGAATTATTGAAAGAGAGGAGTATCGTGGAAGCTCATGGTGTTACATTCTCCCCTCCTTCAATAAATTGTGTCCTCGCAATTTGAAAATGTTCTTCGAAAATAAAAGGTTGAAAATAGAAAATACATTTGTAGAAAACCCACATCGGAAATAGGGTTAATAAAAATATAACTTTAAAAGATAGAAAGATAAGTACAAAGGTCACCCGAGATAGACCATACAATGATTCTATGAAAATATGGATATGGAAAAAAAACCATCAATGTTTGATGGAGAGTTGTAGAAAACAGGATTAGGAGAAATTCAACCATAAGAAAATCACAAACTTGTGATTGGTTAAACAGGCATTGAATCCCCAGTTGGAAAAGTTAACCAGAAACGTTTTTTTTTACGTTACCTTTTATAAAGTTGAGGACTTTATTTAGGAGATTTACTAAGAATGTAAGGGAATATACATACTCGTCATGTAGACTTTCATTCTTTAATAAATTTTTACCACAAACCCATCTTTCACTCCAAATGGTAACTGAACTCAAAAATATTCTATTTATCCTAATTGTATAAGGTTATAAATATTACCACATACCATTTAGATTAGTAAAAATATCTTTTAATAACCAGGGACTTTTTGTAGGCTAGTGGTAGGTAATAAAGGCTTGTTTCACTATGGTTGTGGGTTCGATTCCTACTGCATTGTCCGACACAACGGGTTATGCCCCACCCTGCAGGTTGTCCTTTTCCTAAAACTATAGTATTATAATATTCCAAAAATAATCTTCAGAAATTTTTTAACCTTAAACAATACTATTCAAAGTTAAACTTAATCCATCCCAACATTTATAGTTATCCAAAATACCTCTGTCCAGAATTTCTCTAAAAGGACTCTTAATTCCAAAATCAATTTATCAGATTCCCCAAAGAAAGTAATGTTTCTCCTATTGTCACATACTAAAAATATGATTACCTTCATCATATTAAAACCTTAATGAAAAAACAAGTACTGCAGTACAATCCTAATAAATATCACTTTATCCTTATAACCAGAATATAATCCATCAGTCCAAAAGCACCAATACATTAATTATTCTACCTCTACTGTAGTAATAGCATAATATTGTCCTTGATCCCTTTTCCTTTTCTGAGATAAGTTTCCCTGACACTTAGGACATTCATTTGCATAATGCCCCATTTCCCTACAATTGTAGCATTCAACATTGATAGCCTCTTTCTTTCCCTTACAATCACGAGCCTGGTGACCTTTTTCTCCACATTTGTAACAAACTCTCATTCCCTTTTGGCAAGCACCCAGGTGATTCTTCCCACAATTATCACACAATGGAAAATACTTCTTTCCATTTTTCCATTTATCTGTCTCTTGTTCCACCGTTCTCTTCTTCTCTTGCTTTACTTTGTTGTCATAAGACTTAGAGAATTCCTTTTGTGTCTTGATAGAACATGAGACTATATCTTCATACGTTGAAAAAGATTTTGATACTAAAGCTCGACGGAGAAATGGTTTTAACCCATCAAAGAAACGATCAATATTACTTCTTGGGTTACGTATATAATCTGCAGCATGCCTCGCTAACCTTGTAAAGTTGGCCTCATACTTTGTGACATTCTCATCCTCCTTTTGTCTCAGACTCAAAAATTGTCTTTCCATATCTGCTCGATTGTAACGATGATAGTATTTTCTAGGAAAAGATCTTTGAACTCTCTCCATTCCATATTTGATAGTTCTTCATCTTCCTTTGTGTTTTGAATCAGCGACCACCATTGATCAGCATCTCCAGTGAGGCGGTAGACTGCCATGACAACCTTCTCCTTTTCACTACTCCCCAAGTCATGAAATATTTTTTCTAAGGAGTTTATCAATTCCTCAGCTACTAATGGATTTGTACCCCCATTAAATGTTGGTGGTTGTTTCCTCATGAAGCGGTCTAACAATGATCCTCCACGTTGCGGATCAGTGTGCTCCATACGAGTAAGGTTATTTTTCATAACCTGAGTGAGTTTTCCTAGTATGGTAATAAGTTGATCAACACCAGTTATATCTCCATCTCCCCAATAATTATCTTGAGCAGGAGGGAAATCCCTACACGGAGTGCGTGCATTGATTCGGTTTCCATTCCTCCCACTAGGCGCTATTTATAAACAATGGCATAGACTAGATTAGTTTATGAATTAAAATACATAATTCCATGCTTGTAAAACACATAACATAAATTGAACTATTTACGTATATAATCCGTAATCATAAAAATGTTTTCTTTGAGAAAGTATATACTCATAACCCTTCATAGTGTTTTGTAAAGAAAATGAGAATTATCTTAAGAATATCCCCATGGAGTTTCATAACCAAGAGTGTAGCAAGGCCCGTTGTCGTGCAGCAGTTCCCGTTCGAGTCTAGCTCAAAGCGGTGTTTTCAGGTTTTACCCCTAGGTACATCTGTGCCAGAGCTGCCTCTACCTGCTCGTATCTAGAAAGGGATGTATTGCTCGGAAAACTCACAAAATCTCTACAACAACAAAATTCTAGGAAGTTCTTCTATACTAATCCTCCAAGTCTATCTTTGGGTTGTGTGCTCTAATCAGAGTTTATCTAAATCTAGCTTCCAAGGTTAGTACTAAACTGCCTATGATACCAACTGTAATGCCCCGACCCCAGTTACTCGAAGTCGGTGCATTACTTCGTAACATTGGCATGATCACAAAAGATCAAGTTTCGAAAGACTGATTAGTTTAGTAGCCTTGGAAACACTAGATTCATTCATAAATGTTAAATTACATCATAAAGAGAAAAACTACAATAACAAAGTCTCCATAGTTCACACTTCTATCCTCTTCGGACTATCCCTGTAGGTCATTCATAAAATACTTCTTCACATCCTGGAAAATATTAAAACATTGAAAGGGGTGAGCTCAGATGCTCAATAAGGATAACAATAATTTGGAAGATTTCCTAAATAAACATTATCATTTAAGGAAATGTATAACTAAAACAAAAACCTTTTTAAACTTTAATTTCATCAAAATATGGCAAAAATAAATTAAATAATGCCATTTACTTACTGACATGGATATTCTACTAGTCGAATACTCACATGAAATATCAATAACCACTTTCATAATGATGGAATGCATAATGCCAGACTATCATAACCATGTAGCCAAGGCCTCGTTCCAAGACCACAATTATGATTTTGTCCAGGCCTCGTGCCAAGACACTAGTTTGTCTCATGAGACCTACCGATGCATCGAGGAGCTATAGCGGGCTCCACCAGTCACTTATTAAGTCCAATGCATTCGTCA
This sequence comes from Viscum album, assembly GCA_963277665.1. Classification (NCBI taxonomy): domain Eukaryota; kingdom Viridiplantae; phylum Streptophyta; class Magnoliopsida; order Santalales; family Viscaceae; genus Viscum; species Viscum album. The sequence continues at coordinate 1,678,518,764 of OY728158.1, forward strand.
TATGAACAGGTTTAAACATATCATAAAACATAATATAATTGTATCACATAAAACATGCATAAAGGAAACATATGATTTCCACACTGCAATCACAAGATATCAATAAAAAACATTTATATAATAAAAACTTTATCAAAACCATTTTCAATACCAAAATTAAAGAAAATTAAAACATGGTATTTATTTTTCATTTTAAAAAACATTATGGCTTGTAGAGGAAGCCGAAACTCAAATAATAGTCATGGCAGCAGAGAATTCATTGTCGCCACATACGTAAGAAAAAACATTCCTTTTTTCGTTTAGTAAAAACTCTTCTTATAAAAAGATTCCTTTTGAATAAAAGTAAAAAGTCAAAGGGGTTTATATAACGTATAAAAGAAAGTTTTGTATAAAACGAAATATGACTCAATGAAAGAAGATTGAGACGAAGTCCCTTACAAAGATCATTTTGAAAATAAAATAGATCCATTAAGTGTATTCACTATAATTACACATAAAGAAAGTACAAATACAAGATATGACATAATAATATCATGACATAATTTGAATGTAGGAGATTGACCCAAAGAATAGAAATTGGGTTAAGAAGTTCCCTTACCTTTTGTCCGAATTGACTCGACCATTCTTTAACCTCCTAAATAATAAACTAGAGTTAATATAAACTTGATTAAGATCCTTTTTCAAGTTCATTAACCCTTTTATATCACTTATTACAATGTTAAAAAAATTATGTAGTCATTTAAATTAATAACGGTCGTGTTGTCGATCTTTGGTACTTGAGTCAACAATAAACTTCTTATAATTACAAGTTGTTTAAGTTGTAGAATATACATTATCTCTATAATTATATTCATGATGTATATATCATATATATCATATATATCCAGTATATACATTCATTTATAATATTACATAACATTTAGAGGTAAGAAATGAAATGCACCGTTCATGGAGACGGTAAGCCGTACGTAATCATGAATGCTACATTCATTTATATTTCATATTTAATGGAATGAAATTATAATTATAGAAAGGTATACTATAATTCCAGTATAATATAATGTAAAATAATATTTACTCCATCCTTTATACATCCCACATATGGCATTAATGATTCAAATCACTTTGAGGGGGCGGAAGTCCGCACGTCCTAAAATGATATTATCGTGTTTACCTATAACGGAAATCATAAAGGTATGCAATAAATGAAAAATAAAGAAGCTTAATTAAAACATAAACATATTATATATCATATATAAATATAGTTACATCTTAATGTCCACCTTTAAAGGTGTTATATGAGTGTTGAACAATCATCGTTTCATGAGGCAGAAATTCACCATCCACATAAACTGTATGTTCTTTAACCATTAGATGTAGGTGTGTGTAAGCGTAGCTTGAATAATTATTTTAAATACATACTAGTATATTGAGGATACTGGTGTTGTTACAAAAGATATGAATAAAATGAGTTTAGGGGGTTGGATAAGCAAAAAAATACAAAATAACATAAGTGAAGACATTACCTTAAAATCGGGTAACTCTTTTTGATTTGAGCCAAAGGCTTCCTTGGGAAGAGTTTTGTCCAAAGTGAGGCTTATAGGAGTAATATAGGGAAGTTGGGAGAGTATTTGGGCAGAGGATGGACAAGCCAAATGGCTTGAAAGTGTGAGTAAGGTGGTAGATATGGGGGCATTTTATAAGAGGAGAGAAGGGGGACTCTTGGAATGATTGAAATGTTACTTTATTATGAAATGATTTTTCGGATTATAAAGGTCTCAAACTTATATATTTCGAGGCTAAGGTGATAAGGGTTCGAAATATACTCATCCAAAAGGTTTTGGACAAGTTTATTTCTTATATTTTACATTATCTTTTCATTTTTTTAATCGTTAATTAATGAGGTAATCGCTGCATCATCATGGTGTCATAAATAATTTAATTTATTTAATGTATAAAAATTATAAAAAAATTATCATAATGTAGGAAATTGTTTTATCTTTCTAATTAATATTTATAGTCAAAATTATGACTTGTATAACCCCATTTAACAATTTTTCTAGTAAAACAACTCCTGTTTGTGACATTTTTATTTTAACATTAAATAAAAAGTTATTTATGTCATTTTCCTACCAAAGTGGCTCCATGGGGTCCCCATGTTGACCCATGGATTTTAAGGGTCGGCCATGACTCATCCAATATGGTTAGGACATGTGTAAAGGTATTTTCATATTGTTATAATATCATTTTACCTTAAATTTCACTAATTAACTTTAATCGCGATTAATTAAACTTCAAAGTTACTATTCACCAAAAATTATTTTTATCCCATTGAACCACATTTTACTTCCTAATGACAACCATATATGTCGGATTTTTGAAAATCAAATCACAGAATTGGTAAAATTTCATTTAAACGAAAAATCAGTTTTTTTAACTACCACTTAGTGGTTTCACTATTCATCAAAAATTGATGTTTTTCATAACAATGCCAAAATTTCAACCTACTCTATAATTGATATTCCGAATTAAAAAATTATTTCTATTTTAAAAAATTACAAAAATATAAGTTGCATTAATTAATTTTATAATTAATTCCTGATGTCACAACAAATATCATGTTTTTATGAAACAATACATATCAAAAGATTGACAATTGTTTATGTCCAATTTCAAAGTGAAATTAATTCTAATGACCACCATTGGATAAAATGGTAAAAATATATTCTAATTATAATTTAAAACCACTCAATAGTGTAATTTATCAGTATAAATTATATTTATTAACAAAGTTGTTTTTGTGTATTTTTCACTATTCATAAAAAATTGGAAGTTCTCAGAAAATTACAAAAAATTCAAATTTGGATAATTTCGATATTACGAATAAAAAAATGAAGTCCATTTTGAAATATAAAATTTCTATAATTTTAAAATGAGGGTAATACTATTCATAACGGCTACTTTGATTAGTCGCGGTGTGTTAGAACTCGAACTTGTGTACAATGCAATCTATTGCATTATTGAAAGAGAGGCATATTGTGGAATCTCGGGGTGTTACATAAAACCTCCAACATTAAACTGAAGGAAACAATATATCATCCCACCCATATCATTTTATACTTTTTTATTCCTACAGATAAGTGTGAAAGAGGTCCTTGTTTGACCTGATAGTTCATACCCATGTAGAACTGTGGAAGAGGTCATGTGACCTGGACAGTCCGGTGTACTATTTTTACCCCAATCCAGGGTGTGGATCATGTTTTTTAATATAAACTACTTGGTGACAGATGATATCCATGTTGAGTGGATTTGGTCTCGTCTTGAGACTGAACCACTTGTTTTATATCCACTGTGTTTTTTAATTTAGTTTTCTCTGTTTTTCTTTATAATTAAGTTATCACTAAAAAATCATTGATTGTTAATCTTGGAAAAAAAGATATAATTTAATTTCCATCTTATAATAGCTTCAAAAGTAATGTTTATAATTGATATTAAGAATACTGAGAATTAATCATTCTTATGAGAAGTTATTTAAATCGTCCAACATTTAGAACTGTATTACATTGATTAACTAAAATGTATTTATTTTTATTGTGGAACCTTGTTAAGAAACCATTTCAAATAGAAATTTTTAATAGATACTCAATTCACCCCCTTTGAGTACTCTTATCTGGCCAACATTTGGTATCAGAAGTGTTTGCATTCCTACTAAGACTCTGTTTTTTACCCCATTTAACTGAGATTTTAGTTGTACTGTAAATATCTGTAAAATTTATATTTAATCTAAATTTTGAGATTTTTAAAATTTTTTCTTTATTTTGGATAATAGAGTAGAAGGTGTTGCAACAAATAGACCACCTTTCTTTAATAGAACCAATTCTTCCCAATGGAAAATTATAATAAAGATGCATTTATAAAGTATGGGTTTTGAAATTTGGTCTTCAATTATAGATGAGTATAATATTCCAACTACTAATAGAATCACTTGGGATGAACCTACCAAGACTGTCTACAATCACAATTGTAAATCCATGAATGCTTTATATTTCTATTTAGCAGAGGAGGAATTTAATAGAATTTCTGCATGTAAAACTGCCCATGAAATTTGGGATAATTTGATTGTTTCACATGAAGTAACTTCTAGTGTGAACTAAATGAGACTTAATAATTATAATATTAAATATAATAACTTTAAAAATAAACCTGATGAGCCTATTTCTGACATGTATCTCACATTCGATGAAATTTTCAACACAATGATATCTCATAAAAGAGACGTCACTGCCAAAGAAAAAATTACGAGGATTATCATATACCTACATGACAGATATAGAGGAACGTTTGTCTCTATTAGAGATTCATGTGACATCATAAAGTAACCTGTAAAAGAACTCATTGGGAAGATGATTATGTATTAAGAGGATCTAAAATTCATCCAGGAAGGGGAGGATGAACCCAAAAGAAAATCTGTGGCATTTAAGACCACCAATTCTAAACACAAAGTGAAAAAGAAATTGTAAGTCTCTATAGAAATTTATAGTAGTGAATAGTCATCACCTAATAGTGATGAGAATATGGATAAATTATGCAAAAGGTTTAAAAGATTATACAAGAAGAATAATTTTTTCAGAAATCCTAACTACTAGGGAAGATATGATCAAAAATAATTCTAAAAGAATGATTGGAGAGGAAGTGACAAGTATGATGAGATAGTATGCTATGAATATAAGTTAATGGGACATGTAAAAGGATGACTTTCCCAAGCTCTAGTACAATAAGGCATATGAGGACAAATATAGAAAATTTAAAAAGGAAATGAAAGAAATATGTAGTGATTTTGAGGATAGTTCAAGTGACTCTGAATCTTCACATGATGAACAGGCTAACAAATTCAATATCTATTTTATGACAAAAAAATCTATTATAACACTAGAATATCCTATACATAACTCTTATTATTATAAAGATGAGAGTGACTCTGAAAATATTTCTAATGAAGATATGTTCTAGAACTATAATATGATTGAAGAGACATGTAATGACCTAAAAGATAAATAAAAATCATTATAGAAACAACATTCTCTTACCTTAATGGTTAAAATAAAACTTACTTTAGAAAGAGAGAAAAAATCTCAACAACTCAAAGAAAATAAAGAACTAAATATATCTAATGAGAAATTGAAAAATGATCTTGAAAGGATTACTAATGTTAAAGACACATTGTTACAAATTCTAGGTAAATAGATTTCTTCTAAATATACTACTGTCATTGGCAATCAACCTGGTAAAAGAAATTTTGGAAGAACTAATTTTGTCTCTAAGTCTAGGACATACAACATTACTCTTAGATTTTGAAACCCTTTAGCTAGTTCAAATTATGATACACTCTCTATTGTTTCAAGCATTTCTAGACCAAATTGAGTTTATTTTTCAAGCACTATACATAATACTTATAAGAAACCTATGAGGAAGATTTGGGTTTCTATATCACTAGTCACTAATAGTACTGGACTCAAACAAATATGGGTACCAAAATATGTTTTTATTTGACTATTTTGTCGGAAGCTGCTTAAGAGAGCTCTTTTAAAATCTTAAGGTTCTTGGATAGTGGGTATCCAAGACACATGATCGGAGACTATTCATGCTTCAAGAATTTAATAAAAATTAATGGTGCACATTTCACCTTTGGGGACAAAGCCAAAGGAATGATCATTTGCCTTGACCAAATCGGTAACTCTAACTCAGTTTTCATTTCCAAATTAATTTTTTTCATGGATTGAAATATAAACTCCATTGTATTTCAAAAATATGTGATCGTGGATTTCATGAAAAATTTGAAAATGATGTTTTCAATGTTTTCAATTCTAAAAATCAATTAGTATTTTCTTTTTTAAGAAATGAAAATTTATATTTTCTTAACCTAGATTCTTTAGGATCACAAAATGCATCATGTTTATGTCTATTCAAAAAATAGTCTTGGATTTGGAAAATGGGACTAGTACACTATAATATTAACCCCTTATAAAGTTAACTATAAAAGGTTTAGTCAAAGACCTACCCAAACATGTGTCTCCAAATGATAAAGTGTGTAATCCTTGTCAAAACGGAATGCAACAAAAAATTCCCTTCAATCCAATGAAGGAATTGTCAACTTTTCAACCTTCAGAATTGGTTCAAAAGGATTTGTTTGGATCATCTAGAGTTTCTAGTTTAAATGGGAATCACTATGTTTATGTTCTTGTAGATTAATTTTCATGACATAATTGGACATTATTTTTGGCTTACAAAAGTGATTCCTTCTCTCATTTTACCAAATATTCCAAAATTGTACAAAATAATAGTAGACATAGAATTAAATTGTTAAGAATTGATCATGGTCATGAGTTTGAAAATCATGAGTTTGAATAATTTTGCTGAAAAATGGATATATTCCTAATTTCTCTGCCCCTAGAATACCTCAACAGAATGGAGTTATAGAAAGAAGAAATAGAACTTTGTAAGAGATTACTAGAACTATGGTTAGTGAATTTGACATCCCTATTTAATTTTGGACTGAAGCTGTAAATACAGCATTCAATATTATCAGTAGACTATTGATGAGGACTATTCTTAAAAGAACGTCGTATGAGCTACGGAAAAATAGAAATCCCAATGTAAGCTACTTCAATATTTCTGGCTGTAATGTTTACATCCATATTAATAAGTAAAATCTTGGAAAATTCTAATCCAAGAGTGATGAAGGAATCATTCTAGGATATTCAATCTATATTAAAGCCTATAGAGTGTATAACAAAATAACTAAATGTGTGGAAGAATCATTTCATGTCATATTTGTTGAAACAGATCCACATGAGCCTAAAACCACTCTAGTGGAACTGAAGGATAATTTATCAAATCTGGACATTAATTAAAAATCCTTTAACCATCCTATGAAAGAATCTGTGAAAACATCTAGTTCTAGAAATTCTTTAGATCAAGTCATAATGACCATTAACCTGTTGAAGAACATTAAATCAAAGGTCTTTATTTTTCTAGAGCGATATGAACTCTTAAAAATAATCATTTAGATGTTGTTATCGGAGACTCAGATAAAGGAACTCAAACAATAACTTCTATTAGAAATTAGGTTGAACATAAAGATTTCACGTCACAACTTGAACGTAAAAATATTAATGATGCTATCAATGATGAATATTTGGTGATGGTTACGCAATAAGAAAATAATCAGTTTGAAAGGAACAAAGTTTGGAAACTTGTTGACAGAACCAAAGAAACATTGACCATAGGTATTAAGTGGGTGTTTAGAAATAAGGTTGATGAAGTTGGTAATATAGTTATAAACAAGGATATATTGGTTGCACAAGTTTATAATAAGGAAGAAATAATTTACTATGAAGAGACATTTGCACCAGTTTCTAGACTTGAAGCCATCAGAATCTTGCTTTCTTATACTGCACATATAAATTTAAAAATATATAAAATTTATGTTAAGAGTGCATTTTTAAATTGGTATATAGCTGAGTATTTCTTTGTGGAGAAGACCCATGGTTTTATGACTCATCATTTTTTAAATCATATTTTTAAATTATCAAAAGCTTTTTATGGGTTAAAACAAGCTGATAGAGCTTTGTATGACAGATTAAATACTTTTATTTTTTCCAATGGTTTTACAAAAATAATAGTTGATCCTAATCTTTTTATAAATAAAATTTCAAAAGATGTTTAGTAGTTCAAATTTATTTAGATGAGATTATTATTGGATCTTCAATAAATTCCATATGTATAAAATTTTCATAAATGATGAAAAATGATTTTGAAATGAGTTTAATGGGTGAACTAAAATTCATTCTTATATTTTAAAATTTTCAAAATAATTATGGTATTATTTTATATCAAATAAAATGTAATAGATATCGTCTAAAAGGTTTTGGATGGATATCACTAAAAGTGGTGACACAACAGTGAGTACTACTTGTATGTTGGCTCTTGCTGAAGATGGAAAATCTGTTAATCAAACCACTTACAGAGGAATGATTGGAAACCTACTCTACTTAACTTCTAGTAGAACTAATATTATGTTTACTGTATGTATGTGTGATCATTTTCACGAAAACCCTATGGAATCTCATTTAAAGGTTGTTAATAGAATTTTAAAATAACTCAAGAATACAACCAATCTAGGATTGTTATATCCTAGAGGAAAATAATTTGAGTTAGTTATTCTGAGGCTGACTTCGGTGGTTTTAAGTTACATAGAAAAATCACCTCTAGAACATGTGACATTTTTGGCAAGTCACTAGTATCATGGTGTAGTAAGAATGAGAACTCTGTTCCATTATCTATTGTAGAAACTGAATACATAGTGGTTGGTAGTTGTTGTGCACAAATGTTTTGGATGAAACACTCATTACCAGATTATGGATATCTATTCAGGCATGTACCTATAAATTGTGACAATTCAAGTGCTATTAAAATCTCAAAAAATATTATTTCGCATAGTAAGAAAACCATATTGATGTAAGACATCACTTCATGAGAGATCATTATTAAAAAGGTGACATCCCATTGTAATTAATTTTAACGAAATATTATCTTGCTGATATATTCAGCCAACCATTAAATTCTAAAAGAATAAATTACATCAAACATAAATTGAGAATGATAAATCTTTAGTTTTCAGTACTGTGTGTCACAGCTTACTGTTTCAAAGTTTACAGCTGAACATGTTATTATCGTAAGGTTACTGTCTAAATCAAATAGATCATTAGTTTACTATCTTAAAAGATACCTTTTTATGTTTATGGTCTCACATTATATATCTCTCAGTTATTGTCTCACTGTCTTAAAAAATACAATCGAACAGTTTAGAAATCACACAGTTAAGACCTCACCGTGAAGGCCTATTACAGTCTCACTGTGAAAGGCTGTTACAACCTCAACATGAAAGCTTGTTACAATCTCATAGTGAATGCCTATTTTGGTTTCACCATAAAATTCTCTTACGGTCTCACCGTAAAAACTCTTTATTATTTTATTTACATTCCATAACCTGTATTATGTTAATTAATTATTTTATTTGTACTTTCCTAAAAAAAAATTATGCGACCCTTGGTATATGTAAATGATAAAAATGAATTAAGTTTCACTCATTTCTTTACTTGGGATCTCTTCTGTCAAACTGTAACCCCTCTTTCAATCCTTCTCTCTCTCAAACCTTCATTGAACTCCTATGATGAAAAACCCATATTCTTCAACTCCAAATAATCTAATATCAAAGAAGAAGATAAAAATAGCACCAATGTTAGCACCTGAAGGATCTTTGAATTCAAATATTGTGAACAGAATAGTGGTGCCTAAAAAGTAAATTTTCCCCAATTGGATTATGTCATGTAATTATTTATTAGTGAGAGAGTAAAACGAGAAAGGATGGATGGATTAGTTAACAAAGGAGGATAGGCAGATTTACCTAGAATTATTTTCACCGTTTTATCATTCTGTTCAATTCCCTTTTGATATAGAAGATGGACTTGTTGTGAGAGGCTAGATCAATGGACAGAGATGTAACTTTTCTTCAATGTTATGGGATGAATACCTAAGGATACCTCATGAGAGTATTTGTGAGGACTACCAGAGAGATCCTCCACCTCCACGTGAGATATTTTTTTTGTAAGAAGCATTAGGATGCTAAACTTGTAATGAAATAGAGAGAAGAGCTACAGCTAATGAGCTAGATGGTGAAACCAGACTTCTGTTTAAATTTTTTCAGAATATTATTAGCCCTAGAAAAGGTGATTTTTCTATAATAAATTATCAAGATGTATTATTGAAACATATTATGAAGAATGGACATAAGATCAACCTATACATGTTTGTTATAATTCACATTTGTGAGTTGATCAAGACAACCTCCATGTCAACCACCTTATTCTACTCAAGATTAATCTCTTATATGATTCAGGAAAAGGTGTTGGTTGGAACAGATGAAGAATTCATTAGAGTCTATGATTTATTTATTTAAAAAGTTATAGTCAAGAGAATGGAAATTAGTTGGAATCCATAGAGAAAGGAATGGGTAAAAGATAATGATATGGTCTATTAGAAGTTCAACCCATTTGAGCACTTTTCAAGACCTAAGGACATTCCTGATCCTAGTTTGGAACCATATAAAATCATAGACTATTCTGATGAGGAAGAAGAGGAATAGGTTGTAATACCTATAGGAAGAATTCTCCTGGATGATGAAGATAGTGAACCTTCTCCTCATGTTTTAATTTATAAGGAAGTACATGTCCCTGAAGAGATTGTTGATCTGGAAGAACCTATCTCTAAATATGAATTTGTTATTTTTGAAAGGGAAAAGGTTATTCTAGAAGAACTTTTAGAAGAAGATATTTCTCTTAAGAAAGAAGTTACTCTTTATGAAAACCTAGAGGAATAAGTTTTTCTTGAGTTTATCTCATCTACTAATGAGAGAATAGAGAAATCCTATAAATTTGATGGAAAGGAAATAGGTGAATATGTTGGGGATAAAATATTAGAATTATACCAAGGATCTAAATCTATTAGTCCTGAGAAAGATGCACATATTGAGGGAGAGAAACACCTGAATCCGGAGTGTCAAAGTTCCAAATCTGGTGGATTCATGCTCAGTAGATACATGGTACAAATTTCCTAGATATTTTGATGTGAATGATTCTCATAAAGCCTAAGTTAAAGGTATAGATATGTCTACTGTGTTTCAATTGAGACTAGTATCTTCTATATATGTTATATCTGTGAAGGAACATGATCCGATCTCATCTCCTATTCTTGAACCATCACAAGAACCATTAAACATGGTGAGAAAGGATGATTTGAAAGCATTTGAATCTACCCAATTGGTTGGGGTTTAAAAGCTCGTGAATACTCAATATGATCTTGTGACAAAATTTATTGAAAGATATGATGCCCTGTTGTTAGAGATACTTATTTGTAAGATTCATCCAAAAATACTTCATGAAATTCAAGACGTCATAATCGAGAACAAACAACGAAGTGATGAAGTAAATTATCTCCGAGGTATGGTTGAAGCTATACAGAGACTGCTGAACGAAAGACAAGAATCTATTTCTCATCACATTGAGGAAATTAGTAGTCAGATTCCATATGAAGTAGCATCCCTAATTTATCCTAATCTAACTTCCTTTTCTGATAAGGTGGGTGAATGAAATAAGAAAATTTTTTCAAGGGATGTGTGAGATTGTTATCGGTCTTAACAAGTTGACTTACAAGTATATGTGTTGTCATTGAAAAGTTCTAAATCAACTGAAATCCCTTATTTTAGCTATTACAGCTCCCAATACTTCTAGATAGTCATCTCAACCCTCTTTTGATAGTGATCTTCCTAGAGTAGTTGTCAAAGAAGAACTCCAATCTATGCTTAGTGGATTTGACAAAAAGTCTCTATCTGAGGTTGTCAAGGACAGTGACAAATTTCTTAATTTGGTGAGAATTAATTCTGAAATTACAACTAATTATCCGGAGGAGATTTCTAAGAAGGTGGACGACTACATTAGTAGAATATTTTTGAAGAATGACATGAATAACCACTTCAAGTACCTTGTAGCGAATCTAATAATCCATCCGGTCACTAATGCTTTCAAAACTCGAGTTCAAAAGCATATGAATTTCACTCCCTTGATGGAAAAGTTCATGGAGAACAAGGACGATTTTGAGAAATCTATTCAGTATGGTGGTGAGATCCTTTCTGAATTCATCATGATTTTTAGGCATTATCTTCATGTATAGAGTACTGTTATAGTGGCTCCTGTAGCTACACCCTTAGACCTAGTTTTTCTACCTTCTCATCATCTTCGCTTACCTCAACTTCTATGTCTATCTCTCATGATCTATGTCAGATTAGACCAGTTTCCCTTGACCAAAAATTCCCTTGGTCATCCACAAAACCCACCTTGGACCCTTCTATTTTTGAAGGACTCCCTCTACCTTCTCTGTTAGTTGCTTCATTTCCTTCTTCCACTTCTACCTCTGCTCTTGTGGCTTATAGTGATGCTGCATCCATGGAAAAAGAGAAGACAACGGGTGTTGAATAAAAATGAACACTATGTTTTGATAGGGATTATTTCTGTATATATGTTTCTTTTTATTTGAAATGACACTTTTTTATCCATCTAATGCATTGTGAACTCTTCTTATCTAATATCTTATTTATTTTTGTAATATATTTGATAATCCCAATAGGCGGAGAGACAAGCACTCTTACTATACTGTAAGGGAGGGACACACTACCTAAGACTAGATATCTGACTCACATGATTTGTGATCATCAAACAGGGGATATTATTAGACTCCTCATGTGTTAATCGTGTTTTAATGAACAAAAATCATATACATCCTATAAAACATGTTAATCATGTTTATTCTTTCTCAAATAATGTGTACAAATGGTTGGTTTCATTATGCCTTAAATAATTTTTGTAAACTATTTTGAGTATGTGTTATAATGGATTTCCTTGATAAATGATTAAGTTTAAAACATTCTATGAATATCACTGTTTAGGTGAGTATATTGATATTTTGGATAAGTCTGAGAAATCGTGAGTCTTCCACTAGATATGTTTTTCTGGAAAAGGACCTAGACACCGTGACTAGAAACCATATCCCACACACCTTGACCAGACACCATAACCCAGACACTGTGACCCAGACACCATGGACAGACACCATGACCTAGACACGGTAACCCAAACACAGTGACCAGACACCAGGACTAGACACCAAAACCGGATTTTGATCTATTGAAGTTTGTGACATAGGTTCCGTGCTGAGACAGTGTTTGACATTTGGCAATGGACCAAACACAGTGATCCTGACATTGAATTTGTGCTACAAGTTTTTGGTCTCTATACACTTGTAACATAATAACTATATCACCACTCAAAGGAAAAGAAGAAAACACCATTTCATAGAGACATCGTTTCATGGAGACACCATTTTAGGAATACACCATTGCTAGACTTACTGTGACCCTGTTATTTAATTTTTTTTGTCTTTTTTTAATTTAATTATAACAAACATATTTGTGACTTTTAAATGCACAAAAATAATTAATGTTTTATTTTAGACATGTCACCTGAAAGTATGAGGTATGAGGTGCATAAAAATATGGACAGAAATTAAAAGATGATGATAGAGAAGAAAGTGTTCTTGATAACGAATAAGCACAAGCATTCTTGAGAAAAGTACAGACACATGAAACTCAACACTTCTGAAGAACACAAGAAGAAATATTGAATCCAAAAATCTAGGATACCATAGATCAGAGTCGAGAATATCTTCACACCGTCAACTCCATGAAGAACACGAGTCGGATCTAACTGACTTGCAATACTTTTTTTTTCCAAAAGAGGAAATGATTCTTGTATCTACTTCATCATAGATGTCCAGAGCTACATAGACTAACACCCAGAGCACTTCCAACCTTATCTCATCATTATTTCTCTACTGTGTATTATTTTTATCTTTCTAGAAGTGTATCTAATTCTATATAAAACACACATTGTATTTAGCATTAAACTGAAGGATAGAATATATCCTTCCTCTCACATCTATTTACACTTGTTTATTCCCATGGATAAGTGTGTTAGAGGTCCTTAGGTGATCTGAACGTACATACCCATGAAGAACCGTGGATGATGTCATGTGACCTGGATAGTCCTTTGAATTATTGTTTACCCCGATCTAGTGTGTGGATAATTTTTATTAATGTAAACTACATGATGGAAGCTGATCACAAAGTGGAGTGGATTAGGTCTCAACATGAGAATAAACCATTTGTTTTATATTATTTGTGTTGTTTAATTTAGTTTCTATGTTTTACAGTATAATTCATAAATCACTAAACTTTATTTGATAGATAATATTACAAAGAAGTTATAATTTCATTTCCTTATTAGAATAACTTCAAAAGTAATGTTAAAAACTGATATTAAGATTTCTGAAAATTAGTCAATCTTCTGAGAAATTATTTTAATAGACAAACTTTCATAACCATATTACATTGATTAACTGGGCTGTATTAATTTTTATTGGGGAACCATGTTAAGAAACCTTTTAAAACTGAATTTTTTAATAGATACTCAATTCACCCCCTCTTGAGTACTCTACACCAACCAAAACAAGATTCGAGGTGGTCAAAACAAGGAAAATTATGTTAGATTGCCTTGAAATCAGGGGGAAATGAACTTATATTTAATTTTTAAATGTAGGAACTACTCGAATTTAATTTCAAGTTATGATTTTCCTATTATGAACATAAACGTTTCTTTAGTGATTTAAGACTCTAAAATGTGTTTGGAATAGTCAAAACCATTGTAGATTACCTCCAATTGATGTGAAATCATAGGAAGACAACTGATGGGTTATTTTGGACATGTAATTGAAGACAACGTGTTAATGAGACTTGTGGTGTGGTCTGAATTACTCTTTATACAATTGTAAAAGGTATAAAAGTCTTTAAAAAAGTGTCAGGGTGTCAAATAAAAGAAAAACAATGTTAGATATCTTTTAAATCTTGGAAAAATGGATATATGTATAATTTCGAACAGTAGTAACTGACAGAACATAATTCCAAATAGAATTTTGTCTTTTATGGCCGTAAATATGATTTTATTGTTTTAAAACACTAAAACAAGTGTGGAACCATAAAAACAATAGAAAAAACCTCATATTAATGTGAAATCATGAGAAAACAACATCGTAGTTTTTTTGACTTATATGTACAGACAACACATCAATATGACATTTTTTTGTAATAATTACTCAATATAAACATTTAAAAGGTGGAAAATCCTTTAAAAACAATAATCGTGGATAAAACGTGAGAAAACAATGTCGGATTTCCATGAATTCATGAATAAATGATGTTATATTATATTTTTAAATTTAGGAACCGAAGGTATGGAATTATGAAATACAATTTTCCTGTTATGGTTGTAAACATGTTTTTGGTGTTTTAAAACACTAAAACATAAGTAGAATGGTCAAAACCATAGAAAATAACCTCAGATTGATGTAAAAGATTGGTAAAACCACTGCTGAGTAGTTTCTAATGTGTACTCACATACAGAAAGTTAATTAAACTATATGTTTTGTCATAATTACTCATTATACACCTTTGAAAGGTAAAAAAGCCTTTAAAAACAAGTGTGATAGGGTTAAAACTTGGAAAAAACATGGAATTTCCCTGAAATCATCAGACAAAAACCGTACATTAAAATTTCAAATGTAGGAACTCATGTAATTTCATTCCAAATTATGGTTTTCGTATTATGGTCCTAAATGCATTTTTAGTGTTTCAACACACCGAAACATGTGTGGAATTATCAAAACTATAGAAGATGGCCTCATATTGATATGTAATCTTGATAAACCCACTACTAATTTGTTTTTGACATGTATGCATAGAAAAAATATGTTACCTCCCATGTAAATAAAGAATAAAACATTTTCATATTTATTATTATTTGTGAATAAAATATTAATTTTACTTAAAAGGGGATTCTATGTTAAATGGCGTACCCGAAACAAAACAATGGGTTTCTTTGAAACCGTATGTTACACACGAAGATGAGTTATACTGAAAACTAATAATATAATATTATTTTAAATGGTGGTTAATGCCTAGCCGTTGTATTGGTGGGAATGAACAGAACTAACAAAAATATCATTATACATTTTTGTTAAATTTTTTTACATTGATCCACCAAAAGTTAGAGGCATAAATGTGAATGAATCTAATTTTAAGCATAAATACCCTAATATTTTTTAAAATGTAGATTTACCACCTCTTAATTTAGAACCCACTTTAAATCTATTTTTTTCACCTTTATATGTTATATTTGAGAAAATAAAATTATTCATTATAATTAGGACATCATAATTTACTTTGGGTAATGTTTTAGTATTTTTCCTGATAAAATTAATTTTTTTAATGAACAGTGATAAATACTATATTTTCATTCAAAACTGACTTTTTATCTAATATATTTATACAGTTAGATTATCCTTTTAATTGGTTTTAATGTGTAATTAGATTATATTCTTACCATTATATCCAGTGTTGGTCATTGGAAGTAATTTCACTTTGAAATTAGACATAAAAAGGTGTCAATCTTTTGATAGTTATTGTTTCTTAAAAACACGCTTTCTTTTTTGACAATGGGAATTAATTTTAAATTAATTAATGAAACTTCTATGTATCTAATGTGATAAAATAGACATCATATTTTAATTCAGAATATAAAATATATCTTAGGCTGAATTGTCGGTATTTTTCTGAAAAACATCAATTTTGATGATTAGTAAAAACACTGAGTGGTAGTTAAAAAACTGAATTTTTGATTTAAATGAAACATTATAGCTTCTGTGAATTGAATATCAGAAATATAACATATATGGTTGTTATTAGTAAGTAAAAATTGGTTCAATAAGAAGAAAATAGTTTTTGGTGAATAATATCTTTTGACTTTTATTTACCGCGGTTAAAGGTAAATAGTCTTATCGAAGGTAAAAAACAATATTATAATAATATAAAATTATCATAACACTTTTCCTAACATTATTTTATGATTAATGACTGACCATGACAATCCTTGGGTGAGATTTGTGGCCTTTTAAAGACACTTGGTAAAGAAAATTATATTAATAACTTTTTATTTATAATAAAAATGAAAATATCATAATCATGTATTGTATTGATAAAACTATTTAAATGTGGGGTTATATAATTTATATATTTGACTATAAATATTCATTAGAAAGATAAAACTATTACCTACATCATGGTATTTTATTTATAATTTTTAGACATCGAATAAATAATATTATTTATGAAACAAATAAAGATGTAGTGTTTACCTCATTAATGAATGATTTAAATAAATAAGATTATAAAAATAAACAAATATATCCCAAACCTTTCCATTTATTATAAAATTGTTTTATTTAGAAAAAGATTTATCTTATCATAGACTTTAATAAGTTTCGTACCTTTATAAACTGAATATCATTATATAATAGAATAATATTTCCAAATATTCCTAAAGCATCCCTCCTCCCCTTATAAAAATCCCTCTCCTATAACACAGTACTCACACCACCCAAGCCTTTTGGATCATCCAAAACCTACCCATATAAGCTCTCAAGATCCCTCTCTTCCCCCTAGAAGCCTTACATTAGGCATAAGGCTCTTCAAGAAATAATATTTGTTTAAACTGAAGGGAGTTACCCAATTTGAAGGTAATGTCTTCTTTTAAGTTCCTCATTATTATTTTACATCTACAACCCCCTAAAATCATTATATTCATTTAATTTATAAAAAAACCAGTATCCTTTATATAATAGGTTGATTTTAGCATAATTATTCAAAATTTAAATACACAAACCTCCATATAATGGGTAAAGAACATATTGTTTCTGTTGACGACGAACTATTGCCTCACGAAACAATGACTGTTCAATCTTCTCCTACCACCTCTTATGGTTTACATTATAATGGTACATTATTTATATGTGATATATATTTTATTTATGTTGTCTATATGGTTATATATTTTTCATTTATAGCTTTCATTTATGGTTTCCATAATGGGTAAACGCAATAATTAAATTTGAGGAAGTGGAGACTACCGCCCCCTCAAAGTGATATGACGCGTTCATATCATACATGGAATATATAAAGAATGGTGTTTCTAAAATTAAATACCACATTATACTATAATTATAATATAAAAATGTATCATTAAGTTTTCATTCCATTAAATATGAAATGGAAATGAAAGTAGTGTTCATGCATACGTACGGCTTACCATCTCCATGAACGGTGATTTTCATTTCTTATCTCCAAATGTTATGTAATATTATAAATACATATATATATATATATTAGATATATATGAAATATATGATCTATAAATCATGAATATCATTCCCGAGATAATCGAATTTTGACCACATGAACAACTTGTAATTATAAGAATCTCACTTTTCTCTCAAGTACCAAATATCGACAAAATGATAATTATTATCATAAATTATTACATAATGATTATTACATGGTAATAAGTGATATAAAAATAATAATAAACTTGAAAAAGTTTGTTAAGAAAGTTGAAATTAACTTCAGTTTATTATTCATGAGTTTAAATAATGAACGGCTCAAGTCAGACATGTGGTAAGGGACATCATCTAAATCTCCTTCCATTGAGGAATATTTTTTTTTATACACGAAATAATTTTATATGGTGTATAAACACCTTTGAATTTTAATTTCATTCAAAGGGAATATTTTTCTATGACGCATTTTACTATATGAAAAAAAGAATGTTTCTTTTTTAATGTAAGTGGCGGCAACGGCCTTTTCCTTCACCGTGAGTATTGTTTGATCTATTGTTTCCTTAACAAAATGTAATGTTTATAAGAGGAAAATAAATACAAAATAACATTTTTACTTATTTTTGAATTGAAAAAGTTTTTTAAATTGGGGTTTTTATGTCAATATATTTAAATGATTTATTTGGATTGAAACGTGGAAATGTTATCTTTCTTTTATGTTTTTTTATTTGTTATGAATATGTTTTGGTTCTTGGGAATTCATTATATATAAGGGTGGTTCTGTGATAAAACTTGAGATGGTGATCCCGAAAAAGCACTCCAATGCATTGGGTAATGTGATAGAGGTAAACGTGAATGATTCTTAATAGAAATTTTGGGAATATACTATGATGGGTATTCCAAAATGTAACTCCCTATGTAGCTATAAAATCTATATAGTATATATGTTATGGATTCCATAAGTTAACTTAATGATTTTTTATTACTATGTGAAATTCATAAATCTAATGATTTAATGAGGTATGTTAAAGAGCATATGTTATGTATGTATTGATGAACTATTGTTTTATTTCATTGTTTTATGACCCTTAATGAGCTTTTTATGTTTATCCCAATTTTTGAAATGTTTTTTACACGAATTAAAGATGAATAGGGTCAAGGATAGGATCAAGGAAAAGACATGTTGTCTAAATCATGGTACTAGGAATGAATTTTTTAAGAGCTTTTATTTTGTGATAAAAAAGGAAACAGTGTAGAAGTGTCTACATTGTAATGTTTTAGATGTAATGTAATAGTTATGGACTAATTCTCTAAAACTCTAAACCTAAAGAGATCCTCAATGTGAATTCTCTAATTAATTCATGATTATATAATGTTTTAAGGATAGGTCAATATATTTGTAATCTAAGGTCAGTTTATACAGCATTAAGAGTTCGGGTGTTGTAAAATTAATATCCATAAATTAATTTATGTTAATGATATAGCATTTACAGATTACCATGTTACATAACATATGATATTTCCTTGTTTAGAATAGTTCTTCATAGAGTAAATAGGGAACCTATGTTGGGATGACATTAGGAGGAAATGGCATTCCAAATTAGAATCCTAGGATGGTTAGAATCAGAATTGTATAGTGTATTGCACTAATGGATCAGTTGAATCCGGAGATAAATGGTGGTTGTGTTTATTGATGATTTTTTAGTTTATTGTAAAATTAAAGAGGGAAATGAAATTAATTTAAGGGTTGTATTGCAAACCTATTAGATAATAAACTGTATAGTAAATATAGAAAGTGCGAGTTTTGGTTTAAAAAAAATTCTTTCCTTGGTCACATAGTGTCAAAAAATGGAATAAAGGTTGATACTGAAAAAACAAAAGTGGTTGAAAAATGGCCAAGACCAACTAATATCACAGAGATTCCTAGGTTTATTAGTCTAATAGGTTATTGCTGGAGTTTTGTTGAAAAGTTTGCACGGTTGTCTATCCTGCTGACTAAGTTAACTAAAAAATATGTTAATTTAATTTGGACAAACAAATGTGATGATTATTCTCAGAAATAGAAAAGATGATTGGTGAATTCTTATGTTTTGGCATTACCTTCTAGAAATGTTGAGTTTATTATCTACATGGATGCTTCATTGAAAGGGCTTGGTTGTGTCCTTATACAGAATGATCATGTAATTTTTATTCTTCATTTCAGTTGAATCCTCATGAGTTAAATTACAATACACGTGATTTGGATTTAGTTGTTGTTTTCTTCTTTAAAAATTTAGAAGCATCATTTATATGGAGTAAAATGTGAAATATATACTGACCATAGAAGTTTAAAGTATATATTCACCCAAATAGAATTAAACATGAGACAGAGGAGATGGCTAGAATTAATCAAGGATTATGATTACATGATTCATTACCAGCCAGGAAAGGAAATATAGTGGTTGATGCTTTAAGATGAAAATAATATGCCGGATCCATGTCATGTTTTTAGCCCAAAGGTAGTTCATTTGGAAGAGAATCTCTCTTATAAGGAACAACCATTCCAGATTAATGACTAAATGGAGAAAGTGTACTAGAATAAGGTAATTCATCACGTAAAGGTTTTTTTGGAAAAACCACATGGTTTAAGAGGCTAAATGGGAATCTGAAAATGTTATGAGGGATAAATACCCCCACTTATTTTATAAGTGAATACAAATTGTGAGGACACAATTTCAAAAAGGGGGAAGGATGTAACATCCCAAGTAAATAAAGAATAAAGCATGTTCATATTTATTAATATTTGTGAATTAAATATTAATTTTAATTTAAATGGGATGCTATGTTTGATAGAATACCCGAAACACGAAAATGGGTTTCTATGAAATTTATGTTACACACAATGCTGAGTCATACTAGAAAATAATAATATAATATTATTTTAAATGGTAGTTAACACCTAGACATTGTATTGGAGGGAATTAACAGAACTAACTATAATATGATTATACATTTTTGTTAAATGTCTTTACATTTATCTAATAAAAGTAAGTGGTTTAAAATGTGAATGAATCTAATTTTAAACATAAATACCATAATATTCTTTAAAAGGTCAATTTACTTCCCTTTAATAGAGAACCGTATTTAAATGTATTTTTGGTCACTTATATATGTTCTATTTGATAAAATAATTTTTTTCATTAGAATCAGGATATCAAAATTTACTTTGGGTAAATTTTTTGTATTTATTCTAATAAAATTCATTTTTTAATGAATAGTGAAAAATATTGTACTTTAATTCAAAACTGCATTTTTATCTAATTTATTTATTTGGTTAGGTTATCTTTTTAATTGGTTTTAAATTTTAATTAGATTATATTTTTGCCATGTAATCCAATTTTTTTAATTGGAATTAATTTAACTTTGAAATTGGACATAAACAAGTGTCAATTTTTTGATTGTTATTATTTCTTTAAAACACGTTTTTTTGTTTTGACAATAGGAATTAATTTGAAATTAATTGATGAACCATCTATGATTTTAATTTAGTAAAATAAATATCATTTTTTTAGTTTTAATATAAAATATATCTTAGGTTTAATTTTTGTTATTTTTTGAAAAACCTCAATTTTTGATGAATAGTGAAAACACTGAGTAGTAGTTAAAAACTAAAATTTTCAGTTAAATGAAATTTTACCGCTTCTGTGAATTGAATTTAAATAATACTACATAAATTGTTGTTATTAGTAAGTAAAATTTGGTTCAATAAGATGAAAATAATTTTTGGGGAATAATAACTTTGGAATTTTTTTTACCGTGGTAAAATATAAATAGGTTATTTTAATGTAGAAAAAATATAATAATAATATAAAATTACCTTAAAACTTGTCCTAACCTTATTGGATGAGTAATTTATGACCTTTAAAATCATTGGGTGAGATGTTTTTCCTTTGAAAGCCACTTGGGTATGATATTGATATTAATAACTTTTTATTATTTGTAAAAATAATAATATCATAAACATGTATTGTTTTGGTAAAAATATTTAATGTGGGGTTATAGAATTTATATATTTGACTATAAATATTCATTATAAAGATAAAAATATTTCCTACCTCATGGAAATTTATTTCTAATTTCAATATATCAAAAAAATAAATTTATTTATGACACAATAAGGATGCAGAGTTTACCTCATTAATGAATAATTTAAATAAATAAGATTATAAAATTTTAAAAAATATAAAAAAACATCCCAATTATTTATTAATGATTTTATTTAGAACAATATTCTTCTTATATTCTAATTTAATATGTTTTGGACCTTTATAAAACGAAAATCATAATATAATAAAATACTATTTTCAAACTTTACTAAAGAGCCCCACCCCCTATTAAAAGACCTCACCTATAACCCATTACTCATAGCTTTAAAGCCCCTCGCATAGTCCAACATCTGACCAAATAATATCATAGGACCCATCTCTTACACCTACAAGCCTTACCATAGGTAGAAGTCATTTCCAAAAATCCTTCTGGTTCAAACCAAAGAGAGTTACCTGATTTAAAGGTAACGTCTTCTTGTAAGTTCTTCTCTATTATTTTACTCCTCTGCCCCCTAAATACTTTTTATTCTATTATTTTATAACTTCACCATAACCCTAAATATAATATTTTGTTGTTATGATAATTATTCTAACTACACTTACACACACTTCTGTCTAATGGGTAAATAAAATATTGTTTCTGTTGACGGTGAACTACTGCCTCACGAAAAGATGATTGTTAAATCTTATCCTACCCATTATTATGGTGTATATTGTGATGGAAATGTATTTATATATAATATATATTATATATATGTTGTCTCTATGATTTGATATTGTTCATTTATACCATACCTTTATGGTTTCCATAATGGGTAAACGTGATAATTTCATTTGAGGAAGTACGGACTAGCGCCCCCTCAAAGTGATATAACTCATTCATGCCATGGGTGGAATGTACGAAGGATGGAGTTACTGAAATTATATATGATATTATAATGGAATTATAATATACCTATGTATCATTAATTTTTCATTCCTTTAAATATGAAATAGAAATAAAAGTAGTGTCCATGTATACGTACGACGTACCATCTCCCGGAATAGTGCATTTCATTTATTATGACCAAATGTTAGGTAATATTATAAATATATATATATATATATACTAGATATATATTATATATATGATCTATAAATAATAAATATCATTATGGAGATAATGAAATTTTGACCACATGAGCAACTTGTAATTATAAGAAGTTCACTTTTGACTCAAGTACCAAATATCGATAAAAATGACATTATAAACTTAAATGAATTCATAATGTTTATAACATGGTAATAAGTGATAGGAAAAGAATAATAAACTTGAAAAATTTTCATAATAAAGTAGAAGTTAACTTTAATTTATTATTCAGGAGATTAAATAACGAACGGTTCAATTCGGACACGAGTTAAAGGACTTTATCTCAATCTCCTTTCATTGAGGCATATTTTTTCTATACATAACATTATTTTATTCGGTGTATAGAAAACATTTAATTTTAATTTCAGTAAATTTGAATCTTTTTATACGAGGCATTTTACTATATGAGAAAAAAGATTGTTTCTTGTTTAAAGTAAGTTGTGATAACCACTTTTTCCGCAGAAGTGAGTATTATTTAAACTATGGATTCCTTAACAATTTTTAAGGTTTTTAAAAGTAAAATAAACAACATATAACCTTTTTTACATATTTTGGTTTTTAAAATGGTTTTGAAAATATATATTTTATATAAATATATTTAAATGATAGATTTTTATTGAAATGTGGAAATGTTATCTTTCTTTTATGTTTTTTTATGTGTTATGAATATATTATTGTTTTGGTCATTATTTATGTATATTGGTGGTTCTATGACAAGCCTAGGGTGGGTGATCCTGCGATAGATCTCCAATGCATTGGGTAATGTGAAGGAGGTAAACTTAAATGTTTCTCCTAAGAGATTTTGGGAATATAGTGTGATGGGTAATCCAAATGTAACTCCCTACATATCTATGAAAGCTACAATGTATGTATGTTATAGAATACACAAGATACCTTTATGATTTGTGATTACTATGTGTTTTTCATAAATATTGTTATTTCATGATGTATGTTAATGTACTTATGTTATGTATGTATTGATGAACTAATGTTTTCTTTCATTATTTTATAACCCTTACTGAGCGTTTTTTGATTATCCCAATTTTTGAAATAATATTCACAGGAATTAAAGATGAATAGGGTCAAGGATGTGATCAAGGAAAAGAAATTTTGTCTAAAACATAGAAATAGACATTAAATTTTTAAAAAATTTTATTTTATTAAAAAATAGAAACTGAGTAGAAGTGTCTATTTTGAAATTTTTTAGATGTAATGTAATAATTATGGCCTAATTATCTTTAAATTTAAACCTGAAAAGATATGAAATGTGAATTATCCATTTAATTTAGGATTATATTTTGGTTTAAGGATGGGTCCTTATAAAATATCATTAAAATTTTTTGTGTGGTGAACATTACTTGGTATACACATCTAAAAGGTAAAAAATCCTTTAAAAATGTTTTGGGGGTCAAACCTAGAAAATAATTTCGGATTTCCCTAAAATCATAGAAAAATGATTGTACATTTAATTTTGAAAAGCGTAAACTTACAACACATTCTTCTGAATTATGGTTTTCCCGTTATGTCTATAAACACATTTTGAGTTTTTTAAAACACTAAAATGTGCATGAAATAGTAAAACCCTGGAAAATGACCTCAAGTTGATTTGAAATAATAGGAAAACCACTGCAGAGATTTTTTGGACATGTAAAACATGTTTTAATATCAAAATATTTGAAATTTATTTTTTAAATAAATTTCAAGCACCCCACACTTGGATTTTATTGTAAATTGGAATAATTACTCATCAAATTTCAGTTTCAACTATATAATGTTATCATAAATAGATATGTTTATGTTTTCAATGTTTTTTGAATTATATTTTATTTTTTAAGGTTAAAATTTATTATTTTTTATTAACAAAATACCAAATTCTATGTGCATAATTTGAAATATATTTGTGGTCTTCTCACTTTCTCATTTCTTTTCTTTAATGTTCTGGTTTTCATTTTAGCTGTTTTATTTCAGTGGTAGGTAGGTGGTTGACTATTCTGATACATTAAATTATTCATAAGTTAGTCGTTATGTTTTTTTATGTGGTGTTCTAAAATTTTATCAATTATTCTATTGTCATTCTGATTTATTATGTACAGTTTTAATTTTTTTGTTTTTGTTACAATTGATGAGTTGAAATGTTCAATTTCAGTTGATGAGATAATTTGGAGGCAAATAGATAATGTAGAGGTCATGACATGGATTTATAATGGGCATGGGTTTTTGTTGGAAATATTTTTTATGAATATTAATAGATGTATGGGTTGAATTAGATTGAGGTCATGATGACTAAATATTTGTATATAGATTTGGATTTATGATATATGTATGATGGGTTTATCATTTATTTATTTTTTATTTTATTATATTTTAGTTTATTTATATTTATATTTTTTTTAATTTTATGAAATAAATCTAATTTAGAGGTACTTTTAAGTAACCACCGCTAAATACATTTTATAAAAAACATTTAGTGGCGGTTGCGTTTAACTAGCTCCAAATAAAATGACCGTTAATATGTTCCATGATAGTTTATTTTGATTTATTTGTATTTCCCTAATTTATTACTTTTTATTAAAAATTTCCTCTATATAAATAAGTAATCTCTGGTAAATACTCTGTAAATTCCCCATAACTAAAATCACTTTAAATTATGAAATCCACTACTAAATGACTAGGGACCATGAAATAATCGGGGGTTTTACAAACCCCTTTTTCACTATTAGGTTGTGGTTTAAACCTACACGGATTCATGAAAACCCCGCCTCTACTGAACTTTTTTTATATTTAAATCTATATGACCTTTGGGAATACCTATGTATCCAACGTTATTACAGAACTTGGATCTTCGTACTCTCAGTGATCAATCATGTACATGAAGTTTCATCTCCAAATCATGTCAAAAAATACATTGTTAGTGTTGTATCATACAACTTTTGGGTAGTTAGGATCATGCCTACAATACTTTGCCTATTGGTCCCACTATGGTACCCTTGACACCCACATTCTTCCACATTTATCAAACCTTGAAACCCCTCTCATCTCATAAATGAAGCCATTCAATCCCAAATCAAACCATTTCAATGAGGTTTTAGCCATTTCAAAATCTTACACAAACCAAAACTTTGGAAATATCTAATTTTCACACAAGACTATTTTAATTGGATTTTTAAAATAACACAGGCGTATTTAAATCATAAAATAATGGCTAATAATTGAAGTTCCTACATATGCCTTTGAAATCACCACTGACCGGGTTTGAAACTATTATCTAATCAAATAAGGGATCCTATGAAAGAGAAAAAACACCAAAAATATCAACATCCATGCAAAAAAACTATTTATTTAACCCATATTATTTTTCTTGTGGTTTCCAACCAAGATGGTGGTGATTTCAAAGGAGAATGGTACATTTTTCTATGCTTGGATATTATTTAATTATTGAAATATTTTTTTTATTAAATTCATATTAATTTTTTTGTATTTTAAAATGAGTGATTTCAAAATTAAAGGAGTGTGAAACGTTTTGAAATAGTTAAATCCTCATGGAAATGGTATTTTTTGTAATTTAATGGCTTGTTTTGTAAAAGAATGATGTTTCTTTAAAGTTTGAAATTTTTTTAAATCACATGGGAATCCAGGGAACCAAGGTGGGAAGACGTGGACAAGTATGCCAGGAATGACCCACCTTACCTAGTATGTGAACAATAAAATGCCAATAAAACACTAATGAGGTGGATTTTTTTGGATAGAGAATAAGGAGGACCTTCATATCCATGATCGAACATAGAGAGTATGAGGATCCTAGGTCCCCACTAACTCCAGCTAAAATTGGATTTTTGATAGTGTGTATGTTTTTTTACATGCTTCTATTTATTTTTTCAACATTATATTACTTTTAGAGTTAAACATGTTTTAAAATCAAACTTATTCCATTCTTATAAAAACTTTCATGTTCATTTTTCTTTTAATGGCTATGCATAGATCACATAGTGGGATATTACTGGGTGTGTGAGATTACACCCTACATACATCCTTGGGTGTATGTAGACCATGTTTTATCTAATTCTCATAAATATAAAGCCTTCCATATAGGTGGTGATGGATAATAATTTCAATGGAATTCCATTTTTAATGTTTTGATGGTGGTTGAAAGATGGGTATAAATCCTCATATCATGAGAGGGCATTTTTTATTTAGTTGGTTCCCTCCATTTTTGGTAATTTTTTTCTCATTTGTAAATTTATTTGTAAACATAAATTATACCTTAAGAATTCTTTTGGGTAAACTTTTTGCGTATTTTGGTTTGATGTTACATATATATTATAATGATCATAGTTATTATTCATATATATAAATTGTTCTGAAAGGTTTTTTAGTCCAAAGCACAAGTTGTCAGCAAATGGGGATTACAAACGACCTTCCGGCCAAGCCATGGGTCTGGTCGGGAGTCGGGTTAGATGGTACCCCAAACCAAACAATGAAAATTATTAATAGTAATAAAAAAATTATAGAGAATATAAATAATGTTTTTAAATAATTAATATGTATTTAATGGTGGATAATAAATAAGCACTCAATTTTTTAGTAATGTTATTTTATGCATGAAAAGTGTGTTTCCTTCAAAAATACCCTCTGTCAATTTTTTTTCAAATGGAATTATAAAAAATTTATAATATTTTTTATTTTCTTATTAAATAAATATAATTTTTAAATAATCATTCCAATATTATCTTAGGATGATTTTGTTTCTAAAAAGAATTATTTTTCGGTGGTTTGTGCAAATACTACTTTTTTTATTAAAATTCCATTTCATTTGATGTACATTTCCCATCAGGTTTTATATGTGATCTTAAATATAAAAACAGGTCCTTAATTAAAAGTAATCTAATTATTTACATAAGAATAATCATTATTTTTTTTGTATAAGTTCATTTTTAACTTAAAACCCATATTTCTAAAAATGGTTTTTATATATGTGATTTATTATTGTCATAAAAAATATTCTCTTTTATAAATATTTTATATAAAATTATACAATATATTTTAATTCACAATTTTTAACATTAATTTTATTTTTTAACAAGTGTAATTAATTTTAGTTGTGTTTTATACTTACCAATTCATTTTTTAAAAAAATATTTTCATTATAGTTTTCAAGAATATTTAAAATTAAATTATACAACTTATTTAAATTCAATATATTAAAATGGATTCAATATTTCGGATAATAATAATTAATATAATCTAATGATTCAACATATTCTTTTCATTTTTAATAGTAAAACTATTAAAATTTTGTTACTGGGGTTAAGCTTAAAACAGGTGTATCAGGGGTTCTATAACAAGATATAAGGGTTGTATTGAAAATAAATATTTAATTAATCTTATTTTTTTAAGGATATTAAAACCTTACATTATCATACAAAAAAATTCTATGAAATTTGGAACCCCTTTCCCCTGAAATTGACCTTATATCATTAAAATCATTCATGAAATTTCATGTATGTGTCCATCCTATCACTTATTTAAGGACACATCTTCTCCTTGATTATTCAAACTATTTTAGGCCTATTTCTCCATAAATACCTACACCAAAATCTAACTATAATCCTATCCTTTTCCTATATCTTATTTCATTACCCTAAGGGAAGTCGTTTATGGATTAAGTTATACTCCAATAAAAGACTCTCGAAAAATTGCTTTTGATCTTAACTAAGGTCATTCGATTTTATTTCTTTTTCAAATTATCAAAAATAAATTTATACTTTAAAATATAAATAATCTATTTTAAAAATTATAATTAGGTATTATTATGAGGATTTAACAAACATTTTTCACTTCTTCTCTATTGAATGGGAGACGAAAATATCACTTGTGTGTATGTGTGGACTACTACCTCCTGGAAGAGATATTATTCATTTTCCATCCCCAAGTTTATTGGTTTTTTATTATGTTATATTTAATTAATATATATTTAAATTATAATATAATAATGTTTATTTATATTTTAATCATTATTTAACATTATTTGGATCTATCTATCAAAAAATAGAAACATCACTTGTGTCTATGTACGGACTACATCTCTACAAAGTGATGTAAATCATTTTCCATCACCACATTATATTAACTGATAAAATTATTTATATATTAGAATATATATGATATTTATATCTTTATTAAAATTTTGTATATGAAGAATCCATGGTCGAAGCGCAACAACCATAACTCTTGAACCAGAATATACTTGAAAAAGGAAGTTGTTAACATCTAAAATATTGATGATAATGAGAGATTATTAATGAAAGGTGGTAAGAAATTAAGAGTAAAATATTTATTTTCATATAGGTATTATTATAGTTGTGGTATAAGGTAAATGTAATTTAAAATTATTACATATTTGGTTATATCACTTATTATGGAAGACTTACTAGAGGTAAGGGTTTCATCTTACAATCTCGTTTTTACCTGACTTGTTTGTGTTTAAATTATAATTATGAAAATATATGAAATATATCTCAGAAATATTTTTTCATTTACTATCATATAGTTATTATTTAATATTACAATTTTTTTTCATTTCCATCTTTTTATGTACTAAACATACCAAAATAACTGTTTTTAGGAGAACCAAACATAGTTTTCTCTTAAATAGTGAATATTTTCATCCATATTCGCAAAAAAAAGTGAAACACTATTTTTACTATTATCTAGATATTATTTAAGGAAATATTTAACTATATTTTAATTTCGTTACCAAATTTTCTAATTTATTCTATTTAGGTTTTCTAAATATGGTACTTTTAAATTTAAATTCAAAATATGAATATAATTTTTTTTAATGAACAATTCTTGAATGAATTACCCCACCATCAGGAATTAGCTTTTCCATGGAGATTAATTTATATGTTTCATTAGTTATTCTAAATGGAAATAATTTTATTAATATTTTTTACGATTTTAGATTTTAAATAAGTGATCTAAAAAGTTAAAGGATATTTTCCACAAGAAATACTCAAGTGATAATTTAATGGAATTTTTCAACTATAAATGAATCCTTCATTGTTTATTCTACTTTTCTAGGGACATGATCCAATATTTTTATCTTTATTCATTCTCTGTATGGTTTATGTTTATGATGATGAAATTTTTAGGAAACATGTTTTCTTTCCATGGGATAATTTTTCATGTAATGATAACAATTTTTATGATATTGTGTCATATATTTTAATGGATTATGATTATGTTACTGGAAGTTGCATTATTATACTAGTATATATGGATCCAATATATCCCGCCAATGAATTGGGTAATGATTAAATAATTACGAAACTCATAAAAGATGATAGAGTTAATAAAATCCTATGTGTAAGAACCCATGTTTCCCTATGAGGTATGGATCCCTTATTTTTCAGTTTGAATGCTTAAATATAGCATAATGTGATTTCCCTTAGTGGTTGTGGAGGTTTTGGGGGTCTCTGTGGATTATTCGAAGCCTAAAACCTAATTTTTGGGATGATTAAATTCTAGCGCATGGTTAGTATAAACTGTATGGGGAAGGTCGCATGACTTAAAAAACCATGTAATTTATGGTAATAAGGAAGGGAAGAGCCATGAGGTTAGAGGAAACCATGTGATTTAGGCCACACAGCCAAACTGAAACCTCTATAATTTTTACACTGGTTTTTTTCATGGTTTCTACACAGTTAGTCAAACAGCATGGGGAAATTGTAATTTTGCCCCTACATTATAGATATTCATGCATGGATGCTTCAAAATTTTTCAAACCATGTAAAAAAAATGATATTTTGGATAATTGAATTATTTAAAATTAACTTTTAGATTTAAATTATTTTCCTTTTAAACATAAAATATCACTTTTCTTTAATGAAAAAAAGCTCTCACATTTTAAAGAAACCCTTAATGAAGAATGTTCGATTTGAGGTGGTTTCTCCATTTAATGTCTAATTCATGTGTGGACAATCATAATGGGTCTTCATGAGTCAGTACTCGATTTCTTCTTAGTCATTCATTAGTATTCATCATATCAATGAAACTATTTATCTGGAAGCAGATTTTTACAAATTTCAGGTTCTTAATTCATTCATTATATTTCACTCAATATGATTAAAATCATGATTCGACGCTAGATGAGAACTCCAATACTGAGGTATGGTTTTTTGTATATTCATCTCCCATGAGTTTTGTTGATGTATTAGGGTACCTACCTTTGTTCCACCTGCTGGACATTCTAGAATGGTCCCAAATATAATTTGATTAATTGAATTGGATGTAATCAGACCTGTTAGGGATTCCTTTAGCTTCCCTTGTCATGTGTTTGTGGTTGTTTCCAAAACCATGACCATTTATGGGTTGTGCCTTTTTTATTTTCCTTTTTTCATCCGTGGTAAACCACTAATGGGGTGATTTGATGATTTTCTAGATATAAGAACCCCATTAATAAATTAATTGAATTAAATGGGATGTTTTGGAGATGGGTTACCTACACTTCCATGTGATAACATGTTGATGTTGAGTTTCTTAATGTTTGAATTGTAAATGGTTTGGTTAAATGAGTGGGTATACTCATTTTCTACTCTTGAATATAAAATATGATATGCGAGTGGTATACTCATGAAGTTTAATTAAATGTGAAATGGATATGTGAGTGAGTTTACTCATGGGATGCATTGATATAAGATTCTTTATATTCCTTGGATGATATTCCATGGATCTGGAACACAGTGGACACCTTGGATTGAGTATTCTCTTTGGGTATTGATTCCATGGGATGACAAGGGTTTTTTTAACCCCTATATTTGAAATGTCGAAACTTTTGTAGGGAATGTTTGGTTTTATATCCTCATTGAACTCCAACATGTTCCTAACCGAGTCTCCATCGATATTCTCTTGGGAATTGATGAGGATGCCTTGGTCTTCAAAACCATAGATTCGGCCCTTCATGGTATGACCCATTGAGATATGGAACGACCATGAGAAATGTGATATGTTTGGTTGAATAGTTGGGTTGTTGATATTTTTTACTCTTTGGGTTATACGAAGAGGCCATAGTTGATGTGGTTTTATGGTATAAATGGAGAGTCCATGGTTCTTACTCTCTTTTTATGTGTAGTTTCCTTATTAAGAGCATGAAAAATATTTTGTAGGGATCCTTGAGAGGAAAATAAGTATCAATTTCCTTCCGGTGGATATGTCATGGGAAATTTACATTTCATTATTTATAACCTAATTTGCATCCACTCTTCTTAGCCTGTTGTACTGCATAGTTTGAATTATATCGTACTTTGGGTGGTTTCCTATTAGAATTGTATCTCAAACCCTATTTGGGATACTGTTGAGTACCTGAAAATACTATTATGATGTAGTTAGATACAAGGGTAAGAGCTTGTAGTTTGAGAGTTGATTTTATTATGTTATTAGGAGAAGGGGGTCAGGTAATCAAGTTGAGGATCATGGTTCTATTCATACATAACCATTTTTGGTGTTTTTTGAAATTTTGGATACATATATTGTATTTTATTGCTTTTAATTATTTTTTGAGAGAAGTATCATCATAATTATATAGAAGAAACTTCAAGAATTGTAATATATATATATATTCCTTCCTTGTTTACTTTTCAATTTTCTTTTTGTTATATCTCTTCCACTACTTGTATGTTATTATATTTCCACTGTGTTACACAATGTTGATGAGGTAATAGTCTCCCCAATGGCACACCATGATCCTCGATACTAGTAGACAGCCTCTGGTGTTTAGGGAGATGCACTTGAGGCTATGTAGTTAACATGGATCGGGGCACTGTTGAGGGGAATCCATGTCTGGGGAATTATAAAGTGATATCAGAGGGTTATTTTCTAGTTTTATTTTCTATTTGGTAAAATTAGGAAGGGTTTGATGTTAATTGTGTATGGTAATGAGTTGTGCCTGAGAGTAACAACCCCGCGTATAGGAAAAAACATAATTTCCACAAATTAAATTAATATTTTCTAGAATTCTACTACTATAGTTAATTTAATTCCAACATTGGGTTGTTAAATTTTATTTTGGCGTTATTATTGATATGACTCTGGTTTCTATTTTGTTTCAACCTTATTAGACGAGTTCATTCCATCTCATTCATAATTTTAAGAACTTTTTAGATATCACCTTCTTGGAATTATGTTATTCCATTAGGGATTCATTACTTTTTGATTTTTTTGTGATATATTTCCTGATAGTATTACCTTCTATTGGGATAGTTTTTTGTGTTGTGGATAAAGAAATTGATTTCATATTTCAGGTCATGAGTAGTATGGGCCCATATGGACTGAGAAGTGATTCGCCATTTAATAAAATTGTTTAAAGTAAATTTGATATGTTATGAAATATGTGGGCACTAAATTTTGTTTCATGGGGTGTTATAGTCCCTCATGTATTGGAAATTGGCGTACCATTTGATAAATTTCAAAATGAATGGATGGTGGAAATTTAAATGTGAAACTAATATTAATTGAATTGGAAAATTGAAATAATAAACAATGACTCGGTCTAGACCTGAATTTTGAGTGCAAAAAATGTAGTGTCTCTAGTGGTTTTTAGTGACTGTTCTTTTAACAATCCTGGAATAAGATGTATGTTGGGTTGTATGAATAGGTTTTTGGAGAGTTTTTAACTATCCAATTCATTTTAGTTGTAAACATTGATATTTTTCTTTACGGGGGCGTTTGTTTGGAATTGTGGAGACATGATTCCCTGATGACTTCGATTAGTACACTAGGGGTTTGGTGATGATAATGCTCTGTAGGTGGTGATACCGGGGCTACCGGTGGATCCATATTTAGTTCCAACTATGGAACTAGGGGTTGTTCTTGACATAGGTGTTGAGGTTGATTTTTGTGAGTGATTCCTTCACATCATGCTGACTCTTTAGGGAGTACAACAACATGACTTGTCTATGGTAGAGCTGATGTTTGTGTTCCAGTTGTAATATCATCCAACATGTTTTTGGGAAGGAATTACATGGGATTTTGAGAAATGGATAGATATTATGTCATCAATATTCGACCACCATGAGACACCTCTTGAGAAGGTAGATAAGATCAAAACATTCGTTCTTCATAGAGTATCAAAGAACTTGTGGAATGTTCTAAACTAAACTGATAGGATATGAAATATGGTTTGTGATGATTTCCAAACCAGGCTTTATTATTATTTCTACCTCAAGACTCTATGGTAAGAGCAGACTAGTGATTTCATCTCTCTGGAGCATGGTTATTTGATGGTTATGGTGTGCATGGAATGATTTACCGAGTCGCATCATTTTGCACTAACATTCCTTAATGATGAGATATCAAGAGTCAGATACCTCAAGGAAGGTCTCTGATTTTCTATTTGATCTCAATTCAATGTGTTCATATTGACCACTATTAATGAAATTGTGAATCATTCAATGATTATAGAGTAGATCCTGAGGGAATCATGGAGAATTGAGTATAGTAGTGTTGTCTCTTGACCAAGAGGATCATCATCTTAAGGATGGATGTTCCATTTTGATTATTTTCATGAGTTGAGTGCCAGTTAGGCTATGAATATTGGTGGGTCAATGTTCAGTGTCACCGCAAAATGGTCGAGTGCCAAACTTGAAGCAGGATGGGACACATTTAACATTTTTGTTAGATCATCCCATCAGTTGTTGAGTGGTAGGGGGTTAGCTCTAACGCGAAGTTTAGGAGTAGGTTTCTCATGTCTATGTCATGAAAGGAGTTAGAGTAGTGACCTTTGGTCAGGGAGAGGTAGTGGCGGTCATAGTTGAGGCATCCAGACACCAGTTAAACTGAGACATCATACTGGTCATACTCTATGTCGTGGGCTTCAATCATTGGGTTATGGTTTTGGCTAGATATTCATAGAATATCCTACCCCTAAGGAGCATGGTTCTAGATAATATATGGTGATACGTATGATCATAGTAGCCCATACTATTTCATATTCTCTTTTTGATACCGGTGAAACTCGTTGTTTCATATCTACACTTGTCTCGAAAATCATTTGGCTCAATATATTGTCTTCTAAGAGTGTTATGAAGCTAGAAACTCTATTGGGAGTCAGAATTGAGGAAAACCTCTAGTTCTATGAGTTTCCTCTTGAGGTTAGTGTGTTTTACTTCATATAGAATCATTAGGTTCTTGAGATGATATGGTCTGATGACATACTTAGGATGCACTATATTGTATCTTATTAATATTACACTGACTTAAATTTGTAGAGGGTGACTTTCACATCACATGAGGGTGAATGTTTTACACGCAAGGTTAATGGAATGTCCAGGTGAGCTGAGAAAGATCAGAACATCAAGGGATGGTTCGAATGATAGCCTATATTTCTAGTTTATACCAGGATGATCATGGAGTTTTTTAGTTGAACATTATTCTATTGGTTGATCATTTCCAGGATGTGTTCACATACACATTTTCTAGTTAAAATCATGAGAGAGATATTGAGTTATCCATCAATCTAGTTCTATGAGTTTTACATGTATCCATTCCTCCATATAGGATAGCTATAACAAAGTTGCAGGATCTCAAGAGGTAGCTATAAAATTTAGAGTAAAATGGGTTTATTCGACCCAATAATTCTGTATGGGTTTTAATGGTCCTTTTGTGAAAACCTTGATCTTATATTTAGTAAATGTTTGGATTATTTTAAATAAACTATATGGTAGTTATGAACCATTATCCTTTTACTTTAATAGATGACTTGTTTGATCAGCTTTAAGGAGCTTGACTGTTCTAAATATTTGATTTGAGGTCAATATATAACTAGGTATGTGTTTGATCTGTAGGCATACCTTGAAAAATAATTCATAGAAGGTATAGTCTATATGATTATCTGGTCATGTCATTGTTCTCATGACCATGTAATTAGTTTTCACGGTGTAGATGAAATTAGTCTTCCATCCTTATGTAGATTCCTTTTTGGTGGTTTCTATGGATGATATGTTGTTGTATTCTCATAACTGACATGACCTTACCAACCACCATGAGATCCTTTTTAATACACTAAGAGAGAATCAGTTATATGATATGCTAACAAAGTTACACTTTAGGATGGATCAGATTCAATTCTTGGGTCAGATCATCTTAGATATAGAAGTATGAGTAGAGCCAGTGAAAGTGATAGTTTTAGTTTTCTAGAAGTAGACCTAGAACATTTTTTACATATAGAGTTTCTTGGGGATAGATGGGTTGTTTGGAAAATCCATCAAGGAATCCTATCAGTATTTTTTGGAAGTGGTTGTGTTTGTGGAAAAAGCCAGATGCCTGCAAATGACAATGGTTGGATCACATACCATATCCGGGAAGGGTATGTGGTCGCTTACCAAGCAGCGAGAATGGTACGCGGATGCAGTTCAAAAAACCAAAAATTGTTCGCGGTTGATGATGGTCCGGTATGTGGGTGAGGGTCACAAAACTGAACATGTATCCCGGTGGAAAGAGATGAGTTACACGGATGTATTTTTGTCGGTGGTGGAAATTGATTGTGTATTAGCAACGACGGTGCGTGGAGTGCATATGAAAACAGTTCGCAGACGGCTTGAGGTTCGCAGTGGCATGAGTATAGGTAAGAAATGGAATCAAGATTTGATAAATCTTGATTTAGTGGATTAAGTGGGTATCAATTCCTAGATAAGAAATACTAAACATACAGCTTAATATAGAGACTGAACATCATTAGAACATATTTCCTTCGGGATTTTGGAAAAGGTTGAGGGACGTTCATGAAGGCCGAAGTTGTTCACAAATGCTGAAGTGGTTCATGCAGAAGTAATTCTGTCGAAGGTATTTGTTGGGTTTTTTAACCCACAATGTAAGTATATTACATAGAAGGGGATGTCTGGTACACAGAAGGAGTTGTCTAGGTACTCGGTGGAGGAATCTCTGGTACGTGAGTGGGAGAGTTCCTAATGTTTTACGTAGAGGGAGATCTTCTGTACGCAGAAGCGAAGGTAGTCCGTGAACAATGAACATTTACTGGAAAAAGATTGATCCATAGGGGTGGTTCATAGTATCGTTACATGGTAGAGGTACACGATCGCAAAGAAGGAGGCAGTCCGTGGAGGAAGGGCGGTTCATGGAAGTGGTGGTGGTACGCGTAGAAGGTGTCACACATACCAAACTCGGTACTCAATACGCGGGTGAGGAAAGTTATTTGTGATTTTCATAAGAAGCTTGTGAAATATTCAATTAAGTTTTTGAATGTAGTTTTCGGTACCTAATAGTACTCAGGAAGGTTTAATTCATCTTTGGGTGAAAACAAAACTTTAACAGAGCATCTACCTATAGTCGAAGATGCAGGAATTCTAGAAAATGAAGTTATATACATTTCCATAAACTGTGTTTGACCTACAAGTCCATAAATTGTGAGTGTATTCCTTTCGAAGAGTAGTGAGAGAAGGAAGATGAATATGGTGACCCTTTCCACCAGAAGTGATCTAGATAAATAGGCATAAGGACTGATCCTTGGGAATTCATGGAGCAGACCCTAAACCTTGTAAAGGAAGTGAGCATGGGCATAGAAGATCTAGCACATACATTGTAGTCATTATTGGTAGTGAGCCTTACTGAATTTGGTACATCGTCACATTGTATTTCTATTCTCCTTGGATGTCTCCCAGTGAGGGAGAACCAAGTAAAATTTTTCATTTCCTAGTACATGCTTTACTACTTAACTTTTAGTTCATCATCATTAGATAAATTTAGAGAGTACATTAACATTATTGAGAATAAAAATTGACCCTTATAAAAAATAGATCAAGATATTATGGGAGAAAAATAATTTTGAGAAATATATTCATATCGTGATTCACCTCCTCCACCATTAGGGAATCTAGTTGCCTTTTGGACCTAACAATTGGTATCAAAGCGAAGGTTTCTTTTATCTGGATTTGTGCGCACTAACTTGGTTCAGCCAATTTTTGATGATAAAGATTAAGTATTCTATTATGTAGGTGAGTTATGACAGAGAGAATAACTATAAAAAAGAAGAAGAAGTCATGTGGTATCCCTTAGGGTGTAATTTTCTATATAAAATGTGTGATTGAGTGTATGGAATCCAACTGTTAACTGAATAAAGGATTTCATGAAACATGCATGAATGCGATATACTCACTCAAAGATGTTCTTGGAATGAGTGATGAACATTACATACCAAGTGATGTTGAAACTACTAATGATGATGAAACTCCAATAAGTCCAGAAGATAATGATCTCCATGAAATAAAGTAATTAGATTATAAATTTAGTGAAGAAATTAAATCTAATGATATATGAATCCAAGAACTGGAGATTGAGATCAAAAAGATAAGAAGCTAAAATCAAAGGCTCATTGAAATGGCTATTGACCTCAGGGAGAAGAATGATTGCCATGGTGAAGAGTGGAAAAATGTTTCTTTAATAATAAAAAAACTCAACGATTCTGAAAAGGGAAATAATAAAAACTCAAAATAAATTGAGAATTGGAAAGTCAGAAATAATGATCTTGGTACACAGCTATTTGGACTAGATCATAATAATCAAAGGCTAAAATAGGAGAATGTGTCCTTCTCTAATAATTTTTCTCAATAAAAATTGAAAATGAAGGAGAATAGTGCTATTATAGACATGATCACATGAGAAATAGAAGATGAGATGAGTAGTGGAAATAATATCAGAAGAGATCTCAATGCTCATCTTGGATCAATGGATAAGAATATTCAGAAACTATAGGAAGAGATATAATCAGTCAAGAAATAAATAGATAAATCAAATGACAAAGTAAAGAATAAGCGAAAGGATGCACTACACTTATTATTCAATTGTCCATCAGTGGGTGATGATGAAATGAAATCCAAATATCCTACTTTAGTGGAGAATCATGAAAGGATTATATTATCCCGAAGCCCATCCATTTTGAAAAAAATTGGAATTGGATACGATGATCCCACTCTTATGCATGATTGAAAGAGAATAGTGAAATTTTCCAGAGATAAGATAAACCTTATAGGTTCTAAAGATAGACCTAGAAAGGATTTTACATGAATTAATTATAACATATTTTATTTCTCTGGGATTCATGGCCATATATCATGATTTTGTTTAGAGGATCAGGAATACATTTCAAGCTGTGAAGATATCTGTTTTACTAAATCTAAGAATAAGAGTAAGTTTCACGATAAAAACTAAAGGGAAGTCTCTCAGAAGAAATCATTCAGCAGATGCGATTACTTTGGAAAAATGGGAGTATTTTTCAAGAAGCATAAGGGATCAATGTCAGAGGAACAACTCAGGTTGCATCAACAACTCAACTGAGAAATGATGAAATGAGGTATGACTTTGGTGGAAAATGTTTTATTTGTTCTGATTAGTGCTATTTAGCACGACATTTCAGTATTACGAATGTAGAAAAGTAAAAAAGAACTCAAATAGAGATTCTTGAATCTGATGGTATATAATGAGAGATGCTACACTGAAAGACAAAGGGGTAAATTGAAAATTAGTTTTACTACCTCAGGTAAATCACAATGAGATAAAAAAAATTTTCATCAATCACTTTCTCTATCACACTCACAAAATCTATCATTGAGAGAATGTGAAAAAACTTGGAAGATTAAATGAAGATAAACTCTATTTGTGTGTATGATGAATACACGTTCAATGGAGGACTCACCACCATCGCAGAATAGTGTGGGGGTCAAGTTTCTGATAAAATAATGATAAAATAAGATGGTATTGAAAAATTATATTTTTTTGTACCACGAAGATATGTGGATGAAAGAGGAAGATCTCTATAATGGTGGTAGGAGAATGGAAAGATGACAAGAAGACATATTCTTTCTTAGAGAAGAAATCAAGTGGAATGGAATTTTTATGGAACATCAATGAAGTAAATGTGTACCAGTGGGATTAAGGCCCAAATTGTGAGAATGACCAAGTCTGCAAAATCTACATATCATAAAAACACTCATCATGTAGGTAATGGATGCCTAGTAATATGACCAAAATATCAAGAGAAGTTGATGTTAGCTATGAAGTAAGAAGAAGCAAGGAAGGATTGTGATGCTATATAAGAATGAATAAAAGGGTTGACCCCTCAGGATTAACCACAATCCTTACATTGAAGATTCCAGAAGTTCCCCTCTCCATATTTATATAAATGATATTAAATGATGTTAATGTGCTTCTGGTTCAAAGGTAGATACGATCCATGGGGAAGTGGAATCAAAAGATAAAAATATGTAATGTGATGTGATCCATATAGTCAACTAATTCAGATTAGTTACTAGAGCTGGAGAAGGTATCTAGAAGTATTAAATAGAAGGAGTTAATGTTATATGGTTGTATGAGACATGATGAAGAGTCAATGTTTAAAATGAAGAGTTGTCAAATCTATACATGGATTATTCATGGGTTATTATTTTCATCGAAAATATATCCAATGGTATCATGCCCTAGTTCATGTGTTAGTCGTCCACCAAGAAAAGATAGATTCTCATGAAATAGCAACAACCATGCACTTCATGATTATGTATTTTGTTCTAACAATGTGGTATCAACTTATAGTTTTCAGGATACCAAGTAGCTATGAAAGCGTATCAACAATGTTTCAAAAAAATTCTTATCGAATGTGATGAAGGCATAAGAGAATTAGAAGTGGAATATGTGCAAATGTTGATTCAGAAGAAGACTTAAAAGACGAGAACAAATCAGTGTCTTCCCAAAGACTAGAATGAATAGTTGAAATTGATATGCAGAACATAATTAGTGATCAGATAGCACTAGTGCATAATAGAAGGATGAAGTCTCTACAAAAAGAATCATACATATCACAAGTTGAGCCAAAAATATTCGGTGAAGTAACTGGAGATTAGAATTGGGTTCAGGCAATGAATGAAGATCCAGACCAAATTAAGAAGAATCAAACATGGGAAATTGTTTCAAGACCAGAATACAAGAAATGCATAGAGAAAAAATCGGTATTTCACAAAAACAAATGAACGAGGATACTGT
The DNA here is from genome assembly GCA_963277665.1 of Viscum album. NCBI lineage: Eukaryota > Viridiplantae > Streptophyta > Magnoliopsida > Santalales > Viscaceae > Viscum > Viscum album. Next base: position 1,678,559,912 of record OY728158.1, read on the forward strand.
TGTGATTCGAAACAAAACCTGACTAGTGTGCAAAGGGTACTCTGAGGTAGAGGGTATAGAAATTGATGAGACATTATCACCCATTTCAAGGCTGTATAAAATTAGATTATTCTTGGCCATAGTTGTGAAATGATAGTTTAAAATTTTCTAGATAGATGTCATGTTTGAATTTATGAATTGAGTTTTTGAAGAAGAAGTCTACATCGACAAATCCTATGGTTTTATCATTCATGAATACGAGAACATCTTTTATCGACTAAATAAGGATTTATAACGATTGAAGTAAGCACCAAGAGCATGATATTCAAGGCTTTATTAGCTTCTAAAGAGGCTTATTTTTCTACATGGTGGGGTGGATTGCAATTTTTATTACAACAATGGAAATATTCAAAGGATGATGGTGCTGGTTTAGTTCAGTGACATAATAATTGGTGGATCAGATGAAGCATAATGCAGATAATTTTTTAAATTCATGAAAAGTGAGTTTGAAATGTGGATGATTGGAGGGAAGACATTTTTCCTTGGATTATATATGACTGATAGAAGGAATGCTACTTTTATTTCTCAATCTAAATATTCCATGGAAGTTTTGAAGAGGGTTTTGAATGGATAATTACAATGAGATAAAGACTATCATTTCTACCTGACTGAAATTGTCACGAGATGATGAAGGGAATAGAATTAATATCACAGAATACATTGTAGCTACTCAAGCATGCACGTAGCTATTGGGGATGAAGAATCAACTTGAAGATATGGTAATTGTAGTGAAGTATCTAGTTGGAATCCATTATAATAATTCATGTGCTATAAATCTATAAACAAATTCATTCCATCACTCTAGGACAAAGTACATCGAATTAAAATATCATTTTATCAAGGAGAGAGTGGAGAAATGTCTTGTGATGTTGGAGTATGTGCCTACAGGACAAATATTTTCAGATATTCTTATAAAGTTCTTACCTAGATAATCATTTGAAAGTCCATCAACTAGCTATGTGAGTCTATCTGACTCCCCACACTTGAAAAATTGCAGATGTTGGACCCCCTCTCCCTGAGGAATGATGTGTCGTTCCCTAGTGTGCTGATATTTTTTATTTACCCTATTTTAGACAACCATGATGTGTCCTTCGAGTTCATGGACAAAAGGGGAGAAAGTGTAACTTCCAAGGGGAGAATCAACATGGGGAGAAGCTGTTAAGTGGAGCAGCAAGATCAGGGGAGTTGAAGCTAAGCTAAAGTTTTTTGGAAGAGCTATGTTCGGATGAGCTATAAGATAGGTTCATTGAATCTGACGATGATAGAAGTGATCGATCAATGAGTAGTTATCATAATAGGTGAGGAATGTGATAAAATAATCAGAGTGATGTTTGAATGGTGTGAGAAGGATTCTAGTGATCAACAATTGGTATCAGTTAGGTGTCAAAATGTTTTGTCTGAAATGAAGGGATTCATTGATGATCATTCCATTTATGCTTGTTTCTCACAGAGATCATTTCTTATGTAATCTTAGAGTATGTGTTGAGTGAATCCTTGATTTCTATTACAATCATGATATGCGAATGGTTGTAGAGGTTTGAAGGAGATTTGTCGAGATATCAAAGTACAAAAAATTATTTTAAGATGAGTTGTGAAAAAACCCATAGGGGGAGATTGTTGGGACAAAATCCATCAAGGAGTCATCTCGGTATGTTTTTGGTGTGGTTTTGTTTTTTGTACAATGACATATGACCAAAAATTAGAATGGTAGGTGTTTGTCGAAAATAGTCTTTCATGGTCCTGGAGTTTCCTAGTGTCTATAACATTTTGGGGCCTCAAAATCGAGAATTTGTGTAAATAATGGCATATGAAATCAGTAATGGAAGAGGAATGAGGATCCTAGGGCATGTATCACACACCATGTCTAGGAAGGGTATGCAGTCACATACCACACATTAGAAACGGTACATGGATGTGGTTTGCGAAACCAAAAATGGTTCGTGGTGGATGGTTGTATGGTACGCGATTCTGGTTCACAAAATCGAATATGGTTTGTGGTTGAAGGGGAAGCGGTACGTGGATGGATTGTCATTGGAGGGGGGAATAAACCATGTAGGATCAGATGTGGTACTCAGAGGGCATAAAAAAAGGTTCGCAGATGGCTTGAGGTTCGCGAGGGCGTGAGTATCGTTACCCGATGGAATCAAGATTTTGTAAATCATGATTTACCAAATTAAGTGGGAATCATTTCCTATATATGAAATGATAATCCTACCATTTACTGTAGAGATTAAACATAATTAGAAAATATTTTGATCCGGGATTTTGGAAAAGGCTGAAGGATGTTTGTGAAGGCTGAAGTGGTTCATTATGGATGATGTGGTTCGCATGGAAGGAATTCCGCCGAAGGTGTTTGAGGGGTTTCTTTACCCACAATGGAAGTATGGTACATGTAAGAGGAAGTCTGATACACAGAATGAGTTGTCTCGGTTTTCAGAAGAGGAAACTAGATTACAAAGAAGGGAAGTCAGTACGCAAACAATGAATAGTCTGCAAACAGAGAGTGATTCATATAAGAGGTTCGTAGAATCGGCTCGTGGTAGTGGTACATGATTGTGAAGGAAGAGGTAGTCTATGGACGAAGGGCAGTTTTTGGCAGTGGTAGTGGTATGAAAAGAAGGTGTCCTGAGTACCAAACCCAGTACTCCGTACCTGGATGAAGAAAGTGATTCGCTATTTGAATAGGAAGCCCGTGAAATCATCAATTCAATTTGAGAATGTATTTTTCGGTACCTAATAGTATTCAGGAAGGTGGAATTATTCTATGGGTGAAAATGGAACTTCAGCATAGCATCATCCTATATTTGAGGATTCAATAATTCATGAAAATGAAGGGACCAACATTTCCATAAATAGTGTTTGACCTACAAGTTAATAAACTGTGAGTGGATTTCTTTCCAAGAGCACTGAGAGAAAGTAGAGGAAGATAGGGACCCTTTCCACATGTAGTGAGCAAAAGAAATAGTCAAAGGGAGTGACCCTAGGGAATGTAGTGACCAGACCCTAAACATTGTAATGTTTGTGATCCTGGTCATACAATATCTTTCCCGAATGATGTAATCATTATTAGGAGTGAGCCTTAGTAAATTTGTTACATTGGAAATTTTCTGTTGCATGCCCCTTGGATGTAGCCCAGTGAGGGTGAACTAAGTAAAAAATATTTGTGTCCTTGTGCATGCTTTACTACATTACTCTCAGTGCATCATCCTAAGATAAAAATGGTAAGGTCATTAACATTAGATATCATAAAAATTGACCCTTATAATAAAGAGTCCAATTTCTCGTGGGTCAAATAGAATTTTGAGAAGAATATTCATACACAGATTCACCCCCCCCCCCACCACTCAAGGTATCTAGCCTCCTTTTGGACCTAACATGGTTACTACAGGTGTATCATATATGACTTCTCATTCTTAGAAGCACCAATCACGTGCGTGAGTAAGAATGGTGTGAAGTTTGTATGTTCAGATAAATACGAGACATCCATTAGGAGCTAAAATGTATATTAACTCATGAATCATTACCAATACGGTAAAATAATGGATGGATATACACCATCTATTGTATCACATCAGGTATCAGCTTTGGGGAAATGAAAATTTTGCGGTATAGAGTTGTGTTGTACGCATATCTATAGTTGAGGCCACATGATAGGAACTACCTGGCACATGCTCTAGAGTTAGCTATAGTTGTTCATTCTTTGCTCTTTTTGATACATTCCTTGTTAAGAGATTATTATTGGTGGACACAGACCACAAAATCCTCAAGAATATTTTTTCATAGCATGATCTGAATCTGAGGTGGTGATTGTGGGTGGATTACCTACAATCATTCAACTTTGAGCGGGACTATATTTCTGGTAAAGGCAATGCAGTGGACCATGAACTAAGGAGGAGGACTCAGATACATAGAGTGTAGTCGTCTAGATGTAGTTGGAAGATCATGGATTTGTTCTCTGAGATTAACTTGTAGGTGCATGAAATTCAAGGACATACTTATCATTTATCCTTAGCAATGACCTCTACCGTACTAGACAAAGTGAAGAAGAGGCAATTATTAGACTCTAAGAGCCTAGTCTTAGGAAAGAGTGTGGTAGGTGAGGATCCAACTCCCGGTTAGAAAATAGGTGAGGATGAGATCCTATATATCCATTGTCATGTTTGGGTTCTGATGGACATATATGAAGATCTAATGTGGGAGTTTCATGTTTTTTTGGGGAAAGTGAAAACCAGAGACACCAAGATGTACTTTGACTTATGTCAATTATACTGGTGGTTAGGTATGAATTGTGAGGTAGTTGGGTTTTTTATGAGGTGTTTCACCAATCATCAGGTTAAGGCGAAACATCAGTGACTAGACATACTTTTATTGCAGTTACCTATTCCCAAGTGGAAATGGGATGATTTCATGATGTATATTGTGACTGGTTTACTAATGTCACATCATCATAATGATGCAGTTTGGGTTGTTTTAGACATGATCACAATGGTTTATTATTTCGTACCAATCACGGAGACCTTTAGTGTGGATGATCTTGGGAGGTTTTATATCCCTGAGATAGTACGACTCCATGGGGTCCCATACACTATTGTTTTAGATAGGGGATCCTTATTTACATCGCATTAATGGTAGAGTTTATAGAGGGTGTTGGATATATAGTTTTTTCTAATAATAGAAGACCACCCTCAGACTAATGGCCAGTCAAGGCATATAATATAGATGCTTCAAAACATGTTGCGAGCATGCGTCCAAGATTAGGGTGGATCGAAGGAGAGGAACATTCCATTTATTGGGTTCACCTAAAAAATATCTATCTAAAGACTATACAAATGAATCCTTATGTCGGTTTTTTGGTTGGACATTCTAACCACTCCTAATATGTTTAGAGGCAAGTGAGACAACTTTACTAGGACCCTGTCTCTTGTAGGAGACTTATGAGTAGGTCTAGTTGTTTCAGAAGCGGATGGATATAGTACAGTCACGAAAAAAAATGTTACATAATGTTCCATAGAAGGACTCTATAGTGTCAGGCCAAGGATGAGGACTTAAAACATGTTTCTATAGGGTAGGAACACAAACAGATCAGAATATACCGTAAGCTCTCATCGTGATATGTCAGGTCGTTCGAGATTCTCGAGAGAGTCAGTTTGGTAGTCTATCGGTCATAGTTACAATAGAGATATCAATCCATGAATGATGTATTCCATGTATATTAGTTACACCATAATCATTCATACTTATCCCATTCTTTTCATCCTATGGAGGTTGAGTTACAAGAATATGCATCCATTGAAGAGAATATTATTCATATTGTTGAAGGGAACATGATGGTCCTCTAACTATGGTCAATACCTCTAGTACGAGTGATATGGAAGAAAATCCATTTATAGGATGATAATTTGAAGTGGGAGGACAATGTACATGCTCAGTGGCTGTATTTTTCCTTTAAAGAATGTTTTCCACCCTTCAGATGGCAATTCAGAGAGGAATATCTTTAAAGGGGGAATATTGTAAGATTCCAAGGATTATTTGGAGGTAAAAATTATATCTTTTTTTGTTCTATTGCTTATATATAGCATAATGTGAATTCCCTTTAAGGTCATGGAGGTGTTTAGGGTTTCAAGTATTTTTCAAAGACTAGAACCCATGTTTTGGGGTGATCTAATCCTGGTGATGGTTAGTGTAAATCGACTGGGGAAATCCACGTGGCTTAACAAACATTGTGAGTTAAGGGAAGAGAGTAGGGAAGGGATTCATTTTTAGTCCAAACTATGTGATTTGGGCTGGATGTCCATGAGGAAAACTCTACTATTTTTAAGATGGTTTTTTTCATGGCTTCCACACTCTTCGTAAAATCGTGCGAGGAAACTGTGCATGTGCCTCTTCCCTATAGATACCAATGCAACCCCTTATATTTGGGGGAATTTAAAATTTTTAAATTTAATTTAATTTTTTAAACCTAAAATAACCCTTTATATAAATGGGTAACAACTCTCAAATTTTAAAGCTTCTCTTGGATAATAATGTTAGATTTTAGGTGGTTTCTCTATCTAATCTCTGATTCAAGGGTGGAAATTATTGTTACATCCTCCTTAGTGACTACTCTAATTTTATATCCATTGTTCATTATTCTTCCAAATGATGATGTCATTTAGGTTAAAGATGGGTTTCCTTATTTTTAGGTTATTCATCCATTCTTTAGATTTCTCTTGATTTGAGTTGAATCAGGAGTCAATACTGCACACAATCCACTACCGATGTATTTTAGGTGTTCTGTACATATTCCCTGTGTTTTCATAGATTTTTAGGGTAACCTATGTTGTTCCACATACCTGATCTTCCAATTTTTCCCATATTTGTTTTTTTGAAAAATTTAATTTGATGTAATCAGACCTACTAGGGATTTATTTGGGTTCCATTGACACCCATGGACACCCATGATGTTTTCCTTGTGAATTTCTCTTTTTTAATCCATGTTAAACTAGAAATGGTGTTATTTGATTATTTATTAGATATAGAAATCCCATTAAATAATTAATTGAATTAAATGATATGTTTAGGTGATCGATTACCACATTTTACAGGTGATAACATGTTGATGTTGAATTGTTTAATGGGTCAATTTTGAATGGTTAGGTTAGATGAGTGGTTATAATAATTATTAATCATTAATGTTAAATGTTAAATGTGAGTGGTTATAACTGTAATTGAATGTGAAATTGATACATGATTGAGTATACTCATGGTATGAGATGATGTAGGATTATTTATATTCCTTGGATGATGTTCCATTGACCTGGAACATAATAGTGGATGCCTTGTCTCGAGTATTCTCCTTGGGTATTGATTCTGTGAGATGTCACGGGCTTTTCCTACCCCTGGATCCATATTTTATTAACTCATATTAGACATGATCAGTATTAATGGTTCCTTGGTCACTAAATAATGCCTAAATAGGTTTCCATAAAAATGATTCTAGAACTTGGTGAGGACCACTTACTCTTAGACACCTTGGATCTGGCCCTCCGTGGTCTAAAACATTGAGATACAACATGGTCATGAGAAATGTGATATGCTTGGTGGAATAGTTCACTTGTAGATGTTTTTTACACATAGGGTTGTACGGAAACAAACATATATGATGTGGTTCTATGGTTTAAATGGTGAGGTCACAGTTCTTACTGCATTTTTACTTGTCGCTTATGTCTTTAGAGCTAGACACTTGTTTTGAAAGGATCCTTGAGAGTTTATTTCTTATCACTTTCTTATTTGGTGATATTCCATGGGATCATTAAATTCCATTAATTCTTACTTTCTTTAATTGTAGTCTATTTATATTGTTATATTACGTAGCCTTTATTGTATTCAACTTTGGGTGGTTAGCTAATAGGACTGAATTTCAAATCCTGTTCGGGCAATTGTTGGGTACCCCAATAATAAATTTGGATGCAATTACAGACCGGGGCAAGAACCCATTGTTCAAGGGTTGATTTTGTTCCATGCTTTGGAGTAGGGGATTAGGGGATCGATCTAAGGCTTGTGATTCTATTTGAAGATAGTAAATTTTTTTCTTTTTTCATATTGGATACATATACTATATTGTATTTATTTTACCTATTTTGGTTGTTTTGTAGAGACATGTATCACCATCATTGCATATGAGAAACTTCCAGAATTATTATGTGTGTGTGTGTGTGTAGTGTCATTTTACATTTCAATTTTTTTATGTTGTATTTTCTTTTTCTACTTGTATATTGTTGTATTTTCACTATGTTACACTCTAGTAAAGATGGTATAGCCTCCCCACAGACACACAAAGGCCCTAACTACTAGTCAGAAACCTCTGAATTTTGGTAGATGTGCTTCAAGACTGGTGCCCTACCAGTATCGGGGACCTATTTAGTGGTATATTGGTCATGGAAATTACACAAATAGTCAACAGAGTTAATAAAATTCTAAGAGAGGATAGAGGTAAATTGATTAAAGATATTCCAAAAAAAGTTGTAAATGGTTGGGTAAGCATATCCATTATGGTAATTTTCCAAAAATTATAGTCTTAGGCGTGAACCCTGACTGGGTAATTAATTGTATAGGTTTATGAGAATTCCATATACTTATTCCTTATTCTTATAATACGTACTAATGGTTAATGGTTAATTTTTGGTGATCCCACTCTCTTGGGTATTATTTCATTTGATTGAAAAAACTTGTTCTATAATTCATGTTTAAACATATTTAACTAACTAGGTATGATTATTGAATGATTTAATAATGTTCTCATACCCTTATGGTTATTTTATTCTATAATTTGATCATTGACAAATATATCATGTGTTTACCCTTACTGATCATCTGATATCACCCTTTCTTTTTAGTCCCTTCCCCATGTTATGAATAAAGTTCTTTATTATGACATGTCTAAGAATGTTTCTAGTTGTTAAGTAAAAAATGGGAAATATTGTAGATATTTTATGTATCCATGTTTCCAATGTCCCTAAAACATTATGATTCTGAAATAGATCATATTGATATACATTGCATGTTCTGTTAATAAGATGAATTATTTAAGAATATAATATTGGTGCTCTATATAGTTGGTATTAGATAATGTTTCAGAAACTCTTGGAAACTAGGATTAAACATTTCCTTTGGGAACCCATAAGATATGGATAATTATAATATAATTTCCTATTTTATAGAAAAACTATTAGAAAGGGGATATATCCCCACGCATCTATCCCCATGGTATAGAAAAACCCTAGGGATATCTATCTTTTTATTATATATTCCTACGGTTTTAATTAAATTGTAGGCAACCATACCTAATTCCCCGAATACCATCACGCTCATCCTCCCCCTTCCATCGCGCTCCTCTTTCATCATGCTCCTCCTTACCCTCGCTTCCATCGTCATTTTCTTCTGTTTGATTGAATATGCATATATATATGATTACTAGATGGAACAATACAAGAGGGGGGTGAATTGTAGGTTTAAAAACATTTATATTTTAGAACTTAAGAGATTAGTTTAAAAAGTCTTAAACTAATAAAAGTAAAAACACCCACAATTGTATTGAATATAAAAGGATGTAATGTAATACTAATGTAATGTAAAACAATTGTATTCAAGATGAACACAATAATCAGAGTAATACAAAGTTGAATGATTCTACCTTAAAGCGTATAGAATCAATCAATACAAAATGTAATAGAATGATTGTAATTGAAACAATTACAATTGAATATGTAAAGAAGAAAGGAAACAATACAAATTACTTTATAATATAAGTAACAGCGGAAATGTAAAAGTATTACAATTCTTTTGACCAAAAGAGAAGGGTTATCCTTTCACCTAGGATAAAAGGTATGTCTCACCAACACCTTGGTGAGCCCTCGATACGATGATCGGCACGTCTGTCTGCCTATCCCCGGCAGTCCTCGATATGATGATCGGCACGTCTGTCTGCCTATCCCCGGTAGCCCTCGATATGATGATTGGCATGTCTGTCTGCCTATCCCCGGCAGCCCTCGATACGATGATCGGCACGTCTGTCTGCTTATCCACGGCAGCCCTCGATTTTATAGGTAATTGGTACCTCTGTCTTTCAATCACTTGAAAGCCCTTGATAGGATGATCGGACACACAAGGGAGATTAGAGAAGTCACAATGTCTCTCTCTAGAATCTTGATAGTTCACAATGTCTCTTTATTCATTTCTCAATCTTATCTTTCAGCTTCAAATGACCTCTTATTTATTGGCCTCGGGTTCTAACGGTCATAACTCCTCCAACGGTCATATTTCTCCAAAAAACTCGGAGGGACTTGGACACCTGGCATCATAACGGTCATATTGAAATAGAAATAATGACATCGTGTTGATTAGTTTGTAACTAACTCAACGACATCGTATTGGTTAGAACATAAGATATGTAGAAATGAAAAACATGGGTATGATTCATATGAAACATGTGTTTTTAGGAAAGTATTGAAACAAGCATGTAATGAAAGTTATGAGTAACAGAGTCAATACAATTTACATATTCAGTATGATCAGTATTTTATGATTGATATGGTCAGTACGATCAGTATTGTATGATACGATATGGTCAGTACGATCAGTATGATCAGTACGATCAGCATGGTCAGTACGATCAGCATGATCAGTACGATCAACATGGTTAGTACGATCAGCATGGTCAGTACGATCAGTATGGTTAGTACGATCAGTATTAGACGATACGATATGGTCAGTACGATCAGTATGATCAGTACGATCGTCATGGTCAGTACGATCAGCATGATCAGTACGATCAACATGGTCAGTACGATTAGCATGGTCAGTACGATCAGCATGGTCAGTACGATCCGCATGCTCAGTACGATCAGCATGATCAGTACGATTAGTATGGTCAGTACGATCAGTATGGTCCGTACGATCAGTATGGTCAGTACGATCAGCATGCTCAGTACGATACGATAAACATTATAGAATACATTTTTAATTTCCAAAATATGATAGAATACATTTTTGATTTCCAAAACATGATATAGAAGTCAAAATAGGACTTTTGACTCAACAATCTCTCCCTTTTTGGAAAGCACAACACACAAAGTAAATGTAACAAGAAATACTTATCTCCCCCTATGTTATTGGAAACTCTTATGAATAAGGAATTGAATACAACTAATTCCCCCTTAGGTATGGACTTTCCTAAGGATTGTATACATAGTTTTTCTTTGGTTTCGAAGCATTTGATTAAACCAATCCCCCTTTGTAAAACATTCTCCCCTTTTGTGAAACATTCTCCCCTTTTATAACATTCTCCCCTTTTATAATATTCTCCCCCTTTGTGGTTTACTAAAATAATGGGGTTACTTTGAGTTGCCTGAAATATTTAGAGAAAAAAAATCGCAGGACAAAAGAAAAGAATCATAACAGTCATTACAAAACAAAGACAAATTCTAAAGGAAAACAAATACAACAATCATTTGTTTTCTATTTCCTTATCCTTCTTTATAAGATCATGAAGAACAACTTTCATCTTCTTGATCTGCTTCTTGTCTTCAGAAATAGATTCACCCTGAGTTCTGAGAAGCTCTTGTTGATCCGCAAAACTCTGATCTTGATTTCTGATAGTCTCCTCCTGGACTCTGATTACTTCTTCAAGGGTATCAATTATATCTTGCATATTCTTTTTATCTTTGGATAACACAGAATTTTGTTTCTTCAACAAAAGAATTTCATCCTTGAAAGATGAAACCTTCGAGAATTCAGATTTGAAAGCATTCATTCTCTCTTGTAAGTCTTTTACTGAAGGAACATCGGCTCTTTGAGAAGACAAAAGATTCAACCTTTCAACCATTTCTCTGTCAACCTTATTGAAAGCAATTGCAAGCTCATTTGAAAACCTCCTAATATCTTCAATTTCTATCTCATGGTCATTGATTGAGCTCTCTATTTTGTATGACCACTTGGTCACCTTGTTGCAGGCCTTCTTATGAGCAACCGAACTTTATGAAAGAACTTTCAAATCTGCTTCAACTGACAAAACATTCTTTCTTAATTATTTTACAGAGCCAAACATCATCTTTTGATTGTCAGTAATAAAATCAATCTTCCCTTCCAGCCTTGGGAAATATGGAATGGTCTTCTCAACCCTTCTTAAAACATGAACAATGTAATCACTCTTCTTGAGAGAGATTGTATGTTTTGAATCAGTATCTTTATCATACGATGCCAGTTCATTTGATCGGCTCGAATCTACAACTGGCTATTTTCCTTTTGCTTTTTCATTCTGCTTTCTTTCTTCCACTTTGTCACTAATGACTACAACTTTATCTGTGTGAGAGGATTGAGCACCTTGCTTTTTTTTAGTTGACATTCTGTCCGGAGTTCGTGCTTGATCGGCATGAGAAATTTATTGAACACCTTCACTTATCTTTTGAACTGATTCCTATTTACTCTTCTTTGAACTTTGAAGAAATTCTAAAAGAAAATCTCCTTCTTCTTCTTCCATTTCTTCTATCTCTTCCATCACCTGTTTTTGTTTTCCTTTCTCAGGAATGTTTTGTACGATGGGTTCTTAATGCACTTCTTTTGTTAGTTGAGCACTAGCTTCCTCTATTGCTTTCAAGACTTTAGAGACATCAAAGTCCTGAGCCTTTATTTTCAAAAGAACCTTCTTCTTCTTTTTAGCCTGAAGGGTTTCCTCTACCCTTATTTTTTCTGCAAAAGCCTCAGTCAGGTCAAGACCGAACTTTGGATCACCTTCCTTTCTCTGTTCCATATCCCTTCTCCATTTAGCTACAACCTCTTTACTGTACTTTGGATTCTTCTTAGGATTTGAACTGTATTGTGGATCAGACTTTTGAGTAACACCAGTTGATTGAATTCCTTTGGCTGGTATATGTGCCGATTGATTTTGATCCAATTCAGCTTCTATATCTCTGACAAAAAGTTTTGAATTGTGATTAAAACAAACATTCAACTTCTTCATAGTACTTTTTTTAATCCAAGAAGGCTTCAAATCTATGGGGTTTCTTTTCAAAGGAATGTTACAAAACATCATACATTCGAAAATGAACTTCGTAAGGATGGCTGGATACATAATCATTTGGGACTTAATCACTCCTGTATTGACATTCTTTATAGTTTCAAAAACATACCCCATGAGATTTACCTTTCTCATGTTTACAAGATAGTCAAGAATAAATATATTAGAAACATTCAGATTTTGTCTATCCCCTTTCCTTGGAATAAGAAAACATTGCATCCATAAAGTGACAAACAGATTGTTCGGAGAAAGATGAGATACTTTCCTTTTATCTTCATTAATAACAAACAAATACTTTTCAGCACTTTCTCTATTAAACGTACCAACTTCCTCTGGCAGTTTATGGGATGGACAGAAAGAATCCCTTTCATTTGAGACATTTAGAAAATGAGCCTCTTGTTTCACAGACATGGATGTCTTTCTATCGTACATAGCAAAGTTTATAGTCATGTCTTTGTCGAAAGATACAGTTTTATAAAATTGACTGACTTCATCAAAAAGAACTGGATCTTGAGAATCAGGCTTTTCAACACACAGATGTTCCCACCCTTGAAACAAAATGATCCTCCTGATTGTGGAATCGTACGTATCGAAAAAATCCCGAGATACTAACCTTTCTCTATTAAAGTCTTTCTCTGTAAAAGTCTTTGAAGATATTTCGGCGGGAGTTTTAGAAGAGGATTGAGACATAAAGGTGCTGCCGATGAGAAGATCGTACGATGATTTAAAACGAGTGGAGCAGAGCTTCTCCTCAAATCCTGAAAAACCAATGTGGGTTTGGGGAGGAGAGGGGGGCTATTTATAGGCGATAATGGGGTGACCTTTGATCTTCTATGGTCAAGATTATAGAAAATAAGATCAACGGTTAGGATTTAAAACGGAAATAAAAAAATAAAAGAAATAAAAAGTACCTTCCAGAGATCGTAAGGTGATTGTTTGGTTTAGTAAAAATTAAAAGAAAAGAAAATCATAAGAAAAAAAACATCATGCCGATGGAAAACAAAGTCGTTAACATGGACTGACAGTACGATGGAAAAAAATCTTGTTTCCATGAACTGACAATACGATGGAAAACAATCTCGTTACCATGAAATGACAGTACGATGGAAAATAATCTCGTTACCATGAACTGACAGTACGATGGAAAACAATCTTGTTACCATGAACTGACAATACGATGGAAAACAATCTTGTTACCATGAACTGACAGTACGATGGAAAAGAATCTCGTTACCATGAACTGACAGTACGATGGAAAAGAATCTCGTTACCATGAACTGACAGTATGATGGAAAACAAATTCAATACCATCATCGGTCGATACAATGGAAAAGAAATTCCTTACCATCATCGGTTGATACAATGGAAAAGAAAATCATTACCATCATCGGTCGAAATGATGGAAAAGAAATTCAGTACCATCATCGGCCGATTCAATACCATGATTGTTTGACACGATGGAAAAGAAATTCAATACCATCATCGGTCGATTCAATACCATGATTGGTTGATACGATGGAAAAGAAATTCAATACCATCATCAGTCGATTCAATACCATGATTGATTGATACGATGGAAAAGAAATTCAATACCATCATCGGTCGATTCAATACCATGATTGATTGATACAATGGAAAAGAAATTCAATACCATCATCGGTCGATTCAATACCATGATTGATTGATAAAATAGAAAAGAAATTCAATACCATTATCGGTCGATTCAATACCATGATTGAATGATACGATGGAAAAGAAATTCAATACCATCATCGGTCGATTCAATACCATGATTGATTGATACGATGGAAAAGAAATTAAATACCATCATCGGTCGATTTAATACCATTATTGATTGATACGATAGAAAAGAAATTACGATAAATTGAAAAGATAAAACTGTCAATATGATAAACAAGAAACTAAAACTATCAATATGATAAAAAGAAAACTAAAACTGTCAATATGATAAACAGAAAAACTAAAACTGTCAATACGATAAACAGAAAACTAAAACTGTTAATACGATAAACAGAAAACACGTAGCAAGAGAAAAATGATAATCATAAGATAAAATGAAATAAAGTGAGAAACAAAGAAAGAAATGTTCTCCCCCTTTCTATGAGGAGTTTCTTACTATTAGGAGATATGTAAAACAGGAAGTAGATATGAATGATTATTTTAATCTAATCATTCCTAGCTTCTGTTTTATAAATTAAAATCTATCGGAAGGTAAAGGTTTTGTAAAAATGTCAGAAAGTTGTTCTTGTGTTCCAATTAATTGTAAAACAATATCTCCTTTTTGGGTGTGATCCCTAAGAAAGTGATTCCAAACATCTATGTGTTTTGCGCGTGAGTGATGTGCTGGGTTCTTACTAAGAGCTATGGAACTTGTATTATCACAAAGAATTTGAGTTTTGGAGAAACTCAATCCATAGTCAGTGAGTGTGTGTTGCATCCACAATACTTGAGCACAGCAACTTCGAGCTGCTACATATTCATCTTCAGCAGTGGAGAGTGCTACTGAGTGTTGTTTCTTGCAGGACCAAGAAACCAGAGAATCTCCTAAGAAATGACATGTTCCAGATGTACTTTTTCTATCCATTCTACAACCACCAAATTGAGCATCTGAATAACTTTTTAAAACAAAATCATTCCCAGAAGAGTAAAAAAGACCTAAATCCATAGTGCATTTTAAATAACAAAAGATTCTCTTTACGGCTTTTAAATGAGACACATTTGGATTAGATTGATATCTTGCACATAAGCATACAGAAAACATTAAGTCTGGTCGACTAGCTGTCAAGTATAGAAAACTTCCTATCATACCTCTAAAGATTGTCTGATCTACTGGTTTCCCAGTTTCATCAAGATCAAGTGTATTTGAGGTTCCAATAAGAGTGATGATACTTTTAGTTTTGTCATAACCATACTTTTTGAGTAAATCCTTAATATACTTATGTTGAGATATATATGTTCCTTCAGGTTTTTGAGAAATTTGAAAACCTAAAAAGAATGTTAACTCACCCATCATACTCATCTCAAACTCAGATTTCATTAAATTTGCAAAAGAACCAGTTAAGGATTTCTGAGTTGATCCAAATATGATGTCATCAACATAGATTTGAACAATCAAAACATTCTTGTTTTCCATTTTTATAAAAAGGGTTGGATCTGTTGTACTTGTTGTATAATTGTTTTGTAAAATAAATCCTGTAAGTCTATCATACCATGCTCCAGGGGCTTGTTTAAGACCATATAAAGCCTTGGTAAGTTTAAAAACATGATCAGGATGTTTTGGGTCTTGAAAACCAGGAGGTTGTTTGAAAAAACTTCTTCGTGAACAAAACCATTTAGAAAAGCACATTTGACATCCATTTGAAATAGTTTGAAATTGAAATATGCTGCAAAGGCTAATAGAATACGAATAGATTCAAGTCTAGCTACAGGAGCATATGTTTCTTCATAGTCTATTCCTTCTTGTTGATTATAGCCTTTAGCAACAAGTCTTGCTTTGTTTCTTAAAATGATTCCATTTTCATCACATTTGTTTCTGAAAACCCATTTCACACCAATTACAGTTGTTTCTTTAGGTCTATTAACTAAAGTCTAGACTTGATTCCTCTCAAATTCATTTAATTCATCTTGCATTTCTTTGATCCAATCATCATCACCTAAGGCCTCACTTGGACTTTTTGGTTCAAATTGGGAACGAAAAGAAAGATTTTCTATTTCATTTTTAAGGAATTTCTGGTCCTTACAGGTTGATTTACATCACCAATGATGTTATCACTGGGATGATTACTCAGAAACAATTGATTTGGGTTTTGTAAAACCTGTTCATCAACATATGGTAGAATATCTTCTGTGGTAAAAGTATCAAGAATAATTTCTTGAAAATTTTCCTTATCAGAGTGATCTAATAATGGTTGATAAAAATTTTTAGAAAACACATCCGATGATGTTGGATTGGGTTGGTTGAAAACAAAAGGATCAGTTTCATCGAATTTTACATGTACTGTTTCTTCAACAGTAAAAGTGTTTTTATTAAAAACTCCATAAGCCTTAGAAGTCGTAGAATAACCTAGAAATATTCCTTCATCAGATTTTGGTGAAAATTTGTGTAGATTATCTTTTGTATTCAGAATGAACACGTTTCATCCAAAAAACAATGAAGTATGAAACTTTAGGTTTTCGGCCAGTCCATAACTCATAAGGGGTTTTATTAAGAAATGGTCTAGTTAAAACATGATTTATAGTATAACAGGCAGTACTAAAAGCTTCATCCCAAAAGTGTTTAGCAATTGAGTATTCACTCAATATGGTTCGAGTCATCTCCTGAAGAATACGATTTCTTCTTTCAACAACACCATTTTGCTGAGGAGTTCTTAGAGCTGAGAAATTGTGAGTTATACCTTTATTACTACAAAAAGTTTCAAAATCTTAATTTTGAAATTCACCACCATGATCACTATGAATAGTTATAAATGGTATGTTTTTCTTATTTTTGACTTGGGATCTAAAAGTTCTGAAATAGGAAAAGGCTTCAGATTTCTTTGTGAGAAATTAGGACCATGTAAATCTATTAAAGTCATCAACTAAAACAAATACATAGTATTTTCTTCCAATGCTTCCAGTTTGTGTGGGACCAAAAAGATCCATATGCACTAGCTGTAATGCATCAGAAGTTGAAACTTCATTAATTGATTTAAATCTAGTCTTATGTTGCTTACCATATTGACAAGGATCACAGACTTTTGAAGAATCATATCTAAGGTCTGGTAGCCCCTTTACAAGTCTTTTCATTGAGAGTTTATTAAGGTTTCTCAGATTACAGTGTCCTTGTCTTCTATGCCATAGCCATGATTGGTATTCTATTTCACTTAATCAAGGTATGTTTTGGCTTCTATGGTCTTCTAGGTTAATAGTGTAAACATTCTCTTGCCTATGGGAAGATAGAATGACCTCATCCTTGGAATTGTGTACTAGACAATAATCATTTCTAAAATTCACAAGGTAACCTTCATCACCTAATTGACTTATACTAATGAGATTGTGCCTAAGACATTTAACAAAAAAAACATTTGAGATAAGAGCTTTTCCAAGACAAATAATATTACTTATACCAACAATCTTTCCTTGAGCATTATCTCTGAAGGTAACTTTTCCACCATTTTTTTGATCACCTTTTGAAAAAGATCTTTGTTTCCAGTCATGTGTCGAGAACAACCACAATCCATGTACCAAATGTTCTTATTGGTAAATTTCTCATTTTCCTGAAAAAGAAACAATTAGTTTTTCGGAATCCAATCTTGTTTGGATCCAAAAGGGTTAGATAAAAGAATTTTAGGAATCCACATTTGTTTTGAAAAATAAGCTTTATGAAATCCAAAAGATTGAGTTTTGTTAAGAGAACAATATTTTCTCCAGTTTCCACCACATCAACACTTAGAATAGAAAGTGTTTTTTTGAGGAACAAAATAGTTATTGCTAAAAACAGGTTTCGAATAAGTATAACCAAGACCAGAATGATTTCTCAAAGGTCTAATTTGAGAGTACATCCTGTCAATGTTTTCTTTTCCATGAGTAATGTTTGACAAACAGTTTTTCAATGATAAAATCTATCACTTTCTTTTTAAAACCAAATTTTTATTTTCCAAAATATTTGAATTTGAACTAGAGTTAGGCTCTAAAATATTTTTCATTGAAATTAAAGTTTCATGATCCTTAGAAAGTTTATCCTTATCAGATTTAACTTTCTCAAGGGTTTTTAAAATACTTTCAAAATCAGAAGTTGTCACATCATGATTTTTAGAAAGATCTGATATTTCTTTAGTCAAGATTGAAATTCTATAATTTTCTTTCTCAAGTCTCTTATTCAGTTTAGAATTTTCATTTTCAAGTAATTTAGAAAATATAGATACTTCTTCAAAAGAAGGTAATGTATCATCTTCTGATGATGAAGATTCATCATTAGAAGATTCATAATATCTGTTGTCAGTATAATTTGCATTTAAAGAGACATTTGTAATAGCTTCAGCGTTATGTACCATAGCCATGAGACAATGATCTTCAATTGGTAATATGGCTAAAAGTATGATATTCCTCTGTCCTGATGTCTCATAATCTGAAGAATCATCTGAAGAATCACTATCACTTGCACTCCAAGTATCATTTGCCTTTAAGACATTCTTTGTCTTTGACTTGTAATAATTTTTCTTGTTTATTTCAGAGTGTTTCTCTTTTCTGTCTTTCCTTTTCAGTAAAGGACAATCAGGCCTTATATGTCCTGCTTTCTTACATTCATAGCAAGTTAGCTCTGAATATTTCCTATCCTTCCTATATTTCTTTTTCAATCTATATTGGAAATCTCTATTTCCCACAATCTTGTTCATCCTTCGAGCAAGATTGGCCAACTCATTATCCGAGTTATCACTGTCACTTGATTCAGATATAATAGCTTTCTTGGCTTTAGACCTCGTAATCCTTTCAGGAATTTTAGCTATAGATGTGAAGGCTACACTTCCATTCCCATTCTTCTTTTTGTTGAAATCAGCATATCTTTTCATTCTTGTCTCGTGCTGTAGAAGAGTTCCAAAGAGTTCGTCAAGAGTAATCTGGAAAACTTTTCTATTCTCATCAATAGCTGTCCTTTTTGACTCCCATTCATTCAGCATTATATCTATGATCTTATCAACTAGAGATTCATCATCAAGACCTTTTTCTCCCATAGATAGTAAGAAGTTGAAAATTGTCATAAACCTTTGTTGCACTTTACATACTGGCTCTCCATAAGGAAAAAAACCATGATACTCTGCTCGAAGCATTGCTCTTCTTGTTTCTATAACCTTGGATGTACCAAAATGAGTGACTTCTAATTTCATCCAAATACAATTGGCTGCTTCACATGAAGATACCTGACTATATATATTCCTGGTCATAGAGCATAATAAAGTATTGCGTACCTTGTAATTCAGTTGATATTCTTGCTTCTCCTGGTTAGTGAAAGTACTGACTTCTTTGTCAGGAATTGTGTAACCTCCAGTAAGCATTATAAAGTTGTCTACACCAGTATTAATAACGAAAGTCTTCATACGATCTCTCCAATACTCATAGTCTTTCCCATCAAAGATTTGTGGTCTAGAAGGATTCATATTGTCTATTGACCCAATGTTCATTCCTGCCATCTAATACAACAAAAACTTTTCCACTCCACATGTTAGTGTAGTAAGTAATAAAAAGATAGTAATATGAAAGAAATAAAGCTTTTGATATAAATCAGTGGAAAACCACCTCTGATACCAATTGTTGGATCGAATATGTAGATATATATGTTTATTAGATGGAACAATACAAGAGGGGGGGTGAATTGTAGGTTTAAAAACCGTTAAGTTTTAGCACTTAAGAGATTAGTTTAAAAAGTCTTAAACTGATACAAGTAAAAACACTCACAATTGTATTGAATATAAAAGGATGTAATGTAATACTAATGTAATGTAAAACAATTGTATTCAAGATAAAAACAATAATCAGAGTAATACAAAGATGAATGATTGTACCTTAAATATTATAGAATCAATCAATACAAAATGTAATAGAATGATTGTAATTGAAACAATTACAATTGAATATGTAAAGAACAAAGGAAACAATAGAAATTCTTTTCTAATATAAGTAACAGCGGAAATGTAAAAGTATTACAATTCTTTTGACCCAAATAGAAGGGTTATCCATTCACCTAGGATAAAAGGTTTGTCTCACCAACACCTTGGTGAGCCCTCGATATGATGATCGACACATATGTCTGCCAATCCCCGGCAGCCCTCGATACGATGATCAGCTCGTCTATCTGCCTATCCCCGACATCCCTCGATACGATGATCGGCACGTCTGTCTGCCTATCCCCGACAGCCCTCGATACGATGATCGGCACGTCTGTCTGCCTATCCCTGGCATCCCTCGATTTTATAGGTAATCGTCACCTCTGTCTTTCAATCACTTGAAAGCCCTCGATACGATGATCAGACGCACAAGGCAGATGAAAGAAGTCACAATGTCTCTCTCTAGAATCTTGATAGTTCACAAAGTCTCTTCATTCATTTCTCAATCTTATCTTTCAGCTTAAAATGACCTCTTATTTATAGGCCTCGGGTTCCAACGGTCATAACTCCTCCAATGGTCATATTTCTCCGGAAAACTCAGAGGGACTTGGACACCTGGCATCATAACGGTCGTATTGAAAGAGAAAGCACGAAATCGTTTTGATTAGTTTGTAACTAACTCAACGACATCGTATTGGTTAGAACATAAGATATATAGAAATGAAAACATGGGTATGATTCATATGAAACATGTGTTTTTAAGAAAGTATTGAAACAAGCATGTAATGAAAGTTATGAGTAACAGAGTCAATGCAATTTACATATTCAGTATGATCAGTATTGTATGATTGATATGGTCAGTACGATTAGTATTGTACGATACGATATGGTCAGTACGATCAGTATGATCAGTACGATCAGCATGGTCAGTACGATCAGCATGGTTAGTACGATCAGTATTGTAGGATACAATATGGTCAGTATGATCAGTATGATCAGTACGATCAGCATGGTCAGTAGGATCAGCATGATTAGTACGATCAGCATGGTCAGTACGATCAGCATGGTCAGTATGATCAGCATGGTCAGTATGATCAGCATGCTCAGTACGATTAGCATGATCAGTATGATCAGTATGGTCAGTACGATCAGTATGGTCAGTACGATCAGCATGCTCAGTACGATACGATAAACATTATAGAAGACATTTGTAATTTCCAAAATATGATAGAATACATTTGTGAATTCCAAAACATGATATAGAAGTCAAAAGAGGACTTTTGACTCAACATCTTCTTCCTCACTTCCCCAAATCTCGGCCCTCTCCTCCCCTCACCGACCTCCACCACATGGTCATCCAACCACCAAGTCCTGGTGATCTCCTCCCCTCCCTGGCCTCTGCCTCCACTCCTAACCTCCCTCTCGGCCTTCACCTCAACCTTAACATCTTGACCTCCACCTGCCTCCCCCCAGCTCCAGCGACGTCCCCCCTCTCCGCTCTGTATCCTCCTAGCCTTGGCCTCCTCCTCAACTTCCCCCAAATTCGGTAACATCCAATCCTGGCCTCCGCCTCCCTGCCCCAAGCTCTAGCATCTAAGTATGAAATTTCTTCTCCTTATTTTTATAGTGGTTGATATCTCTTCCATTGAGTTGGTTTTTTTGAAATATCATCTCTCAAATATATCATGCATTCAATATAAATCTTATAATAGACTTCAAAATATATCTATGATCAACAAGTGAACCTAGAGTGGGTTTTTGATTAAAAATGTGATTCTAGAGAGCATTATACCCCACTCATTTTCTATTATATGAGTGGATGAAGAGGAATTATGGGTTGTTTGGTCTCATATATTTCTTAATTTTCATCCTATATATTATTTTATAATATGTTGAAATCAAGTGATTCATGCATTGAAATATAATCCTTCTAAATTTTCGTTATTTTGATCACTAGAATTCAGCTCTATTCGAATAATTTCATAGTTCTTAAGCATTTTGGTGATGCAATTAGGGTGATCATATCAGATGATTAGTTGGAAATGACATGGAAAAAAACCATTCAGGCATGATTATGTATTTAATCAAGACTATGTCAAACTCTCCTATATTTCATTTAGATTAGTTTTGATTATCTTACTAGTCTTATCCCTATGATTTTTATGAATGTAATGATATATATTTTCATCATTTTGACATTTTAGAGAATCACATGGAATGATGTCTCAAAATTCATATAGTGGTTTGATATTTACTTCCATTTCATTTGTCAATAAATGTTGATGGTCATATATATATTATTACTTATTCAATTCTTGAATTATAATTATTTTTTGTTGTTCTTGTGTTAAGGATGGGGACTCTTCCAGAGCTTCATGAGCTTGGTGGTGTCTTTGGAAAGAGAGAAAGGGGTGGAAAGAATCCCCCTCGAATCTGTTTACAAGTGTTTTAGTGAATTCACCAACTAATTATAGTGTAGTGAGTCTAGGATTCTCATTTGGGATGGGGGCTCTATTAATCCTCCTTCAGATATTTTATAGGAGTTAATATAGGAAATAAATTCGATATTTGTTGTGAATTCCATGATGTCATGGAGTAATGGAGGATCCTTTATTAAATCCTTGGTTAAATTTTTTCTCACTTAGGGGGAAGGATCTTTTGGTAGTAGTTCTCCCTCATGGTGTGGGGTGAGGGTAAATATAATCTCACTAGACTCCTATGTAATGACTTTTGCCTAGTATTAATGATACCACCCTTTTTAGTGGGAGGGGGTTTACATGTAATTCAAAAAATAGGACAGGAATTTGTTCATAGATTTCTATAATTACTGTTATGGATTGACCCCTCACTTTATAGGAATCCGTTTTAACAGACTCTATGATAGGGGTAGTTATGCAAGTAATGGAAACAACTATGGAGGTGTATTAACATAAGTTTTCATCGGATGATACTTAGCTGAATATTATATTTTAAAAAAGTATTTAGAAATTATTAGGGGTAAAAAGGTAATTTTATTGTATTATGCAACTTCAAATAAAATTGAAGGTTTCTTTGGTTCCATATTGTGTTGTTCACCCCAAGTATATTTTTTCATATAAAATAGAGTGTCAAGGATCATCAAAAATAATTTAAAAATATACTATATTATTTTTAGCCCATGCATTGTATGTTTTTTAATGTTTCTTATATATCATAAATAAAGTATCATATTGAGAAACCAATATAGTGATTGAATCTGAAATTTGAATTTTACCATATTCATTTCTTAAGATTCATTTTAATTGGGGATCTTGGGTGTTTTCATTCATGATATGAATAATTAAATAATTTAATTATTTAATTAATTTGTTATTATACTGATAAACCAATGAATTTAATTATTTAATCCATAATACCAAATCTTCATTGGGTTAGTTTTTCTATGAACACATGAACCTTAGAGGGAGGGGAAGAACAAGTTGGAGAGAGGGCTTGGTGATGATGACAAATCAAGGAAGAAACTTCACCTTTTTAGTGATGTTGATAAAAATTACCTTGGTTGTGAGGTAGAATCAAATAAACATCATTTCACCATAATGGTAGGGAATTTATATATGTGGATTTATCCATATTATTTCTTGATTTGAACATGGAATAATTTTCCTTAAATTGAATCAATATTCAGGTAGCAGATGTCTTTTTAACTTATGATATTTGGTTGAAATTATGATTTTGGGATAACTGATATTGGGAATAGAAATTACTTCTTTGTTTATTTATTGTATGTGAATGTAGATGACTCTTGATCATACTAGATAATCATTTATATTCTTGTGGTTTCTTCTTTTTCTCCTAACATTATTTACATGTTTATCACAAACATTAGATTCTAGCTGATGAGTCAACTAATATCATAGATTGATTTTATTTCATAATTAAAATAGGTTCCATTTATTCACATTGTGTGTTCTCTATATAGGATTATAGTGTGAGGATGTATTATAGGATAAGATAAAATGGGATAGGGGAGAATGGATTCTGGGTTTCTTCATGAATAATAATATGCACATCAACAAGATTGTGATAGGAATCATCAATCCAGGTACCAAAGGAAAGAGAGCACTTTACATAGCTAGAATTATCAAGTTTATCATGGCCAAAGGTAATTCAAGTCATATATGAATAAAAATAAGAGTAAGTAGAAAGATATATTAGGACTTGAGTAATGTTTATATCATAGAACCCAGCTACATGGAATATAGTTCTAAAGAACACACTTCTTGTAATTTGGTAGGTACAAATGATATGGATTCTAGGATATGTTAAATACCACACATTGTGTGGTTAAACCAGAAAACATGTTACCCATATTTAGATATATATTTTTTGTATATGGAATATACACCCAAGAATCCCGATTTTCCTCACAAACCATGAGGTTTAATACAACATTCTATTTTCCCTTAATAGAACATGACCAATGAAGATGGAGAACCTGTCAACTATCCCTACAGATCCTACACACCATTTTCACCTTTCCAAACATATTATAGTCATATTTCTACTTATCCTTTTTGGTGTTTGTACATGGGTTGTCAATTTCTTAAGGGATATATGATTTTAAACTTGGGAGAACATCATATACCTATACCAAGACTATATGGTGACCTAGAATCATCATTTAGGATTATATTATTACATATAACCATTACATTAAAAGTGACCTTTCACATTGGACATGATGGTGGAGCTACTTCTGAAGATAGATATGTGGAATGTACAAAATCTAGTATAAATGACCGTATCAGCATTATAGAAAACATGATTATCTATTAATAATTTTTGGTAAATATAATCTCTCCTTGATGATAAATTGCCATTAGGGAATCATTTCATCTCACCATTAATAGGAATGGTTAGAAATATACCCCATGGGTTTGGGGCATAAGATCATCTACCTAGAGATCAGATAGGGTTGGTATTCCCCCCACCATTATGGGGTTTTATATCCTCAATATATGTATTTTGTATTACCATTTTCTAAAGAATAAATTTAATTTGAATAAAAAACCCATCAAATGATAAAAAATGTATAAATAAGGGAAGAAGATATGGAGGTGTAAGGATTATTATATTTTCCAAAAACTATGGTAACAATATCAATTCAAACATTTACAAGAATTAAGGGGATGGAGAAAGAATTCCTTGATCCTAGACACCCTATTTTAAGTGACATTACTATAGAAGATTTAGTGTCCTTAAAAGATCAAATCCAAACTAAGAATGAAGGGGGAATATGTAGGTAGGATAATATATAATTTTACCTAACTCAAATTTTCAAAGAAAATATTATACAAAGAACATAAACCTGAAATCTTCTCTAAGGGAAATAATTCTACTACAGTAGACACATTTAAGGGTTCCAAGTTGGACCACATATGAAAAGATGGAACTGTTCCAAAATATAATTTGAATCTTAATATATACTCTAAGGAATAGATAGATACATTGACCTTCAATCCTTCACTAGAGAATATTGATTGAATATAAAATCAAATGATAGAATTTGATTAATTTGAGGAATAAAAATAGTGGATCATGAAACAATATCATATTTTTTTCCTTGAGTATTTAAGGAATTGAATATTAACATGGATGATTTTATCAAGACCTAGGAAAAGATGGTTTATTTCTTTGAGTACCTCATTAATTATGATCCAAAAAATATTGTATGTTATATTACATATAGATATTATAGGGTGCAAGACTCCAATATTTAAATTTTTTTGACAGGTCCAATGATGCCCTATATAATTTAATTTCTTTTTTGGATTTATCGTTTTATGTGCATTAACAAAAATACCCATAAATGCGGTCTTCATAAAAATAAAAACTAATTAATTGGTGGTTGAATGAAGGGGAATAATATAAGAAAATAAATATTATAGAATTAAGAAATTATTTAATTAATAATATTTTTTTATGAAATTATTATAAAACTGAGAATTTGATATTTCAAAAAAGTTTATAAACTATTATTATTTTATTTAAGATATTCATTATTTATTAAATTATTTTTGTTAATTTACCATGTTAATATTTGACTATAATAAATGGGTAAATATTAATTAAATAAAAATGATGACAAAGGATATATGATTTTGAATTATGACTTGTTAAATATTTGAGTTACTTGAAAAAGGTTACGTGAAGTCTAAATATAGAATTCTCTCTCAATAAAACTCATAGGTGAGCCTTTACATTCTTTCTAATCCATTCTTCTAGTCTAATCTCAAGAAACCACTCTTGAAATTTAGAATAATGGTAATATTATAACCCATAGGTTATGATAGAGGTATTCCAACCAAATAGATCAAGTCTAATCCAGTTAACTCAACATTCAAAATTAAAAGATGTTACTCCATAAAAATCCAAAATAGTAATAGATTACACTTGATACAGAAGTCATTAACAAAATCCCAAGGGATATTCCCCTGGTCATTTCACATCAATTTCCCTTATTATAATTTCTTATGAGAGCCCTATTCAAAGTGTGTGTAAAATTTAGTGTTTGATATTAATCTAAAAATGAGTATTTTATTTTTCAATTGATTTAAAATTCATTTATTTTACAGAAATGGCCTTTTCTTTATTAATATTCTTATTGTGAATTGTTCCACTTTGTATGCAGTAGGTGTTTTTAGGTAATTATTTCATTAAAAAAATCATGAAGTTATTTAGTTTATTATATTCATATTCTAGTATATTTATACCAGTATTTGATACCCATGATTATTTTATATAAATTATCTAAATGATTTTCACTAATTCTTGGAGATGAAGTGGTATTCATTAAAGTTTATTCCCTCTTGGAATTACAATTTTACCCATGGAAAATATTAAAATACAGGAATATGGGTATCGTTTAAAATATTTTTGTTGATGGTTGAATGTTTATCCCTCCCTTGATATTTAGATGGAATAACCCTTGATTAATGGTGTGCTTTAATGTTAAAAGGCGATTTTATTTTATGTTGCACCTACGGGTGGAAAAACATTTTTTTCTCTCCCTCAGTTCAACTATAATGACACATACCACTCTATAATAGAAATGAAACCATTCATGGACCATTATGGTTTGTCTTGTAGATCATCTATTTATAGGATAGAGGTAAGAATTTAATCTCTGATACTGAAATTGATGAAATTAGTTATAAATATAAAGGCATCTGCAATACAAATTTAAATTAACTATTAAGTTATTATTTTCTATATTACACATCCCTTTTTTAATTATGGTGTACATTTTGGATTGTAATATAACCTTTATTTTTCTTATTATAGATTGGATAGAAGCTAGATGTATTGTACCGATAGGATTTCAACAGCGTTTCAAAATAATTTAGAGAATTTTTTTGTAACACCCCACGTTTTTCTAAAAATAAATAGAAATTCATGGAACATTGTTTTAAATTAGATACTTATAAATATCCTTTAAACATAATTTTATTTCTTATATGTATTGAATTTCAAAAAATGGTCATCTATAATAGTGATTAGTATGCTATTTAGAGTCAATTGGAAGAATATTTTTCTGTTGAATAGTAACATACCCTAATGAATAGTAATACGAATAGTAATATGACCCTAATGAATAGTAAATTTTATTATTATTTTATCTTCTTAAGGCTTTATGATATTCACATCTTGGTTAATTTTTCATCGTGATATAGATTTTGTTATGGAATTAGAATTGATAATTTTTGAATTAAGTTTTCATTCATTTAAAAATTAAATTATTAATATTTAGAAAATTATTTTAAAAAAATGGACTTCATTTTTTAAATCTACACATCGATAAATTGTTGGGGTGAATTTTGGGAGTTTTTCGGAAATAGTGGATTTTTTCGGTGAATAGTAAAAATAATACAGTTTCTAGCTTCGGTGTGTTGATGACAACATTAATGATATAATAATTATGTCATAAATCTGGTCAACTTTTTGTATAGTTATATAAGAATTGAGGTGTCCCTAGTTGCTTATACCATGGGATAATACCATGGGAAAGCCCATGGTTTTGCAAATACCACTCATGGGGTGTTCATTGAAAATTATTAAAATATTCCCTTACTTTTCCTATAAATACCAACTCATTCCTTTATTAACATCATTCCCAATGCCACATCAATGAATATATGTCCTCCTTAATTTCATAGTAGTCTTCCCAAGGTTTCCATAGGCCCCCAACCTCCCAACCTTCATGTTCTAAGGGTTACTCTACAAGGTAAAAAAATTCTCAATTTCATTCTTATTCCATTCAAGTTCTCTTTTATGTGGTATAACTTTCAATTTTCCATACCATGTTCTTAT
The DNA here is from genome assembly GCA_963277665.1 of Viscum album. Classification (NCBI taxonomy): domain Eukaryota; kingdom Viridiplantae; phylum Streptophyta; class Magnoliopsida; order Santalales; family Viscaceae; genus Viscum; species Viscum album. The sequence continues at coordinate 1,678,588,454 of OY728158.1, forward strand.
TTTCTTTTTATTATTGATCTATTATATATTATGATTCATTTATGTATGGGTGACCCTTGTCCCATCCCTTTTTAATATTTTCTAAAACCATGTTGCGTAGTCGTTAGTCTACCAATGTTTTGTAAGAGATTTCTCACTTTTTCTTTTATTTTGAGTTCCTTCCTTATTATTTCATTATATGTCCTTACCAAAGAGGCATGAAATCTCCAGAAATCATGTATATTTTCTATTTTATCATGTTTATGTAAAATTCATCATCTTTATTCTTCTCCTCTTCCACTTAATTAAGGGATAAAAACAATGTATGTGATGTGCTGAATTACCGACATCGTGGACGATGTGATTTCCATTTCCATTAATTATTTCATGTATAGTCATGAAACCATTTATATGGTCAAACCAGGTAATAATATATATTTTATGACTCATCCATGGTTCTGTAATTATTTTTTACTCATGGTTTTAATTTATAAAACAAAATTACATCGTTATTTTCAAAGAACCACTAAAATGATCTAAAGGAACATCATTAATATTTTAACTTATGAATCATCCTAATATGAAAAATCAAAATGATAAAAGGTATAAATTATGGTAATGTAAATATGTAAATACATTTCCATTCCAATTCGGGAATTTCCCTTCCAATCAAAAAGTACATCCACTATGAACCAATCCAGAAAATCACTTTATGAACTCACCCAAAAACAGTGCAAGGAGAAAAATACCAACAATTAAAGGGTGCAATGATGTTATGAAATGATAATATAAGATGTTATAAACATAAAAATTTTTCTTTTAAATACTAATAACACACTTTTAACCATTATACAAGAAGTTTAAACAAGTTGTATGTAAGACAAACCCGAGGTAAAGGAATTCTAAACCCAATTTCCATTCTTTTGGTTAGCCTTCTACTTCATTATTTATGTACTATTTAAATTATTTGTGTGATGGTTTATGTTTATATTATGTTTCATTATGTATATTTACAGTATATATACATACTCCATCCACTCTATTAATTCTCTCTTCAATCATATGATAATTATAAGGGGATTTTCTTTAAAAATCCTCTTTTTAAATTTGGTTTTACGAAATTCCAAAGTAATTTTTTTATGGAATAATTATTGTTTTATGAGTATATTCTGGTTCTTCAGAGTTATTTATGATGAAATGTGGGACCTATATCCCTCTCCAATTCATTGGGTATGTTTATGTTAGATGTCGGCCGTATGGTTACTCCAAGTGTAACTGCGATGGTTACACAAATTATAAGGTAGCCATGAGTGTTACAAATTGTAAGGTAGCTGAGAGGGTTAACAGATTATGTAATTAATTCCCCAAGATACCTCTATGAATATATTTTTGTTCTCATGTTTTTTTTGGATCCTATGTAATATCATGTTATAGGAAGTATGTATATATAAGGGATAAGCAAGTCTTTTGAAAATGTTTTCATATGTTACAAGTATTCATGGACTAATGTGATCTTTCCTTCTTTTTCATCAATTTCTGAGCTTCTGTTCTCATCCAATGTTTTTAAATGAATATCACAGGTTAATGGATGTGTAAGACAAGGAAGTAAGCCATGTTAAATGTTGTATAATTGTCAAGGAGTCTTGTTTTAAGTTTTAATGTTTTATATTTTAAAAAAATGGAAACTATTTTTGTGGTGTCCACTCTGTAATAATGTGTAATGTTATGAATGTGTTGTCCTAATTCTCTAAATCTCTAAACTTGAATATTTCTTCAATGTAAAAGGAAGTGTTTTCTTGAATAATTTCCAGATTATGTAGATAATAAATTCGTGTCCTTATAGTTGGTATCTGAGGATGGTTTAGATAACTTTAGGGGTTAGGGTGATGTTAATAGAATACAATAAATGATTTTCACTATATGTATAATTTGAAATGATATAAAATTTAAAGATTACCATTTTGCTTCATCTAAGACAATTTTTTTCAGAATGGTTTTCCATAGAAGCAATAGGGATGTTGAAGAGGAGAGGCACAGAAAAAATGACATCCTTCCGGAACTACAGCCCAGAATGGTAGGGATTAGAACCGGGAAGTTTTTGATAGTAATGGATCATCTATCATAGGAAATAAATGGTGGTGGAATCCATGCATGAGAACCAATAGAGGTACCAAAATGAAACATGGCAGTATTGGAACATTTTATGAGACAACATCCTCCTGCATTCAATGGATCTTCTAACCCACTACCAACTGAAGGATGGATAAATGCCCTTGAAAAGATATTCGATGTTATGGTATGTTTAGACAATCAAAAGGAAGGTCTTTCCATTTATCATTTTGAAGTGGAAGCTAATCAGTGTTGGTCAGTGGTAAGGAATATAAGGGGTATAGAGGATTTTGATGCCTTATAGTGGGATGAATTTAAAAGTCTTTTCCATGAAAAATATTTTCCTAAGGTGGTGCGACTTAGGATGGAGAAGAAATTTCTTGAATTGAAACAGAAGGAGGAAGATTCAGTGGCTGGGTATGAAAAGAACATGACTCAACTAGAGAGGTATGTTCCAAATGTTATCCTAGATCTTGGTAGAAAAATCAACCACTTTTACTCAGGACTAAAGCAAGTTATCAAAGGGCGTTGGCCTCCCATGAATTTAAAAGTTAAGAGAAACTTGTACAATGAGCTGAGAGAGTAGAGATGGAGTTTTCTAATGATCATGTGAATTTTGGAAATAAAGAGAAGAATAGGTCTAGTTGGTAAGTGATGGGTAATGATCAACCAAAGAAATATGATGGTAAGGAAATCCAATATCCTGTTAGTGAAAAGTGTCGAAAGAAACACCCTGGGGAATGTATTAGCAAAACTGGGAAGTGTTTTAAATGTGGTAAATTTGGACATATATCCCGAGATTGCAATGAAAATGATCCTAAGAATAATCATGATAAGAAGACTGTAATGTTTTTTGAATGTGGTGAAATGTTTCATTATGAAAATGCCTTCCCAAAGAGAGATATAAATGATGTAAAGAAGATGGACTATAAGCAGAAAGGTGTAGTGAGATCCTTTGCGGCTACGTCAGCAAATTTCAGGCCATCCAATGATGTTTTATCAAGTACTTTGTTTGTTCACTCAGATTTTTCTAAAGTTTTGTTTGATATAGGGTCTACACATTTCTTCATCTCTGAGAACATTTTTAGTAAATTGGAAATATCACCTCAAAAAATGAGACCCGAAATTGATATTAAAACACTAGGGGAAAATATTATTGCAAATATGAATTATAATAATCTTTCTATTATGGAATGTTGAAAGACTTTACCTGAGAACCTTGTTGTTTTACCCTTATTCAAGTTTGATGTTATTCGAGGAATGGAATGGATTTTTGTTTATCATGAAAAGATTGACTTTAGAGCTAAAGAAGTGGTTTTTATAAAGTGTTTATGTTTTTATACAAGAAATAACCAATAGAATTGATAACATATCAGGAACCTAAGAAACTATTGAAAGATAGAAATGAACATTATCTTTCTCATATTGTTAAAAACAAGGTAAATATTCAAATTAATGATGTACCAGTGGTAAATGAATACCTTGTCATTTTTCATGATGAGTTACCCAGTTTCATACCTGATCGAGAAGTCGAATTCAAAATTGACTTAGTTCCTAAGGCTAATCAAATTTCAAAATCCCTATATCGTATGGCTCCAGTAGAACTTCTTGAATTGAAAAATCAGTTGCATGATTTGCTTAAGAAAGGCTTCATTCGTCCTAGCACTTCCCCATGTGGATCCCCAGTTTTGTTTATTAAAAATAAATATGGTTCCGTGAGACTATTCATTGATAATAGAGCTTTGAATAACATCACTATTAAAAAAGTATCATTTTCCTCATATTGATGATTTTTTTATTAGCCCCAGGGAGCTCAGAACATTTCCATGATTGACTTGAGATACGCATTCCATCACCTGAAGGTAAAGGAGGATGAAATCCCGAAAATAGCCCTTCGTACTAGATATGGGAATTATGAATTTGTTGTTAATCCATTTGGAATAACTAATTCACCTCTTATATTCATGAATTTTATGAATAGATTATTTTATGAATTCTTGGATATGTTTCTGGTTGAATTAATTGATGACATTATTGTATTTTCTAAAAATAAATAAGAGAAAGAAAAACACATAAGGGTTGTTTTTCATATGTTAAATGAAAATAAACTGTATGGAAAATTTAGAAAGTGTGTTTTTTTTGTCAAAATAGATTTATTTTCATGGGATCATTGTAAATAAGGATGGAATAATAGTTGATCCTGCCAAAAACAAATGTAGTTGATGAATGGCTAGGACCCACAAATGTAACTGAGATTCGTACTTTTCTTGGGTTAGCAGGTTATTACAAACAGTTTATCAAGAACTTTTCAAGGTTATCTAGCCCGATATCTATGTTAACATAGAATGGTGTTAAATTTGATTGGATAGTGGAATGTGATAATTGTTTCCAGGAACTAAAGAAGAGAATGGTGAATGCTCCAGTTTTGGCCTTACCTTCCCAAAATGGTGAGTTTGTCATCTACAGTGATGTTTCTGTAAAGGGAAGTGGTTGTGTTTTATAAAAAATGAACAGGTAATTGCCTATGCTTCAAGACAACTTATATCTCATGAGCTAAATTATCCCACACATGATTTATAATTGGATGTTGTGGGTTTTTCTATGAAAATTTTGAGGCATCATTTATATAGAACCAAATGCCAAATATACACTGACCATAAAAGTCCGATGTATATATTCACTCAAAAGGAATTAAACATGACGCAGAGAAGATGGATTGAACTGATAAAGGATTATGACTGCACAGTCAATTATTATTCTAGAAAAAAAAAACAAAGTAGCAGATTCCTTGAGTCAGAAACATCATGCATCAATAACCATGTTACATTTGGAACATGATCCCTTGATTAATGAATTGATGAATTTTGGATTAGAAGTTTTTGGTGCAAGGAATACATCTTTTTTGTTTCAGTTTTCAATGTAGTATTTTTTATTAGACAGAAATAAGCTAGCACAGAAGGAAGACCGTGAGCTACAAAAAAGGTAGAATTGGTTAAAATGGGTCAGTTTCCAGAATATAATATTGATAAATATTGTGTTTTAAGATTTTGAAAAAGGTTTTGTGTGCCTAGTGATTTTCATTTGAATAAAGATTTGTTTTGTGAAGCTCATAGTTCTCAATTTTCTATTCATCCTAGCAGTACTAAGATTTACAGAGACCTTCGGGAGTATTATAGGTGGGATGGAATGAAAAGAGATATTGCTGATTTTACCATGAAATGTTTGACATGTCAATAGGTTAAAGCAGAGAGGCAGTAATGGAAGGGGATGCATCATCCTTTACCAGTGCTAGAGTGTAAATGGGATAATATAACAATGGAATTTGTTGTGGGACTACCAATGACTTCTCGAGGGAACAATACTATTTGGGTTATTGTTGATCAGCTTACAAAGTCTGCACATTTTCTTTCTATTCAGGATAAAATGACATTGGATCAGCTTTCCAGATTGTACCTCAAGGAGATTATCAGGTGACATAGAGTTCCTCATTCCATTGTATTAGATCGAGATGACAGGTTCACTTCTAACTTTTAGAAGGGACTTTATAAGTCCTTGGGAACATAGTTAAATTTCAGTAGATCTTTTCATCCTCAATCAGATGGGCAGTCAGAACGAACAATTCAAGCTTCGGAAGATATGCTCTAAGATTGTTCAATGTACTATCATGGAAGTTGGGATCAACATCTTTCTTTAGTTTAGTTTTCTTATAATAATAATTTTTATTCCAGTATTCAGATGGCACCTTTTGAGGCCTTTTATGGGAAGCAGTGTCAGACTCCAGTGTTTTGGAATGAATTCAGGGAAATAAAGCTGATGGAGCCGGAATTAGTAGAAGAAGTGGCTGAGAAAATGAGGATTATCCAACATCACATGCGGATAGATTAGAGTAGGCAGAAACATTATGTAGATAACAAAAGTAAAGACTTATATTTTGAGGTAGGTGACCCTGTTTTCCTCTAAATATCTCCTTGGAAAAAGTGTGATGTGTTTCGGTAAGAAAGGGAAGCTAAGTCCACAGTTCATAGGTCCTTTTGAAATCTAGGAGAAATTTGGAAATGTTGCATATTGTGTAGCTTTGACTCTGATTTTGTTCCAGGTACACAATGTTTTTCATGTTTCGATGTTGAGGAAGTATGTGTCAGATTCATCACATGACTTGAGCCTAGAAGAAGTTCATCTAGAAGAGAACCTTTATTATGAAGACAAACCAGTTCAGATTATTGATCAAAGGGAACAAGTATTGAGGAATAAGGTAATCTACTAGGTAAATGTTTTGTGGAGAAACCACATGGTTGAAGAAGCAATGTTGGAGTCCAAAAATTATACCAGGGAAAAAGACCCTCAGTTGCTTATTATGTAAATAAAATTTCGAGGATGTAATTTCTAGAATGTGAGGATAATGTAACACCCCATGTATTTCTAAAAATAAATAGAATTGCATGGAACTTTTTTGTAAAGTAGATTTTTATAAATAACCTTTAAACATAATATTATTACTTATATGTTTTGAATTTCAAAAAATTGTCATCTACAATTGTGTTTAGTATGTTATTTAGAGTCTATTAGAACCATCTTGTTTTTTGGTGAATAGTAAAATACCCTTATGAATAGTAATATGAATATTAATGTGACCCTAATGAATAGTAAATTTTATTATTATTTTATTTCCTTAAGGATTTAAGATAATAACATCTCAGTTAATTTCTCATCGTGATATAGAAGTTGTTATAGAATTAAAATTGTAAATTTTTGATTTAAGTATGCTATTATTTAAAAACTAAATTAATAATATTTAGAAAATTATTTTAAAAAAATAGACTTTATTTTTTGAATTCTACCTATCGATAAATGTTTAGGGTGAATTTAAGGAATTTTTCTGAAATAGTTTATTTTTCGATGAATTGTAAAAAAATACAGTTTCTAATTTCCATGTGTTAATGACATAATTAATGATATAAAAATGATGTCATAAATCTGGTCGACTTGTGAATAGTTAAATAAGATGGGGGTGTCCCAAGTGGCTTATACCATGGGAAAGCCCATGGTTTTGCAAATACCACCCATGAGGTGTCCCCTAAAAATTATTAAATTATTCCCTTACTTTTCCTATAAATACCAACCCATTCCTTCATTAACTTCATTCCCAATTCCTCCTTAACGAAGAGATGGCCTCATTAAATTCATAGTAGTCTTCCCAAGGTTTCTTTAAGCTCCCAAGCTCCCAACCTTCATGTTCTATGGGTTACTTTACACAGTACGGAAATTCTCAATTTCTTTCTTTTTCCATTCAAGTTCTCTTTTATGTGGTATAACTTTCAATTTTCCGTACCATGTTCTTATTTACCTCTTATTCTTGATCTACTCTATATTATGATTCATTTCAGGATGGGTTACCCTTGTCCCCTCTATTTTTAATATTTTCTAAAAACATTTTGCGTAGCTGTTAGGCTACCGAATTTTTGTATGTGATTTCCCACTTTGTCTTTTATTTTGAGTTCCTTCCTTATTCATTCATCATATATCCTTATCGAAGAATAATTAAATTTCCAGAAATCATTTATATTATAGATGTTATATTTTTTATGGAAAATTCTTCATCATTATTCTTCTCCTCGTCCACTTATTTAAGGGATTAAAACATTGTCTGTGATGTGTCGAATTACCGACATCATGGACGATGTGATTTAAATTTCCATTAATTCTTTCAAGTATGGTCATGAAACCATTTATATGTTTGAACCAGGTTATAATATATGTTTTATGACTCATCCATGGTTCTTTAATTCATTTTTACTCACGTTTTTAATTTATAATACAAAATGAGGTCGTTATTATCAAAGAACCACTAAAATGGTCTAAACGAACATCATTACTGTTTTATCTTATGAATCATCCTCATATTAAACATAAAACTGATAAATGGTATAAATTATGGTACTGGAATTATTTAAATACCTTTCCATTCCAATTCTATAATTTCACTTTCAATCAAGAAGAACATTCACCATGAACCAATCCTAGAAATCACTTTATGAACTCACCCAAAAACAGTGCAAGGAGAAAAATACTAACAATTAAAGGGTGAAATAATGGTATGAAATGATAATATAGAATGTTATAAACATGAAAATGTTTCTTTAAACTACTAATAACACTTTATTAACCATTATACTGGAATGTTAGACAAGTTATAAGTAAGAAAAACCCGAGGTAATGGAATTCTTAACCTGATTTCCATTATATGGGTTAACCTTCTACTTCATTATTTACACGCTATTTAAATTGTTTATGTGATGGGTTCTGTTTATATTATGTTTTATTTTGTTTATTTATAGTATATATACAATCTTCATCCACTCTATTAATTCTCTCTTCAATCATATTATATTTATAAGGGGATTTTCTTTAAAAATCCTCTTTTAAAATTTAGTTTTACGAAATACCAATGAAATGTATTTATGGATTTATTCATGTTGAATAATTCTATTTTGGTTGTTAGGAATTATTTATGATTAAGGGTGGGACCTATATCTCCCTCAATTTTATTGTGTATTTGTATGTTGGAGGTCAACCGTATGGTTACTCCAAGTGTAACTGTGATGGTTACACAAATTGTAAGGTAGCCGTGAGGGTTACAAATTATAAGGTAGTCAAGAGGGTTACAAGATTATGTATGTAATTACCCAAGATACATCTATGATTATATTTATATTCTCATGTTTTTTGTAGATCCTTTTTAGTATCATGTTACAGAAAGTAAGTATATATGGGGGACAATCATGTCTTTTGAAAAAAATTTCATTCGTTACGTGTATTCATGGACTAATGTGCTATTTTCTTCTTTTTCATATATTACTGAGATTTTGTGGTCATCCCAGGTTTTTAAATTATTTTCATAAGTTAATGGATGTGTAAGGAAAAGAAGGATTCAATTTTAAATGTTTAATAGTTTTCAAGGATTCTTGTTTTTAGTTTTAATGTTTTATATTTTAAAAAAATGGAAATTGTTTTTTTGGTATCCACTCTGTAATAATGTGTAATGTTATGAATGTATTTTCCAAATTCTAAAAAACTCAAAACATGAAAAGTTATTCAATGTAAAAGTATGTTTTTTCTTGACTAAATTCATTATTATGTATGTAATAAGGTCGAGTCCTTATATTTTTAGATTTTGAATTTGACAATGCTTTAGATGGAGTTTGTGTATAGTTTCCTTGCTATAAATGTGTTGGAAGACTATGGTTAGGCTGAGAAGAAGATATACACAATATAACGAAATTTGGATTTAAAACAAACTATTATGTTTGGTATCACGATAGAGATACGAGTAAATGTTCTACTGGTCATGAAAAAAATGAATGAAGTCGAATAAAGAATTTGATATTTGATCGGTTTCCATTTTTCCCTCATCCCAATAGAGATAGTATTCCTGTGCAAGAAGAAAATGATATCAATACAATGAGGAAAATATTGAAGAAGATTATGAGAGAGTAAATTTTTTTTTGAATGATTCCAAAACTCTAGTATATCAGGAATGTACTAAAATGAAAATGTTAGAATTTTTAATGCAGTTATATCATGGGAACCCCATTTATGGAGTTTCTAATAATATTATTGATTACATTCTTACATTTTTGAAGGGAATGCTACCTGATGGTGCATATATTCCCTCAAATCATTACAAGTCATGGATGTTAATCCACCATCTTGTATTTGATACTAAGAAAGATCATTCTTGTTTGAAATATTTCAGTTTATTTTGGGAGGAAACAACTGACCGTAATGAAGGTAAAGAATATGGTACAACCCGATGAAAGACAAATGCATATGGAACACCATCTCGTGTGGCACAGAAGGTCATGTGGCACTTTCCATTGATTCCCAAACTTCAAAATCTATTCATGTCCATAGAAATCTCATCCAATATTTGATGGCATGATGCTAAGTGAATTAAATGTAATAAAGAGTTGGTTCACCCTACAGATGGATTAGCATGGCAGACATTTGATGCAAAACATCATAATTTTCCAGCTGAGATGCGTAATGTCATGTTGGGTATATCATGTGATGGCTTTAATCCGTTTGGTCAGATTCTTACTTCTCACAACACATGGCCAGTTTTTATTCATGTTTATAATCAACCTCTATGGATGTGTATGTAGAAACCATTCACTTTCATGAGTATACTTATATCTGGACCTTCTGATCCTCGTAATGATATAGATGTATACATGCAGCCTTTAATAATAGAGTTAAAATAACTTTGGTATTTGGGTGAGCAGACATTCGATGCTTCTTCAAAGAATATTCTTCAGAAGCATGCTGCCCTTCTATGTACCATAAATGATTTTCCTGCATATGCAATGATGTCTTGGTGGATCATTAAGTGAAAACTATCATGTCCTATTTCTATGAAGAATATATGATCTAGAAGGAATAAATATCATAGTAGATTCAGTTTCATGGGGCATCAACGATTCTTTCCAATGGATCATCAATACAGTACGAATTGTTAGAGGTATGATAATACCGTTGAGACTGAACAACCAACTCAATGTATGTTAGAAATAAATGTTCTTAATTAATTAAAATATTTCATTTTTTTATTATTTAAAGGTCAATTGTAATCTAAAAAGAGGAAGAATGTTGACACTGAAACCACTTACAATTAGAAAAACATAAGTATTTTTTTTGAATTTCTATATTGGTCTACCAATTTTTTTCATCATTTTTTAGACGTAATGAATATTGATAAAAATATATGTTAAATGTTGTTTGAAATTTTTTTGAATATCAAAAGGATGACCAATAAAGACTTTCGATCTCATTGAGATTTGTTGGATTAGGGTATTCGGCCATAACTGCATCCTATGTGTATCGGTGAAAACAAATGGAATGTTCCTTGTGCTTCTTATGTTATGACACCATCAAAGAAAGATCAATTTCTTCCAATATTGGAGAATATCAAGGTTCCTGATGGCTAATCCCGCAAAATATCTAAACGAGTCAACAAAAGAGATGTGAAACTAAAATATCTAAAAACTCATGATTATCACATCCTTCTTCATGAATTGATTCCAATAGAAATTAGGAATTTTCTATCCAATAATGTAAGGGTGACAGTTATTCAATTCACCTATTTTTTAGAGACATGTGTGCTGAAAGGATATCTATGTCATTCTTGATAAAAATGCAGTATGAAGCGCTATTAATTTTATGTGAGATGGAAAAGATTTTTCCTCCGTCCCTTTTCACTTGCATGATTCTTTTAACTATTCATCTTCCAAATGAAACACTTTTTGGGGGACCAATTTCTTTTTAGTGGATGTATCATACTGAATGAAGTATGTGCACAATGAAATCATATCTTCAAAAAAAGAATTATCCTAAAGGTTCAATTGTGATGGGTTATCTGGATCAAGAATGTGTGGATATTTTTTCACTATATTTTCTTGATGTCAACACAAGACATTGTGGGAAAATGATAAATTAAGATGCCCAATATGGGGAAATTGATCCCTCATATCCATCTCTTCCACAAACAATAGGAACTTTTGGTTATTATGCATTGGCAACATTGAGACTTGAAGAGCGGGAGATGGCACATCGTATAGTCTTTTTTTAACTGTGGTTTGTTCGATGACTATATCAAGTAATTAATTTGGATATTTATATGTTATCTCATATTATGAAATTTCACATATACCTTAAACTTTTTATTATCATTTTATGTAGGGATCATAGAGATATTATAAGTAAAGTTCATCGATCTATTTATTTGAGAAGGAGAGGGAATTTTCATATCCTAGAGTTCCCTACATAGTTAAAATCAAAGGTATTACAATTACGTTTATTAGTTTAGAAAATAGATATCTATTTAATTGTATTATTCATATATATTTCAGGTGTTAAGTTTACCTGCTGACTCTATATCTCAATAATTGAGAGCTTTTTCTTTTGGTCTAAATTCTTTGGTTCATGAATGTAAATCATAATAATCAGTGTGTATACATTTGTTACAATGGATTGAGCGGAGAAAATTAGAACACAACATGATGGCATTATGATAATCGCTATAATGGATTATTATGCCAGTGTATCAGATAGTTAGCATCAACATGAATATGTGTAATATTATGCTCTAGTTGATAAAACATTGTTATTTGATTACTACTATCAAGGTAGAGTCACTATGATGAAATGTAAATGGTTTGATTGAGTGAGACTACATGGTTCATTTATTGATGACTGTGGATTCAGAGTTATTGATAAGAGTATATTCTTTCATACCAATGAACCATACATTTTGAAATCAATGGTTAAAAAATTATTTAGTGGGAAAGATCATCAACGATTTGATTATGGTGTCATTAATGACGTAATTACTAGACATATTTTTCATGATGACGGTGACGAAATTTCCACCATTGATTTCCCCGTTGGTGTTGGCCAAAATATTTCATTTTATGAATCAAATTGTCCCAATTGTGAGATTTTATGTTGAACCTGAAGTAGTGGTCAATAATATATAGAAGCAACCATATTTTTTCACTGTTCATTCAGTTTATATTGACATGAGTTACTCGGGTTAGTTTTACTACAATTACATTAATTATGTTTCATTTTTACAATTAGTAATTAAAATAAGTCAAATTGGTTCTTCTCATGAATTTCTAATAGATGTAAGTTGTATGCATGATTTGTAAAAACTATTTCTAGAAACATTAAATTTAATTCCTATGTAAATTATGCCAAATACGAAAGAAGGTCGGAGGAAGAGACTATTTGATCCCAGTCGATTGGGGCGTGAGAGTGCGTTGCCTTCACTTCCATCACTCGGTATTATAATTGTAATGTTTTTTCTGCATTACATATAATTTCATGTTAATATTATATATCAATTTTTTAGGGATATTCTGTTCCATCATATTTGACTCATAATCCAGTTAACATGTCTATGAGTGTGGATCCTCCAAGAGCTAGATGGAGCACCTGTCATGCCCATTTCCACACTGACCTACCATCAAACACCCCTTCCACCACACCTTTCCATCCTCCTCTTCAGTCATTGGGGATATTTTTTCCATGCCTCCATCATCATCTCATATAACCTCTTATTCACATGCCATGTCTTTATCGCCTTCAGAGATGATCCCACTTATTCCCCCACCATCTCATTTGTCTCTTCTTCCCATTCGATGACTACTCCACCTCCACATATGATTCCACCTTTTCCATATCCATATCTGATGATGTATCACCCATCCTACTACCCATATGCATCCATGTCTACACCACATCCAATTCATACCATGCAGCCATCATCCGATGAGTATGTTCTATTAGCTTCTACACCAGTGCATGAAGGACACCCAAAGCATGCACTTGAATAGACACTTCTTGCAGAGGCTGCTGAGTCAAGAAAGCCCGCAGATCTATCACAGTCTATTGAGGAATCTGCAGACGGTTTTTTGATTATATCTATTTCATATTATATCGCATTATTTGTTTCGTGTTGTACCATGAATTAATTATTCTTTTCCCCCTCATTTTCATATTTAGTGGGATCTTCTGCTTGGTGATGTGAGTGTACTCAGATGAAGGAAGTTTGGAATCACCAGAAATAGCTTATGGTGGATTACAATAGACAAAATATGATTGTTGGGCCAACCACAATGCAGTGTAGAAGTTCATGGCCACTTTGCCCAAGTATCATGATATGTTTTTGGTGGAACTAGTTTCATAGAGATGTATTAGTAAAGAGATTAAGGAAAGATAATGGGATAATATATGGGTATAAAAATAATATAAATTCATATATAATATTGGTGTATTTAAATGAAATAAAAAGTTCATTGCGGATTTAGTTTAACTGTCCCGATGGAGAAGCTATTAAGACAGTAGAGTTGATGGATGTTGGGGAGTTCTGGCGCTCATACAAGCATCAGTTGTATGTTGGTTGTAAGAGCAGAGTTGGTACATACTTAGAGGGGGTACCCATATTCCCCGACTGTCCAAAAAGTCAATGTGGAAAATGCTTTCACATTGGAAGACTACAAAGATTAAGGTAATCTCAATATTTAATGGTTGATATATAAAATTTAATTCTTATTACTTATATTGAGATTATTATAGGAAGTTTCAGAGAAAAACATAAAAAATAAGGATTTGATGACATATTTGCACACATTGGGGTGCACTATAATGCCGGTTCATGAAAACAACTGGGTACTTAAATCAGGTATTTTAATGTTATACAGGATGTTATGCTGAAAATATTATTGAATAGACATAGTCAAGATTTTTTTATTTCTCATATATGGTACTAATCTAGGTTTGTGCATTTCTCATTTGCAGCAATCTAAATTGGGCATCAAAGTTCATGTAACTTATGCCAAATTATTTTGCACTATTAAAAAGAAAAAGGAAGGAAGTGAAGTAAATTCAAAGACACAAGATAATATTGTATGATTTTTGATTTATATTTTAAATATTTATACAAAATTCATAATTGAAAATGTTTATAATTTCAACAGTCTGCATTGGAGGCTCTCAATGGTATGGAAGATGACAACTTCAGGCCACATGATCATTTAGGTCAGGTATTTGGTGAGGAGCACCCGAGGAGAGTACGATGTCGACCAGGGAAAAACCTTTTCCCATATAAGTATTAGTCGTCATCGGGCTCCTCTCAAGCCTCCCAAACCTCTAAGATAGAAATTTCTCGCACTGAAGAAGATGAGGCAAAGAATATAGTTTTAGAGGAGTGCGAAAGAAGTAAGATAATGACTGAACATTTCATGAAAGATATGGTATTATTGATTCAGTACTTTGTCATCAATGCACTCCTTAAATGATGTTTCTGGTGATGCCAATGAGGGTCATAGTTGCAACGAAGGCGGTGGTGATAGAGCTATTGGTGGTGAGGATGTTGCCAATGATGTTGTTGGTGATGAGGCTGATAATGATGATGATTTTGTTGATGATGATGGGAATGGACATGGGAATGGGGATGTTAGTGATGGAGGGGATATTAATCCCCTCCATTTTTTACTTATTAGAGAGACTTATGTATGTAATTTAGGAACTTGAATCGAATTTATCTTTGGATTAGAATGGTTAATTTTTTTCATCTGAATAGTTTTGCATAAATTTTTTAATGAATTAACATAAAGCTAACATTAGAATCCTTAGTCACGAATATGGGTAAGAAATTCCCTTACTACCATAGAATACATAGCTCTAAATGATATCCCTTATAGTGAAATTGTATTCCATTTGTTATCTCTTTATTTTTCATAAATTATTGTATTGAAAAGTATAAATTAATGTATGTAAAAAAGGAATATATTCCTCAGTTTTTATTTCAAAAATTTTATTTTTTTGAAATCTGAAGTTGTTCTATTGATTAAACTGTTATAATTTTTTTGAGATCCCAAGTCCCTTGAATGATATGGTACGTGCTAGATATTTTTTTGGGTTTATAGGTTTCTTTGTAAGAAGTGTGCAGGGTGGAGGGGGTGTAGGTGAAGGGGTGGGGCTGTGTGTAGGGAGGTGGGGAGGGGCTGGGTATAGGTGGAGGGAGGAGGGGTGGCTGGGTGCTGGGGGAGGGAGGGAGGGGGCTGGGTGCAGTGGGGTGGAGTTGGGTTCTAGGGGGTGGGGCTGGGTGTTGGGGGGATGGGTGTTGGGGGTAGGGCCAGGTGTAGGGGGTGGGGCTGGGTGTAGGGTGGGTGGCACTGGGTGCTGGGGATGGGGTCAGTGTAGGGTGGAAGTGGTAGGGGTAGAGGAGGATTAGGTGTGGGGTGCAGGGGGGTGGGTTCGGTGTAGGGGTGGGGGCTAGGTGCAGAGGGTGGGGGTTGTGTGCAGCAGGGGTGCATGAGGTAGTGGGGTGTAGGTGGGGGGGGTTGTGGGTTTCCCACTGCTGGGAGATTCATCGAGCAAGGTGATCATAATATTTAGGGTGAAAATAATGTAATCCATATGTATATTTTTCTATGAATTTTTGTGTAGATGTATTTTTTTTATTAATTGTGAATTTCTGAGCTACACGAGCATTCATAAATTGTTTGTCTGTATGCACCACTTATCCCCCCCCCCCACTCCCTAAATTGGTGTTCTATTTGAATGTTGATACAAATATTTAGGCCATGTTTCTATGTTTTCTTGGAATGTGATAGAATGATCATTAATGGAACCTTATATAATGAAATGACGTGTAAGGAAATTGAATTGAATGCTCAATTGTATGGTAGTATCATGATAGAAAAGATTTTCCTTACCTGATTATTACATAAAATTTATCATAAATTAAAATGTAAACATGTTATATGGTTCCATTATTATCTTTTCAAGATTATTTTATTTTCTCCAGCATTCCAAAAATATCATATGATCAATAATAACAAAGTTATTCTATCTCACCGCATTCTTGCATTTACTATTGCATTTTTTTACTCTATATTGGGTTTTTATTGGTTTATGAAGTTATACAAGATATTGTTTAAAAGAATTCCAGATAAGATGTAATACCACACTTCATGTAAAACATGGAGCATGATATAAGCTCATTTATATAGTGATAATCATGTCATCTTTTGTTTATCTTTTAAGAAAAAAATGCAATGATTTTTCACGATTTCTGAAATATTGTAATAGTTCATTTGATCATGTCAATGCTCGGAAGCATGATGTTCGTGATGGAAAACTAATATTTAGAGGAAAATAAGTATGTAAGGTAATTCTGTTTATACATCCATGGATTCTTTCTTTTTCATTTTGGTGTTTTTTTTCTACGCAACTCGGTGTTCATGGAAATTTTGTAAGCTCATGTATGACTGGATCTTTTAATGTGTTTGGTTTCATGACGTTGTTTGTAATAGGGTTGCAAGTATGGTATTGCATAGATCTTGTATTTCATAAAGGTATGTTTCGGTAAGTTGTGTTTCTTACGAGTGGTTTCAAAGAATTATCATGGTTGTTTTTGGCCTATGATTGTATTTAGTAAGCTATGTGTGTATATTGTTTAAAATACAATGAATATTACATTAAAACTGGTCATAGAACAAAAGAAGAACACCTTTCAATTTTTATTCAAATTAATTTGTATTGATAATAAATTCTACTACCAGTTTAAACTATTGAAATTAATTATTTTTATAGTTTAATCAACTTTTAATTTATAATTGAATCATATTAATTCTATTCTGTACATGTGCAGGGGAACAATAAAACAAGGGTGTGCTGATATCCACATATATGACTATCATGCAAGATTTTCATAAAAAAGGCAATGATGACCATTTTGTTCGTATTACAACTTCTGAGAGCTTAAATATTACTCAGTTATTACTTCAATATTATTTAATATTTCAATTTATATAACATAAAACATCTAATAATTTTCCCAATCCTATTATGTAGGTTCTATTATTTTTAGTAGAAACATTAAACGTAAGTAAATTGATTATCTATCCCAATATTCCAATATAAAGGCACCATCAAAAATAGGTTCGAATACAAATTTACATTATTATCCCGGGAATAATACTAGAAGTGGTTAAGTATCATTGCTTACATTAGGAAATATTCTATTGTGAACTTTATATTAGGAGTGCTTACACTATCATACCATAATATCAACAATGTTTAAACTGGGAACGTTTACATATTTACACATTTGGCTTCATTAGTAGCAACATTACACTAGCATTTCGTACAGGAGTAGTATTCACACCACCAATGATTATACTAACATCAATACAGTAGCAGTGCTTACACAATTAGTTCTTAGACTAGAAATGTTTAAACTGGAAAAATTCGTAGCAACATTACATGTACAAACGCCTTTTCAAAATGCATATGTCTGTGAAATACAAGTCTGAAAAATCTAGGAAACATGGGAAGAATCCTGCTGAAGCTCTATCTGCAATGACAGATGCAGCCCACTCACTAGTTATGGGGAAGAGGATAGGTGGTGGGATGGGGAGGCTGTGGGGGGGGGTCTGTTGAATAGGGTGGGGTTGTGTGCTAAGGGAAGTGGATACACTGGGTTGGGGGTTACAAGTATTCATGGGGGACCGATGCCGGGGAAGAGGGAAGGGGGGTTGTCCAGGAGTGGGGTGTGCAAGGGGGTTAGGTCCAGAGGGGAGTGTGGGTGTGTACAAAGGGGGAGGGGATGTGCTGGGGGGGTCTATCTAGGGGGAAGGGGTGTGATGGGTGGGGGTTTTGGTGCTGGGGATGAGGGGATGAGGGGATGTGGCATGGTGTGTACAAGGGGGAGGGGGTGTGCTGGGGGGGGGTGTCTGTCCAAGCGGGATGGACCCATGAGGCATTGAAAATCCGGACAAACTGATTATATACCATTAATATGAAGAGTGATTCTCAATTAATATGACTATACTATTTTAAAAAATCATTTGGAAGCTTGGATCTATTTCTCCCTTGCTTGCAGGAACAAGATTAGACCCATGACGCATTGTTGTTCTTTTATGTTTGGAGGTTACTTGTTTAATAATAGGAGGTAGGTATGTTTTAGTTGAGTTTTTATTTTATTATCATTATCACATCGGCAACTTAGGCCTTTTACCGCTTTCTACAGATGGAGGGTACTTATATTCTGTGAAGGGGGCCAGAAGGGCACTGGAGGTAGCTACACAGTTTTCTTTGCAGGGGAGGGAGATCGGGGTAGTTGAGGGATTGATATTGTGTTTCATTTTTTTCGTCTTTCACTATGTTTCTTTTGTTTATTTTCTTTTCTTTCGTCATGGATGTCCGATATGCGAATGGGTCATGCAGAAATTTTATTTATTTTTGTCCGTTGTTTAAATTATTTATTTGTGCGGGAAATCATTCCTGAGTGGTGATTCCATGATTCCCAGACACTTGTTCCCACCCGTGGGAGTAGCCCATCCACCATAGTTCATCCTAGTATTCCTATATAAAATGTTTTGTCTAAACCATGGGAAGTTCTAGGAAACAAGGATAATTAGGGAGGGATTGAGAATGTTTGGAAATGAATAGTGAATTCCCATGAATAAGGATTGAGAATATTGGAATTTATAATTAGCAGATATGTTGGGACCACTTTGTGTATACGATCGTATTTGTTTTCAATAGTTGTCAATGAAGATCAAAATGAAGGAGATCAAGAATTTCTCCAATGAAATGGAGGAATGGAAATTCAGATTATTGTTTTACTGATCATAAGTTCAATGAACATGTGTCAAAGGTGACACATTGTTTAAAACAGTGAAGAATTGTGAGGCATAATCCATCTGTGGATGAAGAAGAATACATGACGGTTGATTAAGACCATGCAATTCTTCATGATTTCCTGAGAACCATGAAAGAGACTTCTTGAAGAATAGAATCGAATGATTTTCATGATTTAGAGGAATGCCTGTTGAAGAAGAAGACAGTGTGGAAGGGATTGGAATTCTGAGATGGCCATGCAATTCACATTGTCTCAAAATATGATGATTCTAAATCTTTCCTTTCAAAGGATATATATCACAATAGTGGAGTTTGTGATGAAATCATAAGAGTTGTTGATGAATCCAAATCACAGAAAAGAATATTTTTTGAAGTGTTGTGATTGTTGACAATAGAAACAATGACATACAACTTTGTTGAAAAATGGGCTTTCATGGTGGCATGTCGAGTTCGAGGTCTATGGTTAACGATTCATGTTTGATTCAAGAACATCAACAAAGGAATGGATGATCTGGAGGCTGTACAAAAAGAACAGATACAAGGTGGCGCTGTTTCCTAGTGTTTTCCAAATTTTTAGTCCACAAAATCGGAAAATGACGACATGGATTGTCTGCAAAAGGTGGTGCGCACAAAGAGGAAGTAGTGCACGGAAAATAAGGGCTGTGTGCGAAATACATGAGCTGGGCGCAAAAAATTGTGTGGTGTGCGAAATAGTGGAGCGAAGCTTTTCGCACAAACAGTGTTTCATAATCTGAACGTTGAAAAATGGTAAAGGCATGGGCTGCGTGAAAAACCCGAGCTGTGCGCGGAAAAATGTTGTGCGCAGAATAGTTGTGTGAATTTTTTTCGCAAGCAGTGTATCGAATCAGAAATACAAAAAATCAGCAAAGGTAAGAGGCACGTGAAAAATCGGAGACTTTCCCGCCATGTGCGCGGAAAATCAAACTGGTGCGCATAATGTTGGTTGTGCTCAAAATGTGTGTTTGAAGTATTATGTGCAAGAGGGGATTCATGTTCATAATGAAAAAAAATGTAGAAGTAATGAGATGCGCGAAAAACCAAGGTGGTGCGCAAGAATAAAATGAAGGTGCGTGTAATTCAAAGAACTGAGAGATAATATTACGCACAGGAAGGGGTTTTACGTGCAGGATCAAAAACACCTATAAATATGAGGGGAACCCCTCTCATTTAGCACAGCTTGACACTTAGATAGATCCTGAGCTCTGGCGCACAGATAAATTGAGGTATAGATTGGTGCGCGAAAAGAAGAAGGGTTGCGCGAAAAAGAAGGTGTTGTGCGAAAAAGGGAAGATTTTCACGAAAAAGAAGAGTTGCGCAAAAAGCCTTTTACGGGCCAAAAGTTATTTTTACACACAATGCTTAAATTTTACACACAGGGCACCGGGAAAGGTGCACGGAAATTTGGGGGTCCCACAGGCCTTTGACAGGTGCCTAGCACTCTCAAATCTGCTTTGTGAATGCGGAAGAATAGTAATCCAATTAGTTTTATGAAGAAAAGTGGTACCACACACACATATCTGGTGTTTAACATCCTCATTGTTCTTTGCGAAGAGAAGAAGAACGGTTCATGCAACTAAACTCAGATCTGCACAGAAAGAGGGGAATATATCAATACACTCAGGTGTTAGTATTTACAATCAATGGAAGAGAAGAAGAAGAACTAGTGAATCCAGTCATTGCACTAAAGAAGAAGAATTGAACTAAAAAGAGCATCAACTCTGAACCCTGATGCAAGAAATGTCTCATGCTGAACAGGAGACAAAGAACTTCATGTCTATCTATTGAGGAGACCTTTACATATATAAACTGAGTGGGAATTCACCAAAGGCAGTGAGCCAAAGAGAGTCAACGATAGTGACAAGATGGAAGCAGTGATCTTTCCTTGAACCTTTGTAAAGGCAGTGAGCATGGGACAGAGTGTCTATACCGGAACCTTGTAATCCACAGCTAGTGAAGTATAGAGGAAATGGGTACGACCGGAAACTTGTCGGCTTATGCTCCTTAGAGGTAGCCCTTAGTGGTGATCCAAGTAAAAATTTTTTGTGTCATCTCTTTTCATGTGAATGTTTCATTGCTGATCATATCCATCATATAGGTTTTACTAGTTCCTACCAACATGGGAATAAGATCCACTACTTTAAGAGGAAAAAGTTGACACCCTGATTCACCCCTCCCCTCTCAGGGTGTCCCGGGGTCCTATAAGTAGTATCAGAGTGAGGTTTACGTATGTTGGATATTCTCCAGTAATTATATTTTGAAGAGGATTTGAGTTTCTTTCCAAATGTTAACAATGAAGGGAAGTCTTGATGAAGATTCAGTCATTTCTGAGCCGAAGTCCTCATCTAGCAAGACCATGACAAACAAGAAAAATAAAGAGAAGAAGAAGCTAAAGAAGTCCCTCATATCCAAAGAATATGTAGTGTCTTGTTATCCATTCCATTCCAATAATGATGAAATATCAGGCCTGGAAAGTATCGAGCAGTTGGCTCATAATTCTTCCAGAGGAAAGGATGACATCCCTAATTCATGCTTTCAGGAAAAACCCAAAACATATATGCATGATATTCTTGAAGAAATGGTTGATATTATTTGTAGCCTATTCCAATCTATGTAGGTTGAGATCACTCGATTAGAAAGGGAATCTGACAATATGGAAAATGGATTGGATAGAAAAGTTATGGAAAGTATGAAGCTCGCCAAACAGGTGAATGTCTTTGAAAAAAAGAGGAATTCAATAAGACTCTAAAAGAAAAGATCCATGCACTTGAAGCTGAGTTGAATTAGAGCAATGAAGTCAAGAGTTTTTGTTTGGAAGAAACATACATGAAATTCAGGGAACTTGACTCTTTGTTACAAAACAACGTTAAGATGCATGAATATGAGGTTAAAAGATTGAAGAAGACTTGTGAAGAAAAGATGATCATGATTGATGATCAGATGATCATCTTCAATATTGAGGGTCAAAAATTGGAAGCCTAATTGACCAAGATTGAGAATACACATATTAAGACTTCACAAAATAATGAAATGAGTGATGATTGTACTCAATGTCCATTGGAGGAATCTAAAGCTGAAATACCTTCAGCATATGACAAGAAGATTATGAAAACTCTTGATTATCCAGATCAAGAATCAGTTGTTGCTGGTACTCAATGCTCACTAGAGGATTCTATTGTCGAGAGAACTCCAACATGTGACAAGAAGATCATGACTTCACTCATTGATATATCACAAGCAACTGAGAAAGTGAAGGTACCATCCAAACCATCTTGTAATCATGTTTATAAATACCTTCCTATATTAAGTTCAGGTTGGAAGAAAAGTTCTAAACAAGTATGGATGAGGAAAGGTGAGAAAAATAACCCTACCACCATGGCTATGGTGGATGGGAATAAAAAATAGGAAGTTGGTTCCTCGAATAGAGGACAAAAATTAAGAATAAGGCCCAAAAACGTCATAAATAAGATACAAATAAGAAATGATTTGTCGGTCAATGTTGGTGCTACAACAGATTTGGGCATTGTGTGCTTGATTGTTGGTACAATACCTTTAATGGAAAAGCACAAAGAATGCATGTGTCAAAAGGAAGAAATCCAGAGAAGAAAAAGCAACATCTGTGTCACGACCCGCCCTCGGGGTCCGTGCCGTGACTACCCCAAGCCCGCCTTCCATAGGCCAGGGGCTTGGCGACTAGCACCAAGGCGTAAATCCCGGTAAAAAGGGAAGGCATTGCCTTTGTAAAGTAAACAAACACCACAGAGTAAGCAAGCGAAAAGTAAACACTAAGAAAAAGCAGGGTACAACTGAAAGTGCGGAAAAGTTAATGGGCCAGTATACAAACCCAAACTGAAAGTAAAGTACAACTCGAAAGGGAAAACAGCAACTGAAAAGTAAAAGAAGCTACACCGAGCTGTCCACCGGAAATCCCACCTGAAGGGTGGGTACAGATAGCTCCACAGCTCCACAGGTCCCGCCGTCCGCTCCGAGCACGTCCCGCCCAGTGGTCCACCTCCAGGTACCGTCCTACTCTGCAAGCCTCAGCTAAGGTCAACGCTGTCCGTCGTCTGCAACCAACACAACGTAGTGCGGGCAAAGCCCGTGTAGGGGTTAGTATAAGCTACTCAGTAGGGACCCCGAGACCCATGAAGGTCTCTCAAATCCACAAAGGATAAACCACGAAGAAAGGTACAATCACAAAGTATCAACCGACACTGCTTAGGTATATGCCCATACATATACCTAAGTCATGAATTTCAAATATGTACCAACCTCCGAGCCCAAGTACAACTCAGTCCACACAGGAAGTAAACGTATTCCACACAGGAAAGCAAAACGTAATCCACACAGGATTGCACAACACAATCCACACAGGAAAGCAACAGGATTCAGCTCACACAGGTATACTTCTTCAAAGGACGATAAAGATGATCTCTGATCCATCTAAGTCATCGGACCCACGAAGGATCGATAGGTAACTAACCCCCAAAAAAGACCCACACAGGATCGGGCCCACGTAGGACCTGTAGGCGCTGGTACACACAGGACCGCTGAGCGCAAGGACCCACACAGGATCGGACCCACACAGGATCGGGCCCACACATGACCTGTAGCACTGATCCACGTAGGATCGCTGAGTGCTGTAGTCTTCGTCGTCGAATCCACACAGGATCTCTGTACTGTCGTCGTCGCAGTCACAGTAGCAGTAGTAGCAGTAGTAGTCACGGTAACAGTCGCAGCCAGCACTAGGGTTCCCGCACACAGCAAGCTCGTTCGGAGGGTCCGCTCCACGAGCCGAGAGGCTGATACATCAACTGTCACAAAGTCCAGAGTTGATGTATCCAAAAGTTCCGTATCGTCAACAAGAACTCAACGCAACAGACAGCGCGTCGATCGGACGCCCGGTCTGAGAGTTATTGGCATTTTCGTCCCCCGGGGCCCGGTTGGTTTTTAAGGCAAAACCAACCCGACTGTACTCCACCTGCGTCCAAACCTCAGGCGGAGTATGCCAAAAGATCCGTCTCACTAAGAGGAACACAACACGGCTGACGGCACGTCAATCGGACGTCCGTAGCTCAAGATTTGAGTGTTTCCGCTCCGAAGGCCCGGTTGGTTTCGTGAACGAACCAACCCGGCCGAACTCAAAGTAATCCGAAACATTGAGTGCGATATACCGAAATGACCATCTCGATCCAAGGATCGCGTTGCCGCAGACAGTTCGTCGATCGGAGGTCCGTGGCTCATGTTATGTCCAAAAGACCGAAACTGATTCGAAACGGGGGGTCCGGGTCCGGGCCGACCCGGCCCGACCCCCCCTGGGTCAACCCGACCCGGGTCCGACCCGGCCCGGCCGGCCGGCGGCGCGGCGGCGCGGTGGCGCGGTGGCCTGGCGCCGCACGGAGGCGGCACGCGGGGGGAATCAATCCCCCCCCCCCCTTGATTGAAGAGGTGGCGCGGCTATATGCCGCGCCCTTTGAAAAAAAGGCCCCCACGTGGGGGTCGGCTTGAAGAAAAAGCGGGGGGCCTCCTGCCCCCCTCAAGGGAACCTCCCTCCTCTTAAATGAGGAGGGTTTTAATGCTGGCCGGGGGAATATATTTCCCCCGGCCTTTGACCTTCCGGCCGGCCAACTGCCGCCCGGTTTTCTCCAACGGGACCGGAAAAATCCGGTCCCCTTTTCGGCTTCCGACGCCGGCGGCCCGGCCGCCGGTCTTCTCGTTCCGCCGCGGCCCGGAACCGGCCGCGGTGTTCGTCGTCCGACGCGGTGCGACGGCACCACGCCCCTCCTCCGCGCCTTTGATTTCCCTCAACGCGGCGCTACGGCGTCACGTTCTTGATGATTCTTCCATGGCGCGGCACGACGGCGTCGCGTAAAAAGATTTGGGCGAATATCCGCGTGGTGCGACGGCACCACGCCACCGTAATTCATCCGCAAAATAAAACACCAATAACGAAGGAGGGGGTTCGGCCGTGTTCATGCGGTCCGGCCCCCTCACGTTAAAACACAACTTAAATATTCAATATCCTCACGTTAGTCATGCGAACCACGAGCAAGAATAAAAATAATTAAACAAAATCAACAACCCCTACCTTGGGTATAGGTTCGAAGATTTTTCAACGTCCCACGGAAGACAACGTCGCGGAGGTCGGGCGTCGCGGTAGTCGTTCGTCAAATCCTTTGACGAATAGATACGCCCGAATAGATACGTCGTTGGAGAATCTTCGTATGCCGACGAAGAAGGTCCGAGGAGGAAGCGGCGTTCCCTCTCGTTGACACGGAAGACGAAGAAGAGAGGAGTGGCATTCTTCGTCGGAGCTTGAGCATTCTTCGTCAAGTTGAGCGTTCTTCGTCAAAGATTGAAGAAGGAAGAAAAAGCTCTCAAACCTCTCAAGATGAATAAACAAAACAAACGAAATAAAATAAGGTTCCTCCTTATTTTATTTACCAAGCCAAGGAATTCAAAACTTCAAATTCAAAAACATAACACTTAATTAATTATACATGTCATGTGTAATTAATTAGATGTTAAGTTAACAAACTTTTAAGAGGGAGAGAGGGGAGTTTAAGGGAGAAGATGAGAGGTTTAGGTTCGTGTGGGTCCCACCACACTTAATCCTCTCAAGGGAGGTTAAGTGGGTGTGGGTCCCACCCCTAACTCCCTTTGATAGGAGTTAACCTACAAAAGTAAAATAAAAATAATTCCACATTTTTTTATTCAACTTTTTATAATTCTCCCAAAAACTAACTTTCGTCCCGCAACAAACGCAACTTCCAAAAAGGTCTCTTTAAGCGAATATCGGCGCTGCGAGTTCATCGGTGCCCTCAGATTTCAATTCCGAGCACCGGATCAAAAGTTAGGAATTCCCGCTCGTTCGTTCACTGAACGTACCCGAGCCAAACTTCGGAAATTGATTCTGGGCACTCCGGGCCTCGGAATCAGGTGCCGTCTGAAACCGCGCTCTTGTAAAATTCTAAAGAAAATTAAGAAAAAATTTCCCTTGAATTTTACGGGTCTTTACATTACTCCAACCTCAGGGCTTTACGTCCCCGTAAAGATACATCAAAAACTAGGGAAACAAATGAGGGTACTGAGCACGCATCTGAGCCTCCCGCTCCCATGTGCTCTCCTGGAGATTCCCGTACTACCATCTGATTCGCACAAGAGGAATCGATCGCCCACGCAGGACCCGCTCCTGTCGATCCTCTATCTCCACCGGGACCTCCGTAAAAGTCTCCCCATCGTCAACGTCAAGCTCCCCATGATCAATGATGTGCGTCGGGTCGTGCACGTATCTCCTTAGCTGAGACACGTGGAAGACGTCGTGCACCCGGTGCAACTGAGGTGGTAGAGCCAGGCGATAAGCCACCTCACCAATCCTGATGAGAATCTGGAAGGGTCCGATGAAGCGCGGAGATAACTTGCCGCCTCGGCCAAATCTCCGAATACCACGTCGAGGTGAGACCCGCAAGAAGACGTGGTCGCCATCCTCGAACTCTAGTGGCCTCCGCCTCCCGTTAGCATATGACTTCTGCCGGCTCTGTGCTGTCCTCATCCGCTCCTGGATGACCTGGACCTTCTCTGTCGTGGCCTGGACCATCTCCGGTCCCACTAGTGCTGACTCCCCAGGGTCTGTCCATCACAAAGGAGATCTACAAGGTCGGTCGTACAATGCCTCGTACGGTGTCATCCCGATGGTGGAGTGGTAGATATTGTTGTACGCGAACTCCACCAAGGGTAGGTGTTCCTCCCAGCTACGACCAAAGTCGAGGACACATGCGCGGAGCATGTCCTCGAGAGTCTGAATGGTCCTCTCCGTCTGACCATCCGTCTGAGGGTGAAAGGCTATGCTCAGACGTAGCTGCGTCCCGAACGCCTCTTGTATCCCCTTCCAAAGCCGGGAAGTAAAGCAGGCATCTCGATCGGAGACGATATATGATGGCACACCGTGGAGCCACACAATCTCCTGAACGTAGAGATGTCCCAAGCTCTCTACTGAGCCCTGCTCTCTGATGGGTAAGAAGTGTGCCGACTTGGTGAGTCGGTCAACAATCACCCAGATGGAGTCGTGACCTCTGGAAGTGTGTGGAAGTCCAGTCACGAAGTCCATAGATATTCCATCCCACTTCCACTCCGGAACCTCCAAGGGTTGTACCAAGCCTGCTGGTACCTGATGCTCTGCCTTCACCTGCTGGCAGGTGAGGCATCGAGAAACGAACTCTGCTACTGCCTTCTTCATGCCCGGCCACCAGTGCTGTCGTCTGAGGACCTGGTACATCTTCGCCACTCCAGGATGTACCGACAAAGGAGAAGTGTGAAAATCTCTTAGCACTTCCTCTCGCAAATCGACTGGTACCATGGTACGTCCTCTGAAAAGGATGTCGTGCTCTGCTCCAAGGGAGAAACCATCAGGTGCCTGTCCCGAGGATATCTGTGCACGCCGTGTCTCACAGTCAGCGTCCTCACGCTGTGCCTCTCTGACCCGCTGCAGTAGTGGAGGAGTGACTGTGAGAGACTGAAGGAAGGCTGCTCTATCTCTATCCATGAAGGATATCTACAAAGAGGCTAGCTGCTCCGTCGCCTCCTCAAGTAGCTGAATTCCCATCCTCCTGCTAAGGGCATCGGCTACTACGTTCCCCTTCCCAGGAGTATAGACTATCTCAAAGTCATAGTCCTGGAGGAACTCGAGCCATCGCCGATGTCTCAGGTTTAGGTCCTTCTGCGAGAAGATATACCTGAGACTCTGATGATCAGAAAAGACAGTAAAGTGCTCGCCCATCAGATAGTGTCGCCATGTCTTCAGAGCGAAGACCACTACTGCTAACTCCAGGTCATGGTTAGCGTAGTTCTGCTCATGCGGCCTCAACTGACGTGATCCATAAGCGATCACTGCCCGCTCCTACATCAGAACACATCCGAGTCCGGTCCCTGAAGCATCGCAGTAAACTACGTACCCTACTCCCTCCTCAGGCAACCTCAAGATAGGTGCGCAGGTCAATCTCTGTCTCAGCTCCTGGAAGCTCTACTGACATCTGTCTGACCATAAGAAGGGTTTCCCCTTCTTCGTCAAAGCTCTGAGTGGTGTCGCAACTCTAGAGAAGTCTGGCACGAATCTCCAATAGTATCTAGCTAGTCCCAAGAAACTCCGAACCTCAGTCACGCTCCTGGGTGGCTCCCAAGCTAACACAGCCTCAATCTTCACGGGATCAACTGCAACTCCCGCCTCAGAGATAACGTGTCCCATGAAGTGGACCTCACGTATCCAGAACTGGCACTTCGAGAGCTTACCATAAAGCTGGTGCTCTCGGAGTGTGTCTAGTACAACTCGCAAGTGATAGGTGTGCTCCTCCTCTGTCGTAGAGTAAATCAGAATGTCGTCGATGAAGACCACGACAAAACGATTGAGGTATGGCTGAATGATCATGTTCATGAGAGCCATGAACACTGCTAGAGCATTGGTTACACCGAAAGGCATAACCAAGAACTCATAGTGTCCATACCGACATCTGAAGGCCGTCTTCTGCACATCCTCGTCTCTGACTCTGAGCTGATGATAGCCTGACCTGAGGTCTATCTTCGAGAACCACCGTGATCCCTTGAGCTGATCGAATAGGTCATCAATCCTCGGTAGAGGATACTTGTTCCTCACTGTCACCTGGTTCAGGCGACGATAGTCAACACAAAGACGCAAGCTCTCGTCCGCCTTCTTGGCGAACAAAATCGGGGCAGCCCAGGGTGAAACACTGGGTCGGATGAACCCCTTGCCCTGCAAGTCCTCCAACTGTACCCGTAGCTCTCGAAGCTCGGCGGGGGCCATCCGATATGCTGGAGTGTATATCGGGGCTGTCCCAGGGTACAAGTCAATATAAAAGTCTACCTCTCTGCGAGGAGGTAGCCCTGGAACATCGTCGGGAAAAACGTCCGCAAACTGATCCACCACTGAAGGAAAACCAGGACTCCGCACGTCAACTGCTCCAAGGATAAGGCTAGCCAACTAATGAGTGATGGGCTGTCCTCTCCTCCGCGGAATTCTATCATGTGCTGCTAAGGCTCCCTTCTCGCCGGTGAAGGTGAACCTGCTCCCGTCGGTGCATACACATCGCACCTTGCGCCTAAAACAGTCAATCTGTGCATGGACCGTAGATAGCCAATCCATGCCCAAGATGACGTCGTAAGGCCTCGAAGCTGCTACAAGAAGATCCCAGCCGAAGCTCTCGCCTCCTAGAGTAATCTCACACTGCCGGCACCAGTGCGTAATCGTCGAGTCTGCTCCCGTAGAAGTCTCTAGCTGTAAGGATTGAGCCAACAGCTCTGTCGGAATCTCCGAGCTCCGAACAAGGGCAGCGGCTATGAAAGAGTGACTCGCTCCTGTGTCTATAAGAACTGCAGCAAGGGTGGAATAGACACAGATAGTACCTCGAATCATCTCGGGTGCGCCGTGGTCATAGGCCTCTGCTGCCTGGAGCTGTGCCTGTCTCTGCCCGCCAGCTCCCTGTGGTCGGGCTGGACCTCCTGGTGGTGGTGGTGGCAGAGCCTCAAAGCGTCGCCCACCACCGGCTGCTCGTCCAGCTCCTCTGCCTCGTCCGCCTCCTCCCTGCGGACCGCCACGGTCGACCCTCTGCCTCTGCCTCGGTGGTCCCTCAACCGTCTGCTGCTCCTCGGCACGGCGGGTCGGGCAGTCATGAGCCATGTGGCCCTGCCCGCCGCACGAGTAGCACTGTCTGCCTCTCGAAAGACTGGCTCCGCGCTGTGTGCCCCGCACTGCTGAGCCAGTGTCCTGAGGTCGTCTGCCCAAAGGCATGGTCTGTCTGGACCCCTGATTCATCCGTCGACTGCCTGCTGCAGATGACTCTGCCACGTGCCGCCCTGCGGTGGGTCGCTGCGCTGGTGTAGACTCAGCAAGGATGCTCTCGATCAGAAGGGCTCACTCCAGTACTCCTATCTGAGTCGGTATGCTGAGGGAGATCATCGATGCCCTGATCTCGTGTCTCAAACCCTGCTCGAAGGTCCGGGCCCGGAAGAATGGGTCCCGTACCATGTCGGTCGAGTAGCGCGAGAGATTAGTAAATCTCGCCGAGTACTGAGCGACCGTCATGCTGCCCTGCCGCAGCTGAAGAAGCTCCTGGATACGCACCGCACGAAGGGTGGCTGGGACGAACTCCGAGCGGAAGAGGCTCTCAAAGTCCTTCCAAAGTAGAGATGCCTCATCGTGCACCTGGAGCATCAAGCTCCACCATCGTCCTACTGCTGCGTGTAGTAGGCTCGCAGCGTGGATCACCATGATGTCTGCTAGTGTCCTCACTAGCCAAAACACTCGTACCACTGCCTCCAGCCAGTCCTCTGCTGCCTGGGGATCCGTCTCCCCGCGAAACCTGGGCGGTCGCTGGCGCTGAAACTCATGCAGTGCGCTGAGGCGACGTGCATTGTCAGCGGCTGCTGCTGGAAGCATCGGGGGCTCGGCGGGTAGAGCTACCGCCGATGCCACTGCTGACAAAGGGCCCTGCACCGAGGCCTCGTCGCTCGGTGGGCTGTCGTCACGCTCGACTCTCGAAACCCTAGCTGGCTGCCGTCGTGGGGCCATCCTTAAAAGGAAACAGGTGCTCCACGGTCAGAACAGTATACCTGGTGAGCTGATATAAGTAATCACAAAGAAAACATTTAAACACACACGCATTCAATGTTTTCGTGCATTAATTCGGAAATCAGAAGTCAGGGTCATGGTGTACGGATACGTCGGCCGCCGCACCAACACTGGACTCCCTGGACTGATAACCACACTCAATACGCTAAACATTATTGCTTCACATAGAAAAGATCAGAGTTCGCGGTAGAACCGAACTCCTCTGATACCAATTTGTCACGACCCTCCCTCGGGATCTGTGCCGTGACTACCCCAAGCCCGCCTTCCATAGGCCAGGGGCTGGCGACTAGCACCAAGGCGTAAATCCCGGTAAAAAGGGAAGGCATTTACTTTGTAAAGTAAACAAACACCACAGAGTAAGCAAGCAGAAAGTGAACACTAAGCAAAAGCAGGGTACAACTGAAAGTGTGGAAAAGTAAATGGGCCAGTATACAACCCCAAACTGAAAGTAAAGTACAACTCGAAAGGGAAAACAACAACTGAAAAGTAAAAGCCGCTACACCGAGCTGTCCACCGGAAATCCCACCTGAAGGGTGGGTACAAATAGCTCCACAGCTCCACAGGTCCCGCCGTCCGCTCCGAGCACGTCCCGCCCAGTGGTCCACCTCCAGGTACCGTCCTGCTCTGCAAGCCTCAGCTATGGTCAATGCTGTCCGTCGTCTGCAACCAACACAACGTAGTGCGGGCAAAGCCCGTGCAGGGGTGAGTATAAGCTACTCAGTAGGGACCCCGAGACCCCTGAAGGTTTCTCAAATCCACAAAGGATAAACCACGAAGAAAGGTACAATCACGAAGTATCAACCGAAACTTCTTAGGTATATGACCATACATATACCTAAGTCATGAATTTCAAATACGTACCAACCTCCGAGCCCAAGTACAACTCAGTCCACACAGGAAGTAAACGTATTCCACACAGGAAAGAAAAACGTAATCCACACAGGATTGCACAACACAATCCACACAGGAAAGCAGCAGGATTCAGCTCACACAGGTATACTTCTTCAAAGGACGATAAAGATGATCTATGATCCATCTAAGTCGTCGGACCCACGAAGGATCGATAGGTAACTAACCCCCGCAAAAGACCCACACAGGATCGGGCCCACGTAGGACCTGTAGGCGCTGGTTCACACAGGACCGCTAAGCGCAAGGACCCACACAGGATCGGACCCACATAGGATCGGGCCCACACAGGACCTGTAGCACTGATCCACGTAGGATCGCTGAGTGTTGTAGTCGTCGTCGCCGAATCCACACAGGATCTCTGTACTGTCGTCGTCGCAGTCACAGTAGCAGTAGTAGCAGTAGTAGTCACAGTAACAGTCGCAGCCAGCACTAGGGTTCCCGCACACAGCAAGCTCGTTCGGAGGGTCCGCTCCACGAGCCGAGAGGCTGATACATCAACTGTCACAAAGTCCAGAGTTGATGTATCCAAAAGTTCCGTATCTTCAACAGGAACTCAACGCAACAGACGGCGCGTCGATCGGACGCTCGGTCTGAGAGTTATTGGCATTTTCGTCCCCAGGGCCCGGTTGGTTTTTAAGGAAAAACCAACCCGACCATACTCCACCTGCGTCCAAACCTCGAGCGGAGTATGCCAAAAGATCTGTCTCACTAAGAGGAACACAACACAGCTGACGGCACGTCAATCAGACGTCCGTAGCTCAAGATATGAGTGTTTCCGCTCCGAAGGCCCGGTTTGTTTCGTGAACGAACCAACCCGGCCGAACTCAAAGTAATCCGAAACCTTGAGTGAAATATACCAAAACGACCGTCTCGATCCAAGGATCGCGTTTCCGCAGACGGTTCGTCGATCGGAAGTCCCCGGCTCAAGTTATGGCCAAAAGACCGAAACTGATTCGAAACGGGGGGTCCGGGTCCGGGCCGACCCGGCCCGACCCCCCCCCCCCCCTGGGTCGGTCCGAACTGGGTCGACCCGACCCGGGTCCGACCCGGCCCGGCTGGCCGGCGGCGCGGTGGCGCGGCGGCCTGGCGGCGCGGTGGCGCGGCGGCCTGGCGCCGCACGGAGGCGGCACGCGGGGGGAATCAATCCCCCGCTTGATTGAAGAGGCGGCGCGGCTATATGCCGCGCCCTTTGAAAAAAAACGGCCCCCACGTGGGGGCCGGCTTGA
Source organism: Viscum album (assembly GCA_963277665.1). Lineage (NCBI taxonomy): Eukaryota > Viridiplantae > Streptophyta > Magnoliopsida > Santalales > Viscaceae > Viscum > Viscum album. The sequence goes on from OY728158.1 coordinate 1,678,621,544, forward strand.
AGAAAAACCGGGGGGCCTCCTGCCCCCCCTCAAGGGAACCGCCCTCCTCTTAAATGAGGAGGGTTTTAATGCTGGCCGGGGGAATTTATTTCCCCCAGCCTTTGACCTTCCGGCCGGCCAACTGCCAGCCGGTTTTCTCCAACGGGACCGGAAAAATCCGGTCCCCTTTTCGGCTTCCGACGCCGGCGGCCCGGCCGCCGGTCTTCTCGTTCCGCCGCGGCCCGGAACCGGCCGCGGTGTTCGTCGTCCGGCGCGGTGCGACGGCACCGCGCCCCTCCGCCGCGCCTTTGATTTCCTTCAACGCGGGGCGACGGCGTCGCGTTCTTGATGATTCTTCCATGGCGCGGCGCGACGGCGTCGCGTAAAAATATTTGGGCGAATATCCGCGTGGTGCGACGGCACCACGCCACCTTGATTCATCCGCAAAATAAAACACCAAGAACGAAGGAGGGGGTTCGGCCGTGTTCATGCGGTCCGGCCCCCTCACATTAAAACACAACTTAAATATTCAATATCCTCACGTTAGTCATGCGAACCACGAGCAAGAATAAAAATAATTAAACAAAATCAACAACCCCTACCTTGGGTATAGGTTCGAAGATTTGTCAACGTCCCACGGAAGACAACGTCGCGGAGGTCGGGCGTCGCGGTAGTCGTTCTTCAAATCCGTTGACGAAGAGATACGCCCGAAGAGATACGTCGTTGGCGAATCTTAGTATTCCGACGAAGAAGGTCCGAGGAGGAAGCGGAGTTCCCTCTCGTTGACACGGAAGACGAAGAAGAGAGGAGTGGCGTTCTTCGTCGGAGCTTGAGCGTTCTTCGTCAAGTTGAGCGTTCTTCGTCAAAGATTGAAGAAGGAAGAAAAAGCTCTCAAACCTCTCAAGATGAATAAACAAAACTAACCAAATAAAATAAGGTTCCACCTTATTTTATTTACCAAGCCAAGGAATTCAAAACGTCAAATTCAAAAACATAACACTTAATTAATTATACATGTCATGTGTAATTAATTAGATGTTAAGTTAACAAACTTGTAAGAGGGAGAGAGGGGAGTTTAAGGGAGAAGATGAGAGGTTTAGGTTCGTGTGGGTCCCACCACACTTAATCATCTCAAGGGGGTTAAGTGGGTGTGGGCCCAACCCCTAACTCCCTTTGAGAGGAGTTAACCTACAAAAGTAAAATAAAAAGAATTCCACATTTTTTTATTCAACTTTTTATAATTCTCCCAAAAAATAACTTTCGTCCCGCAACAAACGCAACTTCCGAAAAGGTCTCTGTAAGCGAATATCGGCGCTGCGAGTTCATCGGTGCCCTCGGATTTCAATTCCGAGCACCGGATCAAAAGTTAGGAATTCCCACTCGTTCGTTCACTGAACGTACCTGAGCCAAACTTCGGAAATTGATTTCGGGCACTCCAGGCCTCGGAATCAGATGTCGTCTGAAACTGCACTCTTGTAAAATTTTAAAGAAAATTAAGAAAAAATTTACCTTGAATTTTACGGGTCTTTACAATCTGCAGGACCAAATGCATCTGTTTATAGTAAACGGATTTAGAATGCCTCATAACATCTATGATGTATGTAGCGGTAGTGGTCACAAGAAAGAAGCATGCCTATGTCAACAGATATCAAGAGCTGATAGGGACATAAGACCACAAAAGCCAGCTAAGAAGGAAGAATATTCCTTGGGAAGAAATTAGAAGAATTGTGTGAACACACATTCCCCCAAGAAGATCTCAAGTAGGGAATCTGAGAAGACCCAGGATTTTAGATCCATGAAATTGAAGGGTCATTCATCCAAAAAAAACACTAAATGGGATGAAACTCAGATGAACCCATGTGGAAGACCCAAAACAGCTGCAACAGTTCCAAATGACATATTGTTCATCTGGCCCGATGATTTGAAAAGAATGAGGAAACATGAATATGAAAAGTCCAAGGCTGGTGACAAAGGAAAAGAAAAACTTTCACATGATAAAGACACAGTGCATGAGAGATTGAAAACCAAGAGAAACACACATGTCAAAGAAGTTCTATGTGAGAGATGTAAGAAATATGGTCAAATTGCAAAAGGTTTCCTAACCTTAATACTAGAGCAAGAAGAAGTCCTTAAGAGGAGTAATAATGTATTATTCATGCTGTATGTTAAGAAGAACAATTCCTCACAAAATTAGAAGATAATGTGAAGAAAGCCATGCCACATCAACATATTTCAGAACACATGGTCAAATGGGCAGGCATGAAGACTGGAGTGAACAGAGGAACATGGTTGAGAAAATAACCACAACCATACAAAACTTGTCGATGAAGAAAGGAGGAACCACCTTATTCCCTTATTCATTTTTTATTGTATTTGTGATTATAATGTAGGGAATTGAAGGTGAAGCATGCTCTCTGGGGCAGAACATGAGAAGTAGTGAATGCTGTCAACTCTTGATAGCCAAGCTAAAGAAGTTTCCATTCTTAGTAGATTCTTCAATTGATATTAAATTATTAATATGATGAAGGATCACTCTTGATGAATATGATGAGGAGTGTTTCCCTTTAGGCGGAGAAAAATGAAGAAGCTTCCAAAATCATTGTTTCAATCAATATCAACCCCATCTGGTATCAAATGCAGTTACTTTGATAATTTCTTGAAGAACATGTCATTGGAGATGGTATGTCATTTCTCAATCTCTCAACCTTGGTTACATAGATAATTCTACAATGGAGGAGTAATTGAATTGATCAGTGACATAAAAAGAATGGATGTTCCCCAAGGCCACTTATCCTGCCAATTGCAATTGAATGTTTTTGATCTGTTCGTTTGTAACACCCCGAGATATTATGAAAAAATATTCTTTTTAATTTCATTAATGTCTTGTGTTATACGCTACCCCAATAGTTTCTTTCACAACACACATCTCTGACCTGGCTTGAATTACACGCAATCGTGACCTTCCACGATAGCGTGTGTTGTACGCAACACCAAGTTTCGCTAAACAACGATATGCTATTAAGATATTATTAAAACTAGCCGTTATGAATAGTAATAACCACTTTTTGAAATTTTGTGAATTTTATTTTTCAAAATTGACTTCATTTATGGATTCGGAGTATCGAATTTAGTCTAAGCTGAAATTTTGGTACTTTTCGGATAACTTTCATATTCTGATGAATAGTGAAAATTACTAAATTTTAATTAAAAACAACTTTTTTAATCGAAATAATTAATAGTGATAAATTATTAATTTGAGTGGTTTTAAACTATATTCAGAATATATTTTTACAATTTAATACAATGTTGGTCATTGGATGTAATTTCACATTTAAACCAGTTATAAACAAGTGTCAATCTTTTGATAGTTATTATCTCTTAAAAACACGCGATTTGTTGTGACAGCGGAAATTAATTATAAAATTAATTAATGCAACTTATATGTTGGGAATTTTTTAAAATAGAAATAATTTTTTAATTCGGAATATCAATTATATCTGAGGGTGAAATTTTGGCATTTTTCTGAAAAACTTCAATTTTGGATTAATAGTGAAACTACTAAGTGGTAGGTTAAAAACTGAATTTTGCATAAAACTTAATTTTACCGCTTCTGTGAATGGAATTTCGAAAATCCGACAGACACGGTTGATATCAGTAAGTAAAATGTGGTTCAATGAGATAAAAATAATTTTTTGGTGAATAGTAACTTTTTACTTTTTTTACCGCGATTAATAGTAAATAGGGTAACTAAGGGTAAATATGATATTACTATTACCCTAACACATGTCCTAATTCTATTGGATAAGTGTAATTCGACCAAAAACAACTTTATGAATATAATATGACCATTTAGGTCCACTTGGATTATATTATGATATTTAATATTATTTTATTCAATGAATAGTTAAAATAGTTAAAATCAATGTTTAATAAGTAAATAATTTTTAATATGGGGTTATAAAGAAGATAAATTCGACTATAAATATTCATTAGAAAGATACAAAGATGTCCTATATAATGGTAATTTATTTGAAATTTTTATACATTAAATAATATAATTTATTTATGACACAATGATGATGCAGTAATTATCTTATTAATGAAATATTGACATAATTGATGTTATAAACACCACAATAAATGTATTTTGAGACTTTTTATGAATTCCACTAATTTTCTAGGTTACTATGATATATTAGTATTTATTTAATCATCTTGGTTCGAACATATAATTCTGTTATGACTTTCACAAAAATCATATAACAAATAGTGTCAAAATTGACACAAAATAGTTTTTAAATCAAATATTATATTATTAATTGTTATTTTATTCCTAAAAATATAAGGTTTGGCCAAATGACATAGATAAGGATATATATATTAATAATAAACAATTTGGGGTACGTTTGGCATGTTATAGTAAGTGTATTAACCATATAGTGTAAGAAAACAAAAAGGCACTGTAAAAGTTTAATTATTTAACTTAGAGATAAATCTAATTGATAAGGTTAAAATAATAACCTAAAATTGTCTAAATCATATTGGTTGATAGAATTTCGACCCATCCCCACTTTAGCTTCGAAATAAGACCCTTTGGAACCATTATAAACCGATTTTGACTTTAATATAAAATAATATTTTGAGATATTTCTAAGGTGCCCCTCTCCTCCCTTATAAAAGGACACCTCCTCCCCCTCCTCCTCACACCAATTTGAGCACTCAATCTCGGCCACACCCTGCCAAAACCCCTTCTCCACTTCCCTAGAATAATCCTAGAGGTCCTGGTCTTCTTCAAAGACAAATATTAGTTCCCTAAGTGGAGGATTCAAATAGGCGTTTCAAAGAAGAGGTAATATCCATTACCGATCTTTTCAATTTCTTTCTTCTTCAACTTCTTCTTCTTTAGTTGTTTCATGACAAAGTAATAAGATCAGTATTACTTAAATACTGATATGTTATTATAAATATTAAACAACCCTAATTCACCTTCTATCCATCCTACAGAAAAATGAAATCACCGTGCGTCCGTACGTACGAAATACCGTCTCCACGCCGTGGTGTAATCTATTTTCCACCACCACATTAATAGGATGGGTATAATGGTGTAATGAGTAACTATATATGATTATTATAAAGTGATATTTATACTGAAATAGTCTACATACACTTCAACACAATTCCACGACCATGGGAACGATATCATCGCTCGTGCGTACGTACGGACTACCGTCTCCACGACGCGATGAGATTCATTCTCAATGATTAACCATTCATGAATGATTATAAAGTATATATAATAAGTACTAATGAAATATATGACATAATAATGATACTGTATTTATGTAAATTTATATGTATGTCATCTACTTAAATCCATTCACTTCAATACGGAAACGAAAACAGCGTTCATGCGTACGTACGGACTACCGTCTCCATGAACGGTGTATTTCATTCCATTTATCGATTTATTATATATATATATATATATTCTGAATATATATTATATATAAAACATGTTTTACATTATGGATATAAGTAATCATGATCCAAGTAATCATATTAATAATTACAAGTTAAAAACACGAACGACAAATGAGACGATTTTACCCAAAATGCTACTTTAACAAGAATTTACAAAAGAACGGGTAATATAAAGTCATAAGTGGACCATATATGATATAATAACAATTAATATGATTATAGAATAAGTCAATAACATGATTTAAATCATTATACAGGAGGTTCGGACACTTACAAAGTAAGTCGGACCTAAGGTAAGGGAAATATCACAATCTCATTTTTATCCGAGATTGTTTATTCGTAAGTATTTATTGGGGTGTATTTTATCATCCACATCCATGTTCCCTCAATATGTAATATTTTTTCCATCCACTTACAATAGTTTGAATCCAATTTTACCCTTCGGTGAGTTTTTAGTAAAGAATATGAAAGGAATCTTTTGTCGTTTTTTCGTACGAGGTACTTTTTGACTTTTCCGACAAAAGCACGAAGAATGTTTTTTTAACTTAAACGGCATGAATGGATTCTTAAAACATTATTTCCAAGAAGATTACTTTACAAGTATTCAAGTTTATTTTTAATCAACTACTTTTATTTTAAAATTTTATGACATGTTACGAAAGGAAAAGTGCTTTTGAAGTAGAAAGGATATTTTCCTCAAGAATGGAGTTCAAGTATTTTATCAAAATTATTTTCCATCTAAGATAATAAAAGGGTTATGTTTTTATCCCTATTATTACATGGATTTGATTATGTTGTGATGGAAATATTTTTATGAATTCCTTTATCTTATATGAATTGTTTTATGATGTCATGTTGTTTAAGAATCCCATTTTTATTACATGGGTTACGCTATGATGTATGGTTTATGATTATGTGGCACACATAAGAAAGGATTCATTATAAGATGGGTGGGAACTATATCTCCCTGCAATGCATTGGGTAAAGATTTTATATCTCATGAGATAGACAGGGCTGGAAGGGTAGGTTATACCGGTTCAGTGAAACAGGACTAGAACGAGGGTGACTCGGTTCAGAAAGGGACTTTGTCCACTAAGATAGTCTTGGAAATGAGTCTTGACTAATAAGAAATGATTCTCTATGATTATGTGTGTATGCCACAATGTTTCATGTTTTAAGTTATGATAATTGAGATTTCATTTCACTACTACGATTTATCCCATGTTATGAAATTATGCTCTCTTTTGCAGGTTAAGATTTCCAAGAGTTATGTTCTTATGAATATGATGTGATTGATTTTTCTTTTGTTTACCCTTACTGAGCATTTCAGCTCACCCTTTTATGTTTTATTTTTCCCAGGATATAAAGAAAGGTTTTAGGTAAAAAAAGGTGGAAGATCTTTATGGGAGATATTGAAGATCTTTCACCACGATTAGAAGATTACGTTCTGAGTTTCAAAATACACTAAACTATTACAATCCTTGTGTGTGTGTTTTTGATATGTACTAAGTATTCCGTAAAAGTAATGTAATGTCCATGTACGATAAGCTTCGGGTCTCTACAGTTGGTATCAGAGGAAAGGTTTAGTCAACCTTTGGAAACTAGGATGCGAAAACATTAGGGAGATCCCTATAGATATTTATAAGGTGTGTCAAGGGATGTCCCTACGGTTAAGTATGCGTATAGGTTATAGTACTAGAATTACGCTAACGATCGTAGAATTAAACCTAAGATGTTAGATATTGAAGGTACTCCCCCTTTATTATGTTGGTTTCCCCTGGCATGATTTTTCCCTCTCACACTATTCTTTTTGGGTTTTAGAAAATGGCTGGAAACAAGATGATTCACGATAATGGAGAAAATGATGGACAATGGAATGATATTCTTCATAATGAAATGGGATTTGGAAGTCCAAACATCATTATTATGCCGAATCATAAATCTCATAATATGATCAATAAAGTGAAATTTGGTAAGTTTCCTGACTCGGCTAATAAGAGAAAGATGGAGTTTCATGATGATCATAGAGGAAAGAAAGTTCAGTTTCACCTATGTAAATCATGTGGGAAGAGGCATCGAGGAGAATTTTTCAAAGGAACTGGAAGATGCTTTGGCTGTGGAAAAGAAGGACACAAAGCTACTAAGTGCAAAGGAAAAGGTTCAGTTAACACCATGGATGAGGATAATGGTATTTCTACGACATCAACAATGGTTAAATGTTTTAAATGTGGAATGTACGGGCGTTATGAAAACCAATGCCCTAAGGGAAAGTCTCATGAAGAGAATCAGTATGGTCATATGGGAAGTATTTATGTTGATGATGATGAAGAGACTACAAATGATATGTGAGATGAAAGAATTTTTGAAGCTCGGTCAATGGTTTAAGAATGGAGTGGAATGATTACATGTTTATCATGTGTAGTATTGTATAAGAAATCTCATGGTACTATGGAATAAAGAGACATCTAAGGATTGTTACACTGTTGTCTTTCCTGGAGTTATGAAAGTGTATGATTAATGGTACAACTATCCAAGAAAGGTTATTCAGATATTTTTGGAATTTAGATGATATGTGCATAATGAAGGGATAAGGAGAAAATTAAATGTTTAACAGTATTCATGAGCTCATGATTGATATAAGGACTAAGTGATATCATGGTTTGAGTATATAGAATTTTGAGGATTTTGGTATGTGGAAAGTGTTAACATTTAACTGCATTCATGTTTTCAATAAGGATCAAAGGGTATTCAAGAGAATACATGATTTAGGCCTTTGAATGTTTATAATGTGACTAACAAGACATATCTTATGATATATGGGGATCAACGATGGTATTAATTCTCTGGTAATCGTTTTCACTATATTATGAGAGTGGACTGAAGTATTATGGATAAGCCTAAGGATTGTTGGACATAAGTTAGTATTTTTTAAGGATAGAGGTTTTTTTAGATATTATTGATGGGATGTTATAGTAATATAGTTTTAGAAAAAGGACAACCTACTGGACGAGGGACAACCCATCGCGTCGGACAAGGATGTGGGAATCGAACCCCCAACCGAAGTGCGACTGGCCTTTATCGCCTACCACTAGCCTACAGGAAGTCCCTGTTTAGTAGAAACTAGTTTTTATTATATTAATCAGTATGATATATGAAGTATAAGTTCATTTTAGGAACCATATATCATTAATCTCACTATAGATGGACTTATGTATTTTTTTTGATAACTTTTCTAACCTTTTGAGACAGATGGAATGACCCATCGTTCTATCACATGATCTGCTAACACATCACGAATGACAAATTCAACTTCATTTCTTTAAGAGATGAAGTAGAAATTGTCCAATGAACGACAAACAGTGAGACTATACCAAAATCACGAAAGTATTTATTCTAATTCCAATTTCATCAACTTTAGGGAAATGATCTTGAAAACCAAAAATGTTGTCCTAGTGCTCTTATATCTGATTAATCAGATGGTACATTAGATCGTCACAAATTTATGGATTTGTGATTTCTAGCTTTTCCATAGCCTTGTTCTCTACCACTCTCCATCAGAACATGATGCTTATATTTCTCTTCCATATCCGTATTTTCACCTATGTGGAAACCCAGTGATTAGTTTATTTGGGTAACCGTTACGTTTCATACTTTTGTTTTTAAATATTGGTTTTGGTATTCCTTTTTACGATGTGGGTTTTGATTAAAGAAACTTTCGAATAGTAAACCATTTATAACCCCGACGAATTTCGAGGGCGAAATTCATTTTTAGGGGGGTAGAATGTAACACCCCGAGATATTATGAAAAATTTTCTTTTTAATTTAATTAATGTCTTGTGTTATACGCTACCCCAAAAGGAGCTTTCACAACACATATTTCTGACCTGGCTTGAATTACACGCAATCGTGACCTTCCACGATAGCGTGTGTTGTACGCAACACCAAGTTTAGCTAAACAACGATATGCTATTAAGATATTATTAAAACTAGCCGTTATGAATAGTAATAACCACTTTTTAAAATTTTTTAAATTTTATTTTTCAAAATGGAATTCATTTATGGATTCGGAGTATCGAATTTAGTCTTAGGTGAAATGTTGGTACTTTTCGGATAACTATCATATTCTGATGAATAGTGAAAATTACTAAATTTTAATTAAAAACAACTTTTTTAATCGAAAAAATTAATAGTGATAAATTATTAATTTGAGTGGTTTTAATGTATATTTAGAATAAATTTTTACAATTTAATACAATGTTGGTCATTGGATGTAATTTCACATTTAAACCAATTATAAACAAGTGTCAATCTTTTGATAGTTATTATCTCTTAAAAACACGCTATTTGTTGTGACAGTGGAAATTAATTATAAAATTAATTAATGCAACATATATGTTGTGAATTTTGTAAAATAGAAATCATTTTTGAATTCGGATTATCAATTATATCTTAGGGTGAAATTTTGGCATTTTTCTGAAAAACTTCAATTTTTGATGAATAGTGAAACCACTAAGTGGTAGGTTAAAAACTGAATTTTGAATAAAACTTAATTTTACCGCTTCTGTGAATGTAATTTCAAAAATCCAACAGACACGGTTGGTATCAGTAAGTAAAATGTGGTTCAATGAGATAAAAATAATTCTTTTGTGAATAGTAACTTTTTACTTTTTTTACCGCGGTTAATAGTAAATAGGGTAACTAAGGGTAAATATGATATTACTATTACCCTAACACATGTCCTAATTCTATTGGATAAGTGTAATTCGACCAAAAACAACCTTATGAATATAATATGACCATTTAGGTCCACTTGGATTAGATAATGACATTTAATATTATTTTATTTAATGAATAGTTAAAATAGTTAAAATAGTTAAAATCAAAGTTTAATAAGTAAATCATTTTTAAGATGGGGTTATACATACGATAAATTCGACTATAAATATTCATTAGAAAGCTAAAAGGATTTCCTATATAATGGTATTTTATTTGTAATTTTTAGACATTAAATAATTTAATTTATTTATGACATAATGATGATGCAGTAATTATCTTATTAATGAAATATTGACATAATTGATGTTATAAACACCAAAATAAATGTAATTTGAGACTTTTTATGAATTCCAATAATTTTCTAGGTTACTATGATATATTATTATTGATTTGATCATCTTGGTTTGAACATATAATTCTGTTATGACTTTCACAAAAATCATATAACAAATAGTGTCAAAATTGACACAAAATAGTTTTTAAATCAAATATTATATTATTAATTGTTATTTTATTCCTACAAATCTAAGGTTCTGCCAAATGACTTAGATAAGGATATATATATATATATTAATAATAAACAATTTGGGGTTCGTTTGGCATTTAATAGTAAGTGTATTAACCATATAGTGTAAGAAAACAAAAAGGCACGGTAAAAGTTAAATTATTTAACTTAGAGTTAAATCTAATTGATAAGGTTAAAATAATAATCTAAACTTGTCTAAATCCTATTGGTTGATAGGATTTCGACCCCTCCCCTCTTTAGCTACAAAATAAGACCCTTTGGAACCATTATTAACCGATTTTGACTTTAATATAAAATAATATTTTGAGATATTCCTAAGGTGCCTCTCTCCTCCCTTATAAAAGGACACCTCCTCCCCCTCCTCCTCACACAAATTTGAGCACTCAAGCTCGGCCAAACCCTTCCAAAATCCCTTCTCCACTTCCCTAGAATAATCCTAGAGGTCCTAGTCTTCTTCAAAGACCAATCTTAGTTCCCTAAGTGGAGGATTCAAAGAGGCGTTTCAAAGAAGAGGTAATATCCATTACCGATCTTTTCAATTTCTTTCTTCTTCAACTTCTTCTTCTTTAGTTGTTCCATGACAAAGTAATAACATCAGTATTACTTACATACTTATATGTTATTATAAATATTAAACAACCCTAATTCACCTTCTATCCATCCTACGGAAAAATGAAATCACCGCGCGTGCGTACGTACGGAATACCGTCTCCACGCCGTGGTGTAATCTATTTTCCACCACCACCTTAATAGGATGGGTATAATGGTGTAATGAGTAACTATATATGATTATTATAAAGTGATATTGATAATGAAATAGTCTACATACACTTCAACACAATTCCACGACCATGGGAACGATATCATCGCTCGTGCGTACGTACGGACTACCGTCTCCACGACACGATGAGATTCATTCTCAATGATTAACCATTCATGAATGATTATAAAGTATATATAATTAGTACTAATGAAATATATGACATAATAATGATACTGTATTTAAGTAAATTTATATGTATTTCATCTACTTAAATCCATTAACTTCAACAAGGAAACGAAAACAGCGTTCATGCGTACGTACGGACTACCGTCTCCGTGGACGGTGTATTTCATTCCATTTATCGATATATTATATATATATATATATATATTCTGAATATATATTATATATAAATCATGTTTTACATTCTGGATATAAGTAATCATGATCCAAGAAATCATATTAATAATTACAAGTTAAAAACACGAACGACAAATGGGACGATTTTACCCAAAACGCTACTTTAACATGAATTTACAAAAGAACGGGTAATATAAAGTCATAAGTGGACCATATATGATATAATAACAATGAATATGATTCTGGAATAAGTCAATAACATGATTTAAATCATTATACAGGAGGTTTCGGACACTTACAAAGAAAGTCGAACCTAAGGTAAGGGAAATATCACAATCTCATTTTTATCCGAGATTGTTTATTCGTAAGTATTTGTTGGGGTGTATTTTGTCATCCAAATCCATGTTCCCTGAATATGTAATATTGTTTTCATCCACTTACAATAGTTTAAATCCAATTTTACCCTTCGGTGAGTTTTTAGTAAAGAATATGAAAGGAATCATTTGTAGTTTTTTCGTACGAGGTACTTTTTGACTTTTCTGACAAAAGTACGAAGAATGTTTTTTTAACTTATACGGCATGAATGGATTCTTAAAACATTATTTCCAAGAAGCTTCCTTTACAAGTATTCAAGTTTATTTTTAATCAACTTCTTTTAGTTGAAAATTGTATGACATGTTAAGAAAGGAAAAGTGTTTTTGAAGTAGAAAGGATATTTTCCTCAAGAATGGAGTTCAAGTATTTTATCAAAATTATTTTCCATCTAAGATAATAAAAGGGTTCTGTTTTTATCCCTATTATTACATGGATTTGATTATCTTGTGATGGAAATATTTTTATGAATTCCTTTATCTTATATGAATTGTTTTATGATGTCATGTTATTTATGAATCCCATTTTTATTACATGGGTTACGCTATGATGTATGGTTTATGATTATGTGGAACACATAAGAAAGGATTCATTATAAGATGGGTGGGACCTATATCTCCCTCCAATGCATTGGGTAAAGATTTTATATCTCATGAGATAGACAGGGCTGGAACGGTAGGTTATACCGGTTCAGTGAAACAGGACTGGAACGAGGGTGACTCAGTTCAGAAAGGGACTTTGTCCACTAAGATAGTATTGGTAATGAGTCTTGAATAATAAGAAATGATTCTCTATGATTATGTGTGTATGCCACAATGTTTCATGTTTTAAGTTATGATTATTGGGATTTCATTTCACTACTATGATTTATCCCATGTTATGAAATTATGCTCTCTTTTGCAGGTTAAGATTTCCAAAAGTTATGTTCTTATGAATATGATGTGATTGATTTTTCTTTTGTTTACCCTTACTCAGCATTTCAGCTCACCCTTTTATGTTTTATTTTTTCCAGGATATAAAGAAAGGTTTTAGGTAAAAAAAGGGGGAATATCTTTATGGGAGATATTGAAGATCTTTCACCACGATTAGAAGATTACGTTCCGAGTTTCCAAAGACACTGAACTATTACGATCCTTGTGTGTGTGTTTTTGTTATGTACTAAGTATTCCGCAAAAGTAATGTAATGTCCATGTACGATAAGATTCGGGTCTCTACATCGTTGATGTGAGTGCAAGAGTTTCAGGTTGATTCTTCCCTATCGAATTTGTTTTCTTTAGCCTGAAATGAAAGTGGTAAACCCTTGAAGACATAATTCATGAGTTCTAATCTCATGTGGTATCATGATCTATGAATAATGGACAGCCTTGTTTTCAAAATCGAATCCTCTTGTTTTCAACATCGAGCATTACTCAAGTAGACATATAGTGAAATGATTAAAGAAACATTGCTTAAGTATATATTGTTACCCTCCCTACCATGAGATTTGTATTTCATGTCAATAAGTGGGAGAAAAAGTTAAATGAATGTTTGAAAAGAGAAGATTCTCATTTTGACATTAACAAATTCATTTCAGAAGATATGTAAGATATTGACAACAAAATACAAAGGGGGATATTGTTGGGACCACTTTTTGTATATGGTTGTATTTGTTTTCAATAGTTTTCAATGATGATAAAAATGAAGGAGATTAAGAAGTACTATAATGAAATGGAGGAATGTAAATTTAGATTATTGTTGTACTAATTATACGTTCTATGAACATGTGTCAAAGGTGACACATTGTTTACTACAATGAAGAATGGTGAGGCATAATCCATCTGTGGATGAAGAAGAATGCATGACGGTTGATTAAGACTATTCAATTATTCATGATTGCATGAGAACCCTGCAAGAGACTTCTTGAAGAATCGAATCGAATTCTTTGCATGATGTAGAGGAATGATGGTTGAAGAAGAAGACAGTGTGGAAGGGATTGGAATTATGAGATGGCCATGTACTTCACATTGTCTCAAAATATGATGACGCTAAATTTATTCTTTCAAAGGATATATATCACAATAGTAGAGTTTGTGATGAAAGCATAAGAGTTGTTGAAGAAGCCAAATCACAGGAAAGAATCATTTTTGAAGTGTTGTTATTGTTGACAACGGAAACACGAACATACAACGTTGTTGGAAAATGGTCTTTCATGGTGGAATGTCGAGTTCGAAGGCTATGGTTAATGATCCCTGTTTGATTCAAGAACCTCAAAAAAGTAATAGATGATCTGGATGCGGTATAAAAAGAACAGATACAAGGTGGCACTGTTTACCAGTGTTTGCCAAATTTTTGGGCCTCAAAATCGAAAAATGAAGACATCGATTGTCTACAAAAAGAGGTGCGAAAAAAGAGGAAGTAGTGCATGGAAAATAAGGGTTTTTCATGAAATTCATGATTTGGGCGCAAACAACAGCGTGGTGTGCAAAATAGTGTAGCGAAGTTTTTCGTGCAAATTGTGTTTCAGAATCAAAACGTTGAAAAATGGTAAAGGCATGGGATGAGCGAAAAACCCGAGCTGTGCATGCAAAAATGGGAATGTGCACAAAAAAATGTTGTGCGCAGAATAGCTGGGTGAATTTTCCATGTAATCAGAGTATCGAATCAGAAATAAAGAAAATCGGCAAAGGCAAGAGGCACCAGAAAAATCGGAGAGGTTCCTGCCATGTGCCCGGAAAATCAAACTAGAGTGTGTAATGTTGGTTGTGTGCAAAATGTGGGTTTGAAGTATTACGCACAAGAGGGGATTCATTTTCATAATGACAAAAAATGTAGATGTAATGAGATGCATGAAAAACCAAGGCGATGCGCAAGAATAAAAGGAAGGTGTGCGTAATTCAAAGAACTTAGAGACAATTTTACGCGCAGAAAGGGTTTTTAATCGCAGGATAAAAAATGCCTATAAATATGAGGTGAACCCCTCTCATTTAGGGCTCGACACTTAGACAGATCCTGAGCTCTAGCATGAAGAAAAATTGAGGTATAGAGTGATTCACGAAAAGACTAAGTGTTGCGCAAAAAAGAAGGCGTTGCGTGAAAAAGGGTAGATTTGCGCGAAAAAGAAGAGTTGCGTGAAAATCCTTTTACGCGTTAAAAGTTATTTTTATGCACAAGGCTTAAATTTTATGCGCAAGGCACCGGGAAGGGTGCGCGGAAATTTGGGGGTCCCACATGCCTTTGATAGGTGCATAGCACTCTCAAATCTGCTTTGCGAAGGTGGGAGAATAGTAAACCATTTGGTTTTATGAAGAGAAGTGGTACTGCAAACACATTACTGGTGTTTAACATCCTCATTGTGCTTTGCGAAGAGAAGAAGAACGATTCGTTCAACTAAACTCAGATCTTCATAGAAAGATGGGAATATATCAATACACTCAGTTGTTCGTATTGAGAATCAAAGGAAGAGAAGAAGAAGAAGATCTAGTGCATTTAGTCATTGCACTAAAGAAGAAGGATTGAACTAAAAATAGCATGAACTCTGAACCCTGATTTAAGAAAAGTCTCATGCTGAACCTGAGGCAAAGAAACTTATGTCTATCTATTGAGGAAGCCTTCACGTCTATAAACTGAGTGGGACTTCACCAAAGGCAGTGAGCTCGGGGGAGTCAACGGGAGTGGCCGAGGGAAGTAGTGAGCTATCCCTGAACCATTATAAAGGCAGTGAGCCTGGGACAGAGTGTCTATACCCGAACCATGTAATCCACAGCTAGTGAAGTATAGTGGAATTGAGTATAACCGGAAACTTGTCGGTGTATGCTCCTTGGACGTAGCCCTTAGTAGTGAACCAAGTAAAATTTGTTGTGTCATCTCTTTGCATATGAATGTTTCATTGCTGATCATATCTATCATACAGGTTTTACTAGTTCCTACCAATGTGGGAAAAAGATCCACAACTTTAATAAGAAAAATTTTACACCCTAATTCACCCCTCCCCTCTCAGGGTGTCCCGGGGTCCTACAAGATATGGGAGACTATGTAATATATATTTATTCTAAAAATTCTATGGGTATAAAAGGTGGTGAAATAATAATTCATTGGGATTAATAAATGGTAATTCACATTCATAACCAATTTGATATTGTAAAATCAGATCATGAGCTACTATACATTGTTGGAGTCGATGATTAGACTTTATCCCAATGCCACTATAGAAATACCATGGTTCCAAAAATACTCTATCATACACTAGATGATTTTGTTTTAAATTCCCAATAAAACCTTAATTGACCTCATGGAAGGGCTCAGGATTTGTTAGAAGATTGGAACCCGGGGAAGGACAATTATTCCCTTATCACATACCCTAAGTGGAGTATCACCCAACCCTAAATACAACAATATCCACAAAATAAATACCCGAGATTTTCTAAATCTACCATCATTTTCTGATACAATGTCACGAACATGGTGAATCATTCCACCAGTTCTTATATGAAGATTTTGATCATTCATAAAGCCACCCCACACAGTTTTGTATTTCCATGTAATTCCAATCATCTGGAAAATGACCGGTAAATGCCTCATGATAATCGTGTTTTTTGGATTGACTTATCAATCTCTGCCGGAAAAAACTTAATGCCCCTTGTAAGACTTTCAACATTCAAACGTATCACGCCCATATTTAGGGTGATTAATCCATTATTTGAGATACCAAAAACATATCAATATCTCCAAAACATGAATTTAATTTCATTAAGAATGTATTCCATGCATTCCTTCACCCTCGGTCCTCTTCCCATGCGTCTTCTTTATCTTAACACATCTAATGCACTTTTCATATATAAATTTTCACACATCTTCATGGAATAGATCTTCATTCCATTATTTTTGATAAATCCCATGCCTCATTAATCAATCACACCACATTCATACCTCATATATTTTCAACAAATCCATCTAATCAAGCCTTGGTTACAAAAATACCCCCCATTTGATGATCCTGTTTTTGAATTAGTTTCCTTTGGTAGAGAAGTTAGTGGCCCTATTCCTCCAATTCAAGAGAAGGTGAAAAATACTATCTTATGGGATGATATAGTAGATGTGTCTCATCCAGGGGGGTTGGGTGCTGGGGGGTAGTGGGGCTGGGTGCAGGGGGTAGTGGGGCTGGGTGCCGGGGGAAGGGGTTCTCGGTGTAGATGGTACTGGGGGTGCAGGAGGGGGGAAGTTGGGGTGCAAGTGGGGGTGGGGTCCATGGGGGTCTAGTGTGTGTACGTTGGGGGATGGGTGTAGGGGGTACTAGGGTGCAGAGGGGATCTTGGTGCATGTTGTACAAGGAGTGCAGGGGGGTGTCCAGGAGTGGGGGGGGCACTGGGGGTACAGGTGGGGGTCTGGAGGGGTTGAGGGGGGTCCAGTGGGCAGGGGGGCTGGGTGTAGGTGGTAGTGGGGCTGGATGCAGTGGGTAGTGCGGCTGGGTTTAGGGGGAGGGGGTTCTAGGTGCAGGTGGTACTGGGGGTGCAGGTGGGGTCCAGGGGGGTGTCCTAGGGGTCTACAGGGGGGTGGGTGTAAGGGGTAGTGGGGCTGGGTGGAGGGGGAGGTGGTTCTCGGTGCAAGTGATACTGGGGATGCAAGGGCGTGTCCAAGAGAGGGGGGGGGGGGGGTAGTGGGGGTGCAGGTGGGTGGGTGGGTGGGGGTCCAGGGGGTGTCTAAGGGGGGTCTAGGGGGGGTAGGTGCAGGGGGTAGTGGGGATGGGAGCAGGGGGATGGGGTTCTAGGTGAAGGTGGTAATAGTGGTGCAGGGGGGTCTAGGAGGGGGGAAGTGGTGGTACAGCTGGCAGGTCCAGGTGGTGTCCAAGGGGGTCTGGGGGGGTTCAGGGGGGCCTGGGGGCAGATGGTAAAAGGGGGTTGGGGGCCTAGGTAAAGGGGGTAGTGGGGCTGGGTGCATGGTGTTCTGGGTGCAGGATGTACTAGGGGTGTAGGGGGAAGCTTCTATTTCTTGGAAAACCCTCTATACCCATGGTTTGAGAATAATGGGTAAATATGATATAAGGCCCCATCCTTAAACATTACTTAATCTTGTGTTATTTCATGAATACACATTGAAAATCTTTTAAGTTTTAGAGTTTTAGAGAATTAGATCATAAATCATGCATTACATTCCACATTTCAACAAGGTGGTTATATAATAGACGGTATTCATTTTACCCATAAAATGATACATATTTAAATTAAAACATGGATTCTTTCATGAAACTTCCTTGACACTATCATCACATCATGTACCTTTCCCTTGACCTATGAAAAACATTTCAAAAACATGGTATGAGCTTAAAAATATCAGTAAGGGATACAAAAATACGGAAAGAAAACCATAGTCCATGTATATATAAGAATCATTGAAAACTTACTTTACTCATAAAACATAAGCACTTTAACATACATCAAGAAATCACAAAATTTATGAATCACTCATAGAAAACATAAGACATAAAGGTAACATGAGGCATTCATAACATTCTTACATAGGGAGTAACCCTCATGGTTACATTTGGAATACCCATCACAGTATACTCCCTAAATCACTTCATAGAAACCTTTGAATTTTACTCCTTCGCATTACCCAATGCATTGGCGAGCGATCAAGGTCTCACCCAAACTTAGTTTTTCACAGAACCACCCGTCTTCATAAACAATGCCCAATAACCATAACACAATTCTATCACATAAAACATGAATAAAGGAAACATAACATTTCCACATTTCAATCATAAGATATAAAAAAATGCATTGATATAATCAAAACATTATCAAAACCATTTTCAATACCAAAATAAAAGAAAAGTAAATCATGGTATTTATTTTTCATTAAAAAAAGTTATGGCTTGTAGAGGAGCCGAAACTCAAATAATGGTTACAGTGGCGGAGAAGTCATTGTCGCTGCATACGTAAGACAAACACATTCCCTTATGTCATTTAGTAAAATGATTCATATAAAAATATTCATTTTTAATAAAAGTAAAATTCAAAGTGGTTTATACACCATATAAAATAATGTTGTGTACAAAACAAAATATTCCTCAATGAAAAGAGATTGAGACGAATTCCCATACTGCGTGTCTGACTTTACTCGATCATCCTTTAATCTTCTGAATAATAAACTAGAGTTAATCTCTACTTGCATAAAAACCTTTTTCAAGTTCATTATTAATTTTATATCACTTCATACCATGTTATGAACATTAAGTAATTATTTACATTAATAACAGTCGTTTGGTCGATCATTGGTACTTGAGTCAAAAATAGACTTATTATAATTACAAGTTTTTCATGTGGTAAAATATCTGTTATATCTAGAATTATATTCATGATGTAGATATCATTTATATCATATATATCTAGTATATACATGCATTTATGATAATACATAACATTTAGAGGTAAGAAATGAAATGCACCGTTCATGGAGACAGTAGGTCGTACGTACGCATGAACGCTACGTTCATTTCTATTTCATGTTTAATGGAGTGAAATCATAATGATATAAATGTATATTATAATTCCAGTATAATATCATATATAATATCATTAACCCCATCATTTATACTTCCCACATATGGCATTAACGAATCAAATCACTTTGAGAGGGCGGTAGTCTGCACTTCCTAAAATGAAGATATAACATTTACCCATAATGGAAACCATAAAGGTATACCATAAATGAAAAATACAGAATCATAAAGAAAACATTAACATAATATATATAATATATAATTATAGTGACATATTAATGTCCACCATGAATGGTCTTAAATGAATATTGAATAATCATCATTTCGTGAGGCAGATATTCACGAACCATAGAAACAGTATGTTTTTAACCATTAGACGGAGGATTGTGTAAGTGAAAATAAAATACATATCATAACAACATCCTAGTATAATTATGATACTGGTTTTGTTACAAAATAAAGTAATAAAAAGAGTTTAGTGGTTGGAGAATCAAAATAAAACAAAAGAATACAAGTGAAGACATTACCTTTAAATCAGGTAACTCCTCTTGGTTTGAACCAAAGGGGTTTCTTGAAGAGCTTTCTGCCTAAGGTAAGGCTTCTAGGAATAATAAATGGATGGGGAGAGATAAAATGAGCAGTTCATGGCTGAGACAATGCCTTGAGAGGTGTAGGTAAGGTGGTAGAGGTGGGGGCCTTCTATAAGAGGGAGGAGGGGCGCTCTTGGAAATTCCAGAAATGTTACTTTATTATATAATGGGTTTCGGTTTTTAAAGGTCCCAAAATGGTATATTTCAAGGATAAGGTGATAAGGGTTCTAAATCTACCCATAAAATAGTTTTTTGACAAGTTTATTCCTTAGATTTTACATAATCATTTCATTTTATTTAAATCGTCCATTAATGAGGTAATCGCTGCATCATCATGGTGTCATAAATAAATTATTTTATTTAATGTATAAAAATTAAAAAAAATACCATGATGTAGGAAATATTTTTAAATTTGAAATTAATATTTATAATCTAAGATATCATTTATTTAGATAAAATTAAAATTTATTTACTTGGGTGATACATACTTTGGTTATACTTTCCTTTTAAAAAACATAAAATGATAGTGTCCCTCTCACCCAAAAGTGATTCCATGGGGTCTAAAAGTTTGGCACAAGGCATCCGATGGTAGGCAGTGGCACATCCAGTAGCATTAAGACACATGTTGGGGTCATTTTATATTATTATGATATTATTTTATTACACTTAACTACCTAATTAATAATTAATCACGATAATTAAAGATAATTACCGTCATTACTATTCCTAATGACAAAAAAAATCATAATTACATAATTTGGACCATCTGATTCCAAATATGGAATCCATTTTACCAAATTACAATCATAGAAATTTAAATAATTAATTTAAAAATAATTCCCGTTGTCAAAACAAATAGCGGGTTTTTTAGAAACATTATCTATCAAAAGTTTGACAATTGTTTATGTCCAATTTCAAAGTGAAATTAATCCCAATGAACACCATTGGATTACATGGTAAAAATATAATCTAATTAAACATTAAAACCAATTAAAAGGGTAATTTAATCATATAATTAAATTATATGAAAATTTAGTTTTGAAGAAAAATGCAGTATTTTTCACAATTCATTAAAAAATGAACATTGTCAGAAAAATACCAAAAATTTATCCAAAGTAAATTTCAATGTGCCAATCCTAAAGATTAAGTTTATTTTGACAAATAGATATTACGAAATTTTCAAAAGATTGATTTAAAAATGGTTCGCCATCAAAAGGCAGTAAAACAATATTTTAAAAATATTAGAGAATTCTATGATTAATATTGGATTTATTTTCAGTTTAAGTCTCTACAATACTACCTAATTCATAAATAGACATAGATATAAAAATCCATTATTAATTAATTACTTTGGATGTTACATCCTTCCCCCCTTTTGAAAATTTTGTCCCAGCAATTTATTTACTTATCAAATAAGTGGGGGTATTTATCCCTCGTTACATTTTCAGATTCCCATGTTGCCTCTTCAATCATGTGGTTTTTTCACAAAACCTTTAATTGATAAATCACATTATTTCTCAATATTTTCTCCCTATCGTCAAGAATCTGGACCAGTTGTTCCTCATATGATAGATTCTCTTCCAGCTGAAATAACTCTGGACTCAAAACATGATATGGATCTAGTATGTACTTGCTTAACATTGAAACATGAAAAACATTATGTACCAGAGATAAACTCAAATGTAAATCCACTCGGTATGTAACTGATCCAACTCTATCTAGAATTTCATATGGTCCGACGAACCTTGGACTCATCTTCCCTTTCATACCAAATCGCATCACACTTTTCCATTGTGACACATTGAGAAGGACATGATCACCTACCTCAAAAGAGAGATCATTCCTCCTATTGTATGCATAACTTTTCTTCCTGCTCGGAGATTTTCTCATGTGTTTCTGTATCAGCTGGAATTTTTCTGCCAACTCTTCTACCAATTATGGACCCGTCAACTTCCTTTCACCCACTTCATCCCAAAAAGCTGGAGTTCGACACCACTTCCCATATAATGCCTCAAAGGGTGCCATCTGTATACTGGATTGAAAACTGTTATTATAAGAAAACTCAACCAATGAAAGATGGTGGTCCCAAATTCCCTGATAATCCATTGAACAAGCATGTATCATATTCTCCAAAGTCTTAATTTTTTATTCTGGATACCCATCTGATTGAGGATGAAAAGATGTACTAAAATTTAATTCAGTACCCAACGACTTCTGAAGGCCTTTCCAAAAGATAGAAGTAATCCTAGGATCACGATCAGATACAATGGAGAGGGGAACTCCATGTAACTTGACTATATATTTATGATACAAATGAGTAAGTTGATCTGGGGAAAAAATATCTCATATAGAAAGAAAATGAGCAGATTTAGTCAAGTGATAAAAAAATAACCCATATTTCATTATTACCTCGAGCTGTCTTCTGTAACCCAACAACAAAGTCAATGGATATATTCTCCCATTTCCAATATGGCATTGGTAAAGGCTGAAATATCCCTTTTGGTAACTTCTTCTCTGCATTAACCGGTTGACAAGTCAAACACTTCACAGTAAAATCAGCAATATCTCTTTTCATTCCATCCCACCAGTAATACTCTTGAAGATCTCTATACTTCTTAGTACTACCTGGATGAACTGAAAAAAAGAGAACTATGAGCTTCACATAACAACTCTCTCTTCAACTGTGTATCATAAGGCACACACAATCTCTTCCAAAATCTCAAAACACAATCATTATCAATGATGAATTCAGTCTACTTTCCCTTCTGAACTAGCTCTACCTTTTTCTGCAACTAATTGTCTTGCTTATGTTCTTGGATAATTCTTTATGATAGAGAATATTTCACTAATACATGAAAAAAATAGAAGATATTCCTACACTAATAACTTCTATGCCATGGTTCATCAAATCTTTAACTAAAGGAACACGTTCTAAATGTAACATGGTTAATGAAGCATTACTTTTTTGACTGAAAGAATCAACCCCTTTATTTTCTTTTCCCAGATGGTAATGAATTGTAAAATCATAATTACTAATTAATTCTATACATTTCCTCTGTCTCATGTTCAATTATTTCTAGGTGAATATATACTTTAAACTTTTTTGATCAGTATATATTTCACACTTTAAACCATAAAAATGATTCCTCCAAATTTTTAAATCGAAAATCACACCAGCTCATTCCAAATTATGTGTAGGGTAATTTACCTCATGAGTTTTCAATTGACGTGAAGCATAAGTGATTAACTTATCATCTTGTATTAGGACACAACAAAGTCCTTTCAATGAAGCATCACTGTAGATAAGAAACTCACCATTTCTAGAAGGTAGTTCCAAAACTGGAGCATTCACTAATCTTCTTTTTCAACTCCTAAAAACAATCATCACATTCTTTTTTTCAGATAAACTTAACACCCTTCCGAGTTAGCTTAGTCATTGGACTAGATAAGCGTGAAATTTTTAAAAAAATCCTTTTGTAATAGCCTTCCAAACCATGAAAACTATGAATCTTGGTTGCATTTTTGGGTCTTGGCCATTTTTCAACAACCTTTGTTTTTGTAGGAACAACAGTTATTCCATCTCTAGAAATAATGTGACCAAGGAAAAAAAATTCACACAACCAAAACTCACACTTGCTGAATTTCCCATACAATTTATTTTCATTTAATGTTTGCTAAATAACCCTTAAATGAATTTCATGCTCCTATTTAATTTTAGAAAACACCAAAATATCATCAATGAAAACAACCACAAACGTATCCAATAACTCATGGAAAATTCTATTCATAAGGTCCATGAATATAGCAGGTTCATTGGTCAACCCAAAAGGCATTACTACAAATTCATAATGGCCATATCTTGTACGAAATTCAGTCATCGGAACATCTAATTCCTTTACCTTCAACTGATGGTACCCCGATCTCATGTCAATCTTTGAAAAATACTGAGCTCCCCGGAGCTGATCAAACAAATCATCGATATGAGGCAAAGGATATTTGTTCTTAACAGTGATTTTATTCAAGTCTCTACAATCAATGCAATGTCTCGTAGAACCATCTTTCTATTTAACAAATAAGATAGGAGAACCCCATGGTGATGTGCTAGGTCGAATAAAACCTTTTTCTAATAAATCTTTTAATTTCTCCTTCAACCCTAAAAGTTCAATTTGAGTCATTCGATAAGGGGGATTTGAAATTGGATTACCATCAGGAACTAAGTAAATAGTAAATTTAACTTCCCAATCTGGTATTATTCCATGCAACTCGTCAGGAAAAACAGCAGGATACTCATTTACCACTATCACATCATTAATCTGAGTGGTTCCTTTGTTTTCAACAATATGTTCATGGTAACATTCATTTCTATCTTTTACAAGTTTCTCAACCTGTTCATATGTTATCAACATTAAGGGTTCGTTATTGTAAAAAAACTGAAAGTCTTTCTGAAAAGAAACTTCTTTAGCTCTAAAATCAATCTTAGCATGGTAAACATAGAGCCAATCCATACCCAGGATAACATCAAACTCTACTAGAGGTACAACCATAAGGTTTTCAAGTAGGTTCTTTCCACGGATAAGGATATGAATATTCTTATAAATTATTTTTGACTCAACATTTACCCCGTGTTTTTTTACCACAAAATTAGGAGTCATTTCTTGAGATGGAATTCCTAATTTTCTAGAAAAATTTTCAGAGATGAAAGAATGTGTATACCCCGAATCAAACGACACATTGGTATAATCTGAGAAAACAGACAAAGTACTTGATAACACTTCATTTGATGGCCCAATATCTGTTGAAGTTGTTGCAAATGATTTCACCACACCTTTCTACTTGAAGTCTGACTGCTTCAAATCATTTGAAATTTTTTTCTAACACTCGTTTTCATAATGACCCATCTCACTACACTTGAAACATTTCACTAAGTGTAAATCAAATTTGGCCTTACCATAACCCTGATGTTTTTCAGTGAAATAACAAGCCTTATGTCCCATCTTACCACATCAGTAGAACTTTCCAGAATTCATAAGACATTCCCCAGCATTCCTTTTACCACATTTATCACAAACTAAAAACTTAGTTTTCTTACCATCAGACTTCTATGAAGGATTATTCCCTTTCTCCTGCCACCTCTGTCTCTTCTTCTGTTAGTTGTTATAGAACACTTGATCATCGGAAATCTCCCTTACCACCTTCTCAACACATCGAACAAGCTTCTCATAACTTTTTAACTCACGATAAGCTAAAGACCTTCTATATTTTGGCTTTAATCCTGAGTAAAAATGATTGATTTTACTATTAAGGTATCAGATATAATTTGGAGCATACCTTGCCAATAGAGTGAACCTTTATTCATAAGCAGCCACTGAGTCGTCCTTTGCCACAATTCCAAGAATTTTTTTCCATACTAAGTCAAACAACCTTAGAAAAATATTTCTCAAGATACATACCTCTGAATTCATGCAATTCAAGAGTATCAATCTCATCAGCGTCCCTGATATTTTTAACCATCGACCACCACTGATCTGGTTCACCCTCCAAACGGTAACCAGCAAGACAAACCTTTTGATTGTCCAAAAACCCCATGACATAGAAAATCTTCTCCAGTTCTTTAATCTACCCTTCCGCTAGAATAGGGTCAGATGATCCTCTGAATGATTGGGGATGTTGCCTCATGAAATGTTCCACCACTAACATGTTCTTCTCTTTTTGATCTGGTTGATCTCGTGCATGGATTCCACCACCATTTATTGCTTGAGTCAAATGTTCCATTACTGCAACAAACGGTTCAGTTCCAATTCCGACTATTTGAGGATTCTGATTCAGAAGGTCATTTCCTTCTGTATGCCTTCCTAGCACTGCTTCCCTATTTTCTCTATGGAAAAACATTATGAACAAACATGTCTTAGATGAAGAAACATGGTAATCATCAAATGCTAAATCATTTCAATTTGACCATAAAAAAATATCCTTGGATACTCACTTAATAGAACTATAACTCCTAAAGATATCTAAACCGACCTCTGATACAAAATATAAGGCCTTAGCCTTAAACATTACTTAATCTTGATTTATTTCAAGAATAAACATTGAGGATCTTTTTAGGTTTATAGTTTTATAGAATTAGATCATAAATCACTCATTACATTCCACATTTCAACAAGGTGGTTACATAAAAATCAATATTCATTTTTCCCATAAAAGGAGAAATATTTAAAATAAAACATTGATTCTTTCATGAGACTTCCTAGACACTATCATCACATCATGTACCTTTCCCTTGACAAGTGAAAAATATTTCAAAAACATGGGATGAGCATAAAAAGCTCAGTAAGGGATATAAAAATACAGAAAGAAAACCTTAGTCTATGTATACATAAGAATCATTGAAAACATACTTTACTCATAAAACATAAGCACTTTAACATACCACAATAAATCATAAAATTTATGAATAACTCTTAGAAAACATAATACATAAAGGTAACTTTAGGCATTCACAACATTCTAACGTAGGGAGTAACCCTCATGGTTACGTTGGAAATACCCATCACAGTATATTCCCTAAATCACATCGGAGAAACCTTAGCATTTAAATCCTTCGCATTACCCAATGCATTGGAGAGCTATCATGGGCTCACCCGCCCTTAGTTTATCACAGAACCACCCGTCATCATAAACAATTCCCATGAACTATAACCTAATCGTATCATATAAAACATGAAAAAAGGAAACATAAAATTTCCACATTTAAATCACAAGATATAAAAAACACATTCATATAATCAAAACATTATAAAAACCATTTTCAATACCAAAATAGAAAAGTAAAACATGGTATTTATTTCTCATTAAAAAATGTTATGGCTTGTAGAGGAAGCCGAAACTCAAATAATGGTCACAATGGTGGAGAAGTCGTTGTCGCCTCATACGTAAGACAAAAACATTCCCTTTTTTCATTTAGTAAAATTATTCATATAAAAAGATTAATTTTGAATAAAATTAAAATACAAAGGGGTTTATAAATCGTATAAAATATAGTTGTGTATAAAAAAAATATGCATCAATGAAAAGAGATTGAGATGAAGTCCCATACCTTGTGTCCGACTTGACTTGATCATTCTTTAATCTCTTGAATAAAAAACAATATTTAATTTCTACTTTATTAAGAACCATTTTCAAGTTTATTATTAATTTTATATCACTTATTACCATTTTAATAACATTATGTAATTATTTAAGTTAATAACGGCCGTTTTGTCGATCTTTGGTACTTGAGTTAAAAATAAACTTATTATAATTACAAGTTGTTGATGTGGTAAAATATCTATTATATCCATAATTATATTCATTAAGTAGATATCATATATATCATATATATACATTATATACATTCATTTATAATATTACATAACATTTAGAGGTAAGAAATGAAATGCACCATTCATGGAGACGGTAAGTCGTACGTACGCATGAACGCCAATTTCATTTCTATTTCATGTTTAATAGAGTGAAATTATAATGATATAAAGGTATATTAAAATTACAGTACAGTATAATATATAATATCATTAACTCCATCATTTGTGCGTCCCACATACGGCATTAACAAATCAAATAACTTTGAGGGGGCGGTAGTCCGCACTTCCTAAACTGAAGATATCATGTTTACCCATAATGGAAACCATAAAGGTATTCCATAAATGAAAAATAAATAATCCTAAAGAAAACATAATCATAATATATATCATATATAAATAGAGTGAAATATTAATGGCCACCATGAAAGGTGTTAAAAGAATATTGTACAATCATCGTTTCGTGAGCCAGAAATTTTGCAACCACAGAACTAGTATGTTCTTTAACCATTAGACAGAGGTGTGTGTAAGTGTAAATCAAATCCTTCTCATAAAAACATCCTAGTATATTTTATATAGTGATTTTGTTAAAAAATAAATGAACAAAAATAATTTAGGGGGTTGGAGAAGAAAAATAAAACAAAAGAAAAAAAGTGAAGACATTACCTTTAAATCGGGTAACTACTCTTGGTTTGAACCAAAGGGTTTCTTGTAGAGGTTTCTGCCTAAGGTAACGCTTATAGGATGAAGATAGGGATGTGGAGAGATAAAATGAGCATATCTTTTCTGAGCCAATGGCTTCAGAGGTGTGGGTAAGGTGGTAGGGGTGGGGGCCTTTTATAAGAGGGAGGAGGGGTACTCTTGGAAATTCAAGAAATGTTAATTTATTATATAATGATTTTCGGATTTTAAAGGTCCCACAATGGTATATTTATACGAAAAGGTGATAAGGGTTCGAAATACACCCATCCAATAGGTTTTTGACAAGTTTTTGTCTTAGATTTTACATTATCTTTTCTTTTTATTTAAATCATCAATTAATGAGGTAATCACTGCATCATCATGGTGTCATAAATAAAATAATTTATTCAATGTCTAAAAATTATAAAAATATACCATGATGTAGTAAATATTTTTATCTTTCAAATGACTATTTACAGTCTAAGATATAATTAATGTAGACAAAATTAAAATTGTTTTACTTGGGTTATACATACTTTGGTTATACTTTCCTTTTAAAAAACATAAAATGATAAAGTGCCATTGTCACCCAAAACTAATTCCATGGGGTCCCAAACATTAGCACAAGGCATTCCATGGATGTCCATGACACATCCAGTAGCATTTGAACACATGTTGGGGTCATTGGTTTATTATTATGATATTATTTTATTACCCTTAACTACCCGATTACTAATTAATCACGATAATTATAGATAATTATCATCGTTACTATTCATAATGTCCAAAAACAAGAGTCTTAATTACATAATTTGTACATTATGATTCCAAATTTGGAATCCATTTTTCCAAATTCCAAACACAAAAATTTCAATAATTAAGCTAAAAATAATTCCCACTGTCAAATCAAATAGAGGGTTTTTTAGAAACAATATCTATCAAACGTTTGACAATTGTTAATGTCCAATTTAAAAGTGAAAATAATCCAAATGAACATAGTTGTATTAAATGATAAAAATATATTCTTATTACACTTTAAAAGAAATTGAAAATATAATCTATCCATATAATTAAATTAGATGAAAAAGCTGTTTTGAAGTAAAACTCAGTATTTTCACTATTCATTAAAAAACGAACATTGTCAGAATAATATCAAAAATTTATTAAAAGTGAATTTCAATGTCCAAATCCTAAAGAATAAGTTTATTTTGACAAATAGAGCTTATAAAATTATCAAAATATAGATTTAAAAATGGCTCGCCATCAAAAGGTGGTAAAAAATCTTTTAAAATATTAGAGAATTATATGCTTTAGATTGGATTTTTTATCAGTTTAAGCCTCTAAAATACTATCTAATTAATAAATAGACAAAGATATGAAAATAAATTATTCATTACTCACTTGGGAAGTCACATTCATCCCCCATTCTGAAAATTTCATCCCTGCAATTTATTTACTTATCGAATAAGTGGGGGTATTTATCCAACATTGCATTTTCAGATTCCCATGTCGCTCTTCATTCATGTGGTTTTTTCACAAAATATTTACTTGATGAATCACCTTATTTCGAAATAATTTCTCCCTATGGTCATGAATCTGGACGGGTTTTTCCTCATAAGATAGATTCCCTTCCAACTGAACTACCACTGGACTCAAAACATGAGGTGGATCTAACATGTACTTCCTTAACATTGAAACATGAAAAACGTTGTGTACCTGAGATAAACACGGAGGTAAAGCCACTCGGTATGAAACTAATCCAACTCTCTCCAAAATTTCATATGGTCCAATGATCCTTGTACTCGGGTTTCCTTTCATACCAAATCGCATCACACTTTTCCATTTTCAAACATTGAGGAAGACAAGATCACCTACATCAAAAGAGAGATCCTTACTCCTGCTGTCCGCATAACTTCTCTACCTGCTCTGAGCTGTTCTCATGTGTTTCTGTATTAGCTGAAGTTTTTCTGCCAACTCTTCTACCAATTCTGGCCCCATCAACTTCCTTTCACCCACTTTATTCCAAAAAGATGGAGTTCGACACCGCTTCCCATATAATTCCTCAAATGGTTCCATCTGTATATTGGAATGAAAACTATTATTATAATAAAAATCATCTGAAGAAAGATGATGGTCCCAACTTCTCTGATAATCCATCGATTAAGCACGTAGCATAACCTCCAAATTCGGAATTATTCATTCGGACTGCCCATCGGATTGAGGATGAAAAGTTGTACTAAAATTTAATTCAGTACCCAACGACTTCTAAAGGCCTTTCCAAAAGTTATAAGTAAACCTAAGATCATGATCAGATACAATGGAGAGGGAAACACTATGTAACCTGAATATCTCATTAAGATACAAACGAGAAAGTTGATCTAGGGAAAAATTATCTTGTATAGCATGGAAGTGACCAGATTTAGTCAAGTGATCAACAATATACCATATTGAATTATTACCTCGAGGTGTCTTCGACAACCCAACAACGAAGTCCATGGATATATTCTCCCATTTCAACTCTGGCACTATTAAAGGTTGAAGCATCCCTTTCGGTAACTGTTGGTCTAATTTAACAAGTTGACAAGTCAAACACTTCATAGTAAAATCAGCAATATCTCTTTTCATTCCAACCCACCAATAATACTCTCGATGATATCTATACATCTTAGTACTTCATGGATAACTGAAAACGGAGAACTATGAGCTTCACATAACAATACTCTCTTCAAATCTGAATCACAAGGCACACACAATATCTTCCCAAATCTCAAAACACAATCATTATCAATGTTGATTTCAGGCAACTTACCCTTCTGAACCAGCTCTGCCATTTTCTGCAACTCACTGTCTTGCTTCTGTGCTTGCTTAATTCGGTCTAATAGAGAAGATTTCACTGATACCTGAAACAAAACAAAATAAATTCATGCACCAATAAATTCTATGCCAAGGTTCATCAAATCCTTAACTAAAAAATCATATTCCAAACGTAACATGGTTAATGAAGAATTACTTTTTTGACTGAAAGCATCAGCCACATTATTTTCTTTTCCCAGATGGTAATGAATTGTACAATCATAATCCTTAATTAATTCTATCCATCTCCTCTGTCTCATGTTAAATTATTTCTGGGTGAATATATACTTTAAACTTTTGTGATATGTATATATTTCAAACATTACACCATAGAAATGATGCCTCTAAATTTTTAAAGCGAAAACCACACCAGCTAATTCCAAATCATGTGTAGAGGAATTTACCTCCTAAGTTTTCAACTGATGTGAAGCATAAGAGATTACCTGATCATTCTAAAATAAGACGCAACCAATTCCTTTCCATGAAGCATCACTGTAGATAACAAACTCACCATACTTGGAACGTAGTTCCAAAACTGTAGCATTCAATAATCTTCCTTTCATCTCCTGAAAACAATCATCACATTCTTTTGTCCGGATAAACTTAACACCCTTCCGAGTTAGCTTAGTCATTGGACTAGATAACCATGAAAAGTTTTTAACAAACCTTTTGTAATAGCCTGCCAAACCAAGAGAATTGTGAATCTCATTTACATTTTTGGGTCTTGGCCATTCTTCACCAACCTATATTTTTGCAGGATCAACAATTATTCCATCTTTAGAAAAAATGGGACCAAGGAAAGAAATTTGGTGCAACCAAAACTCACACTTGCTGAATTTCCCATAAAATATTTTTTATGGTTTGAAAAATAACCCTTAAATGACTTTCATGCTCCTATTTTCTTTTAGAAAACACAAAAATATCATCAATGAAAACAACCACAATCTAATCCATGAACTCATGAAAAATTATATTCATAAGGTCCATGAATACAGTAGGTGAATTGGTCAGCCCAAAAAGAATCACTACAAATTCATAATGGTCATATCTTGTACAAAATGCAGTCTTCGGAACTTCTGCTTCCTTTACCTTCAACTGATGGTACCCTGATCTCAATTCAATCTTTGACAAATACTGAGCTCCTTAGATCTGATCAAACAAATCATCGATATGAGGCAAATGATATATTTTATTAACAGTGATGTTAATAAAGGCACTATAATTAATGCAAAGCCCTATAGAATCATCTTTCTTTTTTAATAAATAAGACATGAGCACCCCATGTTTATGTTCTACGTTGAATGAAAAATTTCTCTAATAAATCTTACAGTTTATCCTTCAACTCTAAATGTTAAATTTGAGCCATTCGATAAGGGGGTTTTGAAATTGGCTTAGCATCAGGAACTAAGTCAACAGTAAATTCAAATTCTCGGTCTGGTATTACTCTAGGAAAATCGTCTGGAAAAACATCAGGATACTCATTTACCACTGGCACAACATTAATCTGAGTGGTTCGTTTGTTTTCAACAATATGTGCACTATAACATTCATTTCAATCTTTTACAAGTTTCTCAGCTTCTTGATATGTTATCAATAGTAAGGGTTCATTCTTGTACAAAAACTGAAATTCTTTCTAAAAAGAAACTTCTTTAGCTCTACAATCAATCTTAGCATGTTATATAGAGAGTCAATCCATACCCTGGATAACATCAAACTCTACTAGAGGTAAAACAATTAGGTTTTCAAGTAGGTTCTTTGCACGGATAAGGACATGAAGATTCTTATAAATTCTTTTTTCCTCAATATTTCCCCCGTTTGTTTTTACAACAAGTTCTAGGGTGATTTCATGAGATGGAATTCCCAATTTACTAAAAAAATTCAGAGATGAAAGAATGTGTAGACCCTGAATCAAACAACACATTGTCATAATATGAGAAAACAAAGTACCTGATACCACTTCATTTGATGGACCAACATCTTCTGAAGTAGTTTCAAAGGATTTCACCACACCTTTCTTCTTATAGTCTGACTGCTTCCCATCATTTGAGCTCTTTGTCGAACAATCATTTTTATAATGACCCATCTCATTACACATGAAACATTTCACTAACTGTAAATAAAATTTGGTCTTACCATCACCCTGATCTTTTTCAGTGAAATCATGAGCCTTATGTCCCATATTACCACATCGGTAACACTTTCCATAATTCAAAATACATTCCCCAGCATACTTTTTATCACATTTATCACAAACGGATAACTTAGTTTTCTTACCATTAGACTTCTTTGAAGGATTCTTCCCTTTTCCTGCCACCTTGGTCTCTTCTTCTATATGTTGTTATAGAACACTTGATCATTAGAAAACTCCATTTCCACCTTCTCAGCACATCGAACAAGATTTTACTAACATTTTAACTCTCGAGAAACTAAAGACTTCTGATATTTTGGCTTTAATCTTGAGTAAAATGATTGATTTTACTATCAGGGTCTAGGATAAAATTTGGAGCATACCTTGCCAATCGAGTGAACCTTTCTTCATAAGAAGCCACTAAGTCGTCCTCTTGCCTCAATTCTATGAATTATTTTTCCATCCTATGTCAAAAAACCTTAGGAAAATATTTCTTAAGAAACATACCTTTGAATTCATCCCAGTCAAGAGCATCAATCTCATCAGCATCCCTGATATTTTTAACCATCGACCACCACTAATCTGCTTCACCCTCCAAACGGTATACAGCAAGACTAACCTTTTGATTGTTCGAACACCCCATGACATCGAGAATCTTCTCCAGTTATTTAATGTACCCTTCAGCTATCATAGGGTTAGACGATCCTCTGAATGATGGGGGATGTTGCCTCATGAAATATTCCACCACTAACATGCTCCTATGTGGTTGATCTGGCTGATCTCTTGCATGGATTCCACCACCATCTATCTCTTGAGTCAATTGTACCATTACTACAACAAATAGTTCCGTTCCAATTCCAACCATCTCAGGATGTTGATTCAGAAGGTCATTTCCTTCTATATACCTTCCTAGCACTGCTTCCTTATTTCCTCTGTGGAAAACCATTCTGAAGAAACATGTCTTAGATGAAGCAACATGGTAATATTCAAATTCTATATCATTTCAATTTGACCATAAAAAATATCTTTTAATACTCATTTAATAGAATTATAACTTCTAATGTTATCTAAACTGACCTCCGATACCAAATATAAGGCCCGAGCCTTAAACATTACTCAATCTTGATTTATTTCAAGAATACACATTGAGGATCTTTTTTAGGTTTATTGTTCTAGAGAATTAGATCATAAATCATGTATTACATTCCACATTTCAACAAGTTTGTTACATAAAAGACAGTATACATTTTTCCCATAAAAGGAGACATTTTTAACATAAAACATGTATTCTTTCATGAAACATCCTCGACACTATCATCACATCATATATCTCTCCCTTGAGCTGTGAAAAACATTTCAAAAACATGGTATGAGCATAAAAATATCATTAAGGGATATAAAATTACAGAAAGAAATCCTTAGTCCATATATACATAAGAATAATTCAAAACATACTTTACTCATAAAACATAAGAACCTTAACATACCTCATGAAATCATAAGATTTATGAATAACTCATAGAAAACATAATACATAAAGGTAACTTGAGTCATTCATAACATTATTACATAGGGAGTAACCCTCATGGTTATGTTTGAAATACCCATCATAGTATATTCCCAAAATTTCATTGGAGAAACCTTAGCGTTTAACTCGTTCACATTACCCAATGCATTGGAGAGCTATCACGGGCTCACCCACCCTTAGGTTATCATGAAACCACCCATCTTCATAAACAATGCCCAAGAACCATAATATAATCATATCACATAAAACATGCAAAAAAGAAAACATAACATTTCCACATTTCAATCACAAGATATCAAAAACACAATGATATAATCAAAATATTATCAAAACCATTTTCAATACCAAAATAAAAGAAAAGTTAAACATGGTATTTATTTTTCATTTTAAAAAAAGTTATGGCTTGTAGAGGAAGCTGAAACTCAAATAATGGTCACAGCGGCGGAGAAGTCGTTGTCACCGAATACGTAAGACCAAAACATTTCATTTTGTCATTTCATAAAACGCTTCATATACAAATATTCCTTCTGAATAAAATTAAAATTAAAAGGGGTTTATACACCATAAAAAATAATGTTGAGTATAAAACAAAATATGCCTCAATGAAAGGAGATTGAGACGAAGTCCCATACCTCGTGTCCAACTTGCCTCGATCATTATTTAACCTCTTGAATAATAAACTATAGTTAATTTATATTTTCTTAAGAACCATTTTCATGTTAATTATTCCTTTTATATCAGTTACTACCATTTTTTAACATTATGTAATTATTTATGTTAATAACGGCCGTTTTTTCGATCTTTGTTACTTGAGTCAAAAATAAACTTCTTATAATTACAAGTTGTTCATGTGGTAAAATATCCATTATATACAGAAATATATTCATGATTTAGATATCATATATATCATATATATCAATTATAAACATGCATTTATAATATTACATAACATTTAGAGGTAAGAAATGAAATGCACCGTTCATGGAGACGGTAAGTCGTACGTACGCATGAACGCTACTTTCATTTCTATTTCATGTTTAATAGAGTGAAATCATAATGATATAAAGGTATATTATAATTACAGTATAGTATCATATATAATATCATTACCTCCATCCTTTATACATCCCACATATGGCATTAACGAATCAAATCACTTTGAGGGGGCGGTTGTCCGCACTTCCTAAAATGAAGATATCGTGTTTACCCATAATGGAAACCATGAAGGTATGCCATAAATGAAAAATATAGAATCATAAGGAAAACATAAAAATAATATATATCATATATAAATGGATTGACATCTTAATGGCCACCATGAAAGGTGTTAAAAGAAGATTGAACAATCATCGTTTCGTGAGGCAAAAATTCGCCAACCACTGAAACAATATGTTCTTTATCCATTAGACAGAGGTGTGTGTAAGTTTAAATCTAATAATTCTCATAAAAACATCCTAGTATATTTAAGATACTGGTTTTGTTTAAAAATAAAGTATTAAAAAAGTTTAGGTGGTTGGAGAAGTAAAATAAAACAAAAGAACACAAGTGAAGACATTACCTTTAAATCGGGTAACTCCTCTTGGTTTGAACCAAAGGGTTTCTTGAAGATATTTCTGCATAAGGTAAGGCTTATAGGATGAAGAGAGGGATATGGAGAGATACAATGACTAGATCTTGTCTGATCCAATTTCCTGAGAGGTGTGGGTAAGGTGGTAGAGGTGGGGGCCTTTTATAAGAGGGAGGAGGGGAACTCTTTGAAATTCAAGCAATTTTACTTTATTATATAATGAGTTTCGGAATTTAAAGGTCCCAAAATGGTATATTTCGAGGATAAGGTGATAAATGTTCTAATTACAACAATACAATAAGATTATGACATGTGTAAGTCTTAGATTTTACATTATCGTCTCATTTTATTTAAATCATCCATTAATGAGGTAATCACTGCATCATCATGGTTTCGTAAATAAATTAATTTATTTAAAGTATAAAAATTATAAAACAAATACCATGATGCAGTAAATCTTTTTTGATTTCCAATGACTTTTCATAGTCTATGATATCATTTATTTAGACAAAATTAAAATTGTTTTACTTGGGTGATACATACTTTGGTTATACTTTCCTTTTAAAAAACATAAAATGATAAAGTGTCACTATCACCCAAAAGTGATTCCATGTGGTACCAAAGTTTGGAAGAAGGAATTCCATGGTCGGACATGACACATATAGTAGCATTAGGACACATGTTTTGGTCATTGGTTTATTATTATGATCTTATTTTATTACCCTTAACTACCCGATTTCTAATTAATCACGATAATTAAAGATAATTACCGTCGTTATTACTCATAATGTCCAAAAACAAAAGAGTCTTAATTAAATAATTTGTTCCTTCTTATTCCAAATATCGAATCCATTTTATCAAATTCCAAAAAGATAAATTGAAATAATTAAATGAAAAATAATTCCCGTTGTCAAAAGAAATAGCGGGTTTTTTAGAAACAATATCTATCAAAGGTTTGACAATTGTTTATGTCCAATTTCAAAGTGAAATTAATCCCAATGACCACCATTGGATTAAATGTTACAAATATATTCTAATTAAACTTTAAAACCAATTAAAAATATAATCTAACAATATAATTAAATTATATGAAAAATAAGTTTTTTTTGTAAAATGCTGTATTTTTTACAATTCATTTAAAAAAAATGGACATTGTCATAAAAACACCAAAACATTATCCAAAGTTAATTTAGATGTCCCAATACTAAATAATAAGTTTATTTTGACAAATAGATCTTACAAAATTGTCAAATGATAGATTTAAATATGGTTTTCCATCAAAAGATGGTAAAATAATGTTTTAAAAATATTAGAGAATTCTATGCTTAAGATTGGATTTATTCTCAGTTTAGGCCTCTAAAATACTATATAATTCCTAAATAGACATAGATATAAAAAAACATTTTTCATTACATACTTGGGATGTTACATATCCTGCTGCAGAACCCCTTATACCTATGGTTCTAAAACCATGGGTAAATATGCTCCTGCAGAAGAATGTGGGCCTATGGTTCTGTATACTGTGGGAATAGTTTTATAACCATGGTTTACTAGAAACATGGGAATGTTGAAATTTCAGAGGGTTATACCCACAGTTGTTTGTAAAACCGTTGGTAATGGGCAGTCTTGATTTCTCGGGAGCCCACAACTCATCAAACAGTGGATATAGACTATACCAACGGTTTAATGGGTTATACCCACGGTTTGAAAGTGTGGGTATATGGAACTTTTCTAGTAGTGAAAATAATTGATTTTGGATTACCTAATAAAATATATAAATTCTTAGACACTATAAGTTGATGTGGCTTCGACACCAATTCATCTTGTTGTAATTCCCTAAAAATAGTTGTTCGAGTATATCTCAACTATCATTTTTTCATAGTGATTAAGAACAGACATGACACCCAGTTTGACACTCCCAAATAATAATCTTAGGTTAAATCACATTTATTTACGAATTATGAAGGATTTTTATAGATAATGACCATGGGTGTTGTCACGAACCGGATCTGGTCGCCACCATTAATGGCACCAAACCCGGCCCGTGGCAAGGCCCGAAGGGCGTTCCCTATCCCCACGGGCTGGCACAAGTGCCCGGGTATCAAACAAATCTGGGTTGGGAACGATTTACCAAAGTATGAAAGCATAAATCATAAAATAAAACAATCAATTATTAGAATCTGAAATTTTCATGCTAAATAATTCTCAACAAAACCAGATCTGAATAAATATGTTTAAAGACACTACAAGCAGTATAAAAACAAATAATGACAACATAAATACATCCCCATGGACTCCACAAGACAAGGGGATCATCACACGCAAGCCATCCCCGCAACTCCGCCCCAATGATGGGTACTAACATCCCGAACCGCCATCACCCTTAGCCTTCCCTTTACCTGAGTCAAGCATAAGCAGGTCTACTTACACCCAAGGGGTGTAAGTAGCGTGTGAGCCTAAGCCCAATAGGATAACACCAGTTGATTCCAAAGAGTATGCAATACAATGTGAACAAAACAAGCAATTTTAATACACAAGGTGAAACATTGTTAAAATTCAAAGAAATGCAACTTTCAAATGAAAACAATTTTCAATCCGAGAATTTCAGAATGTTAGCAAATTAAATAGACATGTGATCTACTGTAATGTACTACCAAAAAACCCACAAAAAGGGTAAATACCACAAATTCTATGAGCATCAAAATCAGGAACACCCCTAAGCACTAGGATGTCTCGGGCCCTATATACCTCGTACCTCGGTGTAGAGTAACCATAGAAAAATCTGTTCTCGTGCACGAGCCACTAGTAGGGAACATACCCATAACCTAGTTGTCCCCAATAATCAGCCAAATAGTTTAGTTAGATTTGTCGTTTTCCAAATGCTAAGTGGAACAGGGACAAAACCCATATGATCCACTAGCCGTACTAGTACAAATCCTCCCCACCTAAGTACCCAGGCTTCCCCTTTTTGTGCTCAAACAATTTCAGAAAACAACACACATCCATTTTCATATAAAATATCACTACTGGTCACAAACAAATTGTACAGTAGCTACACACATTTTATACCATTTAAAACACACAATAAAATAATTTTATTTCC
This sequence comes from Viscum album, assembly GCA_963277665.1. Lineage (NCBI taxonomy): Eukaryota > Viridiplantae > Streptophyta > Magnoliopsida > Santalales > Viscaceae > Viscum > Viscum album. The sequence continues at coordinate 1,678,661,086 of OY728158.1, forward strand.
AATAAAACAACCTCTCAAAACAACACATTTTTTTTCGCCCAAAGCTCTTTAAGATATCCATTTTTCACACTATGATAACACTTGTTAGTAATTAAAACCAAATTTCAGTTCAAAACCCATTAATGAAACCAAAAATTCAGTTATGGGGCATCCCAAAATGAACCAATAAAAGATTTGAATGGAAAACCCTTAATTTCACCAAAAATTGGAACTTAAAATTCATTTGCATTATAAATGCAACTAAAACCAATTTTTACAGAAACATTCAAGTGAAATAAACATTATAGTACCATGAAAACAGAAATCTAATTCACAAAAATTGCACACACAATGGAATCACCTACCAAATTAACAAAACCCCTTGAATATCCGTGCGAAAATCAAATCGCACCCCCGCCGCACCAAGAGAGAACTAGATCAAACCTAAAACCACACAAATTGGCCAATAAAGCCCAAAGTTAAACCCTAGGTTCGAAATCCTAGTTTCTGGACATTATTAAACTCAATTATAACTGAGGAAAGCCTAAGAACAATGAGTTAATCCCAAAGTAATTTGAAAGAGGAAAGAAAAGGGCTCATTTACTTGAAGTATCTTGAAGTAATCACTCCAAAACTCCAGTATCTGAAATTTAAAAGAGCCCAAATTTAGGGTACATTCGAACAAGATTTATTATCTCATTTAGGAACTGGAATGGAGGAAAAATATTGAGAATTGAGAGAGTTATGAAAGAAATACTTTACCTCTTCAAATCTGGGCGATTTGAGTAACCCTATGAAGATCGGCACACATTCGCGATTCTACAGAAATCCAAATGGGTGGGAGAGAGCTCCGACGCACGGCTGGGTTACTTGGGCTTGAGTGAGACTTGGAATCATTGACAAATCCCAAATATTGAATAAGTTATAACAAAATAAAATTTTATTTTTAAAACAGGAATTGGGCTTTCGGGCAGACCCAACCCCTTAGACAAAAACCCAAATAACCCCTGGTTATGGATTTATAAAAGCTCCAAATTACCTTGGTGGTATTAATAGGTTAAGGTAGGTAAATTAGGAATTTGAATGGATGAAAAATATTGAAAAATGAAAAAGTTATAAAAGATACAACATTTATTTTTTAATCTCGAATTGGGCTCACGGCTTGGCCCAATTCATGAATACTCATCTATTCCTCCCTAAAACCTAGGGAAACCCCCAAAACAAAGAAAGGATGTAAATTAAATGAATAATACCTTTAAAATATGTCTTTTATGTGACAATTATATCCACCATGAAGGACTTTCCACCCCGGAAAGTGAACATGAATCTCGGTTGGAAAATAAGAATGGGTACTCTTCCTTGACCCATGACTTTCGCTCCCATGTCTCATGTGTATCATTCCCATGCTGCCATAAAACCCGGACTAAAGGAATAGACTTTCCTCGAAGTATATTCTCCTGGGAGTCCACTATTTTCACTGGCCTCTCAACGATAGACAAGTCAGGCTCTATCTCTAGTTCTTCCCAACTCAACACATGGGATGGATCTGGATTGTATTTCTTCAACTGGGAGACGTGGAAGAAATCATGGATAGATGTCAACTGAGAAGGTAAGGCCATCCGGTTTTCTCCAACCACTACCCATTCCTACCTGGAAGTGGGAAGAGGTTTCCATGGACTTCATTGTTGGATTACCTCGTACACCTCGAGGTAAGAATGCTATTTGGGTGGTGATTGATCGTCTGACCAAATTAGCCCACTTCATTCCGATAAAAGATACAACTAAAGTAGATGATTTGGGCCACTTGTATCTACAGGAAGTGGTGAGACTCCATGGTGTACCATCCGCTGTTGTCTCGGATAGAGACCCCCACTTTACTTCTCGATTTTGGGAAGGCCTTCAGAAGTCCTTGGGGTCTCAAATTAAGATGAGCACGGCATACCACCCACAGACGGATGGTCAGACAGAGCGGGCGAATCAGATATTGGAGGACATGCTTCGTGCATGTGTCCTGGACTTTGGAGGTTCTTGGGATAGCCATTTGGGATTGGTAGAGTTTGCTTTTAATAATAGTTACCAATCCACGATTCGAATGGCCCCTTTGATACCATTTTGTCACGAACTGGATCTGGTCGCCACCATTAATGGCACCAAACCCGGCCTGTGGCAAGGCCCGAAGGGCGTTCCCTATCCCCACGGGCTGGAACAAGTGCCCGGGTATCAAAAAAATCTGGGTTTGGAACGATTTACCCAAGTATGAAAGAATAAATCATAAAAAAACAATCATTTATTAGAATCTGAAATTTTCATGCTAAACAATTCTCAAAAAAACCAGATCTGAATACATATGTTTAAAGACACTACAAGCAGTATAAAAACAAATAATGACAACATAAAGACATCTCCATGGACTCCACAAGACAAGGGGATCATCACACACAAGCCATCCCCGCAACTCCGCCCCCATGATGGGTACTAACATCCCGAACCGCCATCACCCTTATCCTTCCCTTTACCTGAGTCAAGCATAAGCAGGTCTACATACACCCAAGGGGTGTAAGTAGGGTGTGATCCTAAGCCCAGTAAGATACCACCAGTTGATTCCAAATAGTATGCAATACAATGTGAACAAAACAAGCAATTTTAATACACAAGGTGAAACAGTGTTAAAATTCAAAGAAATGCAACTTTCAAATGAAAACAGTTTTCAATCCGAGAATTTCAGAATGTTTGCACATTAAATATACATGTGAGCTACTGTAATGTACTGCCAAAAACAACCCACAACAAGGGTAAATACCACAAATTCTATGAGCATCAAAATCCGGAACACCCCTAAGCACTAGGTTGTCTCGGGCCCTATGTACCTTGTACCTCGGTGTAGAGTAACCATAGAAAAATCTGTTCTTATGCACGAGCCACTAGTAGGGAACATACCCATAACCTAGTGGTCCCCAATCATCATCCAAATAGTTTATTTAGAGTTGTCGTTATCCAGATGCTAAGTGGAACAGGGACAAAACTCATCCGATCCACTAGCTGTACTAGTACAAATCCACCCCACCTAAGTACCTGTGCTTCCCCTTTTTGTGCTCAAACAATTTCAGCAAACAACACACATCCATTTTCATATAAAATATCACTACTGGTCACAAACAAATTGTACAGTAGCTACACACATTTTATACCATTTAAAACACACAATAAAATAATTTTATTTCCAATAAAACAACATCTCAAAACATCACATTGTTTTTCACCCAAAGCTCTTTAAGATATCCACCTTTCACACTATGATAACACTTGTAAGTTATTCAAACCAAATTTCAGTTCAAAACCCATTAATGAAACCAAAAATTCAGTTATGGGGCATCCCAAAATGAACCAATAAAAGATTTGAATGGAAAACCCTCAATTTCACCAAAAATTGGAACTTAAAATTCATTTGCATTATAAATGCAACTAAAACCAATTTTTACAGAAACATTCAAGTGAAATAAACATTAGAGTACCATAAAAACAGCAAGCTAATTCACAAAAATTGCACACACAATGGAATCACCTACCAAATTAACAAAACCCCTTGAATCTCCGTGCGAAAATCAAATCGCACCCCCGCCGCACCAAGAGAGAACTAGATGAAACCTAAAACAACACAAATTGGCCAAGAAAGCCCAAAGTTAAACCCTAGGTTAGAAATCCTAGTTTCTGGACATTAGTAAACTCAATTATAACCGATGAAAGCCTAAGAACACGGAGTTAAACCCAAAGTAATTTGAAAGAGGAAGGAAAAGGGCTCATTTACTTGAAGTATCTTCAAGTAATCACTCCAAAACTCTAGTATCTGAAATTTAAAAGAGCCCAAATTTAGGTTCCGTTCGAAAAAGATTTATTATATCATTTAGGAACTAGAATGGAGGAAAAATATTGAGAATTGAGAGAGTTATGAAATAAATAATTTACCTCTTCAAATCTGGGATATTTGAGGAACCCTATGAAGATCGGCACAAATTCTAGATTCTACAGAGCTCCAAATGGGTGGGAGAGAGTTCAGACGCACGGCTGGGTTACTTGGCCTTGAGTGAGAGTTTGAATCACCGAATAATCCCAAATATTGAATATGTTATAACAAAATCCAAGTTTATTTTTAAAACAGGAATTGGGCTTTCGGGCAGGCCCAACCCCTTAGACAAAAACCCAAATAACCCCTGGTTATGGATTTCTAAAAGCTCCAAATTACCTTTGTGGTGTTAATAGGTTAGGGTAGGTCAATTAGGAATTTGAATGGATGAAAAATATTGAAAAATGAAAAAGTTATAAAAGATACAAAATTTATTTTTTAATCTGGAATTGGGCTCACGGCTTGGCCCAATTCATGAATACTCATCTATTCCTCCCTAAAACCTAGGGAAACCCCCAAAAAAAAGAAAGGATGTAAATTAAATGAAAAATACATTTAAAATATGTCTTGTATGTGATAGGTGTCGTTGTTTAAACCTAATGTACCCTACATTAACAATAAGGTGTTATTTTTTATACACCCTCTAAATGTTTTTACATGGTTATATGATTTCACACTATAATTATTGATTCCCATACTATAATTTTTTGTTTCAATCAAGGGTTTGAACCTAAAGGAACAATGTTACTGCTAAATGTGATAGATAAAGAAATGACTGTTCTCCTTAGAAACTGAATGTTATGGGAGATGGAATTATAAATCCTGGTGCTAGGATTATAAACTATTATTAATTCCTGAATCATGATGATCTTCCAAATGAAAAATGAGGGGAGTATTTAATGTTGAATCCTTCATGAGGAAACATCCACCTTAGTTTAGAGGGTCCACTAATATGCTAATTACTTATTATTGGATTAGTACCACTAAAAGATATTTTTATTTCCCCAATGCATAGAAAATAGAAAATATTATATTATCAATTTATTAATTCGAAGGTGAAGTAGATAAATTGTGGAATACTATCAAGATCATGAGGCAACATGGAGAAATTAAATTTATGGTGTGGGATGAGTTTATGATATTATTTCCCAATAAATAATTTCCACATATTCTTCAAATGAAAATAGAGAAGTAATTCAGTAAGTTAACGATGAATGATGATGTATCTATTATTACATATGAAGAAAATGTTATAATAATTTATAGGTATTATTATGTTATTATATTTTAAATATAAATAATGTTATCTTTTTTCATTGAATGTTTCAAATCATGTATCTTATGGGAGTTATCCTTAATATACATAGACAAATTTGATGAAATAATTCGATGTAATGTCAAGGTAGAGATGGAGATTGGGGTCATCCATCAATCTAACGGTATTTTTGATAATAATAGAAAGATGTAATTCAATTTAAATTATATTAATAACGCCTATAAAATGTAAAATATGACCCTTAATTTATGACTAAAGTGTGAGAAAATAATGGATTAAATTTTCCTAAGGGGGCTAGTAAATAATTTCAGTGTAGAAAGGATTTTAATAAAAAAAATGAAGTGATACGAAGAAGCCATTCAATGAAAAGAATAATTAAAATTATCAATAGAATAAACCACCAGTAATTTGTTATTTCTAATGAAAATGATATTTGAATTAGGCTAAAAAGTGCTAAAATCCATGGTTTAATGATGATGATCAACATCATAAACCTCTAAAGACTAGAGATAAATGGAAATATCATGCAATCACTCTTACATATGTGTGGTTTAGTAATGAAGTGTTGAATTGTACAATTATTATCCACTGCAATGATTATACTGTATCATTATGTTTTGGTCCAACCAAATATTTAATATATGAAGTATTTTCTAAAGTTATTACATTACTACAACAATGACAAGATGTATAAAAATTAGTAAAAACTCTTAAAGTAATGATGATCAAATCTCAAGTATATGATTCTTACCCAACCATTTTCTACAAGAATGTGCTTCCTAAGAAAACTTATTATACATACTATAGTTAAATTTGAAGTGATTTTTGGAATGGATTAGAATTATTTAGAAAAATATCTTGTAACCCTTATTTTATTTATCAAACTATTATGTTTATTATGTTAGAATTGAGTTTATGTTTTATGGGATAATTTGATAATATAAGATAAATTGGTGAAAATTTGTCTAATTGTTTGAATGAGTCGCCATTGAAGATGTCACCTCTAGAATGGCTCGTCATTGGAATGAAAAATTGACAGTGTTGAAAACATCTACCATTAGAGATGACCCATAGAAATTTGAAAATGTGTTGAAAACACCTACTACTGGGGATGACCCATGGATATTTGAAGAGGTATTGAAAAACCCTACCATAATCAATGAGTCACAACTAGGATAATAAATTGGATACATTTTTGAAAGGCCACCTTCTAGAGAATGACTCATCCTCAGATCTTGGCACCTCCAAAATTGGTTAACTATTGACATGAACTACTATCAGAGTGTAATATTTAGAAATGTATTATAATAACTTACTAGCTTCTTATGTCACCATTAGTATATATAACCACTAGCATAAGTAACCACTATAGATTGTCTCACAATTTTAGAAGACCCACCTCCACTATTCTATTTATTTTGAATTAAATTTTCTTAAAGGCTATATTATCGATTTTAATGATGAAACTTATTTTAATCATTGTACATAATTTATTTGCATAGATTCATTAAGATTTGTGTCAGTTTTATAGAACCAAGAGTAGAATATTTGGTTGATTATTATTAAATTCTTCTATTAAAAGAACTAGAAAACTCCCTCATATGAGAGACCTAAGAGATCACAAAAAAGTGATACACGCTGAGAACAAGCACATGTCAAGTGAGATGAACGTTATAAGATATGTAGAATATTATTGTGTGGTATTCCTTATTCAATGAATATTAATTAGTGAAAACTATAGATGAATAGAAGAATATGAAAAATCCATACTAATTCATACAAAATCACAATAAATAGTTTATGACACTTTGTTCGACTGCAAATTTCAGAAACTCAACTCGAGGTGCCACCCGAGCTACACTAAAGGAATCACAAGCATTAGAGATTATCAGACTGATAAACATACCTTCATTACATCTATTACATTGTTATTTTGTCTATTGAGTGCACCTTTTGAGGACTCCTTGGAAGTTAAATAGACCATAAACTTCGTTGGGGAGGATTTGAAAATGAAATGAATGAGGGAAAGGCATGCTATTTATAGGTGAAGTGAGGGAACAAAGCATTAATTTCCAAGGGACACATCATCACTGGTATTGGAAAAACCATGGGCTTTACCATGGTATTTTCCCATTGTATTGGCCACTTCAGACATCTCATACCTTATCTTACTATTCATAAGTTGACCAGAATGATTACATAATTATTACATCCTTAATGATGTCACTAAACACTCAAAACTAAAAATTGTATTTTCACTATTCACCGAAAATTCATTTTTTCACTATTCACCTTAACCTAATATCGATGCTCTAAATTCAAAAATGAACTCCATTTTATAAAAATAAGTTTATATACATTTATAATTTAATTTTTAACTAAAAAACACTATTCACTTGAAAAAACTAATACTTGACTACTAATTTTTGAAACAGTTATTTATCTATTTTATTGAATCACATTACATAATCATGGTGTCTAAATTATATCAATACTTTCTTATGTGAGGTTACTAAATCCCTATGGTCACATTACTAATCATAAGCATAAAATAACTATTCATAATTTACTATTCACCAATAATTACGTTGATCTTATTAGACTACAAATTAATTACTGAACATAACTCTAGAACTCCATTTTTTGAAAATCATTACACATTTTTAATTATTTAAGGTTTATATAAATATTTTAAAATATCCTTTTTATAAAATTCATTAATAATATGCATTCTATATTTATTCATACATTTGAAAATTCACAAACTTCACCATAAGAAAAAATCACTATTTTTATTTATATCAAAGGATTACATAAAGCATCCAAGGTCTCGTTACATAGCCCCTTATAAAACCAGCATAGGACCTGTGTGTAAGGTGTGCTAAGGTGATAGAATATTGGGGCGGCTCGGCCAACATTTCCTAAGTGGTGATTTCGATCAGCTTGAACTTCTCCTAAAGGTGATTATGTTCCATCTTCACACGATAAAGTTCAACTTGGGTTTGGTCCAGAGCAAAGCCCAATGGTGCTACCTTGTTCCCAAGTTACGTCATATGGGATTCGATCGGCCTGAGACTATAGTATGGTGCCATAAAATCTTCTTTTTGTATTAATTAACAAAGATCACATGTATTTATAATCAACAAAAATTGTAACGTAAATATTTTAGCTTCCAACAGTCATATTGACCAACGGTCATATAACAGTCGAAACCCAACGGTATCATTTAATTATACTCACTTCATTAATTAAATAATATAGTTTTGTTGAGTATAAAAATAATATAACACACAAAATTTAGGAAACAATTATTAATAAATGTTTGGGTTGTTACATTCTTCCCCCCCCCCCCACTTAAGAAATTTCATCCCTGAAATTTTTAACTCTTACCCTTAGAGGAGAAAGGGTGTGGGTACTTCTGCCTCATAGACTCCTCCGGTTCACACGTGGCTTCTTCATATTTGAGGTTCCTCCACAACACCTTAATAAAGTGGGTAATATTTTTGCATAGAACCTTGCTTCTACGATCCAAGATCTCCACCGTCTGCTCTTCATAAGAGAGGTCATGTTCCAGTTTTACCACCTCTGGGTTTAGTACATGTGAAGGGTCAGGTATGTACATCATCAAGAGGGATACATGTAAGACGTCACAAACCGGTGCTCTATTTGGAGGAAGTGCAATCCGATAGGCCACTGCTCCCACGCGATCAAGGATTTCATAGGGGACAACGTACCTAGGGCTAAGAGTCCCTTTATTTCCAAACCTCATGACTATCTTCCAAGGTGAGATTCAAAGAATGACCATGTCATCGACATCAAACTCCAAGTCCCTTGGATGGTTGTCGGCATAGCTCTTTTTCTGACTTAGAGTATCCTTAATGTGTTGTTAGATGGAATTGACATTTTCTGTCATCTCTTTCACAAGATCAGGCCCATGAAGCTTTCTCTCACCAGCTTCATCCCAACACGTAGGATTTCTACATCGCTTCCCATATAGAGCTTTATATGGTTCCATTTAAATGCTCGAGTGGAATATGTTTTTGTAACTCAACTAAAGGGAGATGTCGATCTCATCCACCCTTAAATTCCATTGGGAACATTCTCATCATTTCCTCATGTTCTTGAATAGTCCTTTCAGATTGGCCATCAGTTTGGGGGTGATAGGCCGTACAGAGATTCAATTCTGTTCTCAATTAATATTGAATACTTCTCCAGAATTTTGATGTAAACCTTGTATCACGATCAGATAAGATAGAAAGTGGAACTCCATGTAGCCTTACATCTTCCTTCACGTAAATCCTAGAAATTTGATCAAGAGAGAAATCTTCCCGAATGGAGGTAAAATGGGCAATCTTAGTGAGATGGTCCACAATAACCTATATTGCATTGTTTCCTTTGGAAGTTCCTGGAAGACCAGTGACAAATTCCATAGTGATATTGTCCCACTTCCATGCTGGTATGGGTAGTGGTTGCAATATCACTTTAAGAAGTTGTTGCTCTGCCTTCACTTACTGACATACTAGGCACCTTAATGTGTAGTCAGCAATCAACCTTTTCATATTATCCCACCAATAATGATCATGAATGTCTCTATACATTTTTGTGCTTCCAGGATGTATAGATAAAGTAGAGCTATGAGCATCATCCATCATATCCTTATTTATTTCTGGATTATATGGAACACATAGTCTTGTAAGAAATTTCATTACACCTTCATGATCAATATTGAACTCAGGAAACTTACCATCCTTTATAGCCTCAAACCTTTTCTACCACAAAGGATCTTATTTTTGTTATTTCTTGGTCTTATCTAGTAATTATGGTTGAGAAATAATTTGGATTAGGGTTGATGATGTCCCTTCGCTTATAATTCCTATGTCCAAATTTACTAGGTCATTGATCAATGGATCTCTTTGAATCTGCATCATGTAAAGAACAATGGGGTCCTTCCATCTTAATGCATCAGTGACTTTGTTTACTCTTCTAGGATGATAATGAATTGAACAATCACAGCCTTTAAAAAGTTCCAACCATATCCTTGGTCTCATGTTCAATTCCTTTTTTGTGAAAATATACTTCAAACATTGATGGTCTGTGTATATATCACATTTCTCCCCATAAAGATAGTGCATGCATATCTTCACAGAAAAATAACCGAAGCCAGCTCCAGGTCATGCATTTGATAATTCTACTAATGAGTCTTCAACTGTCGAGATGTAGAAGCAATGTCCATGTCATTTTCCATGAGGTCATACCCAAGCCCTTTTAAAGATGCATCACTAAAATTAACGAATCCTTCTCCACTGGAGGGAAGAGTTAACATGGGTGGAGTGACCAATATCTTTATCATCTCTTGGAAACTTTCCTCACACTCCTTTTTCCATATAAACTAGACCCCTTTTTGAGTTAACTTGGTTAATGGATTAGAAAGTTCTGAAAAGTTTTTCAAAAACCTCTGATAATATCCTGCTCATCCAAGAAAACTAGTAATATCATTTATTATTGTTGGTTGAGGCCACTCCTCTACAAATTTTGTCTTTTTAGGGTCAACTATGATTCCTTCATTGGTTACAATGTGCCCCAAGAAAGCAACTTGTTGTAACCAAAATTCACATTTTTTTAATTTCCAAAAAAGCATCTCCTTCCATAGAGTTTTCATAATATCCCTCATATGATCCTCATACTCCTCACAACTTTTGGAATATAATATAATATCATCAATAAAAACTACCACAATGTTATCAACGTAGTCCTTAAAGAATCTATTCATCAAATCCATAAAAATAGCAAGTTCATTAGTTAGTCTTAAGGTCATAAGAACAAACTCATAATTCCCATCTCTTGATCGGAAGGCAGTTTTTCGAATATCTTCTTTCTTCACCCTCAATTAAGGATAACCTGATCAAAGATCAATCTTAGAGAATAATTGAGCCCCATGATGTTGATCAAATAACTCATCAATTCTAGGAAGATAGTATTTGTTATTTACTATGATCCTATTTAGTTCTACATAATCAATGCATAGTTGTATCAATCCATCCTTCTTTCTTTACAATTAGAACAAGTTCTCCCCAAGGAGACACACTTGGTCAGATAAACCCCTTCTCTAACAGATCTTGGATTTGATTCTTCAATTCCTCCAGCTCCACATTTTCCATCCTATATAGGGTCTTTGATATTGGATGAGATCTAGGTACAAGATCAATAGATAACTCTACCTCTCTTTTAGGGGGTGGTCCAGGAAACTCCTCAAGAAATACATCAACATATTCCTGGGTGATGGGGACACATTCTATCCTTAAACTCCCATATCCTTCTCATTATTCGGAAATCAACTCCATAAAGAAGAATATAGGGGGTTCTTTTAGACAAAGATTTGGTTGAGAAATCTCTCCTTGGAAGATAACTATAGGTTTTCCATTCAATACTACTGATATTTCTTTGATTCTGAAATTGATCTTAGCATTATACTTTGAGATCCAGTCCATCCCTAGTATAATGTTGAATTCTATCATGGGAATGTCTACAAGATTTTCTATATGATTGTTCTCACTAAAGTAAATACAAGAGTTTCTAAACACTGAAGATGCTTGGATTGTCCCACCAGGAGTCTTTACTGATAAATCTACTTTTAGAAAATTGAGGTTTGATTCTAAATTCTTTGTAAACTTGGAGGAAATAAAGGAATTCATAGATCCAGAATCAAACAAATTATTTTCTAGCTTTGAGAGGACAATAATAGTACCTACTACCACATAATTCGGAGCTTCAACTTCATCTATCATGATAAAAAAAAGCATGGCCTTGATCCCTAGGCATTTTCTAAGGCTGATGGTGGTTCCCCTCCACTTCCCTCAAATTTGGACAATAATTGGAAAAGTTCCCACATTGTCAACACTTAAAGAACTGGACATCAAGTAGGGCCTGAACCATCTTCCCCTTGTCATTTTTGTTTGGAAGTTGAGTGTTCTCCTCACAATGAAAATTCCTCACAATGTGGCCATCTCTACCACACTTTTAGCACTTCCCACTCTCGAGCAGGAAGTTCCCCGAACACTTCTTCCCATATTTATTACATGTGGGAAGTTATACTTGCTTGCCTCCTATTCCTTGATCGAAGCTCCTCCAAAATCTTAGATCAAACAATCTCTTCTTTTCATTTGATTTATGAGACCACAACATCTCACCAAACTAAAGCTCAGCCATAATTACACTCTGAACAATCTCCTCGTAGCTATCATACTCTCAGTTGGCTAGATTCTTCCTAAGATGAGGTCTTTGTCCACAAAAGAATATATCAACCTTACCAATTGGATCCATGAAAAATACAGAGGTATATAATGAAATCCTTGTGTAGTGCATCTCATAGATTTCCACATATTCATTATCCTTCTTCTTCAGATCGAGAAACTCCTTCTCCATTCTTATTCTAATGGAACGTGGGAAATGCTTACTGAAAAAGATCCCTCTGAACTCTCCCCACTCCAAAGCCTAAACTTCCACTCTTTTCCTTGTGTGTTTGATCAGGTCCCACCACTGATCAGCTTCTCTTTATAAGCGATAGATAGACTGAGTGACATTATCTTACTCTGAACAACGGAGCACAGAAAATATATTCTCGATAGAGCTGATCCACTGCTCATCAATCAATGGGTCAATCGATCCACTGAAGTTTGGTGGTCGTTGACGCATAAAGTACTCAAAAAAATGTTGTTCCCATTGCGGTGAGATCAGCCTCTCATCTTGATTCAAGTTATTTCCCATAACTTGAGTTATTTATTTCATTATTAGCATGAATTGTTTCATTCCGGCGTCCATCAGAGGGTCGTCAGTGCATGGTCCATTGCGATAACCATTTGCATGATTCCTCCAATTGGTCGCTAGTTTTCTAAAAGAGTAAAACCTTAGTGAGAATATTATTTTATTTACGAGTCTTTTAACTATAAAGTAATTTTATGTCTTAAAACATCATCCTTAAATTATTACATTTCTGTATAATTCCTTCATAATGATTCATAAAAATCTTGCGATTAACCAAACATATCCCCCAGGAGTGTCGTAACCAAGAGTAATGCAAGGACCGTTGTCATCCACCAGTTCCCATTCGAATCTAGTTCAATGTGGTGTCTCCAGGTTTTCCCACTTTGTACATCTGTTCCAGAGCCACCTCTACCTGCTCGTATCCAAACATGGATATATTTGTTTGATAAACCACGAACTATATACTCGCCAAAATACCAGGAAGTTTTCCTATAATTAAAATTTTCTATAGGGTTATTCATAAAGTTTTCATGTCTTAATTTCCATAAATAACTAAACTATCCTTTGATACCAACTATGGAATCCCGCCTTTTTAAAACATATCTTTTCATTACATTTTACATACAGAGGATCATTAAAGTCTAGTGTCTTGGAAATAAGAAACAATAAAACTTGAATAAAATATAAAACATTCTTCTAAACCACTTGTAGGGCTTCATCAAAGTTTCATCCTATGTCCAACTACTGCATCTCATATCCTGGAGACATACATCAATGGAAAGTATGAGAAGAAGGCCTAGTAAGGGTAAACAAGGGAATTATTTTACTTGTGTTAACAATAAGGACATGAATAACAACATAAATACAGGTGCAATGGAAGTATATGAATATCGTAATAAAAATAACCTAGAACATAGCTTGAATATGTGGCTTCAACATTTCTTTTTTACATTCATGAACATATCACCAAGGTCTATCCTCAAGGTTTCTTAAAAATTACCAAGGTTATTCACCAAGGTATGTGAAACTTGTCATCTCTAGATATTAATTCTTTACCCAATGCATTAGAGCGCTATCAGGGAGAACCCTTAATATGTATTTATTTTCATGTGATCCACATATATCATAATCAAACATTTCATAAATAACCCAAATGGAATTAAATAAATGGGTTTCATGTCAAAATTGTGACGTTTAAAAAGAGCCTCAAAATAAGATAATTATGTCATTTATAACCCATTGAAAGGGAGTGAAGGTTATATGTATGTCAATTACAGAATAAAATATATCATTTTTATTTATTTATGAACAACCATATAAACAAAATAATTCCAGGTTATTCACATAAATAAACAATATAATTTCTTGATAGAAAGAGAAAGAAATTTTGAGACGAAATTTCTGCAGCATAATAGCTATATAACATGGTTTAGAAAACATTGAAAAGAGATGGGACAAGGGTCAACCACTCAAAAATAATTCATAAAACAATATGGGTACTTAATAAGATCATGGTATGGATATTTTAATGACATACCACATGAAAAGGAAACATGAAAAAAAAGAAGATAATATTTCTTTTACGAGAAATTTTGCAGCCCAATAGTGTCACATAAAAACCCAGAAAACAAATTTATGAGAGAAGAATGGGTCTCTCAAAAATTATACAGGAAATGGATATAAATGATAACATATAATAACATACCCTCAACATAAAAAGATAGAGATTATAAGGCATAACATAAAGGAAGTCATGACATAAAAGGAGGGTGAAAGGATCCCTTTCCTTGAAGAGTAACTTCGAAAGCATGAAGTTCGGGACCTTGGGAGGACTGAGGGAACCTTGGGAGGACTCCATTGAAGGTAAAGAGACAATAAATTATTTAGGGAGGATTTGTAAATGAAATTAATGATTGAAAGGCTTGTTATTTATACGAGAAGTGAGGGAACAAAGCATTAATTACCAAGGGACACCTCATCAGTGGTATTGGAAAAACCATGGAATTGCCCGTAGCATTTTCCCATGGTATTGGCCAATTGGGACACTTAATACCTTATATTACTATTTATAAGGCATCCAGGATGATTACATATTATTAAATCTTTAATGATGTCATTAAACACCCGAAACTAAAAACTGTATTTTCATTATTCCCTGACAATTCATTTTTTTCCAGAAAAATCCACAAAAATCACCTTAACATAATATCGATGCTCTAAATTCAAAAATGAACTCAATTTTACAAAATGAATTTTCTATTTATTTTTAATTTATTTTTTTATTAAAAAACACTATTGACCCGAAAAAATAAATACTTGACTACCAATTTCTGTAACAGTTATTTTCCAATTTTGTTGAATCACATTACTTAATCAAGGTGCCTAAATTATATCAATACTTTCTTATGTGAGGTTACCTAATAAATTTTTTCACATTTCTAATCATAAGTTTACAATCACTATTCATTATTTACTATTCACCAAAAATTCTGTTAATCTTATTAGACTCTAAAATTATTACTGAACCTAATTGTAGATGACCATTTTTTTAAAATCATTACAAATTATTAATTATTTATGGTTTACATTAATATTTTAAAATATCCTTTTTCTGAAATTAATTAATAATATACATACTATATTTATTTGGACATTTGAAAATTCACAAACATCACCATAAGAAGTAATCACAATTTTTATTTATATCAAAGGACTACATAAAGCAGCTAAGGTCTCATTACATAGCCCCTTATAACACCAGCATAGGACCTAAGTGTAAGGTGTGCTATGGTGACAGAATCATGGGGCGGCTTGGACAATATTGTTCGAGTAGTGATTACTATTATCTTGAAATTCCTGCAATGGCGATTCCATTCCAACTTCACACGATGAATTTCAGATTGGGTTTGGTCCAAAGCAAAGCCTAATGGTGCTACCTCCTTCCCGTGTTCCGTCAGATGGGCTTGGATTGACCGAAGACTACTGTATGGGGCTATCAAATCTTCTTTATATATTAATTAACCAAGATCACTTGTATTTATAAACAATAAAAAATTTAACGTTATGACTTTATCATCCAAAGGTTATATTGACCAATGGTCATATAATAGTCGAAACCCAACAGTATCATCTAATTATAGTCACTTCATTAATTAAAGAATATAGTTTTGTTGGGTATAAAAATAAAATAACACAAAAAATTTAGAATACAATTATTAATATAAGTTTGGGACATTACACTATAGCCCCTCGATGTATCGGTATGTATCTTGAGACGGACATGTGTCTTGGCACAGGACCTTAATAGAATATTTGTGAATGCTCTGGGCATAAGGCCATGGAATAGTATTTGTTTTTTCCAGCATTATTCATTCCCTCATTATGATATTAGTTATTATGTGTGATTATTTGGCTACTAGAATATCCAGGTACATGTTTATATGGAAAAATTTTATTTATTTTTTCCATATTATGATCACGTTTTTGTTTAAAAGGCTGTTGTGTTTATTATACATCTTGCCTTAAAACGTTATAGCTCTTGCTGAATTATTTACCCTTACTAAGTATCTAAGCTCACCCATTTCTTATGTTTTTTCCCATAATTTCATGAAGTGTATTATGATTTATATGAATGGTTAATCTAAGGGAATAATGGTTTTCTGAAAGGATTATCTATGTTGTATTTTCTACTAGATATTGTAATGTTATGTTCTTGTATATAATCTATTTTCAGAGACTACTAAACTAATCGGTCCTTCGAGACATGATTCCTTTCAAACATTTTAATGAATTAAAATAATTCACCGAATCAGGGATTCTATGTTCGGGGTGTTTTAATCATTATTATCTTTGGGTGATTTCTTATTATTTTTATAAAATAATTTATTTTTCAATGAATAGTTAGAAAATGATTATTGTTAGCATTAATTTATTTTCAATTGATTTTATTATTATGATTTGAACATGATATTAATTTAACATAAATTTGAGTTAATTATAAATAATATAATTAATGAAATATCAATCA
Organism: Viscum album; assembly: GCA_963277665.1. Classification (NCBI taxonomy): domain Eukaryota; kingdom Viridiplantae; phylum Streptophyta; class Magnoliopsida; order Santalales; family Viscaceae; genus Viscum; species Viscum album. The sequence continues at coordinate 1,678,678,030 of OY728158.1, forward strand.
TTGTCACACTTAATTTTGGAATAGGATCATTTATTGTCTTAAAACGCATTTCTCTAAAAAAATATGCATCTAATATTTTTTATCTTAGTAAATAATATTACCCTATATTGATTAATTAAATTACATAAATTCATATATTATTTAATAAATCATATATTTTAAAAACCATTTTACAGTTTTTATGTGGAAATGAATGGGAATATTTTAGGCCTTATGCTTAAAAATTCATTTTGAAGAGGCTTTTTATTACAATTTTTGTGTTTAAAATAAAGTTATTATACTTGTAATAATTGAACCATGTAAAATAGTTTCCATATTTAGTTTAATCATAATTAATATTATCTAATAGGTTGAACTTAATCATTGGTCAGAGTAAATAGTAAAAATAAAAATATTTGGTTTCTATAGTTAAGGTTAAATTGGGTTTAACAAGGGTAAACCCAATATATAAGGGTAGGATTTCCTCCAAAGAATGAACAATATATATTGGTTTAATATATTTACACCTTATATTACCCTAAATTCAAATACCTATCCATTATGATTCACTTTTTTAGAATCTGACTATATATCATTAAAATATTTTAATAAATTCCATGTGTGTCCCTGCCCTCACTTAAAAAATGGCTCCACTTCTACTTCCATTTTCAAGAATTTTGATCCTTAAAAATCAACATATACCTACTCAAAATAAAAATTCTTGAGAAATTCCCTTCATAGTGTATCTTTTTTTATTCTCCTCAGACCAATACTTCAATACATATGGTGTAAGACAAAGGTGGTCTCTCAAAGAAGAGGTATAGATCTCAACCAAGAACTCTTACCACTATTTCTTATTATTCAAGATATAAACATATTATATCCCTAGAATAACAATCAATACAGTACCATCATTATGTTGAAATATTTTTATTATTATGCTGAATAAATTTGAAACAAATTATCCATCAAATGTGAGATGAAAATATTGCATGTGCGTACTTGGGGACTACCGACTCCACCTAGTGATATGATTAATTTTTATCCCCATATTTCTTGGTAGGTTATTATGATATAGTTAATTTTTAAATATTATATTAATAATATAAAAATGGATATGTACATGAAAATTATTTTATACTATTTTTTATTTCTATATATTGAAAAATGGAAACATCACTCGTGTGTAAGTACAGACTACCATCTCTACAATATAAGGGTAATTTATTGTTAATAAATGCATAATATGAATTGTTATAACTATGTATATATTAATTATATATTATAATTATATCAGTGTTAACTTTTTTTAGATCAAGTAACCTTGATCAATGTTCAAGGACTATAACCGCCAGACCAAAACATATAGTAAACTGAAGAATTTGACACCCAAAATGAAAATTATAATGAAAGACTATTAATGAATAGTGGATAAGATGTTATAAGTAAACCATTAATTTTATAATAATTTTGATTGTGGTTTTTTATAGATTTAAGATAAATTAAAATTTATTATGCAAATTATTAGAGCACTTACGAATTAGGATGAACTTGATGTAAGGGATCTATATTATAATCTCATTTTTATCGGGATTGTTTATTATGAAATTCTGATGATGAAATTATATGATATATCTATCCCAAATATTATTTATTGTATTATATTATAATTTTTATATAATATTACATGAGTACCTTTCATTTTATCCACTATATGTACCCAAGATATTGAAATTATATTTTAAGGAAAAGCGGCATAGATTTTCGTTTCCGAACAAGAATATTTTCATCCATGTTATCATTAAAATGTGTTCAAGAACATTTGTAATATTCTATAAATGTTATTTATGTTCAATTTTTAATATATTTATCTTTATTTACCTATTATTACAAATGATTCTTGTTATGGTTTTCCAAACGTGGTACTTTTTCCTTTTTACTGAAAATATGAAAGGAATTTTCCTTTTAATGAACAATACATGAACAGACTTCCTTAAAATAATGAATAATCATTTCCTTTATGATTCCATTATATTTTTACATGGTTGTTTCCAAATAACTTTTTTTCCACTATATTTTTTTAACATTTATAAATTAAATAAGTGATTTTAAAATGAAAATGGTTTTTTCCTCAAAATAACGTAACATTAGTTTTTTGAATGCCTTTTTAACCAATAACTACATCCATTGATATTTCTTATTCTTTACATTGAATATGATCTAAGGTTACCATATTTATTCTTTTAATAGATTTTTTGTGTTTATGATTATGAAATATTTTTTAAACTTCTTTTCAATCCATGGGAAATTATTTTATGTAATAATAAACATTTTCATGATATTATGGAATATAAATGAATAGATTAGGATTATGTGATCGGTGGTTCTCTTATTAACCAAGGATGAGTGGTAATTTTATAAAACATGGATGGTTTATTATATTATATCCATCCAGTGATTTGGTCAATGATGAAAGGGTTGATAAAATCATAAGATAAGATGGATTTAACAAAATCAAAATAGATGATGATGTTAATAAAATCCTAAGATATGACAGAGGTAACTAGGTAGATGTTTATCCTAAGAGAATGTTGTAACATATAGGTTAGATATTTACATTATGGGAATTTTTATACAATGATTATCTTAGTAGTGAACCTTGACTGAGTTATTTTCGATACTTATTTTAATTCTATAAACTTATGAATTATTCATATAATATGTTCTCATTGATCATGATTTTTTTTTGATGATTTTACACTATTATATATTATATATTATCAATGAAAAAACCTTATTCCAGGATTCATGTTTAAATAACTATCATTTATTGTGTATGATTGTTTAAAATTTTGATCATATTATTATACCATTCTGATTATATTATGCTCACTGTTTATAATTGATTGATACATATTATGTTTACGCTTACTGAGAAATTGATCCCTCCATTTCTTATATTTAACTTCTATAGATTATGAAGAATTTTTTTAAGTATCATGTGTATAATAAGTTTGTTATTTATAAAACATTTATTCAGAAATGATGTTGTTCTTTTATGTGCTTCTGGTATTGTACAAAATTTCCAAAGTCAGTAAAAACATATGGTTATGTTGTATATTGTAATGTTATGAATTGAATATTATGGTACTAAGATGAACTATTTATTTACAAAAAGATTGGGGTTAATATAAAGTGGTCAACATAGGATATCCAATCTTATCCTGATACCGAAGAACCTTCTTGGTCCCCTTACACACAGAACTAGAATCCTCTCCATTCACTACAAGATTAAGAGCTCACTATGATCCTATGGGGCTCCAAGAAACCAAATTTCATACTAGAGAACTCACAGAACAATTACAATTTACCTAAAATTTACTACCCTAATTAATTATGATAAATCTTATATAAACATGTTTATGGTTAATTAGTATATGTCCCACCAACCTCAATATAAAGTAAAACCCATAATGAAAACTCATCCATGTCATTCCCTTGATTATGAAAACCCATATCTTTTATACATTTTATGCCATTACGTATTATATAATTATTCACATAACACAACCCCAAAATATTGATATGTAAGGTGTATTAGGGAATTTACATACATATCACAATAACTAGAAATAGGGATACAACAACCACTACAAAATGTGACTTTTTTCAACTGTGACATGCATGTTGGTAATAGTAAATTTTTTGTTAGTAAAACGTTTTACCAACACATATATCCATATAACAAAATTGTCGGAAAAAACTCTATCACTAAATCATTTTGAAAAATATAAAATTGTTGTCTTACAATTATAATTATATGAACATAAAACATATATGTTTGTTAAAAATTTTAAAAACCGATTCTTGTGACAATTTTTTCTATTGGTAAAAATATAACCAAAATATAATATCTATTTTTAAATTACATTGGAATAAAAATGATAATTTTACTTCTATTAAAATTTCATGCCATATTTAATAATTTATCATATACAATTCATCTATTTTAATTATTATCCCGACTAAGATTTACATGAACGTTCAAACATGAAAAAAAATTAATTACATAAATAATGAAATATAATACAAAATAATCAAAACAAAACATAGGACACACCCACAAAAGGATCCCTCATGCACCCCCACCTCCAAAGTACCACCCATATCTTCCCCAGTAAGCCAACAATACCACAACCTTGAGCACACTAGAAACATCAAGTATAATCCTTTAGTGCAACAAAAACATCGAACATTAGCCTTCAACTCCAACTTATCCTCCACATAAGCCATCTCTACTATTAGTGAGATTCAAATCGATCCAGCTATAATACCAGTGATGGGGTTTTTGTATGAAATTCACACAATTAAACATGGCATAGACACAATGGTGGTGGTTTCCTATAGTAGTCTACATTGGAAGCATAAAGTGTAACAACCCCAATTTCAGATATAGGTGACAGGAAGTAGTACATCATCCCAACATACATATGAAAGTCACATTTTGGCACATCTAGGTTGAACCAGTAAATCCCCATTATCAAATTGGCAATAAGAAAAAGATCACAATCGTTAAACATGTTTAAGAACCGAGCACATCAAACAAAAAAATGAATATTGATGTTAATCATGTTTTGAAATCTAACAAAACAAAAAAGATTTTAATTTCTAAATAATGAAAATAACACATAAATAATGGGATCTAGTGGGATAATCATCTTGGATTAATGAGCCTCATCATAGATTCTGACTAACTATTTAGTATAAGTTAATTTGTTTCCTTATGCTTGAGGTTCCAAATATGAAATTTTTTGCATTATCAGGAAAAATAGAATTTACATCGTAGCCCTTTTCCATTTCAAACCTGGAAACCCGAGTTAGTTGGGGCGCTATATGAAAAAACCAATGAACATAAGGCATATTTGAAAACACAATCTAAATTAGCGATGATAGAATCATGAAGTTAGATATTGGGTTATTCAAATCGAATGACATAATCTAAAGCATCCATAAATGAATCATGTAGTTAAATTGTTGGTTATTCAACTAAAACAATAGTAAATATACTAAGAACATTTTTTTTCAAACAATCTAGAGAAATTCAGTTGATATAGTGTAATTTTACTCATTAAAGTGAATATCATCTCATGAGGGAATAACATAGAAAAAAATTCTTATGGATATAGATTGTAATGAATTTTTTTTGAAAGTAATCTCATAGTCAGAAAGATCAAAAATCATATGATATGGTGTTAAATTATAAACAAAAAAACCATTTAGAGAATGAAATGTGAAGAGTGAATATGATTCCAAATTCTATATTTCACACATAGTATAGGTGCGAAACATAGTTAGAATAATGGTTTTGTGTTCAAAGTAGAACGCAAAGAAACGTGAATGAAAATAGGTGAGGATATATGTTTCATAGATAAAACATCGTAATGTATTTATACCAAATAATAGTATTCATAGGTCTAAAAATATTCCCTCTTCCCTTAAATTGAATTATACATTCTAAAATAGTTCACATTATATTATTCTAATGGTTCTCTATAGCACAGTAATTGATTAATTAGGAAAAAGAAAAGTGAATGTACCTTTTTTGTGGATGGATTTTCAATTTACCTACAAGTTGAAAATTTTATGTCAATATTTATTCATCCATAAAATAAAATATCTAGCTATAGGTTCAACAAAGTTTCTTCTTATGGGAAAGACATATAGCCTTTATGATGTGACCACATACAACCCCTTCTAAAGGTAGTATTGATGTGTCACAAGACCAGAACATGTAGGCCAATCCTTTGATGATCACTTTATCCCCATAATGAAAATTTTAGATTTTAGAGATTAATTATTTTATAAACAATACTTATATTCTATATTTGACAAAAAATTTGAGGCCCACCTGGAATCTACATAGATTTCCGTAGATAAAGATGATGAATAAATTGAACAAACGAATGAGGCATCAATAAATTATTACTGAGAACACTAACAAAATTATAGATTTCAAACCATGGAATTATAAATAGATTAGGGGAATTAATATGTTAGTAAGAACACTAAAATATCATTGATGCATCAATATATTACCTTAAAAATGTGGTCCCAACTCCTCCACCCACACCATGATAAACGATGTATGAAGAGACAACTTCCAAATCTTCATGATACACATTAAAAAGGCATAAATGGAATGATAAATTTTCTTGTCAAAATCTTGGATAAATGTTTTAATTTCATCCACTTGAGGTAGAGGAATATTCATGTCAAAACACAAGTAAAAACACCATCACACCTCTATTATTATCACCAAGAACATAGAAAATATGTTTAGTGAAACTATAATATTTTACCATGCAAAAAAATTTATCCTTATCATTTTGATGGTTAATTTGGAATTGAATTCAAATTGATATCCCCCTATTAAGTTTTCTGTAAATACCATCCAAAGGATTCGTTCAAGATAGCAATTTGTTCCCTGTTTGCAAAGAATTATGGATATGGTTATTCTACTATATTTATGGATTAGCACATCAAACATAGGGTCTCTAAAGTAGTGGATCTAAACATGGAAACTTCACCATCATACCTGTCATTTCAGAAGACCACCCTCAATGTTTGAAGCAACACCAGTCAGAACATTGATCAAAGGAAGAACTTGTCCACTCTAAACTCTCACTATCACGTGAAACTTCTGATCACACAAACACAATAATTAGAAAATAGTTTTCATTTAAATTCATGATATAAAAATAACAAATAATTCTATAAAAATATAATCAACCACAACAAGAGGATTATATGGCCAGTGGAAACAAGAATCTCAATGAATCTTCACATGATCACAGTTTCTAATATGTTCCAAAAATTTCAGTCAGTATTTTAATTAATTTGTTTGATTAAACTAATAAAAAAAATTTTTTTATAAAAAAATATGTTCAAAGTATTTCCTAGAGCTTATCACCTCCCCCAATATTCATATCCTTAATCTTCTCCTCAATCATATGATATACATCAAATGGTCCTAGTTGATTTTTGTTTTTTGTCTTCTATTTTCCTACTGATATATGATCCCTTATAACTAGTGGAAATATCCAACATAAGATTACAAAAAACATGAGATCACAACTACTAGAAAATTATACATCTAGTGACCAACATATGACGACATCAATCCAATGACCAACCAATGACATATAAAAATAACTACTGAGCCAAACATAAAAATTACTAGAAGAAAAAAAATAAAAGTGACCAGAAAAACACAAACTAACAATGCATGATATTAAAAAATTAATAATATTATCTATCCATTTACAAAAAACCATTGAAAATGACACTAATTTAAATTAAGGGGGACACATAACTAAAAATTCTATATTCCAGTTTGACTAAATTAAATTCCATAATCTAGAAAATATGATTTCAATTTATAATTACACTAATATCAATTGATAACAGAACACAATTCAGTAGCGGAAACCCCATTTAGTGTAATAATAAACCATAGGTGTTAAGGATAGACTTACAAAGACAGCCTTAAAGGAAAATTTCATATTTTATCAATATAACTACAAAATTATTGTCTCCTAGAAGTTTGTTTGATGTAAAAATAAAAAACACATTTATGTTAATGGATTCTAGATAATGTTACTTTTTATGGGGTTTTTGTGGTGTTTTATAATTGTGGGATGATAAAGGAAGACCCCAAAACAAAAAACGCCTCGATTGTATCTTTGTTGGAAAGGAAACATGTGTAAAATGGCGATTCACTTGTTATATATTTGAACAATCCTTACTTTTCTTGGGATATAGGGATATTAGATGGAACATATATTCTAATTGGTTGAAATACCCCCATGTTTGTGAACCAATAAAAATTTGAGAAAAAGATTTCAAATTCATAGCATGAAAGTGGAAAATAGAAAAAAGGAACCTTCTTGAACAACATATGTTTGGATGAGGTGCCTGTAATGATTCCCATATTTTTATTCATGCTATTGTTATCCTTATCTATAGGCTAACCACTATTTAAATGAGATCTGATGTGAATTTATGTTCATAATTTGAATGAGACATTGAAGATGAATGAGTCAATATTTGAACAGTTGACTCCATCAAGGTTGGTGAAAATCAACAATAGGGTGTTGAATTGGTGAAGTTAAATAATATTAAAGATGAATAAGTGCATAGATGAAGATGGTTCTGTGGGAGGATGGTTGATGTGAGCATGGATGGTGGGAGTTTCAGCTACATGAGGGTATGTGGCCTAGATTCTGACACTTCCCATCTCTAGAAGTTCCGCACCGATTAAGAAACAACACATGTGGAAAAAATGCAGCTAAAATAAATAGAACATGGACTACCCTTGTAACACCCAGGTGATTTTATGAAATAATTTTTTTAAATAATGTTTATCCTTCAGTAGCTTTCCTTTCAAGCAATCGTTAGTTTTAAAGAACCATGAGATGGACTTAATATAAAATTATCATTATAGCTTATCCATTAGGTTATCGAGAATAATTATAACTAACTTATGAAAAATCATTATGAATTCATTGGATATTAATTATTTATGAAAAATAAAAATCAATTAGATATTTTTATTTTTTGAGTGAATTACTTTTGGAAATTAGATTAATGAGATATATGTGTTATATAATTAATAATGTTTTTTGATATTAATCAAATTGAAATTTTAGTCATAGGGTATGAATAAAACCCTATTTTATGTATAAAAAACTATTTTTTGTGGTTATTCTTTCACATTTGAATGGAGAAGCCGTTTTAAATTAAGGTTTTGGTACATTAATAATTTCTATATAACAACATGAAAATTTTTTTAAGCAAGATATAAAAATTTAGTTTGGAAAAAATCTAATATTTTTATGATAACTTCCATGTTTTGATGTATAGTAAAAATACTATAGGGAAAATACCTCAAGGTAATAATGTATGATTTTTGGGTTGATTATTTTTATTGAAAAAGCATGTTTCCAAGGTGAATTGACATTTTCTAGAGATTTTGTTGAAAATCCATGTTGACAAAGAACCATGACAAAGAAATAGACAATCTGGAGGTGGTACAAAAGATCATATGAAAGGTGGTGCCATTTTCCTGTGTTTTCCAAATTTTTGGGGACCAAAATTTTGAGTTTAGTGAGCATCTATAAATATGGATTTCCTTGATGATATTACCAAAATTTGGAAAATGCATCAGTTTTGAGAAGATGGTCCTCTTGATGTGGACTTTGCGATGACATAAGGAAAGTTGAAAGTGTTCTTCACGATTATGACGAGCTTCGTGAACAAAATCATGGAAGAGAATATTGGTGGTGAAAGGAATTGTGAGTGAATCTTTGTGATGAAGACTCAACGGAATTGGCGGAACTCTCTGAAATTATGATGAGCTCCGCTATCCAAAAATTATCATGGTGGCTTGCGATATTGAGAGAATTTGAGTGGAAATACCATAGCTTCCGAATTTGATCTTGCTTCTCGCTAACTTTGTATGGAAGGTTCAATGGTGAGTGGAATTGATTAAAAATAGTCCATGACCCGCTCTCCAGAAGCAGAGAGTTTTCCAAGAAAATATTTTGCTCTCAACTCATGAAGATATTTTGCGAAGGTGGTGTGCTCCACGAAAGAAGGAGATTTAGGGTGACTAATTTAGATCTGCGAAGGAAGTCACTCTGAAACGACATGAGCTCTGTGAAGACCTATGATTTTTGAAGTCCTTACCTTTGAGAAGGTCTAAACTCTATGAAGTAGTGAGCTCTATCATGGTGTGTGCTTCACGATGAGGTGGTGACTTTGAAAAGTCCGGTTTGAGCTTTGTGAAATTGGGAGCTTCACGAAGTAGGGTGATTTGTGAAGATATTTCCAAAGTGTGTTTCCTACAGATCATTTTAAAAGGGGTATTCATTAGTGGATGAAATTTTGACTTCAATAGTGCATCTACATACAGTTGAGGATGCATTCATTTGTGATAATGAAGAGACCTACATGTCTATAAACTGTGAGTGGATCTTCTGACGAAGAAGTTATATCACTTTAGTTGCTAGAGTAGTGAATTATAAAATTGTGAATGGATGAAAACATGGAGGTAAAATGATTTCACTTCGAACTTGTAAATAGTAGCACACTTATATTGGATTTGGTACATCAGCACTTCACCAGTGTATGCTCTTTGGACATATCCCAGTGAGGGTGAATCATGTAAAATTGATATGTCTTATGCATGCTTTAAGATTCATTCATACTATAACATGGTGTGGGGAGAGAGAAAAGGTTTTTTTTATAATAAAAAAACAAGATCAAAGGGGTATTTGTTTCAATTTTTCATACCCTGATTCACCCCTAGGGTATCTAGCCAGGTGGACCAAAAATATATGCTAAATGTTAATTAAAAACAACTTCTTTCATTGAGATAATTTATATGGTTAAATTAAAATATAAATGGTTTGAAAATAAAAATAGAATATATTTTTACCATTTAATATAATTCAGGTCATTATAATTAATTTTACATTGAATTCATATGTAAAAATATTTCAATCTTTTACAATGTTTTAATTTTTAAAAACTCCTTTCCCATTTCAACAATGGGAATAATTTTAAAATAATTTCCTAAATTTCTATGTTTTGAATTTGGAAAAATGGATTCCATATTGGGAATCAAAATTTCCAAATTGTATGAGTGGGTACCTTTTATTTTAGATATTATGAATATTAGCTTTAGTAATTATTTTATTTACCATAGGTAAAGGGTAAATATGCTAAATTAGGATAAAAATAATAATTTAATAAAATAATACCACCATAAAACATGTCATAATTTTATTGGATGAAATATTTCAGACTGTGGTAATCCTTCAGTTGATTTTGGGACCCCATGGATTCATATGGATGTGAAAATAACATTTTATTAAACATAATTATAACCTAGAAATATATATTTTACTTAATTAATTTTAATATAGGGTTGTATAACTAATATATATGCTAATAATATTCATTATAAAGATAAAAATATTTTATACATCATGGAATTTTATTTATAACTGTTATATTTTAGATAAATTGTTTTATTTATGGCCCAAATATGATGTTGTGATTACCTCATTAGCGAAAGATTCAGATAATAGAATTTATAAATATTAAAAATATATATAATTTGTTTATTTTGATGTCATCCAAAAAAATTTGTATGAAATTGAAATATTATATTTGATTTAATTCCTTATTTTATAATTAATAATTTTTTATGAATTTTTAAGAAGTTAAGTATGAATAGGGTCCAAAATTGACAGAATTCATAACTTAAAACATAAAAAAGTTTTTTAAATGTAATTAAATTCCTTAATATCTAATATTTATACAAATGGTTAATATAAGTCCAAATATGTCATAAATAACTTTTTGGGGGTCTTTTTACAAGATATGTTAATTAAAATAACCCCCAAGGTGTAAATAACATTATATCATGGTAAGATTTAAAAGGGTGAAATAAGTGTTAAACCAAAATGATAAGGATAAACAAATTTCAAAACACGTATAATAAAATTGGATAGTGTCTATTCGAACAAAAATAATCTTTTCTTCTATTTAAATATGTTTTGGAAAATTTTTAGTTGAAATTTAATTTATAACAAATTAATATTTTGAAGAGGTTCCTAAAGTTCCCCTCTCTTCTCTTAAAAAAAGGCACTTCCTCCCTCTCAAATTCACTCCATTTTGAGCTTCAGTATTGGACAACCCCTTATCCTTTCTCTTCTAAACATATGTAGTTAAATTATGGAGGTTATTTTCTTCTTAAAATACTAACACTGGTGCCTTAAGATGAGATTTAAATGAGGAACATCATGGAAGAGATAATCTGTTCTATCCATTATTTCAAATTTCATTATTCTTCTACTTTATATTCATTAATTTTATAATTATAAAGTAATAAAATAAGTATCTCTAATATACTTATAGGTAATTATATATATTAAACAACATTATTTCACCTTCTATCTATCCCAAGAAAAATGAAATCACCATGAGTGGGTACGTACGGCTTATCGTCTCCATGCCATGGTGTAATCTATTTTTCACCATCACCTTACATGGATGGGTATAATGGTGTAAATATTATCTATATATTATTAATATAACATTATAATTATTCTGAGATACTATAAACCATCCCAATCAATACAACTCAACAATTATGGGAATGATATCATCACTCATGCATACGTACAGCTTATCGTCACCATAGTGTGATGTGATTCGTTCTACATAATCTAAATTAAATCATGATTGTATAAATAAATTGAATAAATAAATATGATATATATTATACTAATACCAGTCTTTAAATTTTATAACTATAACAGAAAATAATAAGAACTTATCCAACAAAATATACATAACAAGGTAAAGCAGTTAATACCCGAATAACGAGTAATAATGACATGTTACTAACAAAATGATGAAACTATAATCATAAATGTTATCAAAAAATTTATTATTATTATAGAATAAATTATTAACATTATTTAAATCATTATACAAGAGGTTCAGATACATTCAAATCATATCAGATCTATGGTAATGGATAACTTTTCCAATCTCAATTTATCTCTGTTGGTTTATTCGTAAGTATCTGATGGGTATATATTTATCATCCATGTCCAGGTTTTCTAAAAATATTCTCATAAAATATGAACAATTATTCTATGTATGATTAAATTCATTGTTACCCATTTTGACTTTTACATCATTGTTTGGAAGTAATCTTTCTCTTGTTTACCATAGGTTGTTCTTTTTGACTTTTCTGGAAAACTTATGAGGAGAATGTTTTTTTACTTATATAGAATTAATGGGTTTTTAAATCTCCATATTTCTTTATTTACCTTAAACATACTGAACACATTTACATGTTAATTTTCATCTAAATTCCTTTCTTTTAAAATTTCCTGGCATTTTGAGAAAAGAAAATGTTTTTGAAGAATAAAGGGTATTTTCCTCAAGAACTAAGTTTAAGTGTCTTATTAAAATTATTTTCCATATAAGATGAAACTATTTAAATAGGTTTATGTTTTTATAACTATTTTTACTATTATTTTATTATATTAATGATGGAATGATTTTTTTATGGATTATGTTAAAATGGGATAATGTTTAAGAAAACCATTTTATTACATGGGTTATGATATGATGAATTGTTTGTGTTTTTTTTGAATACTTAACAATGGTTCAGTCTAGTGATATAGTGCTGGAACGAGGAGAGAACTTGGTTCAGTAATGGACTTTGTCTGCTATGATGGTCTTCGAAAAGGGCCTTGACGAAAACGGAATGATTTTCTATTCATGTGTGAGTATGGAATTGAATTTAATTTCAAATTTTATGACTATTGGAATTAAATTTCACTTTTAAGATTTATCCCATGATAAGATATTGTGATCTTTTATATGCAGCATAAGATTTCCAAAAGTTATGTTCCTAGGAATATGGTGATATTGTTATTTCATTTGTTTACCCTTACTGAGAATTTGAGCTCACCCTTTTATATGTTTTATTTCCACTAGAAATGTATAATTTTATTAAGTATGATATGCCAAAAAGTAGTCTAGATATGAAGAAACAAATATGAGACAACATAGATGTTTTATGAACCCGTTGTTTATGTTTACCAGTTTTTAATGACATTATACCTATACGGTCCTATCATGGGTTTCATATGTTGTAATAAATATAATTCAATTATATAATTGATACCAATGTATGTAATGTATGGGTCATTATATTATATATCATAGGAAAGGTATAGTTAACCTTTAGAATCTAGGATGATAAAGCCTTAGTAATAACCCTAAGGATATGTATAAGTATATGATACAATCCCAGTGTTTTAGAAATAGACATGAATAATCTATGTTAAAATTTAATGTGTGATAAATTTCAATTTTATTGTTGATTATGTGGTCTTCCTGTTAGGTTTTTTGTTTCTCAAACTTTTCTTCTTGGTTTTAGTAAATGAGTGGAACCTAAAGGAACCGTGTTTACACTAAATACGACGAGCAATGCAATGATTGTCCCCCTAAGCAACCAAATGTTATGGAAGCTATAATGGAAAATCTTTTATCCATACTCACACAACTTTCTCAATATATGAATCATAAAGGACATCTAAATGAGAAAAATAAGGAGTAACATTTTGTTGAATCATTTGTGAGGAAGCGTCCTCCATCATTTTGTGGGTCTTCTAAACCAGTATTGGCTGAAAAATGGATCTGAACCACTGAAAATGTATTTTTAGTTATATAATTTTATGAATGTGGTAATTTCATCTTAGTAGTACATCATTTGGAAGGTGAATCTGATCAATGGTGGAATATTATCAAGGATATGAGGCAAATAGATGATATTGAGTCCTTAGAATGGGATGATTTCAAGAACATATTTTTCAATAAGTAATTTCCTCATATTCATTAAAAAATATGGGGAAGGAGTTCCTTGAAATTAAGAAAAATTATGATGAATACATTGTTACCTATGAATAAAATTTTATAGGAATTGCATGGTACGCTTCTGGAATTATTATACAACCTGAGAGTAAGATTTATCAATTCTTTAGTGGCTTAAATCCAAGTCTGCAAATTGAATTAATCATAATGGACTTCAATAGCTATGAGGAAATTGTTTGATGTGACCTATAGGTTGAAATAGAGATTAGAGTAACACATCAGTCATATGGGTTTGATAAGAAAAGGAAAATGAAATTCAAAGGAAAATATAAATACCACACTAAAATGAAGATGAGGTTTTCCTTATGCTCAATGTGTGGAAAGAAACATGGAGGGAATTTTCTTAAAGGAACTAGTAAATGTTTTAGGTCTAAAAAATAATGTCATTATGAAATTGAATGCTAATGTTATGGAAAGAAGATATCTAATGATGAGCAAAAAAAGGCAACACATAATGCACCTCCTACACTTCAAGGATACATGTTCATGTAAATGGAGAATTATTCTAATCAATTCCATAATATAAGGGTTGTTGATGATGATCGATGTCACCAAACTATTAATGAGAAAGACAAAGTAAATTCACATGCAATTACTATCAATGACATTGAGTAGGATAATTAAGTGGTTAATGGCAGAATTACCATCCACTCTAAAGTACAAATTTTTTTATTTGATTCTGGATCCACCCACTATTTTATTTCTAAATAATTTTCTAAGGGTATAACCATATTACCTAAAAAATTATATTTTGAGTTAGCTTTGAAAACTCCTTATGGCATTACATTTTTATCAAAAGTTTACAATTCTTCTCAAATTGATGTTTTTGGTAATTTACTTCCTACAATTGTTATGATCCTTCCTATAGTAGAGTTAAATGTGATTCTTGGCATGGATTAGATTTCTTTTTTGTATTTCAGAAAAATTTCCAAATAGGGGAAGTCACATTTAAAATTCCAGATCAATCTATGATCATCTATCAGTGCAAGGATAAATATAAATTATAGTGGAAATTTCCTCCATCTTATGGGACTTGATTCCAAGAAATGAAGGATATTTACCTCAAATGGTTGGAGAGAAACTCACAATTAATAATAATCCCATTTTATGAGAGTTGAATGATGTCTTTCTGAAGTAATTTCCCAGTCTTCCACCAAAGCATGAAGTTGAGTTTTCAATAGAACATAAAATGTGTTCTATGCTTATTTCAAAGAATCCTTACAAAATATGCCCAATTTAGTTGCAATAATTGAAGAATCAAATCCAAGATAATCTTGATAAAGGATTCTACACCCTAGTGCATCATCTTGGGGAGCACATAATCTATTTGTTAAGAATAAAGATAGATCAATGAGACTCTACATTGATTCTAGAGAACATAAAAAGATCACTATAAATAGAAAATATCTTCTTCCCAATATTGATGACCTATTTGGTTCACTACATTGAGCTTAATACTTTCCAAAACTGATCTTCATTCATGATATCATCAATTAAGGGTATAAATGGAGGATATAACAAAAACGGATTTTTGTAAAAGGTATGGACACTATGGATTTATATAGATTCTTTTTGGCATTACTAATGACCCTTCTATCTTCATGTATCTAATTAATAGGGTCTTTAGAGACTATCATGATCAGTTTGTAGTATTGTTTATAGATGATATTATTTTCTATTCAAAGAGTAATGAAAAACATGATGATCACTTTAGAATTGTATTAAAGACCTTGGAAAATGAGGATGATTATACCAAATTTACCATGTGGAAATTTTGGCTTCAGAAATATTCATTTTAGGTCACATAATCTCAAGAGAGGGGATAAATGTGGATCCAGAAAAAAATAGAGGTTACTGAATTATTTTTGAGACCAACAATAGTAATTTAGATCCGATGTTTTCTTGGTTTGGTTGGATATTATCAACATTTTTGTGAATGATTTTTCATGATTATCTAATCCACTAACCAATTTTACTTAAAAAGGGGTTACGTTCATTTGGACAGAGGAATGTGAAGAGAATTTCAAAGAGCTAAAAAGAAGGTTAGCTAGTGAACCTGTACTCACACTACCTTGTAGTGGAGAAAAGATTGTGACCTATAGTGATGCATCCTAGAAGGGGTTGGGGTGTGTTCTCATGGAAAATGATATGGTGATAGCTTATGCACATGATAGTTGAAAATCACAGATCAAAATTACCTAACTCATGATTTGGAGTTAGCTACGTTATTCATTTCATTAAAGATATGTAGGCATTATCTTTATGGTTAATGGTGCGATATTTATACAAATTATAATAGATTAAAGTATATTTTTACACTAAAGGATCATAATATTCTTCAAATAAGATGGTTAGAGTTGATTAAAGATTACGAATACACAATACATTACCACCCTGGCAAAGAAACCAATTTGGAAGATGCCTTAAGTTGACGAGATCATGAAATTTTATCCATTATAAGGATCACAGAAGATCCAATATTTATGGATTTGAAAAGGATGGATCTTGATATTATAACAGAAGGGTAGAAATATTATCTTTCTCAAATTAATGTCCAACCGTCTATACATGTGAATATTATAGAGTCACAGAAGGAAGATGTAGAGATACAATATAAGGTGAGAAATGTCCCTAAATTCAAACATGATTGTGATGAAATAATAAGTTTTGGGAATTAGGTTTGTGTTCCTCTCATACCATAATTAAATAAGGATCTATTGGATGAGGTTGAAAGTTCTTCATTCTCTATTCACCCTAGAAGCACAAAGTTGTATTGGGACCTTAAGGAGTACTTCTGGTGGGATGGGATGAAAAGTGATGTCACCAAATAGGTATCTTGATGCTTGGTTTGTTAGCATGTTATGGTTGAGAGACATAAGGCTATGGAGATGTTACAACCATTACCATACCATAATGTAGATCGGAAAACATCCCTATAGAAATTGTCATCGGACTTCCCAAAACATATATTTAAAATAATGCTATTTGGGTTAGAGTTGATTGCTATAAAAATTTGGCACACTTCATCGATCTTATATAGGATTTCACTCTTGATCATATTGCTCGGATATATGTAAAGTATGTGGTAAGATCGCATGGAGTACCACTTTCCATTATATGTGATCATGATCTGGGGTTTACCTCAATGTTCTGTCAAAGTCATCCATATACTCTGGATACAAAGTTACATTTCATCACTGGTTATCATCCAAAAAAGACGGTCAATCTGAGAGGACAACTCAAACTCCAGAAGACATGTTGAGAGCTTTCTCTATGGATTTCAATGGTGGTTGGGATCAACACTAACCATTGGGATATGTTTCTTAAATGATATATTTCACTCAAGTATTTAGATGGATCATTATGATTCCCCCTATGGAAATAAGTGTAGAACTCAAACTTGCAGGGATGAATATGGGGAAATAAAGCTATTAGGACCTAATCTTGTGGAGAAAATGGAATAAAAAGTCAGATCTATTCAACAGAACATAAGAACTACTGAGTCAAAAAAAAACTTTATGCTAACAATGAAAGTAAATACCTAGAGTTTTAATTGTGTGATAAGGTGTTCTTACCAATATCTCCCTGGAAGAGAGTAATGATATTTTGAAAGAAGGTCAAGCTGAGCTCTGGGTATATCGGTCCATCTGAAATACTAGATTGTGTTTGGAAGGTATCATATCGATTGGTTCTTCCATCGAATCTCTATAAAGTTCATGATTTGATCCCTGTATCTCTCTTTAAAAAGTACATAACATATCCTTCACATTGACTAAGCTCAAAATTCGTACTTCTATAGAAATATATTTTTTATGAAGAACAACCGATATAGATTCTAGATTATAGCATTAAAGTTCTATGAAACAAGACCACTCGCTTGGTTAAGGTTTTGTAGAGGAACCAAAAATTTGAAGAAGCTACATGTGAACTTAAGGATAATATGAAAGAGAGGTATCCTCAAATTCTTATTTCCAAGTGATAAATTTTGACGGCCAAATTCAGTTTAAGAGGGGTTGAATGTAACACCATGATATTTTTATGAAATATTATCTTTAAAAAAATTTATTCTATGGTAGCTTACTTTTTATGAAATTTTATGTTTAAAAAAACCAAGATGTTCCCTTAATTTAAAATTACTGTTATATCCTAGTTGTTAGGTTAGAACGAATAATTTTAACTAACTTATGAAAATGAATTATGAATTCAGTGGCTATTAATTATTTATAAAAAATAAAAATCAATTATATATTTTTATTTTTGAGTGAATTACTTTTGGTAATGAGATTAATAAGATATATGTGTTATATAGTTAATAAATGTTTTATTTATATTCATCCAATTGATATTTTATTCATAGGGTATGAATAAACCCCTATATTATGTATAAGAACCAATCTCTTAAGGTTAATTTTACACCTTTTAATGGTAAACCAATTTTAAATTATTATTTTGGCACATTAATAATTTATATATTAAAAAATAAACATGTTTTTTGGATTTAGGATATAATAATTTAATTTGGAGTAATTTCTCATAATTTTTTGATAACTTACATGTTTTGATAAATAGTAAAAATACACTGGATTTTAATTTTAAAAAAACTTTTTCATCAAGATAATTTATATGCTAAAATTATAATATTTAATGTTTTTAAAAAATACATGGAATATATTTTTAAAATAATATATAATGTATGTCATTATATTTAATTTTACATTGAATTCATAGGTAAAAGCCTTTCAATATTTTGCGATGTTTTATCTTTTAATAACATGTTTTCTCATTTCAACAATGAGAATAATTTTAAATTAATTACCACAACTTCTATGTTTTGAATTTGGAAGAATGGATTCCATATTTTTAATTAGACGGTCCAAATAGTGAGAATATGTACCTTTTATTTTTTGGATGTTATGAATAGTAACATGAGTAATTATTTTATTTACCATGGTTAAAGGGTAAATCTGGTAAATTAGGGAAAAAAATAATATTTTAATAATATAATACTGTCATAAAATTTTTCTAAATCCTAGTTCATAAAATATTTCAAACCATGGGCATCCTTGAGTTGATTTCAGGACCCAGTGGATTCACATGGTTGTGAAACTAAAATTTAATTAATGATAATTATAACCTAAACATTTATCTTTTACTAAATAGATTTTAATATTGGGTTATATAACTATTATTTTTTATTATACATATTAATTTGAAATCTAAAAATATTTCTTACTTCATGGTATTTTATTTATAATTTTTTGATATTATATAAATATTTTTATTTATGGCCCAAATATGTTTTAGTGATTACCTCATTAATGAATGTTTCAAATAAATGAATTTATAAATATTAAAACAAATATAATTGGGTTATTTTGATGTCATCCACTAATTTTATGGATTACATTGACATATTATATTTTATTTAATGCCTTATATTCAAATTAAAAAAGTTTATATTAATTTTGAAAAATTCATGTATGAATTTTGACCAAAATTGACACAATTCATAATTTGAAACATAAAATTATTATTAAATGATATTAAATTCATAAAAATATAATATTTAAAACAATTCTTAATATAAGTCCGAATATGTCATGAATAACTTTTTTTGGGTCATTTGACTGGATATGGAAATTACACTAACCCACAAGGTGTAAATAACATTATATCCCGGTAAGATTAAAACGGGTAAAATAAATGTTAAACAAAAAATATAAGGCAAAAAATATGAAAAAGGTGTCTAAAAATTAATGGATGATGGGAATTAAAACCAAAATCATCTTATATTAAAATTAAATAAGTTTTTTACATTTTTTAGTCGAAATTTATTTTACAATATTTAGGTATTTCGAAGAGTTTCCAAAAGTTCCCCTCTCCTCTCTAAAAATAAGAAACCTCCTCCATCTGCTATTAACTCCATTTTTAGCATTCTAGATCGGAAAACAACCAGGATCATTTCTCTTATAAACTTCCCTAGTAACATTCTAGAGGTTCTAGTCCTCTAAAAATGCCAACTCTAGTGCCATAAGAGGAGATTTAAAGGAGGCATGTCGTGGAAGAGTTAGTCTCTTCTACAGATTTGTTCAAATTTAGTTCTTCTTCAACTTTATATTAACTATTTGTTTCATTATAAATTAATAATATCAGTATCACTAATATACTCATATATTATTAAAAATTTGAAACAACCCTATTTCATCTTCTATCAATCCTATGAAAAACGTAATCACTGCACGTGCATACGTATGGCTTCCCGTCTCCACATCGTGGTGTAAACTGTTTTTCACCATCACCTTACATGGATGGGTATAATGGCAGAAATAATAACTATATATGATTAATATAACAAGATACATATTATTTGATACTATAATCCATCTATTAAATACCACTCAACAATTATTGGAATTATATCACCGCTCGTGCGTACGTACGGCTTACAGTCTCCACGGTGCGATGTGATTTGTTCTACATAATCTTCATTAAATAAGAATTACATAAATGAATAAATATTATATATATTATACTAATACAGTTGTTTAAATGATATAACTTTAACAAAAAAAGGAAGAAGATCTTATCCAACAAAAAATACATAAGAACCTAACGTCGTTAATGCCCAAATAACAAGCAACACTCAAATATTACTAACAAACTGATGAAACTATAATCATATATTTTTCATAAAAATTATTATGATTCTATAATAAATCAGTATCATTATTTAAATCATTATACAATAGGTTTGGATACATACCTAAGGTGAGGGATAACATTTCCAATCTTTTTTTATCCAAGATTATTTTTTCTTAAGTATCTACTGAAAATATATTTATCATCCATGTCCCTGTTTTCTAAAATTATTCTCATAAAATTTTTACTATTCTTCTATTTATGTTTAAATTAGTTTTTAACCATTTTGAATTTTACATCATGGTTTTTAAGGAATCTTTTTTTTACCAATCGAGTTACTTTTTGAAATTTTTGACAAAAGTATGATGCGAAGTTTTTTAACTTATATAGCATGAATAGGTTTTTAAATCATCACAATTCCTTATTTCCATGAAGCTTCCTCAATATGTTTAAAATTTTATTTTCATCAAAATTATTTTCTCTTAAATTTCCATGACATTTTCATAAAAGAAATGATTCTTGAAGAAGAAAGGATATTTTCCTGAAGAACTAAGTTCAAGTGTTTGGTCAAAATTATTTTCCATCTAAGATGATTAATTTTAAATAGGGTTATGTTTCTATCCATATAGTCACTATGATTTGATTATGTTAATGACGAAATGATATTTTTTATGGATTATGTTATGATGGAATGATGATTAAGAAATCCATTTTATTACATGGATCATGCAATGATGAATGATTTGTGTTTTTGTGGCACACATAAGAATGGTTTCATTATAAGATGGGTGGGACCTATACCTCCCTTGAATACACTAGGTAATGATTTATATCTCATGAGATAGAGATGGCTGGAATGATAAGTTAATCTGATGCAGTGATACAGGGCGGGAACGAGGGGAGAACTCGGCATAGTAATGGACTTTGTTCGCTATGATGGTCTTGGAAAATGGTTGTGACTAATATGAATTGATTTTCTATTCTTGTGTGTGTGTGCCACAAAATTTAATTTCTTATTCTATGACTATTGGGATTATATTTTACTTTTATGATTTATCCAATGATATGATATTGTGATCTTTTATATAAAGGATAAGATTTTCAAATGTTATGTTCTTATCAATATGATGTGATTTTTATTTCATTTTTTTACCCTTACTGAGAATTTGAGCTCACCATTTTATATTTCTATTATCCCTAGGACATGAAGAAGGGTATTAAATATGATCTACCAAAAAGGAGTCTATATATGATGAAACAAATGGGAGACAATTTTGATGTTTTATAAACCAGTTGTTTATGTTTCCCAGTTTCTAAAGACATTATACCGTTACGGTCCTACCATGGTTTTTTTTATATGTTGTAATAAATATAGATAGATTTTTAAGTGATATCAATGTATGTAAAGTATTGGTTGTTATAACCCTAAAATACCAAAGCACCTTCAACAAACATGAAAAAAACAGATTATGTACAATCCTAAAATTATTATATTATACACCATAATAAAATAAAAAGATTATGCCCTACCCAGGATTGGATTATGCTCTACCCTAAGGAGCCATCAAAAAACCCAGTTAATACAAACCTTAATCGAGTATCACAAACCCTATTCATCATGAATCTATAAATAAATCTCCCAAAATCAAGATTGGGTTCATATAGGTCACGTGCACTGTAAGGAGGAGAAGGAAAATTACAATGAAAATAGAAGAAGACAGTAGAGGATAAAGAACCCTAACCTCATGAGACAGTGAGTGAACCCTAAAGGAGAGATGGAATGGTTGGAGGAGGGAGGGAGGTGTGTGATTAGGGATCATCCATGTTATGGTAAGTGAGATGAATAGGAAGGGATGTGGTGGGGAAACATCTTGTTGGAAATTAAAAAAATAAAAATTAAAAAAAAATATTTTTTACCGGCCTCGCACACCATTTATAATTACAAAATTAATTTATCCAGGTTAGGGGATGACAATAAAAATGTTAATGGTGATCTGATAATTGTGATTATATACTTTTAATTTAAGGAAGATTCATCTTATTTCTATAATTTAAAAAAAATATCATGATTTATTATAAATATATATATAATTTATATACACAGAAAAAATATTTAAATTGATATATATTTTGAATATTAAATTATATTACATACATGTAATGAAATTATATATAAGTGCCTATATTATTAACTAGTGTACATTCAATCTTTTTTGAGTTTTCTAAAATTATATTCATTTACCATCTAATTTATATCAGATATATATGTATATTATATCACTAACATATAATTGGTTAATAAAAACCTGTGATTATATTATTTTATTAAAATAATTATAATCTATAACATTTACTAAAAATAATATTCATATATCAAAATATTACTATTGATATTATAAAGCAATAGACTTGACTATTGGTAAAATATTTTTTGGTGTAAAATGACCACTATCATCAAATATAAGTGTTGGTAAAAAAAGTGTTAGTACATAAAATCTATACAAATAGAACTTAATATCTGTTGGAATTTTTCATTTTTACCAACAGATATATCATCTTTAAATTAATTTTTGTCTGTACTAGACATTTTTTGTATTGAACTATTTTTGAAATGCTTTAATATGATCTTAAAATATATATTATCTTCTAATAAATCATCGAATAACCTATGGATGTTTATAATAATAGAGTGAGATATCAAGAATAATAAGTAAATAATTAAATCATAGCATGATCGAAGTAATACATGTGAGTCAAAGAGAATATCTGTTTGGTTGAAATAATATGAAGATACAGAAGGGGGCATTGAATTTTTTCCTTATACAAAACTTGAAAGATTCAAATTTTTCCCTCTTCATAAGTTATGAAAACATAAAATGATTTGTTATTTTATTGAGTTATCTAGTGGATAAATATATAAGAATAACACAACATTTTCTATAGTGGTTCACTTTACAAATAACCCATTATTTACTCTATCAACACTCTCTTAGTGAGCTTAGTGATTTTCACTGAATATTTCATCGTATAATAATAACTCCACAACTGAGTGCAAGTATTTGAAACCTTAAAATTAACGTTATTATTCGAAAAAAGACCTCTTAATAAATTTATTAGTATGATAAGTTAGAAATACACCATGAATGATTAATAAAGATGATACTTTAAGAAATAAATATTATTTGATTTGATGTAAAATAGATTTAGCTCACAGTTTTAGTAGAAAATGAAAAATAATCAATCTTATTATTCATATATAAGATTCTTCAAGAAATAACTTCATTGAAGATATTCGAGTTTCAAATTATATTAATGAAATATATCAATATAACACTAACAATATCAATAATATAATAACAACTAAATAACATAATATCAAAACAAGTATGTCTCTAAAATGTCACTCTTTGGGATAGTATAGAAATTAATTATTTTTCAAAATGTTACTACTCTATTAAATTATATAAAATTGGGTATTTAACCAGAAAAATAAATTCATTTTTTGTTAACCATATCTAAAAATATATCCTACAAATTTTTTGTATTTAATTTAAAACATTCAATGAAAATCTTAACATAGCATAGAAATATGAACAATTTAAAATTTTCAACACAATCCTTTAAATAGATATTTAATATTATTTGAAAAGAGATTAAATAATCCCATAAAAACCATTTCAAAAATTTCATAAAATATATTATACATAAAATCCATAGTTAACCGATTAAAAAACAAGGTTAAATTTGAAATTATGGTTAACAACGTATGACTAACATCATGACATTGTGTAGTTGAGCCACAAATTTGTTTCCCAAATTTAGGGTTTATCTCAAAATTATGATTTTTTATCTATAATTTTACAATATTGTTGGTATCTAATCTATATGATTACTAAAAAATTAGGCTATGAAAACCATATGTTCTGCTTACAATCGTAGGGTGCAAATTGTGTTTCCAGACTACAAAAAAATATATCTAGAACACAGTAGTAAATAATTTTAAATGAGAAATAACTTTTAAAAAAAGATAAATTTCAATATAAATATAGTCCTGAAAAACACATAATTTAATTTGATTATGAAAAAAATATTAGTAATTTTTATCATCAAGATCAACATGATCACAAACTATTGATGTAATAATACAGGACCAAAAATCCTCCCCTTTTTGATGGTCAAAAACCCCATATGTCAAAAAATTATAAAAAATATAGGATGTTTAAACATATTTAAAATATATTATAAAATAAATAAATAAAAATTATAGTTATCATTTAGTGTTTTATAAACATAGTTCTCATTCAATGTTTTTTAAAATATGGATAACGAAATATTATAAAATGTTTATGTTGACCAAACTAAATATATTTATTTTTAATATTTAAATTTATAAATTTATATTATTATTATTTTTTAAAATATTATAGTCATAATAATATTTTATTCACCAAATCACCCACCCCCTTTGATATCAATGAGAAATTATTGAAACATTTTATATGAAATAATTATTATGGAAAAAACTTAGTAGTGAATGTTTTGTTTATCTCAAAAAAATGATTCGTGTGTGGTCAATAGATGTAGACAGATAATACGAAAAAAATGAGAAAAAATATGATAAATAAATATATATAATCTATTAAGATTAAAATAAATATTTGGAAAAAAAATTATGAACCTGGACTAGATGAATGTGAATTTTATGGTTCAGATGAGGTGTTAGATGTTAATAAATCTCTAACAACCTGATAAAAATTCTTGATATATTTTTTCATTACATTATAATTGTGATTAAACATATCAACCCATTATTTCATAAAAATATTTGATTCATGTCCCATTATCATATTTTAATCTAAATTTACCTTTAAAAACTCAAGGAATGTCTTTGAAGATTGTACAATATTCATCAGAATCTCACTTAACTAGTTGATAAGGTTTCTAACACTAGTCTCATCATTTATTCATTTCAATACAACATCCTTATAATTGTACAAAAAAAATTTCAAAGGAAAACCATCACACTAATGAATCTAAATCTAGTAATTTTTTATAGATAAAAAATGTTAAAATAGATTCAAACCTTCTTATTAACTCTACAAAAGTTACATAACAGAATGTAGAATCCCTTTCATGACATGAGCTACTTATTTGTTTTCAAATTTAATCCCCTTGTATTTATTTAATTCACCATTATATGAATTTCAAACTGATTCCACTTTGGTCTTCCTAATTTAGTAAGACATATTTCTATGAAATGCATCAAAATACCTTTTGGAAATAGAATTTTCTCTTAGATTGTTCAACTGAGAATGAATTGATCATAACTCTACATTTTGAATAGTTTAATATTTCAAATTTTCCAAATATTTTCTACAAACCTCTAACTCACTTTGAAAGTCTGTATTTATTTTTTCATTAATTATATTTGTAAACAAAACCTTCAATTTTAGAACAAAAATAAAAATGATAGTTAGTATTCTTGAATTAGTGATCGATGCCCTACATCAACTATAGAAAGGGAAATATCATTAATCTTCTTCATGGATGGTTATATAAATGGTCCAAGAATATCATGTTTCTTACTTGATTCACTAAAAACACTTTCCAAGGATGCCGCCTTAATAGAGACAATATTATTTTAAATTATTTCAGAAGTTTTTTCCACAGATGTTTTCACCTGATCATCATCTTATGTGTTCATTTCAACCTAAACTTATGAATGATCCTTATGATCATCTTTATTTTAAATTTTACTTTATGAGGATGTATTTGTTTTTCCTATAATCACTTGTTGTTTTACTTCTTTAACTATTATCTTTTTTTCCAAAATCATGGACCATAAAATTTTTATAGGCCTTGTGGTAGGGGATAAAATATTTGATTCTTATGAGGGTTCTTCAATAGAATAGTGTACATATCATAAATTAGTTGGGTTAATGAATTCAACCCTAATTCTATAGAACATTTCCTCAATAACATCATTTATTCTTGATTCACCTCTTTATTTAGCACAAATACATACATATTAAGATGACTTATGATTTCTTTTCTCCCTTAATTATGGGGACCATATACTTGTTGAACATCATAACCAATAGGTATCACCTTTCCTTTGGAGGTGATCCAAAAAACCCAATTTTTCCGAGTTTTATAACATATAGAATTTTAATGTGATGGAATATAATATCCATCTGAATATCAAGGATCATATTAATTTTATAAAAAATCAAAGAAATAATCCTTCCATATGGAAAAATGACATTTTACCATTGTTTTGACTTTATGGAATCATATACCCCATCATATATCTACAAAAAATCAACTTAATTTTACATTACATCAAAAATATGATATACATATCCGGGAAGGGAGTTTTTTCAAACTCAGTAATCATTTGTACTATTTCATATTGAATAAATTTGACGAGTAGCTTCAAGTCACCTTCAATATGTTTAATAATCATCCTTATTAGAAAGGTGGATCCAAAAAGAAAAGACATGATATCCACATATTTATTATTTTCATCTTCAATAGATTGAAGATTAATGTTAAAACCTCCTTCATGGGGACACTAAAATGTCTTCGATATTTCTACTCAAGAGACTGAAAACACCATTATTACATACCTTTGAGGAGACGATTTCTTATGGGTTGCATAGAATAAATTTGGCATGTTCATAAAAATATTTTTCATATCTATTGAAAACATTCTCATTATTTTCACCATTTAAAATAATCTCTAAATATTGAAAATAAAGATAATTACTTAACAATATAGTTTTCTAAAACAACCAATCAAAGTCAGTAACCATTGTAGAGACCCGACGCTTGACGTACATGGACATTACATTACTTTTGCGGAATACATAGTACATAACAAAAACATACACCAAAGGACTGTAATAGTTTAGTGACTTTGGAAACTTGGGACGTAATCTTCTAATTGTAGTGAAGGATCTTCAACTTCTACCATAAAGATCTTCCCATTTTTTCCATACCTAAAACCATTCTTTATATCTTGGGGAAAATAAAACATAAATAGGGTGGGCTCAAATGCTCATTAAGGGGAAACATAGTGAACATAAAACAATCCATAAACATTTGAAAGTAAAAACTTGAACATGAAATTTAAACATCAAAATCATGAGCAAAGACCTAAATCGTGGAAGTACGTAAGGGATATATCATAATGGAACATCAATAATGATAAAATATAATGGGAATAAATCATGTAATTGTGGCAACCATTCAGTACATGTCATGATTTCCATAGTAGCCAAGGCATTGCTGTCAAAACAATCTTAGTGGACAAAGTCTCTTTCTGAATCGAGTTCACTCCTCGTTTCAGTCCTGTAACACTGAACTAGATTAACTTACCATTCCAGCCATGTATATCTCATGAGATATAAATCTTTACCCAATGCATTGGAGGGAGATATAGGTCCCACCCATCTCAAAGTGAAATCATTCTTACTTGTGCCACAAAATAAACATACATCATTCATAATAACCCAATAAATAAAATGTGTTTCATAAACATCATCCCATCATCACATAATCCATATAAAAGAAATGGATATCATTCCATAATAAGAAAAGTGAAACCATGTAAATCACAGATACATTATTCTTGAAACATACACATATGAAAATAATGTCATCTTATATGGAAAATGGTTTTGATAAAACACTTGAAATAAATTCTTGAGGAAAATATCCTTTAAAAAAAATCATTTTCTTTTTAAAAAATTCCATTCAATTTTAAATGAAAGGGACTTGTTTGAAAATAATCATGAAATAATTTGGAGGAATCTTCATGAAAATAAGGCTTTATAAAACCGTAAAAATCTTTTCATGTCGTATAAGTTAAAAAAACATTCTTCTCGTACTTTTTCCGGAAAAGTCAAAAAGTACCTAATAAAAGAAAGATTACATACATACCATGTATTAAAAGATAAAATGGGTAAAAAGGAAATTAAACATACATTAAAACACTTTTATAAAACATGGACTTGGATGATAACAATAACCCCAGTAAATACTTACATATAAGCAATCTCAGATAAAAATGAGATTTGCCAAATTATCCCTTACCTTATGTCCGATATGATTCATATGTATCTGAACCTCCTATATAATGATTTATATAATGTCATTGACTTATTACAGAATCATATTCATTGTTATGATATCATATATGGTTTACTTATGACTTTATATTACCCGTTCATTTGTAAATTCCATGTTAAAGAGCGTTTTGGGTAAAATCGTTTCATTTGTCGTCCGTGTTTTGACTTGTAATTATTCATATGATTACATAGATCATAATTACTTAATTAAAGAGTATAAAACATTATTTATATATAATATATATTCAGAATATACATATATATAATAGATCGATAAATGTAAAGAAATACACCGTTTAAGGAGACGGTAGGCCGTACGTACGCATGAACGCTGTTTTCATTTCCTTATTGAATTTAATGGAATTAAGTATATGAAATACATATATATATACATAAATCCAGTAGAATTATTATGTTATATAATTCATGATTACTTATTATATATACATTATAGTCATTCTTGAATTGTTAACATGGAAAATGAATCTCATCGCGTCATGGAGACGATAATCCATACGTACACACGGGCGATGTTATTGTTCCCATATTTATTGAATAGAATTAGAGTGAATGATCTAATATCTTAGAATCAGTATGATTTTATAATAATAATATTTATTTAATATTTACACCATTATACCCATCCAAGTAAGGTGGTGGTGGAAAAACATATTACACTACGGTGTGGAGACGGTATTCCGTACGTACGCACGCGCGGTGATTTCATTTTCCTTAGGATGGATAGAAGCTGAAATAGGGTTGTTTAATATTTATAATAAAATATCATTATAATATTTATACTGATGTTATTAAAATATAATGAAACAACTAATGAATAAGAATTAGAAGAAGAAATAAAGTTGAAAGAATCGGTAACGGATATTACCTCTTCTTTCGACACACCTTTCTGAAACTTCCTCTTAAGGCACTAATATTGGTCTTTGAAGAAGACCAGAACCTCTATAATTTTTCTCGGGAAGTGGAGAAGAGAAATTGGCAGGGGTTGGCCGAGCTTGAAGGCTCAAAGTGGTGTGAGGAAGAGAGGGAGGAGGTGCCCTTTTATAAGGGAGGATAGAGGAACCTTTGGAATAACTAAAACTATTATTTTATTATAAAGTCATATTTGGTTTTTTATAGCTTTGAATTGAGTTATTTAAAAGTTAAGGTGGGTATGGGTCAAAATACTCTCATCTAATAGAATTTAGACAAGTTTAGGTTTCTATTTTAAACTTATCATTTAGATTTAACTTTAAGTTAAATAATTTTTCTTTTACCGTGTCTTCTTGTTTTCGTACACTATAAGGTTAATAAACTTACTATATCAAGCCAAAAGAACCCCAAGTTATTTATATAACCCTAGATAAGTCATTTGGATGAACCCTATATTTTTAGAAAAAAAATAACAATTAATAATATAATATGTGTTTTAAAAACTATTTTATGTCAATTTTGAAACTATTTGGTAATTGATTTTTTTGAAAATCCTAACAGAGTGATTAATTCAAAACATAATTATTAAATCAATAATAACATGTAATATTAACCTATAAAATTAGTGGAATTCATGAAAAGTCTCAAATTATATTTATTTTAGTATTTATAACATCTATTATGTTAATATTTCATTAACAGGATAATTACTGCATCATCATTGTGTCATAAATAAATTAACTTATTTAATGCCTAAAATTTATAAAGAAAATACCATTATGTAGGAAATATTTTTATATTTCTAATGAATATTTATAGTATAATTTATCTTATGTATTACCCTATATTAAAAAAAAATTTAGTTATTAAACTTTGATTTTAACTATTTTAACTATTCTTTAAATAAAATAATATTAAATGTCCTAATCTAATCCAAGTGAGCATAAATGGTCATATTTTATTCCTAAGGTTGTTTTTGGTCGCATTACACTTATCCAATAGAATTAGGACATGTTTTAGGGTAATAATATTAGCATTTTTACACTTAATTATCCTATTTACTTTTAACAATGATAAAATAAGTAAAAAGTTACTATTCACCAAAAATTATTTTCATCTCACTGAACCACATTCTAGTCCGTGATATTAACTGTGTCTCTTGGATTTTATAAATTCCACTCACAGAATCGGTAAAATTATGTTTTATGTGAATTTGGAAATTCTCTTAGGAGATGGGTAAAAGACGGTAAAAAGTTCAATAAAATGTTTATATATATAAACTTATTATAAAATGACACCAATGAATTAATTTGAACTTATATAGGTATTATTTATCAATTTTTACCTCAAATAAATTTAAATAAAATAAATAATTATTTAAATAAAAAGTCGGTTTTTAAATAGTATCCTAGTGTTTTCACTATTCATCAAAAATTGAAAGTTTTCAGAAAAATACAAAAATTTCACCCCTAGCTAATTTCAATATTAAGAATCCAAAAATGAAGTCCATTTTGAAAGATGAAATTTAAAAAATTTAAAAAAGTGGTTATTACTATTCATAATGACTAGTTTTAATAATATTTTAATAGCATATCGTTGTTTACTGAAACTTGGTATTGCGTACAACACACGCTATCGTAGAAGGTCACGATTGCGTGTAATGAAATCCAATTCAGGGATTCGTGTAGTGAAAGATCCTTTTGGTGTAACATACAACACAATACATCAATAAAATTAAAAAGAATATTTTTCATAAAATCATGGGGTGTTACATTCTACCCTCCTTAAAAAGAATTTCGCCCTTGAAATTCATCGGGGTTAGAAATGGTTTACTACTTGAAAGTTTCTTTAATAGAAACCCACATCATAAAAAGGAATACCAAAACCAATCTTTAAAAACTAAAGTATGAAACATAACGGTTACCCAAATTAACTAATCAATGGGTTTCCACATAGGTGAAAATATGGATATGGAAGAGAAATCTAACCATCATGTTCTGATAGAGAGTGGTAGAGAACATGGACATGGAAAATCCAGCAATCACAATTCCATTGATTTGTGATGATCTAAGGTACCATCTGATTCATCGGATATAAGGGAACTAGGACAACAGTTTTGGTTTTCAAGATCATTTCCCTAAAGTTGAAGAAATTGGAATTAGAAGAAATACTTTCATGATTTTGGTACAGTCTCACCATTGGTCATTCCTTGGACAATTTCCACTTCATCTCTTAAAGAAATGAAGTTGAGTTTTTCATTCGTGAAGTGTTAGCAGATTATGTGATAGAATGATGGGTCATTTCATCTGTCTTAAACAAAAGGTTAGAAAAAGTTATCAGAAATACATAAGTCCATCTATAGTGAGATTAATCATATATGGTTCTTAAAATGGAATTATACATATTATATCATACTACTTAATATAATAAAATCGGGTTCTACTAAATAGGGACTTCATGTCGGCCATTGGTAGGCGATAAAGGCACGTCGCACTTCAGTTGTGTGTTCGATTCCCAGAGCCTTGTCTGACGCGACGGGTTGTCTCCCGTCCTGTAGGTTTTCCTTTTTCTAAAACTACATTATTATAACATTCCATCAATAATATCGAGAATTTTCTAGCCTTAAAAAATACTAACTTATTTCGAACATAATCTATTCCAATATTTAGGCTTATCCAAAATACTATTGTCCAATCTCATATTATAGTGAAAACGATTACCAAAAAGTTCATATAACAATCATGTTAATACCATCGTTGATCCCCATATATCATAAGATATGCCTTGTTGGTCACATTCCCAACATTCTAAGGCCTTAATCATGTATTCTCTTGAAAAAAATGAATACCCATTGAACCTTATTGAAAACATGAATGCAGTTAAAAGTTATGACTTTCCACATACCGAAATCCTAAAAATTCAATATACTAAAACCATGATATCACTTAGTCCTTATATAAATCATGAGCTCATGAATATTGTCAACATTTCATTCTCTCCTTATCCCTTCATTATGTGCATATCATCTGCTTTCTAAAATATTTGAATCACTTTTCATGGTTACCGGTACGATAAAATTATTGAAAACCACAATAGACTAATACAAAAAATATTCTAATACACCATAAAAGTACCTCAACAACATTATTCTCGAATACCAATACATAAACACATCAATCCATCCTCTTCAATGATTGTCCGGGAATATGTCCTTCCTTGATTTAGAAGTAACTTTTCAGGTTAGGGAATTGAGTTGGGTAATGCCCATGTTCTCCACAAACAACACATTGATCTCCATAATAGTCTGTCACTCTATGAACCATTTCTCCACACAGATAACATATGTCCCTCTATTTGAGGTATTCCTCAAGGTTCTTCTTCCCTTCTTTAGAAATCTCATCCTTCCTTTCATTATGCTCCTCAACATGCGAACATGCATAAAATTATATCTTCCTCTCATTTGATGAATTAGGCATACCACTAAATTTCACCTTGTTGATCATATATCGCGATGACTGATTCGGCATAATCACAATATCTTTCTCTCTAGGCATTACGCAATTTTGTTTCTCATAGTCACCAATTTGTCCATTGGATTCAATGTTAACTGAATTCATTCTGGTTCCCTACATTGACTAAAACACAAAAAGAATTTTGTGAGAGGCAAAAAACATACAAGGAAAATAACATAATCAAGGGGGAGTTCCTTCGACATCTAACATCTTTGGTTTAATTATAATATTGTTACCGTAATTCTAGGACTATAACCTATACTTATACTTAACCTTAGGGACATCCCTAGACATACCTTAGAAATATCTCTAGGGATCTCACTATAGTTTTCGCATCCTAGTTTCCAAAGGATGAATAAACCTTTCCTATGATACCAAATGTAGAGACCCGAAGATTTACGTATATGGACATTAAATTACTTTTGCGTAATACTTAGTACATAACAAAAACAGACACCAAAGGACCGTAATAGATTAGTGTCTTTGAAAACTTCAAACGTAATCTACTAATTGTATTGAAGGATCTTCAACATCTCCCATAAATATATTCCCCTTTTGTTTTCATACCTAAAACCTTTCATTATATCTTGGGGAAAAGAAAACATAAAAATGGTGAGCTCAAATTCTCAGTAAGGGAAAACATAGTGAACATAAAACAATCCATAAACATTTGAAAGTAAAAACTTGAACATGAAATTTAAACATCAAAATCTTGAGAAAAGACATAAATATTGGAAGTACATAAGGAATATATCATAATGGAACATAAATCATGATATAATATAATGGGAATAAAAAATGTAATTTTGGAAACCATTCAGCACATGTCATGATTTCCATAGTAGCCAAGGCATTGCTGCCAAGACCATCTTAGTGGACAAAGTCCTTTTCTAAATCGAGTTCACTCATCATTTCAGTCCTGTAACACTGAACCAGATTAACTTATCATTCCATCCATGTCTATCTCATGAGATTTAAACTATTACCCAATGCATTAGAGGGAGATATAGGTCCCACCCATCTCATAATCAAATCATTCTTACCTGTGCCACAAAATAAACATACATCATTCCGAATAACCCAATAAATAAAATGGGTTTCCTAAACATCATCCCACCATCACATAATCCATATAAAATAAATGGATATCATTTTATAATAAGAAAAGTGAATCCATGTGAATCATATATACATTATACATGAAACATACACATATGAAAATTTTGTCATCTTAGATGGAAAATGGTTTTGATAAAACACTTGAAATAAATTCTTGAGGAAAATATCCTTTTTTAAAAAAATTAATTTTCATTTCACAAAATGCCATTCAATATTAAAATAAAGGTATTTCATTGAAAATAATAATAAAATCATTTGGATAAAGCTTCATGAAAATACGGCTTTATAAAACCGTAAAAATCCTTTCATGCCGTATAAGTTAAAAAACATTCTTCTCGTACTGTTGCCGGAAAAGTCAAAAAGTACCTCATAAAAGAAAGATTCCGTACATACCGTGTAGTAAAAGACAAAATGGGTAAAAATGACATTAAACATACATAAAAACACTTTTATAAAACATGGACTTGGATGATAACAATAACCCCAGTAAATACTTACGTATAAGAAATCTCGGATAAAAATGAGATTTGAAAATTTATCCCTTACCTTATGTCTGATATGCTTCATATGTATCTCAA
This sequence comes from Viscum album, assembly GCA_963277665.1. Lineage (NCBI taxonomy): Eukaryota > Viridiplantae > Streptophyta > Magnoliopsida > Santalales > Viscaceae > Viscum > Viscum album. The sequence continues at coordinate 1,678,713,442 of OY728158.1, forward strand.
CCTCCTGTATAATGATTTAAATAATTTCATTGACTTATTGAATAATCATATTCATTTTTATGATATCATATATGGTTAACTTATGAATTTATATTACCTGTTTTTTTGTAAATTCCATGTTAAAGAGTATTTTGGGTAAAATCGTTTCATTTGTCATCTGTGTTTTGACTTGTAATTATTCATATGATTACATAGATCATAATTACTTAATTCCAGAATATAAAACATGATTTATATATAATATAGATTCATAATAGACATATATATAATAGATCGATAAATGGAATGAAATACACCATTCATGGAGATGGTAGGCCGTACGTACGCATGAATGTTGTTTTCGTTTCCTTATTGAATTTAATGGAATTAAGTATATGAAATACATATATATATGCATAAATACAGTAGCATTATTATTTTATATATTCCATGATTACTTATTATATATACTTTATAGTCATTCTTGAACTGTTAACATGGAAAATGAATCTCATCGCGTTGTGGAGACGGTAATCCGTACCTACGCATGAGCGATGATATCGTTCCCATATTTATTTAATCAAATTGGAGTGAATGATATAATATATTAGAATAAGTATGATGTTATAATAATCATATTTATTTATTCTTTACACCAATATACCGATCCAAGTAAGGTGGTGGTGGAAAACAGATTACACCATGGCGTGGAGACGGTATTCTGTACGTACGCACGCGTGGTGATTTAGTTTTCCTTAGGATGCATAAGAGGTGAAATGGGGCTGTTTCATATTTATAATAACATATCAGTATATTATTGATACTGATTTCATTACAATATAATCAAACAACTAAATAAGAATAAGTATATGAAGAAATAATGTTGAAAGAATCGGTAACGGATATTACCACTTCTTTCGACACGCCTTTTTGAAACATCCTCTTGTGGAACTAATATGGGAAATTTAAGAAGACCAGAAAATCTAGGATGTTTCTAGGGAAGTGGAGAAGATAAATTTGCAGGTTTTGTCTGATATTTGAGTCTCAAAGTGGTGTGATGAAGAGAGGGAGGAGGTGCCCTTTTATAAGGGAGGAGAGGGGCACCATAGGAATAACAAAAAATATTATTTTATTATAAAGTGATATTCGGTTTTTAATCACTCCAAATTGAGTTAGTTCGAAGATAAGGTGTGGAGGGGTCTAAATACTCTCATCCAATATAATTTAGAAAATTTTTGGTTTCTATTATAACCTTATCATTCAGATTTAACTTTAAGTTAAATAATTTTTCTTTTACCATGTATTCTTGTTTTCTTACACTACAAGGTTAATAAACTTATTATAACAAGCCAAAAGAACCCCAAGTTGTTTATATAACCTTATCTAAGTCATTTGGACAATAATTATATTTTTAGGAATAAGATAACAATTAATAATATAATATTTGTTTTAAAAACTATTTTATGTCAATTTTGACACTATTTGGTAATTTATTTTTTGAAAATACTAACAGAATGATTAGTTTGAAAAACGTTACCTAAATCAATAATAAAATTTTATATTAACCTAGAAAATTAGTGTAGTTCATAAAAAGTCAGAAATTAAATTTATTTGAGTATTTATAACATCAATTATGTTAATATTTCATTAATAGGATAATTATTGCATCATCATTGTGCCTTAAATAAATTAAATTATTTAATGTCTAAAAAATATAAATAAAATAAAATTATGTAGGAAAGCTTTTTAGATTTATAATGAATATTTATAGTCGAATTTATCTTATGTATAACCCTTTATTAAAATTTTTTTAGTTATTAAACTTTGATTTTAACTATATATCTATTCTTTAAATAAAATAATATTAAATGTCCTAATCTAATAAAAGTGGGACTAAATGGTCATATTTTATTCTTAAGGATGTTTTTGGTCGAATTACACTTATCCAATAGAATTAGGACATGTGTTAGTGTAATAATAATATCATTTTTACCCTTAATTAGCATATTTACATTTTACCGTGGTAAAAAAGTAAAAAGTTACTATTCACCAAAAAAAATTCATCTCATTGAATCACATTTTAGTCCTTGATATTTACCGTGTCTCTCGGATTTTCAAAATTCCACTCACAGAAGCGGTAAAATTAAGTTTTATGTGAATTTGCAAATTCTCCTAGGAGATGGGTAAAAGACGGTGAAAAGTTCAATAAACTTTTTATATATCTAAAATTATTATAAAATGACTCCAATGAATTACTTTGAACATATATAGGTATTATGTATCAATTTTGACTTAAAATAAATTTAAATAATATAAATAATTATTTAAATAAAAAGTCGGTTTTTAAATAGTAACCTAGTGTTTTCACTATTCATAAAAAATTGAAAGTTTTCAGAAAAATACCAAAATTTCACCCTAAGATAATTTCGATATTCCGAATTCAAAAATGAAGTACATTTTGAAATATGAAATTTACAAAATTTTAAAAAGTGGTTATTACTATTCATAATGGCTAGTTTAAATAATATTTTAATAGCATATCATTGTTTATTGAAACTCGGTATTGCGTACAACACACGCTATCGTAGAAGGTTGCAATTGCGTGTAATGCAAGCCATGTCAGGGATGCATGTAGTGCAAGCTCGTTTTGGTGTAGTGTACAACACAAGACATCAATAAAATTAAAAAGAATATTTTTCATAAAATCTCGGGGTGTTACAACCGTCCCTCGAAAAACTCATTTATGAGATCCTGAATTAATTTAGAACACTGATTCAATCAGTTCACCTTCTTATATCCTATTTATTTTTAGTATTGCAAACATGAAGGTTATGGGTTCATATTTTCGGGGTTTGAAGAGAAATCGAGGTCTTTGATAGTTTAAAGGGTTCTAAGTGGAGTGTAAAAGAGAGAGGGGCTTAAGGGTTTTTATTGATTTTGATTTGATTTAATGAGCTATGATACTCAGAGTAATTTTTATTGATTTTAATATTCAATAGATGTTTTTTTGGAAATAGTAATAAATCCATAATTTATTAAATAGTTCGCAAACCACAATATTAAAATAAATAATAATTTATTCAAAAAATTATAATTTAATATAATAAAAACAATATATAAAATTAAATATAATTAACTACACCTTAATAAATTCCATGATAACAATGGGAAGTGGTTTAGTGAATATATCACCAAGTTTATATTCATTATTAATAAGTCCAAAAGATATGTCATTTTTCTAGAACATTATAGCTTGTAAAATTATGTCTTATATCAATGTGATTAGCCCTTGGACGACTTGCAATATTTTTTAAAATATAAATTTTACCTATATTGTCCCATAAATTATTCCCTTGAAATAATATATTTTTGGGTAATTTAAATATTGAAAAATAATTCCCTTGAAATAAAAAACAATTATTTTAAGAAATATGGGATTATTTTCATTTTGATTGAAATCTTCATAAAAACAAATTTTAAACATAATGTATAGTCTAATAACAGAAATATATAGTAATCTTCCAATCATTCCTCTATTTAACTTTATTTCAACCATTTTTACTGCCTTACCCAACTCATGTTTTATATTTCTAAACATGGGAGTTTTACAAAATTTACTATTTTAGTAATAATTTTTTTAATAGACTAATAATAGATTTACTTTTTTAAAACATTCCTGTAAATTTTTTGATATATTTTAATGCCCGGAAAGAAATTTAATTCTCTCATCCTACAAAATTCATATTTTGTTTTCATATGTTTTGAAGAATCATTATATATATTTTTAATATTTGATCCAAATATAACATCATCTATTTAAATCTATATTAATTAAATATTAGAATAAAATATTTTAATAAAAACTGTATGATCAATCAATCCTATAGAGGATCTATTTTATATTATAGAAGAACTTAACCCTTCTTATAAAGCTCATGGTAATTTTTAAGGCCATAAAGATCTTTAGTAGTTTTAAAAACATAATTTCATAGATAAAGATCTTCAAAACATAGTGGTTGTTTAATATAAACTTCCTCTACCAAATAAACATTTCGACTATATGATTTTACTTCTATATGATATAATTTAAAATTCATATGCAGTTCATAAGATAAAATAATTATAATAGATTATAATCAAACAACATTTCCAAAGGTTTCATCATTATATATTCCTTCTTCCTGATTATATCATTTGGCTATAATCTATCTTTATTTGTTGTAATTATTCCATTTTCGTATTTCTTATTTCAAAAAACGTATTTGGTTCCTATTACTAGAAAATTGGATGGCCTATCAACCAATTCCAAAATATTATTGGTTCTAAACTAGTTAAGCTCTTCTTCAATATTTGTTAGGAAATATTTATCTTCTAATGTTTTCTCAAAAATATTAGTTTATAATTTATGTAGAAAGGTAGAGAGTTTAGCTATATTTCCAATACTCCTCAGTTTCCTAACTCCAAAATAAATAGTTCCTATTGTAGTTTACAAATGATGTTCTTTTAAGGTCCTAGTTTTTCTTGGTAAGAAACATTCAGGTTACCTAGTTTCATGATCTTATGGAAATTACTGAATCACATCATATTTCAGTTTATTTTCAAAATAATATTTAGTATTTTAATTTTTAATTTTTTATAAAGAATTATTCAATTTGTCTATTTTATTTTTTTATCAAAATGATCACTTTCATAAAACATAAGAATAATAGATTCTTGAAATATCATTGAATTTTTATTATTCCATTAACAAGATTTAGATGATGTAGAATATCATTTAAATAATCCTTCATCATCCTTTGGATAAAATATACCAATATTTTTCATACTATTCATGATATATACCTTATATCCAAACACTATAAAGTATCTGACCTTAGGTTTTCTATTATTTCATAATTTATTAGGTTTATTTTTTTAAAAGTATGTTATCAAAAATCTATTCATGATATGGAATTCTATGTTAATAGATTATTCCCAAAAATATATAAGAAGACCATGATCATTTAATAATGTTCTATCCCTTTATTGAATAGTTTAAATTATTCTTTGTATAATTCCATTTTTTAGGTGTTCGTAGAGAAGTTAAGGTATGTTATAAACCCATATGTAAGAAGAAAAATTAAATTAATAATTCTCAAAATATCTACCATGATCAATTCCCAACTAAATTAATTTAACATATCTTTCTTTTGGAACAATTATTCAAACACATAAAAAATAGAGAAAACATCACTTTGATATTTTAGGAAAGATACCGAAGTAAATCTGGAAAAAACATCTGCTAAAACAAAACGTTAAGATCTATCAACTAATCTTTCTACTCTCAGTGGTCCTAACAAATCGGCAAGATGAACAAAATGAATTGTTTTACCACATCGTAAATTTCTAAATAATACATAATCTGAACTGGTTTATCAACCACGGTGGTGTCAAGATCAAGATCAATATCCTACCAATCAATCGCATGGGAGGGATCTGATTGATACCTCCTCATATAGCAAACATGAAATACATCATGTATGGAAGTCAAATGATATGGTAATTCCAACCTATATGTGACATTTCCAACACACTCCAAAATATCCAAGGGGACCACAATCCTCACTATCAAATTACCCTATCCACCCAACTTATGGTGTCCCAAATGTGGTGACACTCTAAGAAAATCCTGATCACCACCCATCAAACTCAAGATTATGATGAAAATAGACTACATATGAATTATGATGACATGTTTTATGACCGATATCCTCTAAATAATCTGTACCTTTTCAGTCAGTTCCTATACAGGACTCAGCCCAACTATGGACAGCTCACCTTACTCTACCCATCACATGGGAGATCTATTTGTCCACCCATAAAAAATTTCAAATAGAGATATCTTAATTGAGGTATAATATGTTTTTTAGAGGAAAAATAAAAAAAAAAATTATTTTCCCAAGAACCACTGAAATCAGACACACATTCTTAGAGAATATTCTCAAGAACCAAGATATCCATAACCATTTCTTCATATATCTGAATATGATAATTCAAGCACAATTTCAACTAGGAACACATCACATCTTGGAAGCCTTTTCAAAATCTGGATGTTAACCTAGGGTACCTATAAAAAATAATCATAATACAACCCCCATGAATCCTTACAACCTCCCGAATATACAACTCCTTGAGATATTCTACATTTATCGTACACTTAATATAGAGGGAATTCACTGATTTCATGATATAAAATATTTAATAAACTACCTAATCACTATAAACTAATACTGATGTCTCAATTAATATACATCATGGTATTCATACTAGTTTCTGAATAGTAATAATGGTTCCAATGTCTAAAAAATACAACATAAGTAGAAAAGGAACAACCAACTTGCTTCAGAAACACAAAGTATCTCTAAAAAACTGTAACCACTCACCCAATCTCTCTATACAATTTATGATTTCACAAAAGTTTTACCACTTATTGTCAGGTACATTTTGGAGTCAAACCCACTCAAAAAATGAGGATTCATCCTTTTATGAAACCAATCACACATTTCCAAAAACTTATTCCACTCTCAAAACCCTCTCGTCAAACAGACTAATCAACGACCACTCTTATGAAAATTCCTTTAGAGATTGTGTCAATAATTTTCTTCTCAACACACAGAAAACCAAATTTTCATTATTGAGAGTATAAGAAATATAACAATTTAAAATTTGATCATATTAAACCTAGTGTATTTGATCCATGTTCATATACCTATAAGTAGAATATAATTTAGGATTTAATGATCAGAATATACCATAAACCCCTATCCAAAGAGGTGGTGATGCCATATTTTGATTGCATTCATAACTATTTCCGACTAAAGATCAAGGGTAGGGTTTTTATTCTCATAGAGGCATATATGGTGAGAGTGTTAGTCCACAAACATCCTACGCTACATCAAGACAAACCCAAAACAAATAAGAGTCACTAAATAAATCATCATAACCCAAAACTAGTTTTGGAATAATCAATTCTCAAGCTAAAGTCCAACTCACCTTGAATTCCTCAAAAATCTATATCATTTTACATTCCACTCACACTTTACACCCTTATGGGTTAAAACTATCATCAAATATACAATCATGGTGAAGTCCTAAACTAACGACAAATAACAATGCACCAACCCCAAAATGCATAGGATATCAAATGAATTTTTGGTCCACTTTTAAGACATAACCACCTATAATGTTTCATGGTCCACTAAGATGCACATCTCAGATATAATATTCACCATAGTATTTATTTCATGAATCAAAAACTTGAATTTTGAAAGATTATTGTACAAGTGATGTTCTATCAACGTTCTAACAATGATATCAAAATAGTTTATGTTCTCCTCCTTTTATTGGGATTAAATTAAAATATCATCAATGAACAGAACCACAAAGGAGTCTAGGAACCACTCAGTGGTTTTGTTAAAATAATCCATAAACACCATCGATGTATTGCTGAGACTAAATGACATAGCTGAAATTTAAAATTATCATATTTGATCCAAAATGTTCTCTTAGGAATAGTTTTTTATGTCTCTCAAATAGTGGTACCTTGACTGAGGGTAAATCTTTGAAAACTAATGATCCCCTCTTAGATGATCAATATGATAATAAATTTTTCCAAAGGGTTATTTTCTCTTGATGGACACCAGACATAACTTTTGATAATCAATAAACATTTAGAGGCTTTTGACTACCATTTTAGAAATTTGGATAAGAAAAGACTCTGGGGTCTCACTTAGATGAATAAATCCCCTAGCCTCAAGTTCTATAAGTTATAACATCAATTCCTACAACTCAAAAGGTGCCATACGATAAAATAGAATAGAAATAGGTATCGTGACCTATTTCATTTCAATGTAAAACTCAACCTATGACTATGATGGTAAAATAGAAAAATCATATGGAAAGACCCTAGGGTACCCACACACATGTTTTGTAAGTAGACTTCTTATACAAGGAACAAAGAATTATGGAAAAATTTATGACAATTGAAATGAGATCAACCCAGCATGACGAACATCATTCCCAACTCTTCTATACCTAGAATTATAGTTATGATGAAATACAAGAGTGATTCCATCCAAAGATAAAAATTGAACTCAGTGGTTATAATAATTGATTTGGTCCATAAATCAGATCATCCAATGTATTCCAACAATCAGGTTGAAAATATCTAGATCAAGTACTAAAAAGTCCCACTCCACAGCAAGGTCATCCATTATCACTCAACATACAGAACATTTGAAACATTATTTGAGCCTCTTTCAAAATGGAATGTAAAGATCTAACATGAATGACCATAAGCTCCCAATGAAAACCCAACCCATCAACTATGATTGATTATATAAAAGATTGATTGGAACCTATTGGAAATAATATTATCTCTATAGAAAATGAAATAACAATCATACTTATAACAATATATGGACCTACTTTAGATTCCTCTGGAATATACTATGCCACATAAATATGGTTGGCCTCATCTCCTCCAAGGGTTTCCAAAGTTATATGGACATCCCCATTATATTGAGGTCAAGAGCAACAACCCTTGTTAGAATTGATACAATCTGTTAAACCCTTGATAATAGTGGATCCATCTTTACTACATTGGGACATAATTTTAAAATAATTATCCTGATGGAATGATGCCCACACCGATGAAAAGTATCGGGTGCGTCCATATAATTAAGATTGGTATGACTATGCCTTCTACAATGATAGTAAAAAACCTACTCCTATACTGATGAATCCCCCAACATTGGTCCTGAAGAAAACTATGCACCTTTTTTCTTCCTTTCCTGGCTAAATGATACACCTTAGATAATAATGGTACCAACTGAATCTCTTTCAAAACATGTGTTTCAATCAATTTCATCCTTTAAAATGTTTTCCTTATGCAAAACCCCTAAAATGGTAGGAAGGAACATGAGAATCAACATAAACCAAATATCCTCCCCCAATCCCAAATCAATCCTCTAAGTCTTTTAGTAATAAATAGTGATTAGCTCTGTTTCTAAATGCACCAAATCAGAAAAATGAGTTGAATTCTCTATAATGGAATACTCCCCTTTCTCTAAGGTAACAATCTCCCCAGTCTTTTCCCTTCACAAAATATATGGAAAAAACAATTGGTTGTATATTTTCTTGAAATATGTCAATTTAAGATCATCAAGTAACTTATCTTGCACAATAAAGTCCCACCACTATATTATCGGTCCCTCAAGTACATACAAGGAAAAACAAACCATTAAATATTTAGGATTTTTCAATAAGTTGATTTTCCTCCTGATATACTCATTAAATTTGATAAATTCCTGGGGTCCTTTATCATAATTGAAAATAGGTGGATGGTTCCTGGTAAATTTAAACCATGATCCACTTATCATCTCAAGTTATCTGTACTTTCATGACCTAGAGTACAAAGATTTCTGATTATAGAATCTACTAATGGAGGTTCCCCCAGAGGATTTTTCAATGAAATTTATCTTGTTACATCATCTTTAGATTTGAAAGATATCTTCTAAGATTCATTAACTAACCAACACTAGACGAAATTACATCATTATGATCACATTCCCAAATATTATGACTACCTTTCTGTATTTTTATGTGTTATTTAAAAATAATAATAATTTGAAGTACTTGTGTAATTTAAAAAAAATGGAACAATTTCATTTAAATAAACTCCATATCTATTTAATTTAAATAACCCACAACTACCATGTCTTAATCTTTGAAACAATCCCTAAAACCCATGTAAACTCATATTCAGTCACATATGTGAGCTTGATAGACCTCGTTTCTGCACTTACACTCCATATTTTGATGGTCCTAAATATTGTCTACCAAGACACTAAACCAAATCCAAATAGTGTCACAATAAATTTGGATGGTTAATGGATTTGATACTAATTTATAACGAACTATAACATGTCCACTATAAAAGTCATCCAATATATCTTCACACAAGGAAAGGTAAAGATAATAAAAAGAATCATGTATCCTAATAAACCTAAAATAATTCAATCCATCTGGGTACAATGTGGATGAAAGATAATATTTTCATTTGACATACGAGGTCAATTCAAATAGGCCAAACTAGAAATATTAGACAATAAAATAAAAAATAAGTCCTTGTGTGACCATCCATTACCCTAAAATCATCCCACTATGAAGATGAAAACCAACAAGAGAAATGAGGATGCTAAATAATCCCTTTCACATTATGTAATCCCAATAAACCAACATCTACAAACACCCGAAGTGAAAAATAGAGCTGTGAGCACAAATACATGTAATATAATACCAAAGAGTCTATAAAAGTTTATAATATTAATAATTTGTTTGTTATAACATTAAAACAAATCCAGTTTGCAATGAATTTTTATAAAGTAAAACCATTTTATAAAAAATACAACTTTGGTTTTTATAATTTAATAAATTATTCAACAAATCCAAGAATATGTCAATTATGAAATAAAATAGGTTGGAAATCATGGATAGACTATAAGATAACTTTGTGATAAAATATCCATTAAATATACCATCATGTAATAACTCAATCATAAATTAAAAATCATTGAATTTTGGCTCTAACATACAGGTATATGTTCTAGACATGAAACAAATACCCAAATATAAGATTAAGGTTGATCCAACCCATATAAACTCTAGTGATATTATACACACTAAAGTGACATAAAATCTCATGGGATATTACACACAAAATGAATGAAATGTATATTTGGGATGCACCCAAATTACCCAAAGTGTTCAATTTTCTGAAAAATCAATTAAACAAAATACTCATATTTAATGAAACATTGCAATGTCAAATCCTTCATAACTTCTAACTTTAAGAACCATTTAAAAAGAAAAACCCCAATTTATATAATTTAATCTAACACATGGTGTGTGAAAAAACCTATTATTATGGAAAACCCCATTAAAACATGTATCATTTCCAGAAAATCAATTTCAATGCCAATTAAGTCAATTTCAATGAACAATAAAATTGATTTTAAATCAAAATAAATAAATTAAACAGTTAGAACTACTTTTATAGATTCACATACCTCAAGGATAAAGGAAATATAATCGCATTTGACAATGATGTTTGGAAACAAGAATATCACACTCTAAAAGACAAGGAATAAGGAAAAATAATAGAGGATCGATAGAAAACCCAAACCAATAACAAACTGATCTAACAATGTAGCTAACTATGCTACCATAATCAAAATGATAGAATATATAAGAGGACCACTTACAATGGAGAAGTTATGTAACCAATATAGGAATCATTAGACCCGAAGAATTCATATCATGAACCCCTTTCATGTTTTCAGTTATACTAGTTTACAAATACTTTGAAAAGGGTGTCACCTCAGGTTGAATTAATCCTGATCAGCCCATTCATATTGTGAAAATATTTCAGATCTTATAATTTTTCATGCTCTAAATGGGACTCATAGTATCTTCTCTGCAACAGATTCACATCATGTAACTAGCTTAAAATATTAATATGTCTAGAAAGCAGTCCACATTCAATATTTTTTTTGAAAAATAATTAACTATCTCTGTATCTTTCAAAACCCAAGGAGAGCCCCCTGAATCCTATAACACATTTATATCTAGACTCAATCAATTCAAACAAACACACATCCCTAGAATTTAGGAAATTATCCCTAAAAAATATATTTATCCTTGTAGTTCCCAAATTGAACCCAAATAAAAAAGGGAATAAATACTACAGTCAAGAAGTACTTGAAGGAAGGTAATGAAATGTTAGACAGTATCTATAGGATTCATTTTTATTTCTTGTGTGTATCATCCTTGTGATCCTATGTATGGATTAGTGGACATGAAATTGATATCACAATGACTATTATCGCTAATAGGTATCATTTATGCCTATAGAGGGTGGTTATTATACCCATTTTAAAGGGTAGTATTTGTAGGAAATAAATTCAGTATCTAAACTTTGAATATTGAGGATTATTTTAACCATATTTCTCTTTGTCATTCAAGATTATGAAGAAAATCATTGAACTATCTATCCTCTTATAATCAACCAGATCCAAGATATATTTATTTATTACTTCCCATTGTTTCCACCCAAGTGGGTGGTCAATTTTATGATTGATTTTATCCTAATTAAAATACCCACATTCAAACTTCCATACCTGATAGATCCTATAACGATTGTAGATTTTATGTTTTGTCCATTGGTCTATAAAACGAAGGGATACATTCACATGAGCACATTACATTGGGTTTCCCTTATTCCATTATCTTATAAGGGTGACGGTTCATTCATTTTATGTATCTATTAATTGATGTTAAACATTGTAAGGGTCAACAATATGTATCACATTTCTTATATTAATTATTTTTGTCCAATTTAGAAGATCCAAGTGGTTGCCTTATATCTAGTTGTGGACATGTTTTCATCAGCTACATGATAGGCCCTCTAATTCTAATTTATGTTCTTTTATAAGTTGGTATGGCTAGTATTAAAACCTAATATTTTTTGTATTACTGAAAATAATGGGATTGTTTATGTATATGTTTAATTGGGTCTTCTACTCATATTTGGATTCATATTTGGTTGTATTTTTCAATGATATCCTAGTATAATCCCAATCATATGGGGGACAGGATTGAGATTTTGGGATTGTATAGATTACATTGAGAGAGTTTCAAAATAATTTCTAGAATTTAAAGTTATATTCCAAGATTAATTTGTTTTTATTCTTGGGTAATGTGATATTAAAGGAATGAATGTAAGTATAACCTAATTTGGTTAAGGTCTTGGTATATTGGCATCAACCCAAGTATATTTTTTAGATTATTTAGATTATTTGTTCTTGAAGGATACTACCAAATATTCATTCAAAGATTATTTTTATTGTAAGATCTAATGAAGACTCACATAAAGAATTTTCGGAGGTGTGAGTCTTCCATTCCATATGAGAGATAATTTCCAGAGTTGAATGGTTTATTGATATTTGTAATGATCTTAAATTTACTTGATCTGAGAATGGATTACACTCTATACTATGATGCTTTATGGGTTGGTTCGAGTGATGTGTTGATGAATAATCAAAATATTATCGCATATATATAAGGATTAATGGGTGGAATTATTTTAATCATGATTTAAATTCAATAATTGTAGTCTATATGTTGACATTTTTTATAACTTCCTTTTGGGTGAGAGGATTATAGTTTATACTAGCTATAATATCCATACATATATTTTCTCATATTATGACTAGAACCTTCAATTGAGAAGGTGGGTTCAGAACCTTAATTCTTTTGACATAAACATGGTATATATCCATGGGAATTTGAATTTCATGGAGGATGAATTATGTTAGAAAAAAAATGCATAGGTGGTGAATGAGGCAAGAAACAAGTGGTAATGTATGAGACACTTTTCTTAAAATAATCTAAATGTACAGTAGTGTGACGTAAGAGTGGACCCTATGTTTTGGTTGTTTCCTATAAACTCCCAGAGGGGATGGAGGACATTCCATTATTAGACTCATATTTTCAGGTTATAGGGGATATTTTATGTGGTGGGAATCTACCATCTAATTTGTCTTACGATGGTTATCAGATTCATTATATTATAGGTTTTTTTTGTGGTTTCCTAAATCACATGTGGTGAGAAAATATGGTATTCACACAACATGGTATAGGATTTTTAACTTTATCTTATCAAGAGGTACAATGATATGTATATGCAGTACTAGTGGATTGGACTGGAATTGGATTTTAGGGGTTTGCTTCATAATTCCTCGGTTATAAATACTTTAGTATAATCTCTAGATACCCATAAGACCTCTTATGATATTACTCATTCTTGAGTCGAAATAGGATGAATTGATTATGGATTTTATAATTGGGATGTCGAGTTCACCTCGTGATAGTGATGTGGTATGGTTTGTTCTAAACCAGTTTTATATGGTAATTTTCTTCTAACACTCATGAAGACCCATTCTAGTGATGAGTTGAGTAGGTTGTAAATCTAGAATATAATATATTATCAAATATTTCCTTAGAGAATAATTTCAAATAGGGATACAAGATTCATGTCACACATTTGGAATGACCTATAAAAAGTGCATCAAACTCAGGTAAATTTGAGCACAACATATCATCCTCAGGATTAAGGATAGTCGAAATATACTATCCAAATTCTAGAGAATATATTTTCAGCATTAGTTTTATAATATAATTTGTTATATGAGATTTAACACATTGTTTTCAAGTTCCAATATAATAACTTCCAGGAATCTATTCATATATAACAATTTGATGCCTTTTATGTAAGTCCATTATACATTACTATATGATTTTTATAGGAAATAGGTTAAGATATTATTAGATAAAGTCTCATTTAAGATATGTTAAAAAATATATTGTTTGTCTCGATAATATTAGATACTATATAGTACAAGCAGCGAACCAATGTAGATGAGATACAATTCCCTTATAGTGATGCTAGCCTCAAAAAAACTCTAATTCAGGATTTATAAAACATTTTCTCAGCAATAAAATGGAGAGATATATAGGTATTAGTAATTTAGAATATTAGATACATAAAAATTTCATCATATATGTAAAAATGTTCTTTATTTAAAACTCTATAGGGGGGACCAAACTCCAATAGATATAATATAAATTAATAGTATTACTTGGGAAAATACATAGGGAAAAGGAAGAGTATGAAATCCAAGTACGATAATAATAAAATTAAATAATGATTGTATAAATGGGATTAAAATCATAAGATTATGCTATAATGAGGATAATTATAATCGTGGAAATATGGAATAAGGGAATGAAATCATAAGATTGTGGAATAATAATCATGTGGAAACAGCATAAAACATGTCATCATAAGAATATTTCAAGTAAAAGAACTTGAAATCCATAAAATAGGCTAACATCATTCATAATATTTATGTGACCATGATTAATAACATTATAACAATGTTCTTAGGCTCCCTAATAGCATACTATACATAATGTGATTAGGCTAACTACTCATGTTTCATACATGGTATCACATAAGACATTAACATTTTCCAATGAATTATAGGGATATAATAGACCAAACCATCACATCATAATATGTACATTAATAGGTGTTCCATAATATGAAAGAATTTATATATAAATTATAAGCATGATATAACCCATAATAAGGAAGTGGGTTTAACAATCATGTCTTATGACATAACTAAAGGATATATCATATATATGTTCAAGAAAAAAAATCAAATTAATAATTTTGAACTTCAAAATTTGATAAAGGGAAATAGGTATTGAACATGGAAAACCAATGCATAATATTGATGAGATGAATCTGGTGAAAAGAATAATGGCAGTGAACCAATTGGGTAATACTTTATGAAATAAGTAATGGTTATATTTTTAAAAGGAAATAACTTGTTCATTTATAAAAAACGACAATTTATCTAATAGTATTATGAAAAAAATATTTAGGTGTATTAATATTTATTTTTTGTTTAAAAACATTTTATGATGGTGATTCTTTACATGAGACAATAAATATGAAAGTTTCATTAAATTGGTTTTACATAAAAGTGAAAAATTTCAAGGGAACTAAAAACACATATAACCCCTGTAATGAAAATGAAATTTTACTAGGTATGAAAATAAGTGAGATATATACACAAATATAAGAGATAATTGAGAATAATATTTCATAAAGGACATCAAAAATACAGAGAACATATAGTTGTAAAGTCACAAAGGACATAAAGAACATCCCTTTTTGTATTTTAAAACTACTTTGTTCAAATAACACATTTTATAATAATAAAAACTATTTTGAAACTAGAATAAGTTAGATAATATTTTCACATTATAAAAAACTTAATTTGGATTCTAATTATATAGGATATCATTGGAAAGAAGGGATTTTATGAATAATGATGGGAATCCATTGTTTAAATGATTGTAAATTATTCGTAATATAATTGAATTTTTAAAAAAGGATAATAACTCACCTGTGAAAAATAATTGAATACATTTTTTTCTCTAAATATAGATACAAGGTATATCATATGAAATTGAAGACCATGATTAATTATAAGCATTATAACTCATGCAATTATATTGAGTTATGAAAACCCCCTATATTGTAAGGTATACATCAATCATAGACCAAAACAATAAAGACCATAAACATAAGTAATTTTTCCAATATAAATAATAAAATATAAAAAATTTAATTCAAGGGGGAGTAGTTACACCATTCAAATGAATATTGGTTTATAATATATAAATATGTCTCAATGAAGGGTGATTGAGACAGAACCCTTACCGCATAAAATTGTTTTAATAAAAACCCATTGAAGGAGATATATATTGAAGTATAAGTTAAAATACAATGAATAAAGATAATAAATAGCCTTAAATATCAATTTTGTAGTATACAATACCTTTAAAATAAGTTATGTTCATAAAAGAACATGTGTCACAAAGAAGAATGTTTTGAGATGAAATGATTACCTCTTGTCAGAGAACATTATGTACAAACAATTAAATTATATAATAATTAAATTAAGATCATTATATATATTTATAAAAAACTTTTTCATATATATGTAATTTTATGTATTCTAACTATTACCTTATGGTACTTGTTTTTAATATGTTTTCTACTTACATTGGTTACTCGGAGTTTTTCAATTAATTTACTCATAAAATTTTTGGTTTGATTAATGTGGTCAATGGATGTCATGACCCATCCCATAGGTCTTATTTCGTGACTACCCCAAGCCTTCCATCCATAGGCCAAGGGTTAGTGACTAGCACTAAATGGCATATTCCCTAGATTGGGAAGGGATTTCCATTAAATCGGTACAAAAACACGGTCTGAGAACACAACAAGAAGCAACTATGAAGTAAAATAATGTACCAAAAGTTTTTTGAAAGTAAAGGGGCAGGAATACAAGACCAACTGGTAGAGTAAATGTACAACTGAATTGTACAAAATATCAAAAAAGGATAAAATCATCTCCTAGATCATCCACCACAGATCCTACTGGAAGGGTAGGTATAACTCACGATCAGTAGTCCCTACAACACATCACACCAAATGGTCCACATAGGATCCTACCTGAAGGGTAGGTACAGATCGCCTCCTAATGACTCCACATCCGTCCGTCTCCTCCATGTACCACCAGGACCTGGCTCCCTCAACCCTCAACCCAACTACTCGTCGTTTTCACAAGACACAACAAGGTGCAGGCGAAGCCCATCCAGAAGTTATTATAACGATACTAAGTAGGGACCCCGAGACCCCGAAAGTATCCTCGAATTCCAAAAAGAAAAACCATATGGTAACACCACGAAGGTAAAGTAGCTTATATCTAAAGTACCACATAACATAACCACAATCACAAGCACAAAGTAAAGACAGCTCACACCAGGATTTATCTAGGGGTAGAAACAAGTAAAAACCCCAGTCACATCGCCGAACTCTTCGGCTGCTGGAGAACTCCTCCTCTATCGAGTGCAGTGGGTATGCCATGTCACACAAAGGAAATTTTCCATATCCTTGAACTACTGAAGTACTTATCCCCATCGTGTAATGTGGGTCTCCAGGGACACACAGAGCAGTCCCCCCCCAACGTGGTCTACTAAGGTAATCCTCTCCATCGTGTACCGCAGTTGCTCCAAACTATGGCCTACTAGGTTAAACAGAACTAACCACCCCCATCGTGGTATAATAAGGTACTACTCCCTATTGTGTACCATGACCTTTGAGTCACTCCGAGTCGAAGAGTCATCAGTCGTCAGTTCTCAGCCAATCGTAGGGTTTCGTATGTAGTGCACTTGGGAGAACCGCTCCCAACACCATCAGTCATATATCAACCAACACGAAGTCTCACAAAGAAGTAACGTGGTGATCCGCCATGTCATAAGGGTTCCAACACAAAAGATGGCGCGTCAGTCAGACACTCGGTATGTGCGTTATTGGTATTTTAGTGCCGAGGGCCCGATTGGATTTAGATGCAATCCAACCCGGCCAAACTCCAAGATTCTCCGAAACTATAATGGAGTAAGGAACAAAGTATCGTCTTTCTCCAAGGTTCCCAATGACATAGACGGTTTCTCAAATGGGTTTTTGGTCCTCAAGATAATACCCTTTGAGTGTTTCTAGGCATGGTTGGGCCTAGGGCCAGTCTAAACCGATCGGATTGACCCGACCCCAACCGGTATGGGAGGGGACGAGGTGGACTCAACCCGTTAGGCCGTTATCTGGTCTGGACTGTTAAAGGGGAAGTCCACTGGGGAGGCTTGAAAAAGGGGTCGCCCGAACTGCATGGGGCGGCGACTTTCTTGGGCTGCAGCCCTGTCCAGCGGCAGTGGCCAGTGGGGGAAGCGGCCCGCTGGGGCAGAGGCCAGCTGGGGGGCGGCCCGGTCCGGGTTGGTGGCCCACTAGGGCGGCGGCCTGGTCTGAGGGTGGTGTCCCAAATAGAGGGTGGCAGCCCAGCTCCCAGGGTGGTGACCCGACTCGAGGGAGGTGGCCCTACTTGAGGGCAGCAGATGGGCATGAGGGTGGAGACCCGAAGTGAGGGCGGTGTCCTGCCACCAGGGCGGCGGCCAAGTTCTCGTGTGGTGGGCCGGCGTGGGGGCGGAGGCCCGGCACAAGGGCGTTAGACCAGCTCTGAGGGAGGAATCCTGACACCAAAGGCGGCAACCCGCCTCCTAGGGCAACAGACCAGATCCAAGTGCAGCAACACAGCTCAAAGGTGTTGGCCCAACCTGAGGGCGGTGGCCTGCTCTGAGGATAGTGGGCCACTCCGAGGGCGATGGCCCAACTCTGTGGCTGGCATCCCACCCCGAGGGCAGTGGGCTATTTTGGTCCAACCCAGGGGGGGTGTAACCCACTAGTCTCTCAGATTCCCAAATGTCCAGAAGGTCATTTGGTTAGCGAGGCGGTGGCACCACGTGGTCACTGCTCGGTCATCACGGAACCCACCAGAAGCATGTCCAGCCTCTGTCGTAGATTATGCTACAACTTCCATTCACCACTGGTGTGGTGGTTGTGCCTCCTTCCTTCTCACGTCTGGCCATCGTGCCGACCACCTCCTTCGTCTGTCGTGGCTGACGAGCCGCATCCTTCCTCTTGCGGCATGCGTCAACGTTCTTGCGATCTTCCAAGGTGGCGCAAGGATAAAAAGATATCGTAGGGTTTGGTCCAGGTTCAATTGTCCTTCACCCTCCATGTTAGCTCATAAACATTAGGGGGGGTAAGGGTTTAATAACAATTGAAATAAACAACAAGATTGAACCCCCATGTTTCCCCTCAATAACCTCCTGCAAAGATGAATGAATCGTGGGTCAACCCATTAGTAGGTTAACTATAACATCCCGGTTCGGGAGCCAACCTAGAGGTGCCTTGTAACTGGTTGGTCACATGGCCTCAAGTACATTTCCCTGAATGCAAGATGCTTCCAACTAGCTTCGAGGGCCTTGGGTGTGATATTGGGGAAACTATGCCCTTATTTGTAGACTACATAGTTGAAGTAAACAAATACATACGATAGTGGAAGCATTAAATATACAACAATAGTAAATAGTAGAAGATTGGAATAATAAACATCTGGATCACACACATATATAAAATGACGCATGATAAATATGTCTAGGAAAGCATCCAATCAAGCCACAATGCTTGTAAAACAAACAGTACTAAACCAAAGTTCAAAAAAAATAGATAGACTCCCCAGTATCGCAAGTCGTAGCTTGGTTCCATGCTCTCCATCTCCATATAAAGTCGAGTACTTGATGTATAAGGGTGTTTTCCTTTATCTATACCTGCAACAATATAATCTGTTTGGGCCCAAAAATATGGACCAAACAGGGTGTGAGACAAAATCCCACTAGAAAACCACCCCAAGATCTATGCCTAACAGTCAATAAATACATGGTAGTTAAAGTACATAAAACAGTAAACAGGTAAGTTCCCAACAGTAAACAATCCACAGTTTCAATATCAAGCAACAGCTAAAAAAGCTGCTAAATGAAAACAGGTAACCCTATGGAAAGTACTCATGGCCATCCCTACTGGTCCTGCCTAACAAGTACAAGAAACCCTCTAGGAAACACACTCGGTCTAACCCCTTTAGATCTATAAATGAAGACTCTCGGAGGAAGCATTCATAGCCAATTCCCCTTGTAGTCTATGGATGTGAGGAACTCTCTAAATAATCTCACGTGGTCAATTCCTCTTATATAACCAAGGTCAAGGACTCTGTGAGGAAGCTCACTCGGTCAATGACCCTTATAGCTCAGGTCATTCATAGACTCTCTAAGGAATCACTCACCATCAATTCCCCTTAGAGTCTAAATAGTTCAGGAATAAAATCAAAGACTCTCTGAGAACGCTCAATCGGTCAATTCCCCTTATAGTTTAAAGCATATAAGGACTCTCTAAGGAAGAATTCTTGGTCAATCCCCATTATAGCCCCAATTGGACCTAGAATATATGAGTAATATCACTTGGTCAATCCCACTTATATCCTAAAGTGATCAAAGACTATCTGAGGAAGCTCACTTGGTAAATTCCCCTTATAGTCTACTACACCAGATTCTTACAGCCCTGTGTAGGTCTACGAGCATAGTAGTGTAATATGGCCAATTAAGACTACATAACTACTTGGATAAATATTCTACAGCATAACAAGCATGTCAGAATACAAACTCTCTATCCTACAGTAGTAGGCATGGAAAACAGGCAAGGTATCCAAACTAGCTAAACATGACCAAACGGTCCTAAACAGAACATGCAAGGGAAATGCATACAAAGAAAAGTAATCAACCCTTTTTATATCTATATTACCTCTACACAATCATACAATCATGTTAGGAAATAAACATGGTTAAAATGGTAAACATTCAAAACACCACTCAAGGGTATTGGTGGAATTATCACATAATACTCAAAGACTTTGAACGGAAAGGAACAAACCACCTAACTTGGGGTTAGGAGATTTATATATGTGAACCTTGAATCTTGAATCTCCTTATAATGTGGAAGATCAAAAAAACATCTAAAATGTTCAACCCAAGATATCTCAAGAGAGAGGAGAAATCATAAGATGATGCACTTTGAAAAGAGAGAACTCACTGATGTGATTCCAACGCAACAAACGTTGTTCGATTCAGATGAAGGAAGCACGCTCAGAGTTTTTTCAAAGATCTATGGTAGTACTATGCTCCTAGAAAAGTCGAACAAAGAAGGGGGTGTTTCTATCTATTAGATGTGACCCTGATGCGTTTATTGAAAAAAATAAAGTACACAGTGTTTACTCGCCTATTCTGTACTATGCTTTAACCTGACTCTAAGTCAATCCCACACAGCCGTGTGTGTGGCCACTACATGGGTAGCACATGGCCTCCTGTGGTGATTAAGTACACGACATGTACTCAAAAAGTACAGGGCGTGAACTTAGAAAATTTCCATAATTTCCTATTTTTTCTTAAAACCGACCGGAAAAGGAAAAACATACCTGAAAAAAAGATCCAGGTTCTTACAAACTTCCCCCATTAAAGTAATTCATCCCCGAATTTCCCTAGCATTGTGTAGAATAAGAAAACCCTAACAGTTCTAGCCACTGTGATTATACATCTGCCTCCCTCTACCAAGTCTCGTCATATACTCACCTGTGCTGCCATATCACTCATACCAGAGGAACAAGCTAGCCACAGAGTACCTTTGTACTAAGATCAAGAATCCGGATAGTATGCCTCTCGAATGATGCATCCACTTCAATCTCAACCTCCTCAGGTTGAAATACATGAGACGTGTCTGTAATGTATCGTCGAAGCTGAGAAACATGAAAGATGTTGTGCATTGCCCGATACCTTTAAGTTAACTGCAACCGATAGGCAACCGAACCAACTCTCTCCAACACCTCAAATGGCCCGACGTACCTCGGTAAATGCTTACCATGTCACCCAATCCTATTGTTTCCCAACCTCGGTGTGACACACAAGAAAACATTATCCCCACCTCGAACTCCAAAGGTCGTCTCTGTTGATCAGCATAATACTATTGATGAGACAATGCAGTAGTCATCCTCTTCCGAATAAACTCTATCTACTTTGTGGTATCCTGAACAAGACGAGGTCCTAGTGCATCTGCCACTCATTTCTCTAGCCAATATAAGGGTGATCAGCATGGCCTACCGTACAATGCCTCATAGGGTTCCATCTAAATAGTTTCTTGAAAACTATTATTATAGGTATACTCTACAGGAGGTATATGATTCTCCCAATAACCTACAAAATCAAGAATGTATTCTTGGAGCATATCTTCAAGAACCTGAATTGTATGCTCAGACTGGTCATCTAACTAGGGGTGGTAAGTTGAACTCAAAAGTACCTATGTACCTAATTCCTTCTAAAGCCCCTACTAGACTTGAAAATTAAAATGTGCATCCCTTTCTGAAAAAATGGAGTGTGGAACTTCATGAAGACGTATGATCTCTTAGATTTAAAACCATCCTAGCTCATCAACACTGAATGTATCCTTGATCAGAAATAATATAGAGACCTTCATGACTATGTCAATGATATCCCAAACAACATCATTCCCTTGAAGTGACCTCGGCAACTCTGTAACTAAATCTATCGTGACGCCGTTCCACTTCCACTCGGGAATGGGTAACAGATGTAAAAGACATGCTGGTCACTGATGCTTAATCTTTACTAGCTGACAAGTGGAACATATCATGACAAAACCAGCAACATCCCTCTTCATACCTAGCCACCAATACTGATGGTGTAGATCATGATACATCTTGGTGATGCCAGGATGAATTGTCCAAACCGAGGAATGAAAGTCCTGCATCAGCTCCTCGTGTATTCCTGCTGGCACCCATATTCCCCCTTGGAAACGCAAGATATCATCCTCACCTATGGTTTATCAAGGAATATGGTCCCCTCATAATAATCTCTCTATTAGGACTAGGCCTTCAGAATCTGAAAGCTGCCTCATTCAAAATCGATCAAGAAGAGTATAGGTAACAACTACATATGATAGAAAAGTCTACCCCTGACTATCGTGCACCTCCAAATGCTACTTAGAGGATAGATCCATAAGATTCCCCTCAATTCTAGCCTCCTGAACTGCTTTTATATGAGTCCCATGCTCAACGCATCAACCATCGGGTTGCCCTTCCCAGGCGTATAGGCAAGCTCAAAGTAAAAGCACTGTAGGTACTCGACCCACCTCCACTGTCACAAAATCAGATCACACTGAGTGAAGATGTACTTGAGACTCTTGTGGTTGTTGAAACAACGAATTACTCTCCTAGAAGATAATGTTTCCAACAGTGCAGGGTATGAACAATATATTCTAACTCCATATCGGGCATCGTGAAATTTCTCTCATGTGGCCTAAACTACTGAGACCCTTACGCAATGACTCCATCTCCATGCATAAGTATATCTCCCATCTCGATACCTGATGCATCACAGTAAACATTATAGATCTTTCCCGGCTGTGGCAAGACTAGTATCAGTGCTAAAATAAACCTCCCTTTCAGATCTTGAATGGTTGACTCATAAGAATCTAACCATAAGAACTTCACACCCTTCTTTTTCAGACCTTTCAGTGGTCTTCCAAAGCATGAAAAGTTCTGTATGAAATTTATGTAGTATCCATCTTGCCCTACAAAGCTCCACACCTCAAAGGCGTTCTTCGGTAGATCCTAGGAGACTACAACTCTCACTTTCTCTGGGTCTACTAATACTCATGCCTCTGAGATAATATGTCCCATGAAGTGAATCTGATCCATCCAAAAGTGTCACTTTGATAGCTTAGTATATAAATAATTCTCCCATAGTGTACTCAAAACGATATCAATATGGGTAGCATGGTCGTGTCGAGTGTGAGAGTACACCAAGATATCTTCCACAAAAACAACCACAAAGGAATCCATGTATGGATGGAACACTCGGTTAATCAGTTCCATGAAAACTGTAGGTAAGATCATGAGACTGAACAGCATAACCATATACTCGTATAGACCATACATACTATGGAAGGCTATAAGAGGTATATCATATGTTCTAATGCACACCTGATTATAACCTGACCTTAAGTCAATCTTTGAGAACCCTAGGGCTCCTCGAAGCTGATCAAAGAGATTATCAATCCAAGGTAAGGGATATCGGTTCTTGACCGTCAACTGGTTCAGCTTCTGATAATCCACACAAAGCCTAAAAGTACCGTCTTCCATATTTGAGAAAAGGACAGAAGAACCCCAAGGGGATGTACTGGGTAAGATGAAACCCTTGGCCTGTAACTCCTCCAACTATTTCTTGAGCTCCTGAAACTTTGGTGTAGCCATCCTATAAAGAGGAATGGACGCTGGTGTTACTTCTGGAACATGCTCAATAGAAAAGTCTATTGAACACTTAAGAGGAAAACCTGAAAAATTCCTTTAGAAAGACATCTCTGAAATGATCCACACTAGAGGAAAGTCTAACTGTGAAGTCCCCTGGTCATCCAGATATAGACAAGAAATCTGGGCCGTAACACCTCCCAGCCTATGATGCTCTGGACCTGCTCTGCTCGCCTGTACATCCCATTCACCATTATGAAGAATGAATCCACCCTATGGTGATACGAAACTCACCCTTCGATGCTAAAAATCAACGAATACCTGTAATGGAACTAGCCATTCCATTCTGAGAATGACATCATAGATTGTCATCTATAGGTCATAGAGGTCCCATAAGAAAGTGAAATCCACAAACCTCTAGTGGGAACTCCTTGCACTGATATACAGTTGCTATTATAGTCCCCAACGGTGTGTTTAGCATCAAGATATCGATAGTGGAAAATATATATAGCCCAAGCCTCTCCATGAAAGAAATAGATATAATTCTATGGGAATCCACTGTGTCGAAAAGTGCTGAAGATAAAACTGAGGATGCTAAGATCGTACCTTGAACTGTGGAGGGTACGTGATCCTACTCCTGCAAATTCTGCTCCACTGCAAATGTCTGGCCTATTTTGTGGCCCTATGGCCCTGACTGCTTTGAGATGATCCACCCTACTGTCATTGGAGAACCAGTGACCGAATACCATGCCCACAACCTCCACCTCAGCCTGAACAGCCAGAAGAACCCCAGTTCTCAAACTGGTGAGAAACGGGTGGCGCTGCTCCAGAACGAGGGGTCATAGAAGAACCCCTGTCACCAGTTACTGGTGAGAAGAACTGAAAAACGAACTGAATATGGCCCATATTTCCGCAAGATCGGCACTCCACTGGGTCTCTCAAGAAATGTGGTCTCGTATTCCTACTTCTCCCACACTGGTAACACACCACCTGAAAACCATAAGATGCATCATGTCTGGTTTTATCTCCACATGCAGCATCCCTACGAAGCATTCTACTATTAGCCGGTGGAGCCCTAACTCTGGATGATGAACTACCCCGGATCACAGCTCCAGAATCCCTCATATTGCGCTCTATGATTAGTGACTGGTTTATGATAGAAAATATCAAAGTCAACCTGAATATGTTCAATGAGATAGAATTTCGTGCCTTAGATCAATCTCAAATATTCGTGCAAGGAACAACTCATCACCTCCTAGAATAGGTGTGAAATGATGTAGCTTTGTGAAGAGAGGGAAATACTCCATAATAGTAAGAGTACCCTGCTCTAGACTCATGATCTCTCAGGCTCGATCGACCCTCAAGGACTTGGGATAGAAGTAATCGTAGAAGATGTGCCGAAACTCTTCCTAAGCCATATTTTTCTAGTGGCCTGCCTGTGAGATAACATCCCACCACCTCTTTGCGGAGTCTCGGAGCATGTAGGTAGCTAGATTCACCCTCTTAACTGGATGTATCTCCAGAAGCTTGAAAATAATCAGCATGGCTTCTAGCCATGACATTGCAGATTGAGGTCCTTCATCCCCTGAGAATTTAGGAGGATGCTGCTACGGGAAGACCCTCGTCAAATCAGCCATCGATGGGGTAGGAGGTGGTTCTCCCTAAAAGGTTGGCATCATCATTATAAATCCCTCCATGAACTATTCCTCCACACCTATGTCAGGTAAAATGGCGGGTTCCAAGGCCAGAACAACTGGATGATCTATAGGTAGTCCCTAATCATCCATTTCCGGTGTCTGATCACCATCTGGGAACTGGAGAACAACCAGAGGATGTCTCAGTGGCATGACTCTGAATGGTCAATCATACACCTTAGATAATGATTTTCAAGGACTAAAAACAAGTATTTAAATAAGGGGATAGGAGAAAGAAAGCACTCAAGTTTTACAAAACATGACTACACGATGTGTACATTTCCTACACAGTGTGTTCCCTGAAGTCATTTACATGGGCGTGTACTCCTGCCTAAACTGGTCGTGTAACACCACAGACAGACGACATGTTGTATTAACACATGGTCTGTACTTGAGTCCCCTTTCCCTTCCAAATTACTTCAACATGGTTATGAAAAACGACTCTCCTATGACAAGACTACAGGGCGTGTGCAAGTTAGACACGACGTGTACTACAAATGTTTCACCCAGCCCATGTTGTTAGTGACACGACCTGATGCACGGATCACACTACACGGTGTGTTCTGAACGGACATGGCATGTTCATGAAGGGATAACACTGACCCTTTTTGTTCATGACATGGCCGGGTACCTGGGTCAGTCTACACGGTATGTTCAACATGGACGCGGCATGTATAGATTAAGGTCTTAACCGTCCGTGTTGTTGGATACATGGGCGAACACAGGGTCGACACTACTTGGTGTGTTTTTTGGTACATGATGTGTTCCCACTGGACTTTCCCCATCTCATGTCTCTACCCATATAGCATATGACATGGTCAGAGACTACATGGCATGTACATAAAGTAAAGAGTTTGTACATAAGAATAATAGTTTCGTCCCTAACAGAAGAACTCATGGCATGTACTTAACACTACACGTCGTGTATTCTACGTTTTTCCAGACATTAATCCTTATAAAATACTCTAAAACCCAGAAAACACTGAAACGGACACTGAAAGTGCCGAATTCCGACCTATAAAGGCCCATACTCCTAAAGAATCAAAGTCTAGCATTTTATACATGTTATAAAAATGAAAACATAGTAATGATCAACCAAATTCTGGTCTATGAGGGCCCATAACACCTCAAGAACCAAATTTTGGCATCTATTCAAGAAAAAATTTACACAAAACAATACCATATCAAAAAACAGGTCTTTTATCAGGGAAACTATCACAAAAACATGAATATTTTACACAAAATCTATCAAAAAAACATGAAATCACTAATTTCTCCTATATGGCATGGAAAAAATGAAAGACAAGTGATTTATAGAAAGTGACTATATGATGCATGAGATGGCATACCCTCATCTCATAAGGTTGCAATAGAAATAGAAGCTCAATAATATCAACAAAAATAGCACAAATCATGTGAATCACTAAAGGTGAAATCAAATGAACTGTAATAATTGCAAAAGCAGTAAAATTAAAATTAACGAGGTAGAATGGATTTTCCCAGTACACGGGTTAGAAAATTCTGGAAAAAGATTTTTACCAAGTACTTATTCCTTCATATCCCTGGCTAAAGGATCCTAATAATAAATCAAGAGAAAATAATTCCTTTGATACCTCTTTGTAATGTCACTATTCCGGAATCCACCTAGAGGTGCCCCGTACCTGGTTGGTCACATGGCCTCAAGTGAATTTCCCTGAACGCCAGAGGCCGTCGACCAATAGTGAGGGCCTTGTGTGTAATAGTTGGGAAACTATGCCCTCATTGGCAGAGTACACAATGGAGGTAAACAAATACATACAATAACAGAAGCAGTAAATATCCAACAACATTAAACAGTGGAATACTAGTATAATAAACAAATGGATCACATATATATATAAGATGATGCATGATACATATGTCTAGGAAAGCTGCCAAGAAAGTCACAATGCTGAAATACATACTGTTATAAACCAAAGTGAAAATGAAAACAGATAAACTCCTCAGAATCGCAAGCCATTGCTTGGTTTCATTCTCTCCAGCTCCACAGCATGTCAAGTACCTGAAGTAGTAGGGTGCTTTAACTTGTCTATACTTGCTGCAATATAATTATTTTGGGCCCAAAAAAATGGCCCAAACAGGGTGTGTGACAAAATCTCAGTAGGGAACCACCCGAAGATCTATACCTAACCGTCAGTGAATATATGGAAAGTAATGTACAAAAAATAGTAAACAGGTAAGTTCTTAGTAGTAAAAAATCCACAATTTCAATATCAGGCGACATCTAAACAAGCAGCTAAACACAAATAGGTAACCCTCTGAGAAGTACCGACGACCATCCCCACTGGTCCTACCAAACAAGTACAATCAACCCTATGGGAAACACACTCAGTTTAACCCCTCTGGTTCTGTATATGAGGAATCTCTGAGGAAGCACTCATAGTCAATTCCCCTTATAGTCTAAGGTAGTCAGTAACTCTATGAGGAAGCTCACGCTGTCAATTCCTCTTATAGCCCCAAGGTCAATGAATATCTGAGGAAGCTCACTCAGTAAATTCCCCTTATACCCCAGGTTGTTCATATACTCTCTAAGGAAGCACTCACCATCAATTCCTCTTATATTCTAAAATGTTTAGGAATAAAGTCAAAGACTCTATGACGAAGCTCACTCAGTCAATTCCCTTTATAGTCTAAAGCAGACAGGGACTCTCTGAGGAAGCTCACTCAGTAAATTCCCCTTATATCCCCAAGTGATTCTAGAATCTATGATAAATATCACTTGGTTAATCCCCTTTATAGCCTAATGTTCACAAAGACTCTCTAAAGAAGCTCACACAGTCAATTCACCTTATAGTCCACTACACCATCTTCTCATGGCCCTGTGTAGGTCTACGAGCATAATAGTGTAATATGTCCAAGTAAACCTATAGAACTACATGGTTAAAAAGTCTACAACATAAAAAGCATGTCATAATACAAACTCTCTATCCTACAGTAACAGGAAAGGTAGGCAAACTGTCTAAACATGACCAAACGATTGTTAACCAAACATGCAAGGGAAGTACATCCAAAGCATAGAAATCAACCCTATTCATATCTATATTACCTCTACACTAGCATACAATCATGGATGGAAATCAACAGGGGTAAAACGGTATATAAACAATACCTCGTTCAAGGGTATTGGTGTAATTTTCACATAATACTTGATGAATTTGAATGGAAAGGCACAAACCACCTACCTCGGGGTTAGTAGATTGATATATGAGAACCTCGAAGCTTGAATCTCCATAAAACATTGAAGATCTACAAAAACGTCCTAAACATTTAACCCACTATATCTCATGAGAAAAAATAAATCAGAATATGATGCTCTCGGAAAAGAGATATCTCACTGATGTGATTCCAATGCATCCAACAATATTCGATTTGGAGGACGGACTCACGCTCAGACATTCATCAAAGATCTACAGTCGTACGATGCTCCTGGATGAGACGAACAAAGAAGGGGGTGTTTCTATTGATTAGATGCGACCTCGGTGTATTTAATGACAAAAAGGGGAAGTACACGTCATGTACTTTTGAAGTACATGGCATGTAGTCTCCTTTTTCTTACTCGGATTTAAGCGGCCTACAAGTCACTCCCACATAGTCGTGTGTGTGGATACTATATGGCCAGCACACAGCCTCCTACAGCGAGGAAGTACATAGTGTCTACTCATAAAGTACATGACGTGTATTAAGAAAATTTTCAGAATTTCCTCTTTTTCTAAAAAATGACCAGAAAAGGAAAAAACATTCCTGAAAAGATAATCAGGGTTCTTACATTGACCCGCATTCCTCATATAATTTCAAGAATGGGGAAGAGGGAATCAAAAACTAAAAAAAGAAAATAACCCCTACTTCGAAAACCCATTGGAGAGCATCCACGCTTGAAGGTGGGTCGCGTTCTTAGTCCCCTCAACTGTTTTCCAATGACCCCACTCTTATGTCTCCTTTTGGTTCATTGTTTGGTGTTGCCTATAATCTCATGATGGGTCGGATCCATCTTCTAAGGGTCCGGCGTCATGGCACTCCATCAGCACTTAGTTTCTTGGCTAAGCTGTGCCGGTACTTCCCACCAAATTCTATATATATAAAAGAGGTAAGGGTAAGTAACAATGTTGGATTTTAATGGTGGCTCATTAATTATGAATCTTCCTAATTTCCCTAAACATTACTATTATTTAGATTGGATGGTCAAACCATTTATAAGCTTGACACGTCGCCAATCCCACCTTTCCACTTCTCCATTTGAGGAATAAAATAAAAAAAATAAAGTTCTTTTTTATATTATATTAAAACGGTCCAAAAACTAACATTTTTTCCAGACCAACTGTGGTGGAGGTGAGGCATCCGTTAAGAAAATTCCAAAACTATGGATTCAACAGTTCACTTATATTTTTAATCCGATCAACGGTTCAAATGTTAGAAAACACCGCTCATGTGTTTACTGAACGTACTTGAAAAAAGGTTTAGTAAATTATTAACAGTCACCCTTGACCCATGCCGGTAAATGTTAGGATCTACCTAAGTGAAACACACCCCAAAGAACCCAACGGTACTCTTAGATTTCCAATATGAGTTACTGTTTATATGTTATTGATTTTACAAATAAAATTGTCACTTAATTATTTTATTTACGGCCAAAGACTAACTTTCACTGGTGGCTCATGCCGTCCAATTTTAGTATCTGCCTAAAGAGAGAACACTCTCACAAGATTAGTGGTTGTCTCATATTTTTAATCTGAGTTACTATTTGTGATTTATAATAATTTTAAAAATAAAATAATTTTATTTAACTATTTTATTTACGGTTATTCCATTTTCGGGTTTTCTCATAGGAGTCCTGCACCGACTAAACCTAAGTCGCACCTAGGGTAAACCCACCATCTTGAGCATAACGGTTCCCTCAGATGTCTGATCTATGCAACTGTTTAAGAGTTATTCTACTTATTTTGAAAAACCTCTTACGCGCACCATTTAATGTTTAACAAAACTTTGACAGATCATTCCGGGCATCTGAGCCTTGGAATCATGCATTGTCAGATTTCATGGTTTTTAAATAATTCCATATAATTAAAAATAATACACAAAAAATTCGGTACATTACATTATAATGTCACAACTGTGCCTCGGTGATAGTACAAACACCTCTCCATAACATAGTCGTCGGGTCTTGGCCTGCCTGGTTCCACCAGTTGCCCCGCAGACATGTGGTCCCACCCAGGGGCCCAACCACATGATCGAACGAGTAATCAGAATAATGAAAGTCCTCACAGGCCAACACATGTCCTTTCTAGTGTGTTTTCCCCACTCACACACACCATGTAAAACTTCCCTGAAGGTCACTCATCTTGATCAATACTCCAGGCCAAGCAAGCTTAACTATGGATTTCTAATCAGGTTGGCTTCTGAAAAGGAAGGTGCACCATTTTGACATGAGTCATATCATTTGGTTATTTAACACTTTATCATTTGGGGTGCTACAATCCCCCCCCCCCCCACTTAGAGCACAACATCCACATTGTGGGCCCTACATCTCAACACAATCAGTGCACCACACTTAAGGCTGGGTACCACCTTTGATACCAAATGTGACAACTTATCCCTGGTGATAGCACAGACACCCCGCCTTAACATGGCCGTTGGGTCCTGGCATTCCAGGTTTCACCAGTTGATCCAAAAACATGTGGTCCCCACACTGGGGTCCACCCATGTGCCTGAACGGGTCATCTGACTAATGACAGTCCCCACATGCCAACACATGTCCTTTCCAGTGTGTTTTTTCCTCACTCACACACACCCTGGGAAACTTCCTCACTCATCCTAATCACTACTCTCAGACAGAATGCTTAACTGTGGAGTTTTAATCAGGTAGGCTCTCGAAAAAGACGGTGCACTTTGTGGACATGAGTCATATCATTTAGTCATTTAAACCCTTATCATTTTTGGGTGTTATAAAGGTGTTGTGAAATGACATCATGATCAAAATAATTTTAGATTTATTAGTTACTTTAATATTACACTAGGAAAATATATTTACATTTTCAAAGATTATCCCAAAAAATATCCAAATTAAGAAAGGTGCCCTGATTAGTACATTTAACATGGTTAAAGTTACTATAATTATATAAGGTTAATCAGAAACATATTATACCCGATATTATTATTCCAGAATATTAATGGGGTAAAAAATATAATATTAGTTAAATAACTTTTTTTCATACCATTTAATGTGGTGATGGAAAATTGAACAATGTCACTGATGGATTCGTTAGTCCGCACACACACATGCTACCATTTTCTATTTTCATAATGATTTTATAGGGAAGTATAAAATGGATATTGCATTAGTATAATAAAATTTCACTATAGTAAAAATTATTCTTAAAAAAATACCTTAATGGATATGGGGTGTAAGTGAAGTGTAAAAGAACAAAAGAGTAAGAGAAATTTTTTTGAGAATATTACCTCACCTCTGCATGTTATCACCTGGATGGCTTCTTAAGGCTCCGTAGCTTGGTATTTTTCCGGTACCAAGGCCTAAAATTCATAGGGATGGAATTGAGGGCATAATAGGGAATATGTTTTCCTAATCCTAAATTTTTAATGGTTGGATAAATTTAAAGGAGGAAGACTCCTTTTACAAGTGATGAAAATGGAACTTTTCTAAAAAACACATTATTACTCATAAATACCACTCTAATATTAATAATGATACTCAAAAAATTGACAATAATGGTGCTGGAAAATTGAAATGCATGATATTCCATCTACTTTAGAACATTTAAAAATTCAAATGTTTAACCACTTTCACTATGATAAAGAACTTTTACCAAAATTTACTTTAACCATGCTCGCTCAACTTTCACCCTCGATAACTAATTTATATTTAAATTTTTAAAATTGAAATTATTTATTAATTATTGCATGATATTTTAAAATATGTAAATAATATTATAAAAAGAAATTTCTAAGAGTTACAATAATTAATTTTTGTATTAACGCACATAACGTTTAATAATTGTTTTTTAGAAAAAATTCATTTTAAACATAAAATTTTAAGTGTGGGCTAAGATTATAAATTTTTTTGATGATCAAGAAACAAATCTGTTTATTATAAAACAAATAAATTTTATTTGGATTTAAATTAAATCCAAAGGATAATTTTACCAAAATATTATTTAATTAAATGAAAAGACCAAAAGTATTTTTTTTATTATAATGAAAATATGACAATTATTATATATGGTTATACATATTTTTTATAAATTTAAATAACTTTAACATGAATAAATTTTTTAATTAAATACATATTTGTAAAATTAAATGGTTTTATAGAACACTATGTTTTACTGTATTCTGATAAAACAATAATAGTCTGCATCCATGTAAAAACTATATTTTTAGTATTCATCTAATATAATTATTTTAGAATAATTCAAAACATAAATAAATTGGAAGATAATTTTGGACATAATGAATACAAAAATTGACGTAATTTTATTATATTAAACTTATAAAAATGATAAACAATACTCACAAAACCCTAAATGTATAATGTAATAAAATAGAATTTAAAAAAGTATAACATTATCTCTAAATGTGAAAAAAAGTGTGTAAATTAAATCAAACATTTTTAAACTATAAAGACACTTATAAAATTAAAATTTTGACTTATTAAAATGTTTCATGAAATTTTAATTCATACTTTTATACTATTAGGGTCATAAAATCCATTTTATTTATAAAAAAGTTATTTTTAGTTATTTATTTAAAAATAAATATTTTTTAGGAAAACCATAAAAACTCCCCTTGGATTAAAATAGAAATTATAAATTAATAGATGAATTTTATATTGTAAAATCAAATTTTTATACATTTATATTTTATATTTTAAATAAAATCATAAAATATTACAAGAAATTATTTTTATAAGAAAATAACTTTCTTAAATAAATATAGTTGTTCTTATTCTTAGTATCTATGTAAGAAAACTAATAAAGTTAGAATTTATAAATAAGTATTATATTTTATTAAAAGAATAATTGAATCCTCAATATTCAAATTTTTATTAAATAAATATAACTTCTTATAATAGATAGATTCTTAAGCACAAAAATGGTTTAAGAACATGTATACAAAATAACATGTTTATGAAAATATAAAAAATGATATATTTCATAATTTAGTTAATCCAATTCATATATAATAAATAAATTGCTCGGTTTCAAGGGTATAAACATATTTCAGATTCCTTATAATTTGATGTTTCTTGTATATAAATTTTACAAACATATTTCAATTAATTAGAGGATAACATATATAAAAATCTCATGTCATTACATTATCTACCACTTGATTGAATTACTTCCTCATAATTATAAAACTCATAAAATTAGAGTATTTTCAATAGTGAGATCTTAATTTACCATACACTGATATTTGATCATGGGTCAATTTAGTATATAAAGTGATAATTCCCTATAAAAAATTAGATATGATCCCTCTATAAAAAGAGATAGTTCATTCCTAATAGAATCCAATTATGTTATGAAGGGATAAATCAATAAGGTGTACATTTACACAAAACATGAATAAGTTTTATATATAATGAATGTAATAATTATACTAGAAAAAAAATTATATATAGATCAATTCTGAATAGGTAAAATATTATATAACACAATTCATTGACAAATATTGACTAAAAACAGAATATAAATCAATAGTAGTCATTTAAATGGATTTTCATAATTCCCATTATCCTTGAGTTGGTTGGAATAAAATTTCCACTTTAACCATTTTATTGGTTCATTGGATTTAATAATTACCCAATACCCCACATCTAAAACATAAAATTATTAGGGGATGGTAGGGAAGAAATTTATCTACATTTATTACATTCTTATTTTCCACCCCATATATTGTTTCTTGATGACCTCCATTAACAAAAGTAAATCACATTCTAGTCCCCTTGTGGAAATTAACTTTGTGATTCTTCCCTATTTTTTGACATATAACTTGTTGAATATTCTGTCTATCCTCATCATCAACACTTGATTTACCTATAGACTCCATCCTTCTCTTATTTAGTTGGTTCAGGATTTCAATAATGTTCACTTGGTTAGTCATATTTCATGAAAGTTGGTTTGTAAAAATCACTAAATTTCTCAATTTATCTCAAATTATAATTGGTTGATTATATAGGTAATCCCCACATTACCCTTCACACCAAATAATATCATGGTTTCTTTTTTCTCTATCCATAAGTTAAACCAAAAGGGTTAAAATGAGTTACTAACATTTGAAATTATAGGGGAATTATCAAAATAAATATAATGACAGACAGTTAACCATAAATTTGTTTTACCATTTATCATCATCATAGTAGACCATAATTCCTTGAGTTTAACCTGTATAAACATTATTTTAACCTATGATTCTTTCTATTGGGTTTTCCGATACATTTAAATTGTGTCCCACAAGGTAACCCAGAAGTTAATCATTCATAGTAGTTCATAAAGATAATATGATTAACAAAATCATATACCTAGGTAGTGTATATAATGAGGTTATATTAGGAATCTTTTTCACAAAGTAGTTAACGGTTGAGTTAATACCCAACACACCCTCTTTAGGGTAATTACCCATAGTTACAACTATGCCAAATCCTAAATCCAATTTCTGGTATCTATACATTGATATAATTACAAGGAAATCCACAAAATATCTACTTTACTAAAAATTTATATTTTTCTCCTATACTTATGCTTATCTCATAGACCTCTCCAGAGGATTTCACTAAGGATATGTTATCCTAATATCTAAAAATAACTAGAACTTTCTGTGATACAAACTATATCATGATAGTCTTTAAATGCACTTTAATTCGTGATTTTTATGATACATTATAAGAAACATACTCTAAATATATTAAGGTATATATAATTTGAATGATTAAATACATAAACATATCATCTTAAATATAAAAACAAAATCATTTATTAAAACTCCACATAGTTTTCCCAACATCCATAGATCTTATAAAAATACATAGTATCCATAAGGAAATTTGCTATAGAAAATGGTGATATATATATTTCATAAAAAGTGAATAATCATATAAAATAATGACGGAATAAATGGGGTTGGTTTCATAACAACATACTATATAGAGGATAATCATAATAATGGAAACATATAATAAGTGAATGAAATTATGAGATCATGAAATCAAAATCATGTGTAAACAACATGAAACATAATATCATAGGAATATGTTAAGTCTAAAAAATAGGAAAACACAACATAAGACAACAACCATTGTGATCATTTTATTATCATAATAATTCTCATCCCGACATATTTTTCCAATTATAATTTCACATGCACCATATATAATGTGATTAGGGTAATCTCCCATGAACCATACACTGTATCTTATGAGACATTAAAATTAATCAATGAATTATAAGGTTATAACAGACCCACCTATCACAAAATAACTTATACATGAAACTATTTCCCGTAAGAGAAAAGAAACCATACATAAATCATAAGCACGATATGACCCAGAATAAGGAAGTGGGCTTTAATGGATTTTATTAAGACATAAACAAAGGTTAATCATATAGATTCTAAAGAAAATAAATATTTAAATAATTTTTAAAATTAATGATTCAAAAAAGTACGTTGGACATTAACATAAGGTTCTAATGTCTAAATTCATGAGAATAATCTAGGGAATAAAAAATAAAAGCAAAATATTTATGTGTAACATTATAAAATAAGTAAAGGATATTTTTAAATGGTATACATAATTCTTTTCAATATACAAAAATTTAACTATGACGGTTACCATAAAATTATTGGGGGTTTTATAATATATTCATGGAAAAAAATATATGATTGGGTTATTTATTAACTTATGATAGAAATTGGAAAGTTCTATTAAATAAGGTTTTCTTAGAAAGTGTAATTTAAAAAGGAACTAAATAAATGTATAACCATAGTAATGAAAAGAATATTTTACTATGTATATATTTATAAGAGCTATATATTAAAATATAGGAGGTAAATAAAAACAATGATTCATAAATGGGATAAAAATAAAGAGAATAAATATCTGGAATGTTATGATTGAGGTATGGAAGAACCCTTTTATGTTTTACAATTCCATTACTAAAACGACACATTGTAAAATAAGTTAATAAAAAATGAATATAGAAAAAGGTAAATATTATTTCTGTAATTCCCCAACCCTAGTTACCCAGAGTCGGTGCATTATTACATAACATTCCCATGATCACAAGAAAGATCAAATCTCGAAAGAACGAAGGGTT
Organism: Viscum album; assembly: GCA_963277665.1. Lineage (NCBI taxonomy): Eukaryota > Viridiplantae > Streptophyta > Magnoliopsida > Santalales > Viscaceae > Viscum > Viscum album. The sequence goes on from OY728158.1 coordinate 1,678,750,918, forward strand.
TAGTAGCCTTGGAAACACTAGATATATTCATAAGACTTAAATTACATCATAAAAATAAAAACTACAACACAACATATTGTCTCCATAATCAACACTATTATCCCCTCGTAATATCCCTGCAGGTCATTCATAATTTATTTCTTCACATCCTGGGAAAAATAAAACATAGAAAAGGGGTGAGCTCAAATGCCCAGTAAGGATAACAATATAGCGGAAACTTTCATAAATAAGAATAAACATTTAAGGAATTGTATAACTAAAACAAAAGCCTTTTTAAAATGAACTTCAACATAGTATGGAAAAAATAAAATGAAATAATTCCATTTACTTATTCACATGGATATTCTACTAATCGAATAATCACATGCAATATCAATAACCACTTTTATAATGAGGGAATGCATAATGCCAGACTATCATAACCACATAGCTAAGGCCTCGTGCCAAGACTACAAATAAGATTTTGTCAAGGCCTTGTTCCAAGACACTGGTTTGTCTCATGAGACCTACCGATGCATCGAGGAGCTATAGCGGGCTCCACCTGTCACATATTAAGTCCAATGCATTCCCATATGAAAAGGTTTAAACATAACATAAACATTCGTATTAAAACTAGTATACGAAATGTAAATACTTTATCCATAAACCATGAATGGTATAAAAATAACACATCCACATTCAAACATATCACAAAAACTTCAATACAATATAGAAGTTTTGTTTCATAATAAATCAACTTAAAATAAGCGTAAAATCCATCAGAGGATGTTGACATAGATGAAATCAAAACTCTTTTTAGAGAAATATATCTTTATATTTTGAAATCATTTAAGAGTCATATATTTATAAAATAAAACATTTTCTTTGAAAATATTCTTATAATATTGTAAGGGAAGCTTCGACGATTTTATAACGGTGGAAAATAGCTGCACCCGCCGTATAAGTTAAAAAAACATTCTTACCTTAATTTTGTCGAAAAGGTTAAAAAGAACCTTGTTTGGAAAACGATGGAATGATTCCTTTATAAACCTCTTATAAAAAGTCAAAAAAGGGTATAAATGACTTTAACCCATATTCTTGTAAATAGTAAAAATGTTTTGAAATACATTTCTAAGAAACATGGATGTGGATGATAAAGAGATCCCAGTAGATTATTACGTATAAACAACCTCAGATAATGAAGAAATTGTGAAATAAACCCTTACATTTTACTTTTCCTTGGTTGGGGTAGGTTGACCTCCCGTATAATGGTGAAATAATTTTTATTAAATTATACAAGAATCATATATATTAATATGATATCATATATGATCTTTTACCACTGATTTGTTAATAATATCTTAGTATTATCGTTGTTTCGGGTGTAAACTTACTCGTTTTCTTTATATGTTTTGTTACGTAAGCTGTGTTTGTCATGGATAGGTTGTATATTAATCATATCCAGAATGATATCAAGTCCATAGATTCTATCATTAATCAACAAATGAGAATTATACCTGAATGGATACGATGGAGAATGAATCTCATCGCGTTCGTGGAGACGGTAGTCCGTACGTACGCACTGGCGACAATATCATTCTTTTAATATTAAAATAATATATAATTGGATGGTATATCGTATATACAGAATCATTATAATGTTATATTAATTATTTTCATGAATTACACATCATTATTATACCCATCCAAATAATAATTTATTGAATAACAATTACACCACGACTTGGAGACGGTAAGCCGTACGTACGCACATATGGTGACATGTTATTCAAAGGATGGATAGATTACTGAATATGGTTGTACAATATTTATAAAAACATCACAGTATATATAATATACTGGAGTTATTATTTTAGAATGGTAATAACAAAGAAAGAAAAAGTGGAAGAAGAAAGGAACATGAAAAAGGGTGGTGAAATCATTACCTCTTCTTTGGGTTCTTCTTTTTGATTTAAACAAAAGGGCCCCATAAGATGGCTTTTTGACTAAAGGAAGGCCTATAGGATGAATTTAGGGAATTTTATAGAGTATTTGGTAAGAGTTTGGCCGAACCAAAAGGCTTTGAAGGTGTGAGTTAATGAGAAGGGAGAGTGCCCTTTTATAAGAGGGGTTAGGGGGACCTTTGGAAAAGCTAGACATATTATTTTATAATAAATTCATATTAGGTTTCTAATGGATCCAATGTGTATTATGTAGAGTTTAATGTGGGGATAGTTCTAAAACCACTCATCCAATATAATTTAGAAATTTTGGGTCACTATATTAACCTTATCATTAAGTATTAACTCTCAGTTAATTTGTTTCACTTTTACAATGTCTCTTTGTATTGTTTTATTATATGGTTAATAAAAATACTATATACATCCAAGAGACCCCCAAGTGGTCCATTAATTACAATCCTATCATGATATAAGTCTCTTGGCCGAACCTTAAATTTTTAGGAATTTAATATCAATTAATAATATAATATTTGTTTTAAGAAACTCTTTTATGTCAATTTTGACACTATTAAATAATTGATTTTTGTGAAAATCATAACATAATGATTACTTTGAAAAAAGACAATTAAATCAATACTAATATGTCATATTATCCTAGAAAATTAGTTTAATTCATTAAAATCCTCAAATTATATTAATTTGGGTATTTATAATATCAATTATTTTAATTTGTCACTATTATGGTAATTACTGCATCATCATTTTGTCATAAATAAATTAACTTATTTAATGTATAAAAATTATAAATAAAATATCAATAAGTATGAAATCGTTTTATCTTTATAATGAATATATATAGTCGAAAATCCATCATATATAACCCTATGTAAAAAATTGGTTTCTAAAAGATATATGCTTGTGTCATTTTTGTATTCAATTTAACTTAATTAAAATAAAGTGTCCCTATCACTTACAAGTGGAACCATGGGGTCCCAAATTGACCCAAAGATGCCCATGGTCGAACATGTATCAACCAATAATTTTAGGACACGTTTTAGGGTAATTTGTTATTATTATAATATTATTTTTTAACCCTTATTTACTGGATTTACCCTTTAACCATGGTAAATAAAATATTTACCGAAGTAATTATTCAAAATGTCTAAAAATAAAAGTTACCTATTTACACAATTTGAACATCCTGATTCCAAATATGGAATCCATTTTTCCAAATTCAAAACACAGAATTGGAAGAAATTAATTTAAAATTAATTCCCGCTGTCAAAACAAAAAGCTTGTTTTTAAGATATAATAACGATCAAAAGATTGATACTTGTTTATGTTCGGTTTAATTGTGAAATTATGTCCAATGACCAACATTGTATTAAATAGTAAAAATATATTCTAAATATAATTTAAAACCAATCAAATTCATAATTTATCACTATTAATTATTTTTATTAAAAAGATGTTTTTAATTAAAATATAGTAATTTTCACTATTCATCAAAATATGAAAGTTATCCGAAAAGTACCAAAATATTACTTTAGGCTAAATTCAATACTCCGAATCCAAAAATGAAGTCCATTTTGAGAGATAAAATTTCTAAAATATTAAAAATTAGGTATTACTATTCATAACTGCTAGTTTGATCGGTTGTGGGATGTGTTAGAACTCGATGTTGCGTACAACACACACTATTGCATTATTCAAAGAGAAGCGTAGCGTAGAAGCCTGGGGTGTTACATTCTATCCTCCTTCAAATAATTTCATCCTCAAAATTTCTAGAATACTACCGCATGAAAAGACTCGGATGGTTCTTCATCATAAGATCATTGGGTTCCCACGTTGCCTCTTCCATCTTATGGTTTCTCCACAAGACTTTTACCAGACGAGTCGTTTGGTTTCTTAGTACTTGTACTCTCGTACCAAGAATCCGGACGGGATCTTCGCAATAAGAAAGATCGGGTTCCAGTTCTAAATCCTCATAGGTGAGTACATGCGTTGGGTCAGGCATGTATTTCCTCCATAGAGATACATGGAACACATCGTGAACTTTGGAGAGACTTGGCGGCATTACCAATCGGTAAGCTAAAACCCCAATTCATTCTAGAATTTCGAAAGGTCTGATGTACCTGGGATGCAATTTACCTTTCTTACCAAAATGTATGACTCCCTTCCATGGAGATACCTTCGGGAAAACATGATCACCGACTAGAAATTCCAAATCCTTCCTTCGATTATCAGCATAGCTCTTCTGCCTACTTTGAGCTGCATTGATGTGATTTTGGATTACATTCACCTTTTCCATAGTTTCCTCCACCAGTTATGGACCTAAAAGTTTTCTTTCACCCACATCATCCCAATAGGTTGGTTTTTACATCTCTTCCCGTATAAAGCTTCATATGGTGCCATCTGAATACTCGAATGGAACCTATTGTTATAGGAAAATTCTACCAGAGGTAAATATTGATCCTACATACCCTGAAATTCATGTGAGAAGGATCTCAACATGTCTTCTATGGTTTGAATAGTTCGTTCTGATTGTCCATATGTTTGAGGGTGGTAGGCAGTGCTCAAATGAAGTTCAGTATCCAGGGATTTCTAAATACTCTTCCAGAATCTTGAAGTAAAATGGGGATCACAATCAGAAAAAATTGATAGGGGTACTCCATTAAGTCTCAAAACTTCATCAATATATAGTCTTCCTAGACATTCCAGTGGTAGATCTTCTCTTATAGCAAGAAAATGTGCTGACTTGGTAAGACGATCAACAATGACCCATATTGCATCATTCCTTCTAGGAGTCTTTGGTATCCCCATGACAAATTCCATCGTAATATTGTCCCATTTCCACTCCGGTATGGGAAGAGGTTTCAATACTCCACCAGGATGTTGCCTTCCAGATTTCACTTATTGAAAAACCTTACATCTTGACACAAAATCATCAATCTCCCTCTTTATGTTGTCCCACCAAAAATGTTCCTTCAAATCTATATACATTTTGGTGCTCCCAGGGTGTATAGAGAAATTGTAACTATGAGCATCATCCAACAATTCCCTTTTCAGAACAGGTATATTGGGAACACAAAGTCTCTTCTCGAGTTTCAAAATTCAATCTTCATACACAAATTCTCTCAATCTCCCATCATTCACAGCTTTAATATTCTTATGAAATTCTTCATCATCTGTCTGAGAACTCTTAATCCTTTCTAGTAAAGATGTTTTGGCAACCATTTGAAAAAGCATTGATGTTTCACATTCCCTGGTTATTCCCATGTCCATCTTCACTCGATCCATGAAAATTGGATCCCTTTCAATTCTCATATTGTTCAAAACTCAATGATATTTTTTGCTCAAAGCATCTGCCACCTTGTTTGCTTTCCCCGGGTGGTAGTGTATCATACAATCATAATCCTTGAGTAATTCAAGCCATATCCATTGCCTCATGTTGAGTTCTTTTTTTGAGAGAATATACTTCAAACTCTTGTGATCAGTATAAATCACACATTTTTCACCATAGAGGTAGTGCCTCCATATATTCAAAGAAAATATCATAGCTGTAACTCAAGATCATGAGTAGGATAGTTCTGCTCATGAATTTTCAACTGTCGTGATGCATAGGCAATAACCCTATCATTCTGCATAAGGACACAACCAATTCCTTTCTTCGATGCATCACTATAAATAACGAACCCATCATTCCCTGATAGTAGAGTCAATATAGGATCATTGACTAATCTTCTCTTCAGTTCTTCAAAACATTATTCACACTCCTTTTTCCAAAAAAATTTAACCCCTTTACGTGTGAGCTTTGTTAATGGGTTTTCCAATCGGGCAAAATTCTGGACGAAATGTCGATAATAACCTGCCAAACCAATAAAACTGCGTACCTCAGTTATACTCGTAGGTGCTGGCCATTCTTGGATTGCCTTGGTCTTAGAAGGATTAGCAGAGATTCCATCTTTAGAGACAATATGGCCGAGAAAATAAATCTCATGAAGCCAGAATTCACACTTGCTAAACTTCTTATATAATTCATGTCTTCTCAGAGTCTTCAGGATAATGCGCAAGTGGATTTCATGATCCTCGTAGATTTTAGAGTATACCAAGATATCATTAATAAATACCACCAAAAATGCATCGATATATTCCTTGAAAACTATATTCATCAGATCCATGAATACAGAGGGTGCATTAGTCAATACAAAGGGCATTACAATAAACTCGTAATGCCCGTACCTGGTTCGAAATGTTGTCTTCAGAATGTCTTCCTTATTTACACACAACTAATGGTATCCAGATCGAAGGTCAATCTTTGAAAAGTATTGAGATCCATGAAGTTGGTCAAATAAATCATCAATGCGAGGTAGGGGATACTTGTTCTATATTTTTATGGCATTGATCTCCCTATAGTTGATATATAACCTCATAGATCCATCTTTTTTTTAAAAAAAAAGAACAGGGGATCCCCATGGATAAACACTAGGGTGAATAAATCCCTTATTAATCAATTCCTCTAGTTGTTTCTTTAGTTCATCTAATTCTACAGTGGCCATTCTATAAGGGGTCTTCGATATAGGCCTTGATCCAGGAATTAAATCAATGGAAAACTCAACTTCTCGTTCTGGAGGATGTCCAGGTAAATCTTCCAGAAATACATCTATATATTCTTTCACAAAAGGTACATCCTCTATCTGAACATTCCTTTCCTCCCCCACAGTCATTTCATTCTCATCCTCCACAATAATTGAATTTAGTTGAGCTACTGGGGGTGGATCTAGATAAGAATTAGGTTGTGACGATTCTACTCTAAAGATAAGGTGTTCCTTATCGTCATCATAAAAAATCATTACCTCCTTCTTTTTACAATAAATATTCGCATCATAATCTAAAATCCAATCCATACTGAGGATTATATCAAACTAAATCATAGGTGTGACGATGCGATCAGCAGATAAAGAACATTTATGTGCTCTAATGGGGACTGATTCACAAAACATTGTTGCAATGATACTTCCTTTAGGAGTTTTAACTAACAAGCCCCTTGTTAAGTAAAATTGGAAATATCTAATCTTCTTAGAAAACTGGGAAGATATGAAACAATGCGATGATCTAGAATCAAATAATGCATTTGCTAAACTTGAGGAAACCATTAAATTACATGCCACCACGTCTTTTGGAGCTTCTACCTCAGCAGTAGTGATAACATAATCTTGGCCTTGATCCCTTGGCCTTTTCTAAAGTAAGTTCCCCTGACGATTAGGACATTAATTTTCGTAATGTCCCATATTCCTGCAATTGTAGCATTGAACATTGGTAGCTTCCTTCTTCCCTTTGAAATCATGAGCTTGGTGGCCATTTTCACCGCATTTGTAACAGACGCCCATTCCCTTCAAGCAAGTACAGGGGTGTTTCTTCCCACATTTACTACAAGATGATTATTCAACCTTTCCCTTCTTCCCCTTATTTCCATTACTAGATTGATCAGTAGATCTCTTCTTCTCTTGCTTTTCTTTAAATTCATAAGACATAGAGAATTCCTTTTCTATTTTGATATCACATGAGACAATGTCTTCGTATGACGAGAAATATTGTGAGACTAATCCTCGATGGAGAAATGGTTTTAACCCATCAAATAAATGATCAATATTACTTCTTGGGTTACATATATAATCTCCAACATACCTTGCTAACCTTGTAAAGTTAGCCTCATACTTTGCAACATTCTCGTCCTCCTTTTGTCTGAGACTCAGAAATTTCCTTTTCATATCTGCTTGATGGTCACGAGGAAAGTATTTTTCTAAAAAAAAGATCTTTGAACTCCCTCCATTCCATATTTTACACTTCATCATCTTCCTTCGTGTTTTGAATCAATGACCACCATTGATCAGCATATCCGGTGAGGCGGTAAACTTCCATGATAACGTTTTCCCTTTCACTACTCCCCAAAGCCTAAAATATTTTCTCTAGGGAATTTATCCATTGCTCAGCTACTAAGGGATTTGTACTCCCAATGAATGTTGGTGGTTTTTGACTCATGAATCGATCTAACATTGATCCTCCATACTGCGGATCAGGGTTCTCCATACGGGTAAGGTTATTATTTATAACCTGAGTGAATTGTCCCGGTATGGTGATTAGCTGATCGGCACCTGTTGCATCCCCAGCTCCACTATAATTATCTTGAGCAGGAGGGAAATACCTACATGGAGTGCATGCATTGATATTGTTTCCATTTCTTCCACTAGGCTCTATTTCTAAACAATGGCATAAACTAGATCAGTTTATGAATCATAATACATAATTCCACACTTATAAAACACTTAACAAAAATTGAACTATTTATGGATATAATCCATAATCATAAAAAAGGTTTTCTTTTAGAAAGTATATACTCATAAACTTTTCATAATGATTTGTAAAGAAAATGAGAGTTATACTAAGAATATCCCCTGGCAGTGTCGTAACCAAGACTGCAGCAAGGCCCGTTGCTGTGCACCAGTTCCCGTTCGAGTCTAGCTCAAGGCGGTGTTTTCGGGTTTTACACCTAGGTACATCTATGCCAGAGCCGCCTCTACCTTCTCGTATCCAAACAGGGATGTATTGCTCGAAAAACTCACAAAATCTCTACAATAACAAAATTCTAGGAAGTTCTTCTACACTAATCCTCAAAGTCCATCTTAGGTCTATGTGCTCTAATCAGAGTTTATCTAAATCTAGTTTCCAAGGTTTGTACTAAACTTCCTCTGATACCAACTGTAATGCCCTGACCCCAGTTACCCAGATTCGGTGCATTATTAAATAACATTTTCATGATCACAAGAAAGATCATATCTCGAAAGACCGATGGGTTTAGTAGCCTTGGAAACACTATATATATTCATAAGTCTTAAATTATATCATAAAAATAAAAACTACAACAACAATATATTGTCTCCATAATCCACACTATTATCCCCTCATAATATCCCTGTAGGTCATTCATAATTTACTTCTTCACATCCTAGGAAAAATAAAACATAGAAAAGGGGTGAGCTCAAATGCCCAGTAAGGATAACAATATAGCGGAAACTTTCATAAATAAGAATAAACATTTAAGGCAGTATATAACTAAAACAAAAGCCTTTTAAAGATGAACTTCAACATAGTATGGCAAAAATAAAATGAAATAATGTCATTTACTTATTCACATGGATATTCTACTAATCGAATAATCACATGCAATATCAATAACCACTTTCATAATGATTTAATGCATAATGCCAGACTATCATAACCACATAGCCAAGGCCTCGTGCCAAGACTACAAATAAGATTTTGTCAAGGCCTTGTGACAAGACACTAGTTTGTCTCATGAGACCTACTGATGCATCGAGGAGCTATAGTGGGCTCCACCCGTCACATATTAAGTCCAATGCATTCTCATATTAAAAGGTTTAAACATAACATAAACATTCGTATTAAAAATAGCATACAAAATGTAAATACTTCATCCATAAACCATGAATGGTATAATAATAACACATCCATAGTCAAACACATCAGAAAACCTTCAATACAATATAAAAGTTTTGTTTCATAATAAATCAACTTCAAATAAGCGTAAAATTCATCAATGGATGTTGATATAGATGAAATCAAAACTCTTTTTAGAGAAATATCTCTTTCTATTTTGAAATCATTTAAGAGTCATATATTTATAAAATAAAACATTTTCTTTGAAAATATTCTTATAAGCTTGTAAGGGAAGCTTCGACGATTTTATAACGGCAGAAAATAGCCGCACCCGCTGTATAAGTTAAAAAAACATTCTTACCTTAATTTTGTCAAAAAAATTAAAAAGCACCATGTTTGGAAAACGACGGAAAGATTCCTTTATAAACCTCTTATAAGAAGTCAAACAAGGGTATAAATGACTTTAACCCATATTCTTGTAAATAGTAAAAATATTTTGAAATACATTTTTAAGAAACATGGATGTGGATGATAATGAGATCCCAGTAGATCATTACGTATAAACAACCTCGGATAATGTAGAGATTGTGAAATTAACCTTTACCTTGTTCTTTTCCTTGGTTGGGGAAGGTTAAACTTCAGTATAATAGTGAAATAATTGTTATTAAATTATGAAAGAATCATATATATTAATATGATATCATATATGATCTTTTACCATTGAATTGTTAATAATATCTTAGTATTATCGTTGTTTCGGGTGTTAACTTACTCGTTTTCTTTTATATGTTTTGTTACGTAAGATGTGTTTGTCATGGATAGGTTGTATATTAATCATATCCAGAATTATATAAAGTCCTTAGATACTATTATTAATCATCAAATGAGAATTATACCTGAATGGATATGATGGAGAATGAATCTCATCGCATTCGTGGAGATGGTAGTCCGTACGTACGCACGAGCAACAATATCATTCTTTTGATATTAAAATAAAATATAATTGGATGGTATATCATATATACAGAATCATTATCATGTTATATTAATTATTTACATGATTTACACATCATTATTATACCTATTTAAATAATAATTTATTGAATAACAATTACACCACGACGTGGAGACAGTAAGTCGTACGTACGCACGTATGGTGACATGTTATTTAAATGATGTATAGAATACTGAATATGGTTGTACCATATTTATAATAACATCATAGTATATATAATATACTGGAGTTATTATTTTATAATGGTAATAACAATGAATAAAGAAGTGGAAGAAGAAAGGAACTTGAAAAAGGATGGTGAAATCATTACCTCTTCTTTGGGTTCTTCCTTTTGATTTAATCAAAAGGGCTCCATAAGTAGGCTTTCTGACTAAAGGAAGGACTCTAGGATGAAGTGAGGAAAGTTGAGAGAGTATTTGGGCAGAGGTTTGACGAACCAAAAGGCTTTGAAGGTGTGAGTTAATGAGAAGGGAGAGTTGCCTTTTATAAAAGGTGTGAGGGGCACCTTTGGAAAAGCTAGAAATATTATTTTATAATAAATTAATATTCGGTTTCTAATGGATCCAAAGTGGATTATTTAAAGATTAAGGTGGGGATAGGTCTAAAACCACTCATCCAATAGAATTTAGACAGGTTTGGGTTACTATATTAACCTTATCATTAAGTATTAACTCTTAGTTAATTTGTTTCACTTTTACAATGTCTCTTTGTATTTTTATATTAGAAGGTTAATAAACTTACTATATACATCCAAGAGACCCCGAAGTGGTAAATTAATGAGACAAATATCATGATATAAGTCTCTTGTAAGAACCTTAGATTTTTAGGAATTTAATATCAATTAATAATATAATATTTTTTTAAAACAACTCTTTTATGTCAATTTTGACACTATTAAATAATTGATTTTTGTGAAACTCAGAACAGAATGATTACTTCGAATAAAGTCAATTAAAGAAATCCTAATATGTCATTTTATACTATAAAATTAGTTTAATTTATTAAAATCGTGAAATTATATTTATTTGGGTAGTTATAATATCAATTATTTTAATTTGTCGCTATTATGGTAATTAATGCATCATCGTTGTGTCATAAATAAATTAAATTATTTAATGTAAAAAAATTATAAATAAAATATCATTATGTATTAAATTTTTTTATTTATAGTGAATATTTATAGTAAAAAATCCATCATATATAACCCTATGTAAAAATTCTCTTTCTAAAAGATATATGCTTGTGTCATTTTTGTATTCATTTTAACTTAATTAAATAAAGTGTCCCTATCACTTACAAGTGGCACCATGGGGTCCCAAAATTGACCCTATGATTCCCAAGGTCGAAAACGTATCAACCAATAAGGTTAGGAAACGTTTTAGGGTAATTTTGTTTATTATAATATTATTTTTTAACCCTTATTTACCGAATTTACCCTTTAACCATGGTAAATAAAATATTTACCGAAGTAATTAGTCAAAATGTCTAAAAATAAAAGTTACCTATTTACACAATTTTAAAATCCTGAGTCCAAATATGTAATCCATTTTTCCAAATTCATAGCACAGAAGTGGCGGAAATTAATTTAAAATTAATTCCCGCTGTCAAAAGAAAAAGCATATTTTTAAGATATAATAACTATAAAAAGATTGATACTTGTTTATGTTCGGTTTAATTGTGAAATTATGTCCAGTGACCAACATTGTGTTAAATGTTAAAAATATATTCTAAATATACTTTAAAACCACTCAAATTCATAATTTATCACTATTAATTATTTTGATTAAAAAAGTTGTTTTTAATTAAAATTTAGTAATTTTCACTATTCATCAAAATCTAAAAGTTATCCGAAAAGTACCAAAATTTCACCTTAGCCTAAATTAGATACTCCGAATCCAAAAATGAAGTCAATTTTGATAGATAAAATTTCTAAAATTTTAAAAATTAGGTATTACTTTTCATAACGACTAGTTTGATCGGTTGTTGTGTGTGTTAGAACTCGATATTGTGTACACGACACGCTATTGCATTATTCAAAGAGAAGCGTATTGTAGAAGCATGGGGTGTTACTATTTCAAAGTGATAAATTACTTAATGATCTCTCTAATTATATAAAAAAAATGGTTGGAATGGGAATTATAAACATTGAGGGGGAAACAATCATTTAAATGGATAAGATTTAGTCTTCACATAATTCATTTTAAAAAATGGAATCGAACAAACCATTAAATAATATTTGAATAAAAATTGATCTCCAAGTATATAAATAGAGTATATTATATGAACTTAAACATGAGACTCAAGGAGAATCTTTATAACTGAATAATGAATATTGAGTTATAAAAATCCCCTTATATTTTAAAGAAGACATTGATCATAACACACAACAAGAATGTGTATAAATGGAAGTAATGTTACCAATTTCAATAAACATTTATGATATTATAAGTCATGGGGAATTAGTTACACCATACTAATGATGACTGGTGTGTAATATCAAAGGATGTATCAGTTAAGGTTAATTGATATATAACACTTAAGGATTAAAGAAAATTGTAATAAAAACCCCTTAAAAGGGACAGAGATTGAAGTTGAAGACCAAATAAAATAAATAAATATATTAAATATTATCTAATATAATGATGGTGGAATAAAATAATTTAAATTAAATTGGTTTCATAATATAACTTGTTCCTCAATGAAGTATGTTTTTAGGACAAAACCCTTACCTTTAATCTAAAATCGTTCTGTATTTTCACTTAACTTCCTAAATAATTAAACTATGTTAATTCAATATATGAAAAATATAATTATTAATCTATATTTAATTTTCTATGGTATATCTATTATCATTTAGTACTTATTTTTAATATTTTTTCTTAAATCAAATAATCAGGGTTGTTCTGTTAATTTCATCATAACAGTTTTTGTTTATTGAATGTGTGCAAAGGTTTTGTAAATCAAATTCCGGATCATGAAAAGTTTAGAGGAGTACATAATTTATTATTTCATTAATTCATTAAATATTAATTTTTAATGGTTATACCATAATAGATCCAAATTAATAAATATAAATTAGTATGTCTATTAGGTGGTTAAAGTTACTACGATTGTTTTTCGGCAGTCTAAAATATTGAACACACAATATTATTCATATATATTATTAATGGTGTTAAATTTTTTATATTAGTTAAATAAAATTTATGAATTGATAATTTAATGTTCCAATGAAAAATTGAACCCGTCATTCACTGGGGTGTTATTCTACAAACACCGACATTATGAAGTGCCCCTCTTTTGTAATGAATTTAGAGGAAAGTATAAAATGGATATTCTCATAGTATAATAACACTATATCATAGTAAAAATTATATTTATATAAAAAACATTATGGATATAGGGGATTTATGTGGTGCAAAAGAAGAAACTATCTTTATAATTAGGTTTGATTGTATTATCTCTCCTTTGGGAGTACTCCCTTGGGTAACTCCTCAATGATACATATCATGTTATTTTAGTGAAAATTTGGATTCAAATGAAAAGGGAGGGTGTTCATGAGGGACCAAGTCAGTGTTTCGGTTGAGCCATATCATTTGAATGGGTAGAGAAATGGGGAAGAGGTTTTCTACTCATTATAAGTGAATAAAAGGGAACATTTATAGAAACTAATTATTTATTAGCAATATCACTCCATTATCCCAGCCCAGAAGTTCCAAAAATGGATAATAATGGTTTGGGAAGAGAAAAAAGGTTAATATTTCATCCAAAATTTGTAGAAACTAATTATTTTTCAGTAATGTCTTGAAAAAAGTTCATTTTATGATTAAAAATTTAATGTTGCATAATATTATTATGGTCTTTGATTTTCAATACATAAATTGGTTTATTATAAAACAAATAAATGTTTGGTGTCTTTCATATCAATCCCCACTGAATTTAACCAAAATAAAATTTCATAAAATGAAAACACTGAATTTTTTTTATAATTAAAATATTTCTTTTAATTTATAAGGTTAAACAATGTTTTTATAAATTTAGATATTTTAGATTGAATAAAAATATTCCTTAAATACATAGTTTATTACTTAAAGGGACTTATTGTAACTCTTAAGTTTAAAATATAGTATGCGAAAATTATATTCTAATAGAACTATTATAAAATTCACATTATAATATTTCATGACCCCAAAATTATAAATTGATACGATACATATCAATTTTGAACATGATCAAAATAGGTATATAATTAATTTTTTAAAATTTCCACAGGAAATAAGCTTTTATAAATAATTTAAAATGAAGTATTTAGATTTTTCCACAATTATTTATAATAATTGATTATAATATGTAGAATTTAAAATTTATTGACTATCAATTTTATAGAAACAATGATAGTTTCATTTGGAGGTAAAAAGGGTTATTATTTCATAAAACTATTTTTAGGATCTAATGTATATCAATTTTAATTAATAAAATAATATTTAATGAAAACTAATTTAAATGATATTGATAAGATATATCTATGTGTTTGTGTGTGGTAATATATGTGTCTGAATTTATATCCATATAATTATGATTACTAGTCATATAGATATTATAAGATCAACGTATTCATCAAAAAACATTTCTTTAAAAACAACTCTTTCATACGATTTATGGGTCTTTTAAATTATATTATAAAACCAATATGAATTTAATTTCATAAAATTGATTCCATAATTTTGATAAGTATAACTAATATTAGGTAACAAGTAAAATTAATGTTTTTTCATAAGTAATAGTAAAATAAATAAAAATAATTACCCTGGTAAAGGATAAAACAAACCAAAAATAAGGGTATTTTTTCCAATTAAACTGGTCATAATCCTATATGATGTAAATATTTAGAAATTATCCTATCAAAATATTTAATATAAGTTCATTTTGAATAATTATTCTTTAAAATGGACACAAGATTTTATTCTTTTTCGAAATTTCGAAGTGGCTTCCAAAAAAGGTCCCCTCCCCAAGTTATAAAGTGATACCCCCCAAATCTCTAGATATCATTGGGCATTTATATTGACCAAAACCTAATGAAATAACTCCACAAAAACATTATCCAAATTATATTTGTTATTGTTTACCCAAAATACCAATCCTAGGGTCCCTAATAAGAGACTCGTAGTAGTTTCTCTAAGAAAAAGTTGTCGTCTTCACCGAGATCTTCCTCTTTTACTTAGTCATTTACGAACTTAAAATATATATTAATAATTAAAATATAATATCACCATTATATAATATTTACATAGATGAAATTATATTTTATGTATTAATTTTTATATGTCTCCT
The DNA here is from genome assembly GCA_963277665.1 of Viscum album. NCBI lineage: Eukaryota > Viridiplantae > Streptophyta > Magnoliopsida > Santalales > Viscaceae > Viscum > Viscum album. The sequence continues at coordinate 1,678,766,659 of OY728158.1, forward strand.
TCTTTTTTAAATGGGAAGCAAAGTCATCGATCGGGTTTACGGAAAAATATCGCCTCACGAACTGATGTAATTGTTTTGCATCACCGACTCACATGGTTTGTCATAATAATGGAATTAATTAATATATATGATAAATATGACATTATATTAATTCTAAAAAGTATTATATCAACTAATAACTTACCATTTCACTCATTAATGAAATGTTATCACTATTCATGCATACATATGGACTACCATCTCCACAAATAGATGTGATTTCATTTCCATAACCAAGATTCAGTAATGGTTCAATAAAGGTATATAATTCATAAATTTGATATTTCTAAAATTAATTTATTTATTTGGATTATTTATCTATGTCCTATTACAATAATATTAACATTGATGACAAAACATTCCTGAGAAAATGAATCAATTAACACCCGAAACAATGGTAATGATGAAATATTATCAAATAATGGGTGTTATTATATTATAATATGAACATATATGATATTAAAAATGTTTATAATGTTATGATATAAATTAATAATATTTTAATACCATTATATATGATGTTAAATCAAGTTTCACTAATTGGAAGAGTGAGCTAAGGTATATGAATATCAATTTACACTCCATTGATACATATTTGTTATTATGCACCTATTCACTCTCATATAGTGTATATAATAACCATTTGATGTATTAAAGATGAATAGATATTTATTCATAATTATTAATGTTTCTATTTATGTTTATTCTTTCAAGGGGTTAAAATTTAAATGTTACCAAATACATAACAATCGTTTTTGTAATCTCAATTTCTTTTGGGATTGATTTTAACATCGTTAAAGGAATATTATCATTTATTATTAATAAAATTGAATAATTTTATCATCCACTATATTTTAAATTAGTTTCCATATTTTATTCCAAATTTTCATATCCTTGGTACTTTATTCAATAATATAAATTATAGAAATAAAAACAGATTTAATTTATCTTTTAATCATATTTTTTCATATCCATGTTTTTCACAATAGTATTAAAAAAGTCATTTTATTTATTCAAATGATTTATCAAAAACATTTTGGTTATATTTGACTTCTAAAATGTTTTTTTAATATAATATTTTTAATGTTTTACAATTTTTCTATTTTTAAGTTTCTGTTAAAAAGTAAAAAAAGGGAAGTTTTTAATATTAACAGTGACAATGAACTTCCCAACCACTATGAATATTTTGTGAAATTTAGTTATTATGCACGTTTTCAATGGTTTTACAATGAAAAATATTTTCTGAAATATTATTTTAATTTTTAAGTTATATTCCCAATATTCTTCCAAAATACAGGAATTTATCTTAAAATCTATATTATCTCTCATTGGTTTTGTGGTTGTTTTATTTCTGATGAAATATTCAATTTCATGTGATCAATGGACATTACATTTACCTAAAAATATATATACTTTATCATTGATATTCCTACTTTTTACACTATATATCATTTATACATACCATATGTTATATTAGATGTTATTTGATTGAATGAGGAAATATTAATATTATGAATTATTTATTGAATACATAAATTTAAAGATAAATCATATTGTTCATGAATTAAAAAAATATTTGATAAAAGATAAATGTATTGGAAATGCAGTGACGAATGGGGACTTATTTTATATAACCCCCCAATGCATCAATAAGTATCATGTGAAAAATAATTTGATAAATTAAATAAGTTTTTAACCATAGTTTTGAACTGACTAGGTGTAAGGTATTAAATTTATAGATATCATGATTTATGATATCAGGAAATACAGTATTAATCATTTAATTTATTTATAATTTATTTAGTATTATTATCCATGATATTATTACATTTATATTATCCCATGATTTACTTTCTTATCAAGTTAATGATTAAATTGATTGTGTTTTTAGTTATTCACCTTACCATTTTGATTATTATTTATTTACAAATGATATATTCCAATAAATGTAAACCTTATAAATAATTTGATCTCACTATTATTTTTATTTTGTTTACCATGATATGAATAAGTATTATTTGAATGATTTTAGGGATTCTGAAGGCTTTACACTATACTATTTTATATTTTTTTACCCAATGTAATATTGGTATCATGTATGTATCTGGCTCTCTAATACTAATAGAATAACCGTTCCTTACAGATCTATCTTACTATATATATGATAAGGTGATAATGTATAGAATGGCCAAGGGATAATATAGTTGGGGTTTTATGATTTCAATTAAAGGATATTTATTAGAAACCATTAGAAATGGATTTAGTCAAACAAATATTAGGGAACATGACCCTATGATATACTTTGAGGATATTTCATGTTGTGGAATAATAACATCACTATTTCATAAGGTAGATAATAATGGGGTTTCCCTAAAATACATCCCTTTCTAGAAACTACAAGTGGGGGTTGATCTAGAAAATTTGATCCTAGGGGTAATAACTCTGAAAGGGTACATTAGGCATTGACATAATTGTCACTAGGTGCAAAAAAACATCCCTTTATATGCACCTGGGTTTACACTCCTTATTGGTATTCTTTGGATAATTCACATTTTATTTAAAACAAATTTTGAAGGATATGGAAAAAAATTATAATTTAAAGGTATTTCCAAAGAAACCAAGTTTATAATTCTGATGTTAACATTGAATAAGTTTTCTATTTAATTTTAGTTTTATACATGATTTAGGATTACATAATATGATTTGAAATACATAATTTCATGAGATAATATAGTATATGTAATTTCATAGAAATGGATATAGAAGAAATAATTTTATCCAAATTTATATTTGATATAGAAATTTCCCTACTGAGCAGAAAAGTATAGTTGGTATTGTAACTAAGTAGATCAGGGCCATATTGATGAAAAATTATTCTTTTATGACATATAGACTTACTATAATAAGGAAAAATGTTATTACAAAGTATTATTTTCCTATGTTAGATAACATTATGTGATATAATCCTCTGTCATTCATATGTACTACAAATCATGTGGTATTTCAGTGATGGATTATGTCCCTTGAAAAGATATTTATATCCTTAAGAAGTAATAAAATAGAAAAGGTTATACCTGAATTACATTTTATAAAAGGATATTTTAACCAATAGAGGAATTTTCTCTAGAATACTGTGTAAGAAGAATAAAAATAACACATGGAATGGTTTTATTTTAAATAAAACTTCTTTGAAAAATATTTCCTATGTGAGAAATGACCTGAAATGAAAAGATACTTCCCCAAATAAAAGGAAAAATGAATAAGAAAGTGTTTTTGAGTATGATTATACCTTTAAAATACTATTCATGTAGGATATAGACTATATATGAAACATGGAAGATATTATTTACCATTTCATTGAATGGATTAAGCCTGGTCTCTAAAGGGAACTAGTTTCTCATGATTTTTCATCATTTGATGAAATAGTTTTATGTGCCATTAAAATAGAGAAATAATTTTCCATATCCAATATATTTATGTGGATTTAATGGGAGAATATATCATCATAACACCATGAAAAATTGAACATTTCAAAGGAGAAGAATAAAATTAATCAATTTGCATCATGTAAAATTTCCTAAAATAAAAACCCAAGAAATATTTTGAAGGGGATATGATTTTGTAACATGTTTAATGATAAGATTCATCAATATGACGAATTATTTTGGAGTAAATAAATAACTAATTTAATGTGCTTAAATTTTAGAGAAATGTTCCATTATTCACACCAATTCTCTAATAATCAAGGTAACATGCAATAAAGTAGGTTGAGGGGAGAAGGTTATGCTTATGTGGCCATTATAGCTAAGGTTGAAGTTCCCAAAGATACGGTAGAAGGTACTTTAATAATATCATAAAATATATCCAATTATTTCTTTGATTATATATTATTGAACACTTTTATGTCTTCCTTGTTTTCGTAGAAAATTAGATATTACCCTAGAATAATAAAAAACAGGGTTCTAGTCCAAATTTTTATTTGGAATATCACTATGACATGAATGTGTTGTGAAGTTACCATTATGAGACATAAATTTTCTCTATTTACAAACATTATTATTATAATTATTGTTGAATTTCATATAATACTAGGCATGGTATGTATTTAAAAATATGATTAAAAAATTAGTGTACAAAGAGTAAGTAATGATTCATGATGATGATGTAGAAATCTTTATCTTAAGAGTGGAGACCTCAACATCTGAGACATGTCTAGATCTACCCCTAACAGCTCTTCTAAATTAAATTCTTGGGGAATAAAATAAAGGAAAATCTATGTATGTAAAATTTTATCTTCAAATTGTAGATATGAATATTAGACCAAAAATTAATTGATTCATTTCATAAAGAATTACTATGACATTCACTAGACTATGAAGTAGATTTATCTATTAATATAATCAATGTTTCAAGACCAATATGACGACTTCTTATAGAATTTCCACTATATAGTCATTAAATTCAAAGAAATAACATAATTATTTTTTTGATAATGGAATTATACACCATAGTATTTTAGTATATAGAGAACATTTTATATTAATTAAAAAGAATGATGGTTTCATGAGATTATGAATTGATTATAAAAAATCAATATTATTAAAATAAATAAAAATTATCATCTTCCCTGTATTGTTGACTTATTCGATCAACTGGGTAGTTCTCAATATTTTTTAAATATGTACATTTGTTCTGAGTATCATCAATTGTGAGTAAATAAAGACGGAATTCTGAAGATAGCTTTTTGAACATGGTATGGTCATTAATAGTTTATAGTAATTACATTTGGATTGACCAGTGAATCATAATTTTTTTATCTAATTTAGAGATTGTGAAAATAATCTCTTGATAATTTTTTGTTGTACTCATTGAGTATATGTTGGTGTATTCTAAAAGCTATGGGGACCTTGAAAATCACATGCAGGTCATTATTGAGGCTCTTAATGGAATAATGTTATAAGTGAAATTTAGAAAGTTTGAATTATGGATTTAGGAAGTTGCATTTCGTTTCTATATTTTCTCCAAATAAGGAATCCCAATTGATACTATAAGGATGAATGTATTCATAGAACGTTTTACACTAATAAATATAACTGAGGTGTGTATAATAATTGGTATGGAAGGATGTTCTCAGTGATTCATTGATAATTTTTTTCTAATTGGTTATCCCATTGACCAAGATTTTTCATAAAGGGGTAAAATTCATATATAAAAGGTATGAGAACAATTGTTTTATGAGTTGAATATGATATTGGGCAATGATCCAATTTTGAATGTACCATCAGGAAATGATGGATTTGTGATATATAGAGATACTTCAAAGAAGAAACTTTTTTTATTCCTTATGAAAAATTATAAAGTCATTGCATATGAATAAAGGTTGTTAAAAACTCATGAACAGAACCATGTAACTAATGAGCTTGGGTTGGTATCCATATTCATTTATTTTAAGATATGGATATGTTAAACATATGGTCAAAGATGTGAGATATACAAATAACACAAGATTATAAAATACATGTTTTCTAAAAAAATTATCAATATGAGGCAATATTGAAGGATTTTCCAATACATGGATTATGATTTCTCAATACACTACCATTCAAGGAAGTAAAATAAGGTACCAAATAAATTTCAAAGGAAATATCATAGTGTTTTAACCCAAATAAATATAAGAAGGGATCATTTGTTGATTGATATAGTAAATATAGGGATGGTAATTATTAAATAATATGATACATCACCCCGTTTACAAATGATGGTGAAACCATATTTGTTGTAGAAGTTAAAAAGTTAATTTTATAACAATGATAATTAACAGAAGAACATTAAAATAATGAATGATATGAAACTATAATATTGTGATTTTGAATTTGGCATTTTTAAATTTGCGAAGAGAATATGTTCACCATATATAGTTTGGTTGAAAATAATTTTTTTTATGATTCTCATATATTTAATTTCTCTATAAACCCAAGTAGAACCAATATGTATAGGTATTAGAGAGAACATTTTTTGTGTGACTACATAAACTAAGATATCTCTTGTTATGGATTATGATTCTTGGTTTTACAAAAGTTGAAGGTTGTGTAATAACATCCTTAGGGATTAAAAAACCATTTCATATTCCTATGTGTACATGGGATGACATTAATATATAATTTTTCACTTCATTACCAAATACTCCAAGAAAGAATGATGTAACATTTATTATTCTTTATTTTCTTACCAAATCTACACATTTCTTCCCAATATAGATGTTTTACCTCATGATCATCTTAATAGGATATATATTAATGTATTTGTGAGAAATCATGGTTCCCCTATTTAAATTATTTTAGCACGAATCCAATTTTTCATCAAAATCTTAGAAGTATCTACATAAATCTCTTGATACTAATATTTATTTGAGCATATTCTGCCATTATAAAATTTATAAAAATATCAAAAGGAATATTCAAATGTTGGAAAAAATGTTGAGTTCTTCATCACTTAACATTCATGGTATGTGGTATCATTAGTTAACTCTGGAATAATTTTCCTCTAAAAATAACTTTTATTCTAGTAATCAAATGGAATTGTATGATGATTTTTATTAAAAGTGTTATTATACTTCATCTTGTTGGGATAATGTTATTAAAAAAATTATTCTACATATTTTGAGGAGATGATAGACAAGGTAATGTTTATTAATCCTCATACTAATGAAGTTTTAAATAACAAAAATAGTTATTCAAAAAACTAGAGGATATATTTTTAATTTCATGTGGGAGATTACATTTTCTGGAATGTATCCCCATAGAAGAGTTTCATCAGGTTTGACAAGAACGAAAAACGAATATTAGATACAATATGCCCTTTAATATTTTGGAATGATTTGGACACATTGATTACTAATTTTAAATACCATAAAGATTCTCCAAATTACATGATGTGTTCCATATATTATTGTTAAGGGAGAACATTGAAGACACTACCCATGTTATCACATCAGAAGAATTTGATTTTGCACCTGGTCATACTGTCAAGATCTCATATAGATTATTGATACTAGAGGGAATGTATTTTTCAATCAGATGAATTGATAGGAAAAGGTACACAATATAAATCATAAAATTTAAGAAATTGTGTGGGAACAAAAATACTCAATGTAGGAGAAACACCATATTTTTTTAAGGTAATATCCATGAGAACTTGGTGGTTGAATTTTTTTAGAGGGAAGAATGTAACACCCAATATTCAATTATAATTGGTGAGAATTTTTTTTCATAAAAATATTATATAATGAAAATTTTAATATTTAATGACATAAAAATTTTATTTTGATTGGATGGATATATCTTTTCATTTTATTTTTTCAATATAAGCCTATAATGAATTTTTAGAATTTTCCATTAGAAATAAGATTTTATAAATAATTAAAAATGTACTATTTTACTTTTCCTAAATATATTTTTATTAATTTCTTATAATATTTTGAATTTAAAATTTATTTACTGTCAATTTTACATAAGTAAAAATAATATCATTTTTAAGTAAACAAGGAGTATTTGTTTAGAATACTATTTTTTAAGGTATAACATTTTATAGATGAATTATTTAAATGAAAATTTTCAATTATATATCTAAATATATGAATTTAAATAAATATAATTATTATTAATATTCATATAGAAAAAATAATATCATCTAATTCATAAAAAATTATTTCCTAAAAATTATTTCTTGTCATTATATTTTGGGGTATTTTGAAATTAAATTATTAAACATATATCAACTAAATTTCATAAAACAGATTCCAAATTTCGAACCAGAATAATTAATTATAGGTAATAATATTGAATTATGTTTTTATATAATGAATATTAAAAACATTAAAAATGAATTACATTGATTAAGGTTAAAAAATGTTTACCAAAGGGCTAAACCAAAAGACAAGGGTAATATTTCCAATTAAACATGTCAAATTTCTATTAGATTATCATATTTAGACCATCTACTATCCTAAATTTGAATACTAGTTCATTTAGAAGCAAATTTATTATTAATTAATCTATCATTTGGTATTCATTGGGGAAATTTACAAGTGGTTTACAAGAACGTCTCCTCCCCCACTAATGAAAGGGAACCTCCTCCCCTCAATTATTCAAAACTATTAAGGTCGTTAACTCAAAAAACCATGAAAAGTATCACAGTTACATACTTATCCTCATTATAAAGGTTATGGTCTACCCAAAAAAAATTCTACGGTTCATAATAAGATATCCAAAGGGGGTTTCTGTAAGAAAAGGTAATCACCTTAACTATGATCTTTCTTTTTTTACTTCTTCTTTTATCACCTTAGGTTATTTCGTAAAATTTCAATATAATAAAACCAATATATATAATTTATTTATACGATATTATGTTTGTGGAATAATATTTACAAATATCCTTCTACATTAAATTTGAGGTAAATCTATTGCTCTTGTGTATGGTAGACTACTGCCTCGCGAGCCGATGTAAATATTTCTCATCCCCGACTCACATGGATAGACATAATTGTGGAAATAATTAATATATATTATCAATATGACATGATATTTATTTTTCTAAATTAATATATCATCTGATTTCGTACCATTTCACCCACTAAGGGTATCATATCGTCACTTGTGAGTATATTTTCCCAACAGTATCCTCAAACTGATGTGGTTTATGTTCTATATCCAAATTTCAATAAAGGTTATAAAAATATATATAATAAATAAATATGATATGTATAACGTTGTTATATTTATTTAGATGATGGTTCTATATGCTATTCATAGGAATAATAACTTCTATGACCAAGCATTCCTAAGATAATGAAGTAGTCAATACTTGAAATAATGGAAATATTGAAATATTGTTAATGAATGGGTGGTAAGATATTATAATAGGTTCATATATGATATTATATATGTTAATATGATCATAGTGTAAATTAATTAAATTTTTTAAACCATTATTCATGGTTTTTAATCATGTTTCACTTGAGGTAATGGATTTTCTTCTCAATTTAAACTCCATTGATAAATATTTCTTATTTTTCACCTATTCACTTTTATGTGGTGTATATAATAAACCTATGATGTGTTTAATATGAATACCTATTTGTTAATTATGATTAATGTTTCAATTAAATTTTATTCCTTTAAAGGGTATAAATTTAAAAATTATCATATATGAAAGAATCTATTTTATAATCTCACTTTATTTTGGGACAAATTTTATCTTCCTTGATGGAACATTATAATTTATACATAATAAGTACCAATTTTGTATAATCCAATTAATATTTATTTATTTATTTTCATACAAATTTTACTCATCTTGGTACTTGATTCAGTAAAAGATATTATTTAAATGAATAAATGATTATATTTCACTTTTAATCACATATATTATTATTCCATGTGTGTGTTTTTTTAAATTATTTTACAAAAATTCCATTTCTTTAATAAAATTATTTATTAAGGAAATTTTATTTTATTATTGAGTTTAAAAAAAATAATGGATTGTTTCAAATTTTTCCTCAAATGTATGTTTTAAAATTTATTTTAAAAAATAAAAGGGAATTTATTATAATATGTACAATGATAATAGAAATTCATACCACAGTAATGTTTTTAAGAAATTTACATCCTACATTATGTTTTCAATATATTTACAAATAAAACTATTTTATGAAGGATTTTTTAATTTTTCACATACATAACTTTTATTCACCCAAAATACATGAATTTATCTAAAAATCTATATTATAACTCAATGATTTTGAGGTTTCTAAAATTTTGTAGAAAAAATCATTTTCATTTGATTAATAGATTTTAAATTTCCCTTAAATGTCAATATTTATTATCATGGATATTATTATTTATTAAACCATATATCATTTATACATATGGTGTTTTACTTTTAAATTTATTTGACTAACATGGAAAATATTGATATCACATATTCTTTATTCAATATGGAAATTTATTGATATGATATATTGGTAATGAATTAAGTTGATCATTATATATATGAGGAGTGTATTTTAATAGATGTTAAGTTTTAGTCCCATTATTATATACCACCTAGATTCATAGACATGTCTCATTAGAAAATTCAATTGGATAAATTAAATGGGTTTTTACTCACAGTTTTAAATTATCTTGGTGTAAGGACTTGATGGTATTGATGTCATGACGTATGAGATCATAGAATCTAATATTTATCATTTCTTTTATTTATAATTCATTTATCAGTATAATAAATGATATTGTAGAATTGATATTATCCATGGATCTATTTCATGATCAAGTTATTAATTAAATGGAATTCACTTTTAGTTATTTACCTTTCGATATTTATTAGTCAATATTTAATCATGATAGCTTCTATTGTACATAAAAGTTATTAAGAATTTGAGATCACCCTAATTATTTTTAATTTCATCAAGATATTAAGAATAATTCATTTAATGAGTTCAATAATGATTATTTTTTTCATTAATATTCTTTATATTTTATCTCCAATGTAAAATGGGTATCATGTATGTATCTGTCTCTCCATTACTACTAAATAGATTGGTCATTCAGAATTTGAACCCTTATATATATTCTAACATAATAAATTATATATAGGATCATGGATATTATAGTTTGGGTTGTTATATTTATAAAACTCTAATTCTTTCTTATATTATGATAATTTATTAAAAGTACACGTTTTGGAAAATCTGTATTTTTCATTATTCATTTAAAAATAAATTATTTCATAAAAATCCAAAAAAAATAATCATCATCTCATTTTCACATGACGAATCCAAAATTTGAATTAATTTAATTATATTAGACTTATATAAGTGATAAAAATTATTTTGACATTATAAATGTATAATATATTAAAAATACCTTTTTTCTAAAAATATAACTTAATTTCTAAATATAAAATATCCATTTGTAAATAAAAACCAAAATTTTTAAATTTTAAATTAAATTATAAGATACATATTTTTTCTTATAAAAAAGTTTCATGAATTTATAATTCATACTTATATACTAATAAAGTCATAAAAGTCATGTTATTTATAAAAATATTAGTTTTCAATATTCACCTAAAAATCAATATTTTTATTAAAACCCCCAAAAAACCATCTTCAATAAATTTGTACATTCTAAATGGAAATATAATATTTATTTTTTAAAAATAAATTTCTATAAATGTATATTTTAAAATTTAAATGAAATCAAAAAATACAATGACCAATATCATTTATAGAAAATAACTTTTTTTAAATACTAGTTGTTATTATTTGTAATTTTTTATGTTAAAATATTTTATACATTTTGTATTAATACATTAATATAATATTTAATTCAAAACCCGTATTTAAAGATAATATATCTTTTCTTGTTTAATAAAATGTTCAACGCATAAAATATATCTTCATAAACACAATATTGAATTATGTGAATTTATATAACAAAATATTTAGATATAAATATATAAATTAATATATTTTGTAAATAGGTTACTCTTATTATTACAAACTAATCAAATGTTTAGGTTTTAATGATCAAAACATATCAGTTTAATTTTTTAATGATGTTGTGTATAGAGTAAGTTATCAAGCACATTTTACTTAAATAGAGTAAAACATATATTAAAATATTTTTTCATTACGCCCCATTAGAGATTTATATTTTTGACGAGGATTTCTTGTGAGTTATTATTTGTTTGGGCCACGATTATATTGAAATATTCCTGAATTTGTTTCCCATGATATATGGGTCCCTATGAGGTTATTGAGTGGGTTAGTATTATAGATTTTTTATTATCACTTCCCCAATGTGTCTAAGTTATACATGATGTATTTTATGTGTCTCAGATCTGGAGATACCACTATGATCCTTCTCATGCATTCAACATTGATAAAAAAAAATTCAACCTATTTTTCTTTCAAATAATGACTAATCCATATAGTGGATCAAAGAAAGAAGATTCATTATGAGATGAAAATTTAACAAGTATACATGCAGTGGTAGAACATACATTTATATGAGTATAATTGGGAGTATGATTGTGATATATTGTCTTAATGGCTAGATGTTTTCACCTATGAGCCTTGTTTATGCTTTATGATTCATGTTTATGTTGAGCTTCCCTATGTTTAAGTCACTCAGTGTAACTATCTATGGTCTATTGGGTGTTCGGTGACCCCAGAGTGGGTACCTGTTGGGTACCGAGTTCCTAGTGGATTCCTAGTGGGTGGCCAATGGGTAAAATGGTCATTTTTTTAATACATTTATTTATTAAATTAATTTATTATTTAAAAATATATTAAAATGATAAACAAATATAATTTTTTTCTAAAAAGAGGCAAAAACCCACTCTATCCCTTCCTATATTTTGTATCTCATACACAGATTTAATCCCCCTTAATTATTGTATTTGAGTGACCTTAATCCCAGGATATTGTAACATGGTCCCACAATACACCATGAGAGGGGGTGAATTAGGGTGTCAAAAACGTCTTTATTTATTTATATCAAATAATGTCTTGAATTTGGACTTTAAAAATACAAAATTATCTTATAATAAATCTTAATCATATTAAAATATTTAAATATTATGATCATGATAATTTTACATGGTTTACCTAAAAACAAGATACTTTAAGGACAATATACCAAAAATGTTATGATATATCGATTAAACAATACTTCACTAATACATTATTACAAAATTATGAAGATATCACCTATAGACCAAGGACTAAAACATATTCCTCTCTTCCAAATAATACATTTCTAGAAGGATAGAAAAATATTCAACATGTAGATTGATCTTGCACAGATTTCAAATAATGTTAAGAGACACCAATAAACAAGGGTATTATTCTATGATTCTTTAATTATTCAATTCTATATTATCATGGATATGCATAGTTGGTTCTTCTTTTAAATGTTTAATTTAATTCACTTCCATCTTTATCACACTCCTCTAATTAATGATCATAAATAAGTCTCCATATTCTATTTTATTTGATTTCCTATTTTTTCCCAATAGAATCATTCTTATCTAAAATATTATTTAAATTTTAATTCAAACTATACTAATTTCCCACGTATTCTACTTTAATTTTATCCATTTGATATTTTCTATATAATATCATTGATTTATAATAGAAATTATAGTTTTATTTAGTTATAATAACTACCACTCCCTCCATAGAATGACATGTAACACTTCTATTAAAACGTCCTAGAAAAACACATGTTATAATGTGGTGTCATGATTCAGAGTGAAGATAGATAGTTTCTAATAGTTAGCATTTATTGTCACATGATTGTTTGGTGAGGAATAAGCTCCATGTTGTGGAGATCCTAAATCTTCAAAAGGTACAAAATATCACAATCTACAAATTATGATGTTTGGGTTTGTAATGGAGTGACTCATTATAGCAGAAAAACTCCTAGAAATTAGATTATTAATAAAATAGACCCTACATTGAATAATAAGATTATTTGATATAGATTAAATAAATATATTCATATAGTAGCGAGGTCAAAAACAATGATATGGGAATCACTAAATATCATACAGAACTAAAATTATTCTAAGCCACACCTACGTTGTACCCTAATCCTCTAAAGTGAATAAAAAACCTTAGAGATAAATACTCTTTACATTCCAAGGATTGTAGGTGGTATGGTAACTAGTTATATGGTATAAGACATTTTCTTAAAATACAGAAACATATTTTTCTAAAGAAGATCACATTTTTGAAAAAACAATCTCAAGAAGATCACATTCATAAAATCATCATATATTGAAAACTAATCCAAAATGACAAGGGAATAACCATGGGTTATATCATTTTCCCCTTCATATTTAGTTGGAATTAAAAATCATAAGACTTTTTTCCACCATGTACCCAATATTGACTCACCCACCCTTTGAAAATAAAATGAATAGTGTTCTTTGAATATCCATTACATCAGAACCAATAATATTGACTTTGATAATTTCTCTATACCAAGGTGAGACAAAGCGGTGTAAGAAACAAGAGAAAGTATAATTTTTTACAATTCCTTTAATGAAATTTTTTTAGATACCTTATATTTGAAAACTCCACCTAAATAATATCCCCTTTAATTAAAACCCAGTAAAATATTTAAACCTTTCATAATTCAAAAATACCATATAAATCATTATATATTTTGGGAATATTGGTAACTCCAAAGCTTCTTATTTTGAGAAAAATTATTTAACTCCAAGTTTGAAAAAACTTCATTCAAATACATGACCCTTTAATATACTTTTGATGATATCGACCAATTGATATTGAGTGAAAACTAATTTCATCCTTAATAGTTTATACTCTTATTATAAATTCCATGAGATATTTCTTCTTAAAAATACTATAAAATCTTGATGCAAAATATATGTCATTGAAAACATTTTGCAAACATACAATAAAATAGAGTGAAATACTAATTATTATAATATATACCACATATTATATAGCCTTATTGTTATCATGTGTGCCTAATTTTGTTCCAATGAAAATTGAACTTGAAATATTCCCTCACTTATCCATTCTAAATATATTCAATACATCTTTTACATACACTATTTTTAAAGTGAATATTTTTCATTCACCTTGATGAAATTTTATCCATCAAAACTACATCAAATCTCTAATAATTTACATTCCAAAAAAAACTCATTAACCCTTTAATTGTATTAGCAGAATTATAATTTTTTGAATTACATATGATGTCTTTGATATAAACCAACATCATGGAGATATATTCCTTATAAACATTCACATGGAGGTTGTGATCAACTCCTCCTATCTTGAACTCTATTTTCCTCATAAAATTATCTACCATTTTATACCAAGAATGTGGTGATTTATTTAGGAAATATAATTATTTTCTCAATGTACACAATTTAAAATTATCATTTCTATGAATAAACACAACTAATAATTTGATATGTTTATCTTAATTTAAAATTCCATTAAAAAATACAGTCTTAAAATCCATTTGAAACACTTTGAAATTTATTTGGACTACTACAGCTTAGAAGAGTATAATAGACTCCATTACTTCCAATGGATAAAATTTTTCTTCAACATAAATATCTTTACATAGAATATAATTTTTAGAGATCATTATTTATATTTTTTTCAAAAAATATTCTATTTTGTTGAAAATGTTTCTTGAAGAGTCATTTTTTACCAATTAAATTATGATTTTCATGTCTTTCCATAAGCCTCAAAGTATGATTTTTATCATTGTTTTCCATTTATTCCTTAATGTATTTCACCCATGGTTCCTATTTTTTTCTTCTTCCACTGATGTAGCTTTCATCTCAAATAGTTGAGTTAATTGCTCTATTCATTTCATCCTTCTGGTTTGTGTTTTTTCATTTTTTTCTGATATAATTTTTCTTGGATCAACAGGAGTCCTTTTCATTATTGAATTATTTATAGGTCGAACCACCTATACACTTTTTTATATTCTATATTTAATTTTAGAATCCTCATCAAACTAAACATATTGGGTTTCTACAATTTCATTAGTTGTATCTTGAGGATCTTAAAATATTTTTTCAGAATTTGAATATCATAATTACGTTGGAATTATTAGAAACTACCTTTATATAACTAGACTAAAAAATTGGTTGATCTAATTATTAAAATTTTTATATAATTTGTTATTTTTTGATTATCCTAGAAAAATACCTTCATTCATTTCATAACCATACTTTTCTTGAATATCTTCTTTATTTTGGATGAAACATTTTCTATCAAATACTCAGACATATTTAAAATATGGTTTTCTGCCATAAAACATTTTATATGATGTCATATATATTCCAAATCAGTGTAATGCTTAGATTTTGAGTATGAATAATCACTTTAAACCCTTCTATCCTATAGTGATGTGAGATTCCACTATTTTTTTAAAAAGTTTTTTCCCATATCTTATATCACATTAATTCTTCTTTTCACTACACAACTATATTAATGGGTTTTTACTTAATCGAGTTATTAGATAATACCATGTTGTTAATTATAATTTTTAGCCTTATAATATGTGGATTCTATTCCACTTTCTAATATAAAAATTTTATTAGTTATTTTAGTTTCATTTTCTTCTCTTCTTAAAACCCACTTAATACAACCCAACACTTCTCTTTATGTATGAATGAAAATAAAACACCACATCCTACTATATTCATTTAAATATATAATGAAATACCTCTCATTAAATTCTACTACCTAAGAAAACATACCACACACATCAAAATGAATCATATTCATCAAAATCAACTTTCACTTCTTCTTTGGGTGATGTGGATTAGGAATCATCTTTCTATGCATGCATAAATATAATTTTTTCCAAATATCTTTTAAAATTAGGATTTATACACTACATATCTAAATCATAATGTGTTCTCAACACTTTTTTTTTAACACTGCCTAACCTTTATGACCACATTCTATTTTCAAACTCCCCTATAAATAATAAAAAAGATCATTTCTGTCAACATAATATAAATTTCTATTTATACTCCAACAATTTTCTAAATCCATTACAGATTTACCATTGATAAGGTATACCTACATACCAAATATAAAAACTGATCCTGATTCACATATATTACTAAAAATTAATAAATTGTATTTTAAACCATAAATATAAAGTATATAAGTGTGTCTCAATTGTCCTCTTTCCAAACAAGTCTTTCAATTTATGTTTATCATTACAGATCTATTATCTATAAAACACATAGTTAAATCAACTATACCTTTAATATTATTCAACATGTTCATATTTATTATCATATTAAAATAAAACCCACTAAAGAAAATCTTAGTTATAATATTATTTGCTTCTTTTAAATAAATATTTCTAATGTTTTCCACTTGAATATATCTTTATTCCTACCATGAAATTCTTGAATAATCGTGTTTGGTATCTTCCATTCATTTTTATTGAATTCCAATATGTCAAATCATTTTTCTTCAAGTGGATAAAATGGTTTCTTCAAGATAACTAGATTATATTTCTTTATATTCATTATACATTTTCATCCATAGAAAATGTTTGATCTTATATTCTTGAAATAAAATTATTTACATAAAAATTCTGATAAATTACTATAGTAACCATAGAAATAATATCTTTTCTAATAAGAATAATTTTTCCCAAATATCCTTTTATAACATTTAGTGTTTTCAACCAGATGAAAAAGAGAAGGAAACTAAATTTTTCCATTAATTGGGTAGACCAATTTTAAAAATTTATTATCAGAACATTTTGTTCTGAAAGTCAACATTACGATGTTATCTGAATAAAAATTTGAAATTTATTTTATTCATACGAGTGTTTGTTTCTTTTAAAAAAATTTAAATAACTTTAAATGGTGCATCATAAAAGAAATTTGAGACCGTCGTTAGGTCTGGAATGTCAGGTTTACCTTAGGTAGGGTATAACATTGACACGCATTGGGTGTTTGGCATGCTCACACATGATAATTTGATTTTATTTTTAATTAATTGATTTTTCAATTTTTTATATAATAAATAATTATTTTCTCAAAAACTTTGTGTCAAATGAGAAAACTGAAACCACCAATAGTTTTGGGACGTGGGGTTTACCCTAGGTAGGGTATAACTTGTGCGAGCGTTGGCCGTTTGACCATATCGCACCCAAAGATAATTTATTTGGGTTATAAATATTTTTCTTGGCATTTAGAAATAATAATAATTTTATTATTAATATTATTATTTTTATTGCAGACAAAAAATTAAAATACACTTCCATAATTAATAAAAAAAATTACGGTGTAACTAATCACCGGGAAATGCAATAAATATGATATTATTAATTGTTCCAATTAAATAAAAATGAGCAATAAATATTTATTTAATGACTGTTATCATTTTTTAATGGTTCCAATTTTTCAATTATTAATGGTACCATTGATGAGTTATATTAAATAATCATAATTTTAATTATTTTAACCTATTGAATTATATAATGGTGCGGTATTGTTCTATAAATTCATAAAGAGACCCAAGGCACGACTTTTCTCACCCTGTTGTGGGTCCCAAACAGCTATTAAATTAATTAAATAATTACTTTGACATTATGTAAAATATTATTTCATTCTATAGCGCATCATTCAGGTATGAAATAATTAAATTGATTAAAGAATATTAATGGAGTTTAAAGAGAGATGAAAATAAATAATAAAATATATACCATTGGAAAGAAATTAAAAATAATTAAAACGAGGTAAAATCATTTTAATTATTTATTTCATTTCATCCACCATTTAATTTTTATTATTTTATTTATTTATCTTGTTTCATTTATCTTTTTTATGTTTATTTTCTTTCTTTTTTATTTCTTTCCTTTTTTCTCTCCTCCCTTCCTCTACTCCCTCTCATGTCGCACCTCTCCCAAATCCCTAGGTGTCCCACCACCTTTCTCCCCCTTCGGAAGACCATCGTGCCACCATTCTTCATCTATTTTCATCACTATCAGGTGCGTTGTAAACCTCTCGATAAGGTTTATCCCATGCACCATGAATCATGTGATCTCATTCCAAATAATTTGGGCAGTTCACTATATAAAAAATTTACCCTATTTTGGGGTTTTTCTAAAATCATATTTCCTCTGATGTTTAGGTCAAATCAATTCCTACCACAGACTATAAGATCATTTATGACCATAGGTTTGGGTATCAACTCTCTTTCCCTCCATTTCATTTCAATTTATAAAAACGTATCGTTGTGCCATTAGTCGATGTCTACCGGCATTTTTCAAATTCACCCAAATTCTATAATTTATTTGTTTTTCCTAGTTTTGTAAACCCTTTTGATCATGAAATAATTGGAATAATTTTTTGCAATGTGGCCGGACACCCCTTGGGTGTGCCAATGTGGTCAATTGAAATTCTGTTAGCTCAAGTATTTAATTCATCTAAATGCATGGGCTGCACAACCTATTATTGTTGTGTTTAATTTAAATAATTATTTTAGAATATTTATAAACCTTGAATTTTAGGATCTTTGATAGTTTTTTGTGCTAAATTATTTATTTATTTAAATGATCATGCCTGGGAATTTAATTTAATTAACAGCATGTGTTCCGCATCCTATTTTTGTTGTGTTGAATTTAAATTAATAATTTAGATTAATTATAAACCATGAATTTTTGGAATCTTGGTAGTTAGTTGTGGTGATTTATTTATTTAATTAAAAGTGAATTTATCTTTGTATGTTGATGCAGTGTCTTTCCTTGTTAATATTATTATGCTGTAATATTTAATTTTTACCAAGTGATGCATAGGTCTATCTGTTGAGTTTTCAAGATGCAATTTCATATGTTTATTATGACATATATACTACTGTGAAAAAAATAATTAAATTCAGGGTGGGGAAACAAGGTGGGTCTCTTATTAATGTCCATGATTAGACCCTCTATTCCAGATAGTTACCACTACGCGCCGGGGGGGGGGGTCATTGGCTTTACCGAACCGAGACTTCCCGGGGCTTTCTAATACTTATGAGTGACACCAGTTCCAAAAGGTCCCATTGAGATGGATCCATTAGAAATGTGGCTATGCCAGCCTTGGATGATAGTTGATGTAAAACCCCAATATTCCATAGTATTCTTCTCTTTGAATAATACAGTAGCATGTGTTGTATGCAACTTCGAGTTCTAACATACACCACAACCAATCAAACGAGTCGTTATAAATACTAATACCCACTTTTTGAAATTTTATACATTTTATCTTTAAAAATGGACAACATTTTTTGATTCTTAATATCAAAATAATCCTAGGATGAAATTTTGGTACATTTCTGAAAACATTTACATTTTGATGAATAGTGAAATTTACTAAATTTTAATTAAAAACAACTTTTTAAATCGAAATAATTAATAGGGATAAATTATAAATTTGAGTGGTTTAAAAGTATATTTAGAATAAATTTTTATGATTTAATATAATTTTTTTCATTGGACGTAATTTCACATTTAAACCGGACATAAACAAGTGTCAATCTTTTGACAGTTATTATTTCTTAAAAACACGCTTTTTGTTTTGACAACTATAATTAATTTTAAATTAATTTCTTCCACTTATATGTTTTGAATTTAGAAATTTGGATTCCATATTTAAAATCAAGAGGTCTAAATTCTGTAAATAGGGTACTTTTATTTGTAGACATTTTAAATAATGACTTCGGTAAATATTTTATTTACCATGGTTAAAGGGTGAATCCAGTAAATAAGGGTAAACAAATAATATTATAATAACAATAAATTACCCTAAAATGTGTACTAACCCTATTGTTTCATAGCTTTCCGACCATGGACATCTTATGGTCGATTTTGGGACCCATGGATCCACTTGTAAGTCATAATGGCTCTTTATATTAATTATGTTAAAGTAAATAAAAAAGTGACATAAGCATATATATTTTAGAAAAACTATTTTTATATAGGGTTATATATGTTATATTTTAGACTATAAATATTAATTAGAAAGCTAATATTATTTCCTAAATAATGGTATTTTATTTATAATTTTTAGACATTTATTAATTAAATATAATTATGACACAATAATGATGTAGTATTTTACTTATTAATGAATGAATCAAATAATTGGTATTATAAATGTTAAAATAAATATAATTTAATATTTCTGATAACATCCAAGAATTTTATTAGTTAATATGACATGTTAATATTTCTTAAATGATTTTTTTTGCAATTAATAAATGTTTTACGACTTTAACAAAAATAAATTATTAAATATTGTCCAAATTGACATAAATGAGTTTTTAAAACAAATATTATATTATTAATTGATATTTTATTCATTAAAATTTTCAGTTCAGACAAAGGACTTATATAATGAGAGTAGTATCATTAATTGACCACTTTTGGGTCTCTTGGAAGTGTATAGTAAGTTTATTAACTATATAATATAAAAATACAAATAGACATGGTAAATGTCAAACTATTTAACTAAGAGTTGAATCAAAAAGATACAGTTTATATAGTGACCCAAACCATTATAAAACCTATTGGTAGAGTGTTTTTAAACCTATCCCCACCTTAAACGTCATATAATCAACTTTGTATCCATTAGAAACCGAATATGAATTTATTAGAAAATAATACTTTAGTTTTTTTTCTAAAGAGCCCCTCCTCCCCCTTATAAAAGGACTCCACTTCTAGCCAATATTTCCTACATTCAATGCCATTTTTTTCGAAAAAACCCTACCCAAATATACTCTCAACTTCCCTAAATTCAACATAAAGGCCTTATTTTGATTATAAAGCCAACCTATGGAGCCCTTTTGATCAAATCAAAAGGAAGAACCCGAAAAAGTGGTAATGTCTTCACCACCCTCTTTCAAGTTCCTTTCTTCTTCAACTCCTTCTTTATTTGTTATTTACATTAAAAAATAATAACTTCAGAATATTATATAAACTGTGATGTTATTATAAATATGGTAGAACCATATTCAGTATTCTATCCATTCATTGAATGACATGTCACCATACGTGCGTACGTACGCCTTACCGTCTCCACGTCGTGGTGTAATTGTTATTCAAAACATTATTATTTGGATGTGCATGATAATGATGTGTAATTGATGTAAATAATAATTATAACATGATAATAATTCTGTATATATGATATACCATACAATTATATATTATTTTAATATAAAAATAATGATATTGTCGCTCGTGCGTACGTACGGACTACCGTCTCCACGAACGCGATGAGATTCATTTCCCACCGTTTCCATTCAAGTCTAATTCAAATTTGATGATTAAAAATAATGTTTAAGGACTTTATATCATTCTGTATATGAATTAGATACAACCTATCCATTACACACATGGCTTATGTAACAAAACATATGAAAGAAAATGAGTAAGTTTACACCCGAAATGACGATAATACTAAGATATTATTTACAAAGCAAGGTTAAAAGATCATATATGTTATAATATTAATGTATATGATTCTTTTATAATTTAATAACAATTATTTCACCATTATAAATGATGTTAACCTACCCTCAACCAATTAAAAGTACAAGGTAATGGTTTATTTCACAATCTCTTCATTATCCGACATTGTTTATACGTAATTGTCTATCGGGACCTGTTTATCATCCATATCCATGTTTCTTAAAAATTTATTTCGAATCATTCTTACTATTTTATAAAATATGGGTTAAAGTCATTTAAACCCTTGTTTACTTTTTATAGCATGTTTATAAATTAATCTTTCTGTCATTTTCTGAACAAGTTACTTTTTATCCTTTTCGAGAGAATTAATGTAAGAATGTCTTTTCAACTTATATGGCTTGTGCGGCTATTTTTCCACCATTATAAAATTGTGGAAGCTTCCCTTAATATCTTATAAGAATATTTTCAATGTAAATGTTTTATTTCATAATTATGTGACTTTTAAATGACTTAAAATAAAAGAGATATTTCTCTGAAATAGTTTTGATTTCATTGATTTTAAGATTATTTGAAGTTGATTTATTATGATACAAAAATTCCCTATTGTATTGAAGGTTTTGTGATATCTTTGACTGTGGATGTGTTATTTTTATACCATTCATGGTTTATGGAGAAAGTATTGACATTTCATATGCTAGTTTTAATACGAATGTTTATGTTATGTCTACACTTGTTCATATGAGGAATGCATTTTACTTAATAAGTGATGGGTGGAGCCTGTTATATCTCTTCAATGCATCGGTAGGAATAATGAGAGAATCTACTATCCTATCACAAGGCCTTGACAAAATCTTATTTGTATTCTTGGTACAAGGCCTTGAATAAATCTTATTTGTAGTCTTGGCACAAGGCCTTGACTATGTGGTTATGACAGTCTGGTATTATGCATTCCAACATTATGAAAGTGGTTATTGATATTGCATGTGATTATTAAACTAGTATAATATCTATGCGAATAAGTAAATGGATTTATTTCATTTTATTTCTGCCATATTATTCTAAAGTTCATGTTTAAAAGGCTTTTGTTTTAGTTATACATTGTCTTAAATGTTTATACTTATTTGTGAATGTTTCTTCTATATTGTTATCCTTACTGGGCATCCGATCTCACCCATTTATATGTTTTATTTTTCCCAAGATGTGAAGAAGTAATTTATGAATGACCTACAGGGGTAGTATGAGGGGATATGATTGTGGACTATGGAGACTATATTGTTGTAGTTTTCATTTTATGATGTAATGTAGGATTGATTAATGTGTCTAGTGATTCCAAGGAAACTAAACTAATCATTATTTAGAGACATGATCTTTTGTGACCATGCTAATGTTTTATAATAATGCACAGACTCTGGGTAACTAGGTTCGGGGAGTTACAGTTGGTATCAGAAGAATTTTAGTACAAACCTTGAATGCTTGATTTAGATAAACTCTGATTAGAGCATATTGACCTAATATAGACGTTGAGGATTAGAATTGAAGAACATCCTAGAATTTTGGTATTGTAGAGATTTTTTGAGTTTTCCATGAAATACATCCATGTTTGGATACGAGCAGGTAGAGGTGGCTCTGGAATAGATGTACCTAGTTGTAAAACCTGAAAACACTGCTTTGAGCTAGACTCGAACTGGAACTGGTGCATGACAATGGGCCTTGTTGCACTCTTGGTTACGACACTCCCAGGTGATTTGCTTAGGATAATTATCATTTTATTTACAAAACATTATGAAGGGTTTATGAGTATATTCTTCCTCAAAGAAATTTTTTTTATAATTATCGATTATATTCATAAACTGTTCAATTTTTTTAAGTGTTTTACAAGTTTAGAATTATGTATTTGGATTCATAAACTAATCTAGTTTATGCCATTGTATAGAAATGGTGCCTAGTTGAAGGAATAGAAATAATATTAATGCATGCACTCAATGTTGGTATATCCCTTCTGGCTCAAGATAATTAGAGTGGACCTGGTGATGCAATTGGTGCTGATTAGCTCATCACCATACTAGGACAACTCACTCAGGTTATGAATAATAACCTTACCTGTAAGGATTACCCAGATCCATAGTGTGGAAGATCAATGTTATATTTCTTCATGAGGCAACAACCACCAACATTCAATAGGAGTAAAAATCCCTTAGTAGCTTAGCAATGGATAAATTCCTTAGGGAAAATATTCCATGCCTTGGGGAGTAGTGAAAGGAAAGAATTTATCATGGTAGTTTATCACCTCACTGGAGATGCTTATCAACGGTGGTCATTTATTCAAAAGAGGAAGGAAGATGATTAAGTATCTAATATGGAATGGAGGGAGCTCAAAGAGCTTTTTTTAGAAAAATACTTTCCTCGTGACCATCGAGAAGATATGGAAAGGTAATTTCTGAGTCTGAGACAAAAGGAGGATGATAATGTCGCAAAGTATGAGGATAACTTTACAAGCTTAGTGAGGTATGATGTATATTAAATATGTAAACCAGTAAGTAATTCTGACCATTTTTTTGGTGGGTTAAAACTATTTCTCCATCACCATTAGTCTCAAAATCCTTCTCATCATATAAAGATATTGTCTCATGTGCTATCAAGACAGAAAAACAATACTCTAAGTCTTATGACTTTAAAGCAAAGCAAGAGAAGAAGAGATATTTTGATCACTCTGGGAATGGAAATAAGGCGAATAAGGGAAATATTGAATATCTATCCTGCAGTAAATGTGGGAAGAAACACCCATGTACTTGCTTAAAGGGAATGGGAGTCTATTATAAGTGTGGTGAAAAAGTCCACCAAGCTCATGACTGCAAGGGGAAGATGAAAGCTACCAATGTTCAATGCTATAATTGCTGGTTGATGGGACATTATAAAAATAAATGTCCTATGAATAATGGGAACTTACCTCAGAAAAGGCCACGGGATCAAGGAAAAGCTTATTCTATCACTACTGATGAGGTTGATTCTTCAAAAGATGTGGTAGTTAGTAATTTAATGGTTTCCTCAGGTTTAGGAAATGCATTATTTGATTCTACATCATCACATTGTTTCATATCTTCCCAGTTTTCTAAGAAAATTAGATATTTCCAATTTGATTTAACATGGGAATTTTCAGTCAAAACTCTTAAGGGAAGTATCATTGAAAAAACGTTTTGTGAATTATTCCCCATTAAAGAACATAAATGTTCTTTATCTGCTGATCTCATCATCATGCCCATGATTGAATTTGATATAATCCTCAGAATGGATTGTCTTTCGGACCATGATGCGAAGATTTATTGTAAGAAGAAGGGTGTTACTATTTTTTATGATGATAATAACAAACACCTTATCTTCAGAGTAGAATAATAACCACCTAATTCTTATCTATATCCACCCCTTATGGCTCAACTAAATTCAATTATTGGGGAGGAAGAGAATGAAATAACTATGGGTGAGGAAAGGAATGTTCAAATAGAGGATTTACCTATTGTGAGACAATATGTAGATGTGTTTCCAGAAGATTTACCTGGACATCCTCTAGAACTAGAAATTGAGCTTTCCATTGATTTAATTCCTGGTTCAAGGCCTATATCGAAGACCACATATAGAATGTCCACTATGGAATTAGTTGAACTACTGAAAAAACTAGAGTAATTGACTAATAAGGGATTTATTCTCCCTAGTGTTTCTCTATGGGGAGACCCTTTTCTTTTTTGTGAAGAAGAATGATGGATCTATGAGGTTATGTATCGACTACATGGAAATCAATGCTATAACAATAACGAACATGTATCCCCTACCTCACATTGATGATTTATTTGACCAACTTCATGGAGCTCAATACGTTTCAAAGATTTACCTTTGATCTGGATACCATCAGTTGTGTGTGAAGAAGGAAGATGTTCCGAAGATAGCATTTAGAACTAGGTACGTGCATTACGAGTTTACAGTAATCCCTTTTGGGGTGAAAAATGCACCCTCAATTTCCATGGATCTAATGAACCTAGTTTTTAAGGAATATCTCTATGATTTTGTGGTGGTATTTACTGATGATATATTGGTATATTCCTAAAGCTACGAAGATCATGAAAATCACTTGCGCATTATCCTAAAGACTCTTAGAAGTCATGAATTATATGGGAAGTTTAGAAAGTGTGTATTATGGCTTCAGGAGATTTCTTTTCTTGGCCATATTGTCTCTAAGGATGGAATTTCCATTGATCCTTCTAAGAAAACTGCAATCCAAGAATGGTCAGCACCAACGAGTATAACTGAGGTGCACAGTTTTATTGGATTATAAGGTTATTAACGGCGTTTCGTCCTGAATATTGCAGGATTGGCTAACCCATTAACGAAGCTCACGCGAAAAGGGGTTAAATTTGTTTCGAAAAAAGAGTGTGAGGAATATTTTAAAGAACTAAATAGAAGATTATTCAATGCTATTATGTTGACTCTACCATCAGGGAATGATGGGTTTGTTATTTATAGTGATTCATTGAAGAAAGGACTTTCTTGTGTCTTTATGTAGAATGATAGGGTTATTGCCTATGCATCACGACAGCTGAAAATTCATGAGAAAAACTATCCTTCTCATGATCTTGAGTTAGAAGCTATAATATTTTCTCTGAAGATGTGGAGACACTATCTCTATGGTGCAAAATGTGAGATTTATACTGATCAAAAGAGTTTGAAGTATATTTTCTCACAGAATGAACTCAACATGAGGAAAATGTGATGGCTTGAACTACTCAAGGATTATGATTGCACGATACACTACCACCCGGGGAAAGCAAATAAGGTGGAAGATGCTTTGAGTAGAAAGGATCATTGAGTTTTCAACAAAATGTTAATGAAAAGGGATCTTATATACATGGATCTAGTAAATATGGATATGGGAATCACCATGGAAGGTGAAACATCAGTACTTTTTCAAATGGTTTCCAAACAATATTTACTAGAAAGGATAAAGATTTCTCAGACCAGTGATGAAGAATTTAAAAATAAGATTAAAGCTGCGAATGATGGGAGATTGAGTGACTTTGTGTATGAATATGGCATTTTGAAATTTTGGAAGAGACTTTGTGTTCCCGATATACCTAATCTAAAAAGGCAATTATTGGATGATGCTCATAGTTCCATTTTCTCTATACACCCTGGGAGCACAAAAAAGTATAGATATTAGAAGGAAAAAATTTTGTGGGACAACATGAAGATGGAGAATTCTAATTTTGGGTCAAGATGTATGGTTTGTCAGTAAGTGAAAGCTGGAAGGAAATAGCCTGGAGGAGTCATGAAACCTCTTCCAATACCTGAGTGAAAATGGGATAATATTATGATGGACTTTGTCATGGTACTACCAAAGACTCCTAGAAGGAACATTACAATAGGGTTCATTGTTCATCATCTTACAAAGTCAACACATTTCATTTCTATAAGGGAAGATCTACCACTTGAACATCTAGAAATACTATATATTAATGAATTTTTGAGACTTCATGGTGTACCCCAATCAATTGTTTCAGATTGTGATCCCTATTTTACTTCAAGATTCTGGAAAATTATTCAGAAATCCCTAGATACTGAACTTCATTTGAGCACTGCCTACCACCCCCAAACTGATGGACAATCAGAATGGACTATTAAAATCATAGAAAACATGTTGATATATTTCTCACTTGACTTTTAGGGTATGTGGGATCAATATTTACCTCTGGTGTAATTTTCCTATAACAATAAATTCTATTCAAGTATTAGGATGGCACCATACGAAGCGTTATATGGAAAGAGATGTCTCACACCAACCTTTTGGGATGATGTTGGTGAAAGAAAACATGTAGGCCCAGAACTTGTGGAGGAAACAATGTAAGAGGTGGATGTAATCCAAACCCACAACAAAGTAGCTCAGAGTATGAAGAAGAGCTATGCTAACATCTGAAGGAAGGATTTGGAATTTCAGGTAGGATATCATGTTTTCTTAAAGTTATCTCCATGGAAGGGAGTTATACGTCTCTGTAATAAAGGTAAATTGAGTCCCAGTTACATCAGACCTTTCGAAATTCTAGAAGGAATTGGGGCTGTAGCTTACCATTTGGCAATGTCGCCAAGTCTCTCCAAAGTTCATGATGTGTTCCATGTATCACTGTTGAGAAAATACATGCCTGAACCAACACATGTACTCACCTATGATGAATTAGAACTAGAACCTGATCTGTCTTATTGTGAAGAGCAGGTCAAGATTCTTGATACGAGAGAACTAGTGCTGAGAAACCGGACAACTCATCTGGTAAAAGTTCTATGGAGAAACCATAAGATGGAAGAGGCAATGTGGGAATCCAAGGAAAATATAGTGAAGGACCACCTGATTCATTTCACACGGTAGTATTCTAGAAATTTTAAGGAAGAAAATTTTTTAAGGAGGGGATAATGTTACACCCAAAGATTCCACGGTATGCTTCTCTTTGAATAATACAGTAGCATGTGTTGTACGCAACTTCGAGTTCTAACACACACCACAACCAATCAAACTAGCCGTTATGAATATTAATACCCACTTTTTGAAATTTTATACATTTTATATTTAAAAATGGTCTTCATTTTTGGATTTAGAATATCGAAATTACCTTAGGGTGAATTTTTGGTACATTTCTGATAACTTTTATATTTTGATGAATAGTGACAATCACTATATTTTAATTAAAAACAAATTTTTTAATCTAAATAATTAATAGTGATAAATTATTACTTTTCATGGTTTTAAATTATATTTAGATAATATTTTTACCATTTAATACAATTTTGGTCATTGGACATAACTTCACATTTAAACCGTGAAGGTTCCGGGCGCAACAGAAGCACGTTGGTCGGTTTGCCCAACATTAATTTTAACATTAAACAATGTTCTATCTGAGATCCGTCATGATTTAAAATGTCGAATCATTGGAATATAATGAAGAACGAAAAATAAAATAAGGGTACTAGAACTGTTGAGATAAGATCATCATATGTTGGTTATAATAAATTTAATTAATTCATAAGAATTACCTCGATTGAATTCTTTCTTCGTTGGAGTCTCCAGTCATGATCATGTGATCCATCATTGTATCATAGAATCCAAGTACAGGATTCCTCTAGTGGTGATTCATACGTTCTCCACATATATCTGGACGACGTCAAAGGGATCTCCGGATGCAAGCGCAGAAGAACCTTCACTTGCGATGTCCGCCTTCTACCTCCTTGATCCGGTAGAGGATCTCGCTCTCATAACTTGAAAGCGTTCATGGTGGAAAGGGAATTCTATCTTGGCTTGAGAGTATTTACAAATACATTGTGCATAACAATGACTCTTACTCAATGAGAATAATGTAATTGGGATTATAATACTTAGAATAATAAAATGAATTTATTGCCCGAAAGCATTTAAACATTTCATTTAATTCTTAGTAATACCCCATGTCTTAATAATGACAGTTGACCATCATTATTACTTGAAATGAGCCTAATGTATTACATTTAATATCATTTAATTAAATAAACAATAGTTTCTCACAAATCCCGAAAAACAATCTACATGGCGTGTATATAAATATACATGGCGTGTACTTTTATTTTTCATTTTATTTATTTCCTCCGCCATATTTATTATACCTTGAGTAATGGGTATTTATTTCTTAAATAAATGTAACTGCATTACTCGCTAATAAATATATATATTATTTATCCCATAATATATTATCTCGAATAATAAGTGTCGAAATAAATGTGATCGGGCATCCTTAAATAATTATTTAACCATAGTTGGAAATAATCTTTATTTAACTTGTTAAATTAATATTTAACTGAGATACATGGAAAAACTTAGTGTGTTACCATCTAGGCCACATTATCAATGGAATTAGGCGGAGCCTTCCGAAAGTCCAAGGTTAGCATCTAGAAACACGCCAAGTCACCCATAGAGAAAGAAGTTAACACTGAAATGATGTGTCACCTCCTACGAATGCTTACTGTGTGATATAATCCCTTTGTCTCGATATCTCCAATCAAGCTGGTTGCATGCTAGTTCCATCAACCCATGTGCTTGATTATTCTTTCTTTGACTTCCTGGAATTGAACTTTACCATAACTTACCATGGCCATGGATTTATTTAGGCTATATAAATTCCATCAAAGGGCCTGAGATATCTACTTCCGTTATGGAACGGAAGGGAAATTTTTTTCTCGCATTATCTATTAATGTGGTGTTACTCGTGACACACCCAACGAATCCTACCTCACTGCGAATAGTGTGTTGTCACAGTTTTCGTCAATACATAAGTGCATGAGTTGTCATACCCATTAATAGTAATCTTAAAGTCTAATGACCAATACACACGTCCGTAGGTAGGAACATCCAATGACACTATGAAATGTGGATTTCCTACTGGCGGGTCTTGTTCTCATAATATCCTCTTGGATATTACTAAGGGTGCACACCATGAGAAGGAGCCTCAAAGTTTTATGAGTCCTCACCCCTAATGACCTGTATTATTTGTGTCCCTCAAATAATATCATCCAGACATAGAACATATATTGAAGAACAGTGTTATGGCACTTCTGGGTTCTCATCATAGTAGGGATCCGCTATGACCCATTAATGAAACAGCTGTCCTTAGGAAATTATCACATGAATTGTTATGTAGAAGAACAATCAAGATGTGTTAAGGCTTTTATTAATTAATAAATTAAAAAGTAGTTGGTTCTAGACCACCAACTCCAACAAACTCCCACCTGGACTAGAACCAACTGCTGACAACCTTTAACCCGCTAGCTCTCACATGATATTCATGGTTCTGCTTAGATAGGCCTTTATTCATGGGGTCCGCCACGTTCTCTTTCATGGCCACTCTGCTTATTTCATCATCACCCCTTTGATAGAAATCCTTAAAGAGGTGATACTTCCAGAGTATGTTCTTTGTCTGTTGATGTGACCTTGGTTCTTTTTCAAGAGCCACCGCTGTAGTATTATCACAATAAAATGTAATGGGATCTTTACTACTAGGAACCACATAAAGCTCCTAGAAAATGTTCCTAATCCAGACAGATTTCATTCCTGCATCATAAGCCGCAATATACTCAGACTCCGCTGTAGAATCGGAGACAACTGGCTGCTTTGAACTCTTCCAGCTCATAGCTCATCCATTGAGATAGAAAACATATCCAGATTGTGACTTCAGATCATTCTGATCTGTTTGAAGACCAGCATCATCATACCCTCTAATGACAAGCTCCTCTTCTCCTCCATACACCAGTAACACATCCTTAGTTCTTCTCGGGTTGTTAAGGATAGTTTTAACAGCAGTCCAATGCTATTCTCCTAGATCTCCTTGATATCTGCCTACCATGCTCGGTGCATAGGAAACATCATGCCTGCTATATAACATGGCATACATGATGGATCCTATAGCTGAAGTGTATGGGATCTTACTCATTATATCTTTCTACTGTTGTGTCTGGGGACACATTTTATTAGAAAGATGTAAGCCATGTGACACTAGAACCAGTCCACTATTTGATTTTTTTCATACTAAATCTCTTTAGTATCTTGTCAATGTATGTACCCTGACTGTAACGCACCGACCCCAGTTACTCGGAGTCGGTTCATTACTTCGTAACATTGGCATGATCACAAAAGATCAAGTCTCAAAAGACCGATTAGTTTAGTAGCCTTGGAAACACTAGATACATTCATAAATGATACATTACATCATAAAGTGAAAAACTACAATAACAAAGTCTCCATAGTCCACACTTATATCCTCTTCAGACTATCCATGCAGGTCATTCATAAAATACTTCTTCACATCTTGGAAAATATTAAAACATTGAAAGGGGTGAGCTCAGATGCTCAGTAAGGATAACAATATTGCGGAAGCTTTTGTAAATAAACATTAACATTTAAGGCAATGTATAACTAAAACAAAATCCTTTTTTAACATTAACTTCTGCATAGTATGGAAAAAATAAATTAAATAATGCCATTTAATTACTCAGATGGATATTCTACTAGTCGAATAATCACATGCAATATCAATAACCACTTTCATAATGATGGAATGCATAATGCCAGACTATCATAACCAAGTAGCCAAGGCCTCATGCCAAGACCACAATTAAGATTTTTTCAAGGCCTCGTGCCAAGACACTAATTTGTCTCATGAGACCTACCGATGCATCGAGGAGCTGTAGCAGGCTCCACCTGTCACTTATTAAGTCCAATGCATTCCTCATATGAACAGGTTTAAACATATCATAAACCATAACATAATTGTATCACATAAAACATGAATAAAGGAAACATAATATTTCCACACTTCAATCACAATATATCAATACAACAGGTTGATATAATAAAAAATTTATCAAAACCATTTTCAATACCAAAACGAAATAAAATTAAAACTTGGTATTTATTTTTCATTTTAAAAAAAGTTATGGCTTGTAGAGGAAGCCGAAACTAAAATAATAGTCACGGCGGCGGAGAAGTTGTTGTCGCTGCCTACGTAAGAAAAAACATTCCTTTTTTCGTTGAGTAAAAACGCTTTGTATAAAAAGATTCCTTTTGAATAAAAGTAAAAGTAAAAGGTGTTTATACAACGTATAAAAGAAAGTTGTGTATAAAACGAAATATGCCTCAATGAAAGGAGATTAAGACGAAGTCCCTTACAAAGAACATTTTTAAAATGAAATAGATCT
The DNA here is from genome assembly GCA_963277665.1 of Viscum album. NCBI lineage: Eukaryota > Viridiplantae > Streptophyta > Magnoliopsida > Santalales > Viscaceae > Viscum > Viscum album. Next base: position 1,678,799,493 of record OY728158.1, read on the forward strand.
ATTATGTGTATTCATTATAAGTACACATAAATAAAGTACAAATAAAAGATATGACATAATAATATCATGACATAATTTGAAAGTAGTAGATTAACCCAAAGAATAGAAATTGGGTTAAGAAGTTCCCTTACCTCGTGTCCGACGTGACTTGATCGTTCTATAACCTCCTAAATAATAAACTAGAGTTAATATATACTTGCTTAAGAACCTTTTTCAAGTTCATTACCCCTTTTTATATCACTTATTACAATGTTATGAAAATTATGTAGTCATTTAAGTTAATAACGATTGTTTTGTCGATCTTTGTTACTTGAGTGAACAATAAACATCTCAAAATCTCAAGTTGTTTATGTGGTAGAATATCCATTATATCCAGAATTATATTCATGATGTAGATATCATATATATCATATATATGTAGTATATAGATTCATTCATAATATTACATAACATTTAGAGGTAAGAAATGAAATGCACCGTTCATGGAGACGGTAAGCCGTACGTACGCATGAACGCTACTTTCATTTCTATTTCATATTTAAATGGAATGAAACATAATGATATAAAGGTATAATATAATTTTAGTATAATATAATGTATAATACCATTTACTCTATCCTTTATACATCCCACATATGGTATTAATGATTCAAATCACTTTGAGGGGGCGGTAGTCCGCACTTCCTAAAATGAAATTATCGCGTTTACCCATAATGGAAATAATGAAGGTATGCAATAAATGAAAAATAAAGAAGCTTAAGTAAAACATAAACATATTATATATCATATATAAATATAGTGGCATCTTAATGGACACCTTTTAAGGTGTTATATGAGTGTTGAACAGTCATCGTTTCGTGAGGAAGAAATTCACCATCCACAGAATCTGTATGTTCTTTAACCATTAGATGTAGGTGTGTGTATGTGTAGCTCGAATACTTCTTATAAAAACATACTAGTATATTTAGGATACTGGTGTTGTTACAAAATATATGAATAAAAAGAGTTTGGGGGGTTGTAGAAGCAAAATAATACAAAATAACATAAGTGAAGACATTACCTTAAAATCGGGTAACTCTTTTTGATTTGAGCCAATGGCTTCCTTGGGAAGAGTTATGTCCAAAGTGATGCTTTTAGGAGTAAGAGAGGGAAGTTGGGAGAGTATTTGGGAAGATTTTGGAGGAGACAAATGGCTTGAAAGTGTGAATAAGGCGGTAGAGTTGGGGGCCTTTTATAAGAGGAGAGAAGGGGCACTCTTGGAAAGATTGAAATGTTACTTTATTATGAAATCCTTTTTCGGATTCTAAAGGTCCCACACTTATATATTTCAAGGCTAAGGTGATAATGGTTATAAATCTACTCATCCAATAGGTTTTTGACAAGTTTATGTCTTATATTTTACATTATCTTTTCATTTTATTTATATAGTTAATTAATGAGGTAATCGCTGCATCATCATGGTGTCATAAATAATTTAATTTATTTAATGTCTAGAAATTATAAAACAATTATCATCATGTATGAAATCGTATTATATTTATAATGAATATTTATAGTCAAAATTATTACTTGTATAACCCCAATGAAAAATTGTTTTTGTAAAACAACTCATGTTTCTGACATTTTTATTTTAACATTAAATAAAACGTTATTTATGTCATTTTCCTACAAAAGTGGTTCCATGGGGTCCCCAAGTTGACCCATGGATTGTCTTGGTTAGACATGACTCATCCAATAGGGTTAGGACAACTGTAAAGGTATTTTCATATTTTTATAATATCATTTGTACCTTAAATTTCACTAATTACCTTTAATCGCGATTAATAAAACATAAAAGTTACTATTCACCCAAAAATTATTTTAATCCCATTGAACCAAATTTAACTTACTAATGACAACCATGTATGTAAGATTTTTGAAAATCAAATCACAGAAGTGGTAAAATTTCATATAAATGAAAAATCAGTTATTTAACTACCTCTTAGTGGTTTCACTATTCATCAAAAATTGAAGTTTTTCAGAACAATGCCAAAATTTCACCCTAAGTTATAATTGATATTCCAAATTCAAAAATGATAACTATTTTACAAAATTCCAAACATATAAGTTGCATTAATTAATTTTATAATTAATTCCCGCTGTCACAACAATTAGCGTGTTTTTAAGAAACAATATATATTAAAAGATTTACAATTGTTTATGTCTAATTTCAAAGTGAAATTAATTATAATGAACACCATTGGATAAAATGGTAAAAATATATTCTAATTATTCTTTAAAACCACTCAATAGTATAATTTATCACTATAAATTATATTGATTAAAAAAGTTGTTTTTATGTATTTTTCACTATTCATAAAAAATTGGAAGTTCTCAGAAAATTACAAAAAATTCAACTTTGGATAATTTCAATATTACGAATACAAAAATGATGTCCATTTTGAAATCGAAAATTTCTATAATTTTAAAAGGTGGGTATTACTATACATAACGGCTACTTTGATTAGTCGCGATGTGTTAGAACTGAAACTTGCGTACAATTCAAGCTATTGCATTATTGAAAGAGAGGCGTATCATGAAAGCTCGAGGTGTTACATTCTCCCCTCCTTCAATAAATTTTGTCCTCGCAATTTGAAAATGTTCTTTGAAAATAAAAGGTTGAAAATAGAAAATACCATTGTTGAAATCCCACATCGGAAATAGGGTTAATAAAAATATAACTTTAAAAGATAGAATGATATGTACAAAGGTCACCCGAGATAGACCATACTAGGATTATATGAAAATATGGATATGGAAGAAAAACAAACCATCAAGGTTTGATGGAGAGTTGTAGAAAACAGGATTAGGAAAAGTTAACCATATGAAAATCGCAAACTTTTGATTGGTTAAACGGTCATTGAATCCCCAGTTGGAAAAGTTAACCGGCAACGTTTTTGTTTTAAGTTACCTTTTATAAAGTTGAGGAATTTATTTAAGAGATTTACTAAGAACGTAAGGGAATATACATACTTGTCATGTAGACTTTCATTCTTAAATAAATTTTTACCACAAGCCCATCTTTCACTCCAAATGGTAACAGAACTCAAAAATATTCTATTTATCCTAATTGTATAAGGTTATAAATATTACCACATACCATTTATATTAGTAGAAATATTTTTTAATAACCAGGGACTTCATGTAGGCTAGTGATAGGTAATAGAGGCCTATCGCACTATGGTTGTGGGTTCGATTCCTGTAGCATTGTCCGACGCGACGGGTTATGCCCCACCCTGCAGGTTGTCCTTTTCCTAAAACTATAGTATTATAATATTCCAGAAATAATCTTCAGAAATGTTTTAACCTTAAAAAATACTATTCAAAGTTCAACTTAATTCATCCTAACCTTTATAGTTATCCAAAATACCTCTATCCATACTTTCTCTAAAAGGTCTCTTAATTCCAAAATCAATTTATCAGATTCCCCAAACAATGTAATGTTTATCTTATTGTCACATACTAAAAATATTATTACCTTCATCATATTAAAACCTTAATGAAAAAAACAAGTACTGTAGTACAATCCTTATATATATCACATTATCCTTATAACTAGAATATAATCCTTGAGTCCAAAAGCACCAATAGATTAATTATTCCACTTCTACTGTAGTAATAGCATAAGATTGTCCTTGATCCCTTGGCTTTTTGTGAGGTAAGTTTCCCTGAAACTTAGGACATTCATTTGCATAATGCCCCACTTCCCTACAATTGTATCATTCAACATTGATAGCCTCTTTCTTTCCCTTACAATCACGATCCTGGTGACCTTTTTCTCCACATTTGTAACAAACTCCCATTCCCATTAGGAAAGTACCAGGGTGATTCTTCCCACAATTATCGCATAATGGAAAATCCTTCTTTCCCTTTTTCCCTTTATCTGTCTCTTGTTCCACCGTTCTCTTCTTATCTTGCTTTAATTTGTTGTCATAAGACTTAGAGAATTCCTTTTCTGTCTTGATAGAACACGAGACTATATCTTCGTACGTTGAGAAAGATTGAGATACTAAAGCTCAACGGAGAAATGGTTTGAACCCATCAATGAAACGATCAATCTTACTTCTTGGGTTACGTATATAATTTGCAGCATGCCTCGCTAACCTTGTAAAGTTGGCCTCATACTTTGAGACATTCTCATCCTCCTTTTGTCTCAGACTCAAAAATTGTCTTTCCATATCTGCTCGATGGTCACGAGGATAGTATTTTTCTTGGAAAAGTTCTTTGAACTCTCTACATTCCATATTTGATACTTCTTCATCTTCCTTTGTGTTTTGAATCAGCGACCACCATTGATCGACACTTCCAGTGAGGCGGTAGACTTCCATGACAACCTTCTCCCTTTTGCTACTCCCTAAGGCATGGAATATTTTTTCTATGGAGTTTGTCCATTGCTCAGCTACTAATGAATTTGTACCCCCATTAAATGTTGGTGGTTGTTGCCTCATGAAGTGGTCTAACATTGATCCTCCACGTTGCGGATCAGGGTGCTCCATACGAGTAAGGTTATTATTCATAACCTGATTGATTTGTCCAAGTATGGTAATAAGTTGATCAGCACCAGTTGTGTCTCCAGCTCCACAATAATTATCTTTAGCAGGAGGGAAATCCCTACACGGAGTGCATGCATTTAAACGGTTTCCATTCCTCCCACTAGGCACCATTTATAAACAATGGCATAAACTAGATTAGTTTATGAATTAAAATACATAATTCCATACTTGTAAAACACTTAACAGAAATTGAAATATTTATGGATATAATTTGTAATCATAAAAATGTTTTCTTTGAGGAAGTATATACTCATAAACCTTCATATTGGATTGTAAAGAAAATGAGAAGTATCCTAAGCATATCCCCCGAGAGTGTCATAAACAAGAGTGCAGCAAGGCCCGTTGTCGTGCACCAGTTCCCGTTCGAGTCTAGCTCAAAGTGGTGTTTTCAGGTTTTACCCCAAGGAACATCTGTGCCAGAGCCACCTCTACCTGCTTGTATCCAGACATGGATGTATTGCTCAGAAAACTCACAAAATCTCTACAACAAAAAAATTCAATGAAGTTCTTCTATACTAATCCTCCAAGTCTATCTTTGGGCTATGTGCTCTAATCAGATTTTATCTAAATATCGCTTCCAATGTTAGTACTAAACTGCCTCTGATACCAACTGTAAGGCCCTGACCCAAGTTACTCGGAGTCAGTGCATTACTTCGTAACATTGGCATGATAACAAAAGATCAAGTCTCGAAAGACCGATTAGTTTAGTAGCCTTGGAAACACTAGATACATTCATAAATGTTACATTACATCAAAAAGTGAAAAACTACAATAACAAAGTCTCCGTAGTTCACACTACTATCCTCTTCAGACTATCCCTGCAGGTCATTCATAAAATAATTCTTCACATCATGTAAAATATTAAAACATTGAAAGGGGTGAGCTCAGATGCTCAGTAAGGATAACAATATTGCGGAAGCTTTTGTAAATAAACATTAACATTTAAGGCAATGTATAACTATAACAAAAGCCTTTTTAAACTTTAACTTCACCATAATATGGAAAAAATAAATTAAATAATGCCATTTACTTACTCACATGGATATTATACTAGTCGAATACTCACATGCAATATCAATAACCACTTTCATAATGATGGAATTCATAATGTCAGACTACCATAACCACGTAGCCAAGGCCTCGTGCCAAGAACACAACTAAGATTTTGTCAAGTCCTTGTGCCAAGACACTAGTTTGTCTCATGAGACCTACCTATGCATCGAGGAGCTATAGCGGGCTCCACCCATCACTTATTAAGTCCAATGCATTCCTCATATGAACAGGTTTAAACATATCATAAACCATAACATAATTGTATCACATAAAACATGCATAAAGGAAACATAAGATTTGCACACTTCATTCACAAGATATCAATACAACAAATTGATATAATAAAAACTTTATCAAAACCATTTTCAATACCAAAATGAAAGAAAATTAAAACTTGGTATTTATTTTTCATTTTAAAAAAAGTTATCGCTTTTAGAGGATGCCGAAACTCAAATAATAGTCACGGTGGAGGAGAATTCGTTGTCGCCGCATACGTAAGAAAAAACATTCCTTTTTTCGTTTAGTAAAAATGCTTCATATAAAATGATTCCTTTTGAATAAAAGTAAAAGTCAACGGGGTTTATACAACGTATAAAAGAAAGTTGTGTATAAAACGAAATATGCCTCAATGAAAGGAGATTGAGACGAAGTCCCTTACAAAGATCAATTTTAAAATAAAATAGATATATTATGTGTATTCACTATAAGTACACATAAAGAAAGTATAAATACAAGATATGAAATAATAATATCATGACATAATTTGAATGTAGGATATTAACCCAAAGAATAGAAATTGGGTTAAGTAGTTCCCTTACCTCATGTCCGACGTGACTCGACCGTTCTTTAACCTCCTGAATAATAAACTAGAGTTAATCTATAGTTTATTAAGAACCTTTATCAAGTTAATTAGCCCTTTTTATATCACTTATTACAATGTTACAAAAATTATGTAGTCATTTAAGTTAATAACGATCGTTTTGTCGATCTTTGGTACTTGAGTCAACAATAAACTTCTCATAATTACAAGTTGTTTATGTGGTAGAATATCCATTATATCCAGAATTATATTCATTATGTAGAAATCATATATATCATATATATCCAGTATATACATTCATTTATAATATTACATAACATTTAGAGGTAAGAAATGAAATGCATCGTTCATGGAGACGGTAAGCCGTACGTACGCATGAACGCTACTTTCATTTCTATTTCATATTTTAATGGAATGAAACATAATTATATAAAGGTATTATATAATTCCAGTAAAATATAATGTATAATACCATTTAATCCATCCTTTATACATCCCACATATGGTATTAACAATTCAAATCACTTTGAGGGGGCGGTAGTCCGCACTTCCTATAATGAAATTATCGCGTTTACCCATAATGGAAATCATAAAGGTATGCAATAAATGAAAAATAAAGAATCTTAAGTAAAAAATAAAAATATTATATAACATATATAAATATAGTTACATCTTAATGGCCAACTTTGAAGTTGTTATATGAGTGTTGAACAATCATCGTTTCGTGAGGCAGAAATTCACCATCCACTGAAACTGTATGTTCTTTAACCATTAAGTGTAGGTGTGTGTAATTGTAGCTCGAATACATCTTATATCAACATCCTAGTATATTGCGGATACTGGTTTTGTTACAAAAGATATGAATAAAAAGAGTTTAGGGGGTTGGAGAAGCAAAATAATATAAAATAACATAAGTGAAGGCATTAACTTAAAATCGGGTAACTCTTTTTGATTTGAGCCAAAGGCTTACTTGGGAAGAGTTATGTCCAAAGTGAGGCTTCTAGGAGTAAGAGAGGGAAGTTGGGAGAGTATTTGGGCAGAGTTTGGCCGAGTCAAATGGCTTGAAAGTGTGAATAAGGTGGTAGAGGTGGGAGCCTTTTATAAGAGGAGAGAAGGGGCACTCTTGGAAAGATTGAAATGTTACTTTATTATGAAATTATATTTCGGATTCTAAAGGTCCCACACTTATATATTATGAGGATAAGGTGATAAGGGTTCGAAATCTACTCATACAATAGGTTTTTGACAAGTGTAAGGCATAGATGATAAATTATCTTTTCATTTTATTTAAATCGTTAATTAATGAGGTAATCGATGCATCATCATGGTGTCATAAATAATATAATTTATTTAATGTCTAAAAATTATAAAACAATTATCATCAGGTAGGAAATCTTTTTATCTTTATAATGAATATTTATAGTCAAAAGTATGACTTTTATAACCCCATTTAAAAATTGTTTTAGTAAAACAACTCATGTTTGTGACATTTTTATTTTAACATTAAATAAAAAGTTATTTATGTCATTTTCCTACAAAAGTGGCTCCATGGGGTCCCCAAGTTGACCCAAGGATTTTCGTGGTCGGCCATGACTCATCCAATAGGGTTAGTACAAGTTTAAAGGTATTTTCATATTTTTATAATATCATTTTTACCTTAAATTTCACTAATTACATTTAATCGCGATTAATTAAACTTAAAAGTTACTATTCACAAAAAAAATTATTTTAATACCATTGAACCACATATTACTTCCTAATGACAACCATGTATGTTGGATTTTTGAAAATCAAATCACATAAGTGGTAATATTTCATTTAAAATAAAAATCAGTTATTTAACTACCACTTAGTGGTTTCACTATTCATCAAAAATTGACGTTTTTCAGAACAATGCCAAAATTTCACCCTAAGCTATAACTGATATTCCGAATTCAAAAATGATGTCTATTTTCCAAAATTCCACAAATATAAGTTTCTTTAATTAATTTTATAATTAATTCCCGTTGTCACAACAATTAGCGTGTTTTTAAGAAACAATATATATCAAAAGATTGACAATTGTTTATGTCTAATTTCAAAGTGAAATTAATTCTAATGAACATCATTGGATAAAATGGTAAAAATATATTCTAATTATACTTTAAAACCAATCAATATTATAATTTAGCACTATAAATTATTTTGATTAAAAAAGTTTTTTTTATTTATTTTTCACTATTCATAAAAAAATGGACGTTCTCAGAAAATTACAAAAAGTTCAAATTTGTATAATTTTGATATTACGGATACAAAAATGTAGTCCATTTTAAAATATTAAATTTCTATGATTTTAAAAAAATGGGTATTACTATTCATAATGGCTACCTTGATTAGTCGCGGTGTGTTAGAACTCGAACTTGCGTACAATGCAAGCTATTGCATTATTGAAAGAGAGGCGTATCGTGGAAGCTCGGGGTGTTACAATGACTTAGACCAAGCAGCCTCTTGGATCTATCGCGAATGATCTTTATCCCTAGAATGTAGGCTGCTTCTCCAAAGTCCTTCATGGAGAAACATTTGTTCAACCAGTCCTTAACTGACTATAAGACTAGTACATCATTTCAAATAAGTAATATGTCGTCAACATATACTACTAGGATAACGATCGCATTCCCATTAAACCGCTTATAAACACATGGCTCACATTCGTTCTTAATGTAACGAAATTCCGTTTTGGCTTCATCAAATCGAATGTTCCATGACCTGGATGCTTGCTTTAATCCATAAATGTATTTCTGAAACGTGCAAACCCGTTTGGCTTCACCTGGTGTCACAAACCCTTCTGGTTTTGTCATGTAGACATATTCCTAAAGGTTCCCGTTAAGAAATGATTTTTTGACATCTATTTTCCAAATCTCGTAGTCATGGTAAGCTGCTATGGCAAGAATGATTCTTATGGATTTAAACATGGAAACTGGAAAGAAGGTTTCATCATAGTCAATTCTTTGATGTTGTCTGAATCCTTTAGCCACTATCCTTGCTTTATAGGTGCTAACTTGACCTTCAATGTCCAGTTTTCTCTTGAATACCCATTTGCATCCAATAGGCTTTACATCAACTGGGTCATCGACCAGAACCCTGACATGGTTCTGATACATGGAATCCATCTCAGAATTCATAGCTTCTAGCTATCTTGCAGCTTCTGATCTTTCTACTGATTCCTTGTAGGAGAGAGGTTCATCACTGTCCAACAATAATGATTCACCATCCTCGGTGACTAGGAAACCAAATCTCTCTGGCTCCCTTACCTCTCTTGATCTCCTACACAGTACTTGTGTTTCTGTAACCTCTTCAACGGGGACCTGTGGAACTTGTTCCTGTACCAACTCTTGTGTATCTTGAGCATCAACTTTGTCGAAGTCAATCTTGCTCCCACTATCCTTCTTGAGGATGTGCTCCCTCTCAAGAAAGGCAGCTTGTCTGGTGATAGTCACTTTCTCGTCTAAAGGGTTATATAGGTAAAATCCTTTCTTTTCCTTGGGATATACTATAAAGATACACCTTATGCCGCAGGGTGCCAGTTTCTTTCCTGAGAAGGCCTTAACAAACGCATCGCATTCACATACATGTGTGTGTGACAAAGTGGGTTTCCTTCCATTCCATAACTCGGATGGAACTCCATTTTCCACCTTAGTTGGTACTTGGTTTAATGTGTATGTTGCGGTTTGTAATGCATATCCCCAAAAGGATAATGGAAGATCCGCATGACTCATCATCAACCTCACCATGTCAAAAAAGGTGTGGTTCCTCCTTTCACTAACACCATTCCACTATGGTGTATAAGGAGGTGTGAGCCGAGATAGAATCCCAAACCCCTGTAGAAGATCGATGAACTCTTAGTTCAGATATTCTCCACCTTGATCCGATCGAAACTTATTTATCTTCTTACCAAGAAGATTCTCTAATTCATTCTTGAAGTCCTTAAATTTATCTAAGGACTCTGACTTATACCTCATTAAGTAGACATATCCATATCTACTCAATTCATCAGTAAAAGTAATTAAGTAATAATATCCACCTCTAGCTTCTACTAGAAATGGTCCACACACATCCATGTGTACCAATCCTAGAATCTCTATGGCCCTTTAAACTTTTCCACCAAAAGGCGGTTTGGTCATTTTTTCTTGTAAACAGGAGTGACATCTATCAAATGGATTTCGTTCAGTAGAGTCTAAATAACCATTTTGGCAGAGTATTTTCAAGCACTTCTCGTTCACCTGACCAGGGTGGTGATGCCACAACTGGGTGACATATGAGTCCTATGAGTTTGTTTCGTTATCGATTTCCAACACTTGGTTTTTGTTATTTAATGCACACAAACCTTTATTCAAATGTGCTATACCATAACATATGTTGTACTTATAAAAGAGACAACCCTTATTTCTGAACATGAAAATACATCCATCCATATCCAAACAAGACGTAGAAATTATGTTCTTGGTAAAACTAGGCACAAAATATCAGTTATGTAAAACCAAAATCATCCCAGTCGGTAATGACATGTGGTAGTCGCCAATAGCCAACACAACTAGCCTTGCACCATTGGTAGCTCGAAGATCCTCTTCTCCTATGGCGATCTTTCTAAATCTACTTGGTTCCTGCACTTGAATACAGATGTGAACCCCACAATCTGTATCTAATACCCAATGTGTAAAAATAGAATGATTACACTCTAAAACAGTCTCACCTTTAGCGTCCCCACACGTATGGGTGCAGTTCCTCCTCCAGTGGACCTTCTTGAAACATGAAAAACACACCCCCTCCCGTTCCTTTCCATTCCTTGGGATCTTCCCCTTCATGGAGGGATGGTGCTCGGGGGCTTCAGACTGTTAATAAGCATTTGGCCCATTTTCCTTTTCCTTCATTTTCTTCTTCATCATAAGGACTATGGGTTTTTCATGCCCCATGTCCTTTTCTACCTGGAGAATCAAGGTCAGAAGGTCTAACAGACTCTTCTCATTGCCGCTCATGTTATAGTTGACAATGAAGCTAGAGAAGGTCTTGGGCAGTGATGATAGGATGATATTTGTTCACAACTCACCTGGGAATTTAATCCCTAAGATGTGAAGGCGTTCAATTTAGCCAATAAGATTGACTACATGAGTCCCAGCTGGCGTAGACTCTCCACGATTCATGGTAAACAAAGCATTAGAGATCTCATACCTCTCTTGTCTTGACTTCTCTTGGTAGATATCTTTAAGGTGAGACATCATGATATACGCATCCATGTTTTCATGTTGCTTCAAGAGCTCATTAGACATGGATGATAGCATGAAACACCGGACATCTGTGGCATCATCCATGTGTTTCATGTATAGAGATAATTCCTCATCACTAACCTCTTTCCCAGGCGCAACTAGAATAGGCTCTTCCAGCACATACAATTTCGTTTCTTGGCGAAGGACGATGCGTAAACTCCTCTGCCACTCTTGGAAATTGGTGTCGGTGAGAAGGTTTTGTTTTTTGAGTGTGGTTCACAATGATATGTTTGAAGTCATTTTCTTTCTGTTTCTACAATTTAAGATGAGAAAATGTTTAGTACACTATTAAAAAAATTGAGACAAATAAATAAATTAATACTTATTAGTCTCCCACTACTTATCAAAATCCATTAGCCCTCACCATTGACTTTGGAATATTCTGTTGTGTGAATATTCTAGTGGAAAGGATCCATATTTCCCTTCGCATTACCCCAAAAAGGGTTGGTCAAGCAACTTTAAGGGTTTTAGGTAGGCATTCCAAATGCCAACTGCATTAACTCGCAGCTCATTGATCCGCTGAGTGGACTCCCCAATCCTGAAATCCATTTTGGATTTCCTCAACCTCTGCATCCTGGTCACACCAAGTCCTACTGTAGCATTCAACCCTTGATGCGAACCAAGTCAAGTCAACCAAAAACATTGAATTAGAATTCCCCGATAATTGAAAGCACCCCAACTAGGGTTGGTCATGCATTTTGAACTACGGTTCGATTCTAACCAAGATTATGGAAGGATATGCCGACTTAATATTTCTTTTGAGGGATTTTATCCTTATAAGTAAATTTCGATTTTATTATCTTAGATTACATTCTTGTTAATATTACGTGGGATATACTTAAGTGATTAACCATGTAGAAGATAATATTTACGCAAAATAGGGTTTTATTTTAGTTCCATCTTGCATGCTAGTTTAATTCATTAATTGTGTGATCGTGACAGCACACCTGCAATAAATAAACCATGAAACTGACAGAATTAAAATAAATGGTATGATCATGAGCCTTTTCTATTGGTTACTTTATCTAGCGGTTGATAAAATAACACAAGAGCTAGGGGAGAAACACCTTGAAACTTTCGGGTTTGTGTTTACAGATTTCCACCTATCCAACTTTGTATCTCCTTGGATTGGTTTCACCTTGGATCTTGACTTGATCCACCTCCACTAGCTTGGGAGATCAATCCTTTACATATGAATTTATCTCACATGCAGGTGAGGGGTAAAAAGGGGGTTTTACAAAAAAGAATCCTTGGGCACGCAGACCCTACATATTAATCAGGAGATGGCTCGCAAGCCAACAAATTTAATTTAGATAAATTAATTAAAAGAAACCATTCACATGCAAAGGTCTCTTTCTATCTCATGATCATCCATACATGCAATGATATCTACGCTTAAATAAAACTAGCATTCAATTCTTTAATCGTTCTTGTTTAAGATAAATCACACTCGAATTAATTAATTATCTTTAATTAATCAATCCTTTATCTTAGAACCTTTTTCTGAATTTCCTTGAGATTATCATCCATAATAATTTTAAACAAATAAATTCATTTAAATTTATCCTTATACGTAACTTGTTCCTTGGAGGAAACCCGGTGAATTTCTGTTCATTACGCAGATGTTAAATTAAACACATATATATAAAACACATATCACGTGTTGTGCCTCAGCTTTACGCCTGCACCATGGTACACGTCTCAAGGGTTTGTATAATATAATTATAAATTTTAATAAATCTGTGTAATTTGTTTGAGTACACATCATGTAGTTCTGACTACAAAGGGTGTACTTTTTTTTCACAGTCCATCCGAAGTACATGACCGGGGACATGGCGTGTTAATGTAATTCAAATATTTTCGGAATACACGGTGTGTTTTGTGGGACACACGCCGTGTAGTTTCCAGAACGATTAAACATGAATTGAAATAACTAAATTATTAAATGCGTAAATCACGAACGAAAAACTAAATAATTATAATCAACGATATGACCCCTTTGATACCACTTGAAGGTTCCGGGGGCAGCGGAAGTGCCTTAGTCGGTTTACCCAGCTTTAATTTTAACGTTAAACAATGTTCAATATGAGATCCATCACGATTTAAAACGCCGGATCTTCAGAATAGAACAAAGAACGAAAAAGAAAAGAATATTACCAGAACCTTTGGGATAGGATCATCATATGTTGGTAATAATTAATTTAATTAATTCATAAGAATTACCTTTATGGAATTCTTTCTTCGTTGGAGTCTCCGATCACGATCCTGTGATCCGTCCTTGCGTCGTAGAATCCAAGTACAGGATTCGTCTAGCTGTGATCCACATGTGCTCCATGTATCTCTAGAGGTCCCGAAGGGATATCCGGGTGCTAGCACGGAAGAACCTTCGCTTGTGATGTCGGCCTTCTACCGCCTTCATCCGGTGGAGGATCTCGCTCTCATAACTTGAAAGTGTTCTTGGTGGAAAGAGAATTCTCTCTTGGCTTGAGAGTATTTCCAAATCCTTTGTGCACAACAATGGATCTTACTCAATGAGAATAATTTAATTTGGATTATAATAATTAGAATAATAAAATTAATTAATTGCACGAAAGCATTTAAACATTTCATTTAATTCTTAGTAATACCCCATGTCTTAATAATGATAGCTGACTATCATTATTACTTGACATGCACCTAACATATTACATTTAATATCATTTAACTAAATAAACAATATTTTCTCACGAATCTCGAAAAACAAACTACAAGGCATGAATATAAATATACATGGAGTGTAATTTAATATTTCATTATATTTATTTCCTCCATCATATTTATTAGACCTTGATTAATGTCTATTTATTTCATAAATAAATGTAACTTCATTACTCGCTAATAAATAAATAAATTATTTAACCCACAATATATTCTCTCAAATAATAAGTGTCGAAATAAATGCAATCAGGAATCCTTAAATAACTATTAAACCACAGTCGGGAATAATCTTTATTTAACTTGTTAAATTAATATTTAACTTAGATACATGGACACACTTAGTGTGTGACCCTCTAGGCCTCTTTCTCAGTGGCATTAGGCGGAGCCTTCCTAAAGTCCAAGGTTAGCCTCTTGAAACACGCCAAGGTACCCATAAAGAAAGAAGTTAATGTTGTAATGACGTGTCACCTCCTACGAACGCTTATAGTTTATTATAATCCCTCTGTCTTGATATCTCTAATCAAGCGGGATGCATGCTAGTGCCATCTACCCACGTGCATGATTATTCTTACTTTGACTTCCCATAATTGAACTTGACCATAACTTACCATGGAAATGGATTTATTTAGGCTATATCAATTCCATCAAAGGGCCTGAGATATCTACATCCGTTATGGAATGGAAGGGACAAATCCTTTATCGCATGATCTATTAATGCAGTATTACTCGTGATGCACCCAATGTATCCTACCTCGCTATGAATAGTGTGGCGTCACATTTTTCATCAATAAATCTAAGTGCGCGAGTTGTAATACCCATTAATAATAATATTAATGTCTAAGGACCAATACACGCGTCCGAAGATAGGAACATCCAATGACACTATGAAATGTGTATTTCCTACTCGCGGGTCTTGTTCTCATAATATCCTCCTCGATATTACCAAGGGAACACACCATGAGAAGGTTCCTCAAATTTGTATGAGTCCTCACCCCGAATGACCTGTATTATTTGTGTCCCTTAAATAATATCATCCGGCCATAGAACATATATTCAAGAATAGAGTTATGGAACTTCTGGGTTCTCATCATAGCAGGGATCTGCTATGACCCATTAATGCAACAGTTGTCCTTAGGACATTATCACATGAATTGTCACGCAGAACATCAATAAAGATGTGATAAGTCTTTTATTAATGAATAAAGTGGAAATTAGTTGGTTCTAGACCAACAAATCCAACAAACCAGACATAAACAATTGTCAATATTTTGATAGTTATTATTTCCTAAAAACACGCTTTTTGTTTTGACAACAGGAA
Source organism: Viscum album (assembly GCA_963277665.1). Classification (NCBI taxonomy): domain Eukaryota; kingdom Viridiplantae; phylum Streptophyta; class Magnoliopsida; order Santalales; family Viscaceae; genus Viscum; species Viscum album. Next base: position 1,678,815,273 of record OY728158.1, read on the forward strand.
TTAATTTTAAATTAATTTCTTCCACTTCTGTGTTTTGAATTTATAAAAATGGATTCGATATTTAGAATTATGAGGTCTAAATTCTGTAAATAGGTAACTTTTATTTTTAGACATTTTGAATAATTACTTCGGTAAATATTTTATTTACCATGGTTAAAGGGTAAATCTGGTAAATAAAGGTAACAAAATAATATTATAATAATAATAAATCAACCAAAAACGTGTCCTAACCCTATTGGTTCATACATTTCCAACCAAGGGCATCATTGGGTAGATTTTGGGACACCATCGATCCACTTTTAAGTGATAATGACACTTTATATTAATTAAGTTAAAGTAAATACAAAAATGACATAAGCATATATCTTTTAGAAAAAAAATTTTTACATAGATATATATATATATATATGTTATATTTTCAACTATAAATATTCATTATAAATATAGAAAGATTTCATACTTAATTTTATTTTATTTATAATTTTTTAACATTTATTAATTAAATATATTTATGACACAATAATGATACAGTATTTTTCGTATTAATGAAATATTATATAATTGGTATTATAAATGTTGAAATAAATATAATTTAATGTTTTTATGACGTCCAAAAATTTTATTTATTAATATGATATGTTATGATTTCTTAAATGATTTTTTTTATAATTAATAAAGTTGTTAAGACTTTAAAAAAATCAATTATTGAATATTGTCAAAAATGACATAAATGAGTTTTCAAAACAAATATTATATTATTAATTGATATTATATTCCTAAAAATCTAAAGATAGGCCAAAAGACTTATATAATGATAGGTGTATCGTTAATGGACCACTTTGTGGTCTCTGTTAAGTATAAAGTATGTTTATTAACTATATAATATAAAAATAAAAAGAGACATGGTAAATGTCAAACTATTTAACTAAAAGTTAAATAAATAAGATAAAGTTAATATAGTGACACAAACCTATCTAAAACCTATTCTATGAGTGGTATTCTACCAATAACCAAATTAAAATTAAAATAATCAACTTTGGAGCCATTATAAACAAAATTTGAATTTATTATAAAATAATATTTTATGTTTTTTGAAAAGAAACCCTCCTTTACCTTATAAAAGGACACAATTTCTAAAAAATTATTCATGCCTTCAAAGCCTTTAGGTTCAGCCAAACCCTGCCCAAATATCCTCTCAAATTCCCTCAATTCAACCTAGAGGTAATGCTTTCACCACTCTCTTTCAAGTTCCTTTCTTCTTCAACTTCTTATTTATTTGTTATATACATTATAAAATAATAACTCCAGTATCTTCTATATACTATGATGTTATTAAAAATATGGTACCACCATATTCAGTATTATATCCATCCTTTGAATGACATGTCACCATACGTGTGTATGTACGGCTTACCGTCTCCACGTCGTGGTGTAATTGTTATTCAAAACATTATTATTTGTATGGGTATGATAATGATGTTTAATTGATGTAAATACTATATATAACATGATAATTATTTTGTATATATGATATACCATCCAATTATATGTTTTTTTAATATCAAAATGTTGATATTGTCGCTCGTGCGTACGTACAGACTACCATCTCCACGAACACGATGAGATTCATTTCCTATCATATCGATTCAAGTATAATTCTCATTTGATGCTTAAAAATAATGTTTAAGGACTTTATGTAATTCTTTATATGAATAAGATACTACCTATCCATAACAAACATGGCTTATGTAACAAAACATATAAAAGAAAACGATTAAGTTAACACCTGAAACGACGATAATACTAAGATATTATTTACAAAGCAATGTTAAAAGATCATATGTGATTTCATATTAATGTATATGATTCTTGTATAATTTAATAACAATTATTTCACCATTATATAGGAGTTTAACTTACCCCCAACCAAGGAAAAGTACAAGGTAAGGGTTTATTTCACAATCTCTTCTTTATCTGAGGTTGTTTATATGTAATTATCTACTAGGACCCCTTTATCATCCACATACATGTTTCTTAAAAATGTATTTCAAATCAATATAACTATTTTATATAATATGGGTTAAATTCATTTATACCCATTATGACTTTTATAATATGTTTATATGGGAATCTTTCTGTCATTTTCCAAACAAGTTTTTTTAACCTTTTCAATAGAATTAAGGTAAGAATGACTTTTTAACTTATACGGCGTGTGCGGCTATTTTCATCCATTATAAAATTCCCGATGCTTCCCTAACAAGATTATAAGAATATTTTCAATGTAAATGATTTATTTTATTATTATTTTACTTTTAAATGTTTTCAAAAAAAGAGATATTTCTCTCAAATAGTTTTGATTACATGGATTTTAATCTTATTTGAAGTTGATTTATTATGATACAATACATCCATATTGTATTGAAGGTTATGTGATATGTCTGACTGTGGATGTGATATTTTTATACCATTCATCTTTTTTGGAGAAAGTATTGAAATTTTGTATACTAGTTTTAATACAAATGTTTGTGTTATGTTTAAACCTGTTCATATGAGGAATGCATTGGACTTAATACGTGATAGGTGGAGCCCGCTATAGCTCTTCGATGCATTGGTAGGTCTCATAAGACAAACTAGTGTCTTGGCACAAGGCCATGAAAAAATATTATTTGAATTCTTGGCACAAAGCCTTGACTATGTGGTTATGATAGTTTGGCACTATGCACTCCAACATTATGAAAGTGGTTATTGATATTGCATGTGATTATTCGACTAGTAGAATATACATGTGAATAAGTAAATGGAATTATTTCATTTTATTTCAGCCATATTATAATGAAGTTCAAGTTTAAAAGGCTTTTGTTTTATTTATACATTGCCTTAAATGTTTATGCTTATTTATGAAAGTTTCCGCTATATCGTTGTCCTTAATGGGCATCTGAGTTCACACCTTTCTATGTTTTATTTTTCCCAGGATATGAAGAAGTAATTTATGAATGACCTGCAGGGATAATATGAGGGGATATGAGTGTGGACTATGGAGACTATGTTGTTGTAGTTTTGATTTTATGATGTATTGTAAGAATGATGAATGTATCTAACGATTCTGAGGCTACTAAACTAATTGGTCTATCGAGACTTGATCTTATGTGTTAATTCAAATGTTTTGTAATAATGCATCGACTCTGGGTAACTGGGGTCTGGGAGTTACACTTGACCCCATTTTTCTAGATCGGGATGGACTCAGGGTAATGCTATGCCTCAGGCGATACATGGTTTTTCGAAATTTTGTCTTGGACGAGCTCAATGATATTGGATAATTGAAGGATGTTCTGTAGCGATACCTTTGGGAATGGATTGGACTCCAACTCTCAACTTGAACCTTAATAAAAATCCACGGAAGGTTAATATTAATTTTTTTTAGTCTCTAGAGATTAGAGATATTTTCTAGTATGTTGATGCACACCTAGTTGACACATGACTTAGACCCCATGTAAATGCACAAGAAAGGGGGAATGCCTCTTCTTTGTTTTACCTAACTATTCCAGGAATTTTATATATACATATGTGTATTATTCTTACTGGCACTCCTTTCAGACTTCAAGCTTAGGCTGAAGCTGGTGATTAGGGATGGGTTCCATTTGGTACCCGAACTGAGTTATTTATTTCGTTGCACATAATTCATTATCTGAAATCATTATATATTGGCACACATAATTTTATTATTGCGTGAAATGGAATGGTTTAGACATCATGGGTGTCTCCCTACTAAGATTTTATCTCCCAATCTTCTTGGGTGTCATTGACACCCGAGTAGATTATATGTTTTCTGGTATTGACAAAGGGAATCATAATGTTTTTTATGTTTGATTGTTTCTTGCTGCTTAGGATGGAGAACAGATTAGAGGACTGAGCCTTACTCATGATGCCATTATTGCTTGGTGTATTTTATATTTAGTTGATAGAATGATTGGGTTTTGGTTTTTCATGATTTTAGTTTAGACAAACATCATGGAATGGCATTTTTTATGAGCTTCAGCACTTGATTATTATTTAGTTTGATTATTCATATTACTTCTGCTACAGTTTATTCGTTTATATGCTTCCTCTATTTATTATTAAATTTTTTTCCTTCCATTGTGATAATAAATATTACATATGATGTAATAGTCTCCCACCTAGACACAAAAAGGACATATAAGATAGTCGGTAGACTCTAGCATTTGTGGAGATGCGCTTGAGATGATGTAACCCACCGGTCCAGCCACCATCTTAGAAGTGTGTCAGGATGGAATGTTACACCTTTGTTGGATTTTGATGTCTCCTCCTCTTAGATATATTTTAGTTACAACATAATAGGACATAATATGGAAATGATAATAATAGAATTAGAATTTCATAAATGGTAAAAACAAATTAATCTCCTTTCCACATACCTCCAACCTATGAATAATCCCATCTTTTTTTTATGCTTTTGTTCATAGAGAAAATATTACATTAAACTACTTCCCTCTATTTTTCACTCTTATAGGGTTTTCAATTAATGATTCTCCATAAAAATCATTACTTTATTTTCGCAAACTATATATCCATTGAGCACACAATATTTCTCCAAATGTTATTATACATCATTCAATCCCTTTTCAGAACTACATAAAATGACTTTCCAAAATAAAGTTCCTTATTTTAACCATAATTTTTTTGGTAAAATATTATTTCTCAAATAGGTAATTTATTTTTCAGGACTTTTAATCATATTAAAACTTTCCTGGATAGGAAATTTATGTTCATTAGTGATCTTATAATATTATTCATACTTAAATATTCAATTCACAACTTTTTAAAATTTCATATGACTCTTTTAAAAATATTACAAAACATTCTAGAGATGATAAATTTCATCTTCATATTCATAAACATATCTAGAAGTAACCTTTATAAAACCTATAATTTTCTTGTTCTAATTAATTTGTAAGTTAATAACTTATAGGGATCCTTCAAACTCCACATGAATATCAAAAACTCCATCCTGTTGATCGTATTCTTTAACAAAAAAAATTTATTTCACCATTGATTCCATTATAGTAACTTCCACATCCAAGATAAATTTTTTACACCTTCCAAATTATCTTCCTTAACATCCACTTATTCCATTATTATAATTACTTTCCTCTGAAAATTCTTTCCACTAGAATTTCAATACATGAATATCTTTTTGGATGGAAACTTATTATTCTATTTTTGGTCAAATCTCATACACATCAAAATCATCATAAATATTTTTTAGACATTTCAAAGAAATTTTTATAACTTTTTTATAATGTAAATAAGGCATAGGTATATTTCCTTCAATTCCTCCCCTTCCTCTTTTAAACATCTCTGAAAAAATGATAGTAAATAATAACTTACATCATATTATTATTCAATAACATAAAATTCATAGTTCTCAATAGATTTTAAATCTATTTATTTAAATAAATTTTCTGAATAACATTCTGGCATCACCCTTGTATTATAAGATATCATTTATCAATTAATGTATTCAAGAGATAACTCACCAAGAAACCATTTATGTTTTCATTGGAACTCGTCTTCATATAAAAAAAACCAATTTTGTAATACATTTATCTTTTCATCATTTATTGTCTCCTCCAAATATATTATAATTGTTTCCCTAATTAAATTTAGTCATTATGGAATCCATCACCTGAAAATATATCTGATTATAAATTTCTCCTGATAAACTATGATAATACTTAGAATCATTATTCAAAATATTTTATCTTCTTTGGTGAATAACCATCCTATATAGGAAATTTATTGTATCCTAAATGATTTATCAGAATATATATCAAACCCAAGAGATTTCAAATGATATCTCAATTTATTTTTCAAAATTTGGGAATTAATTCCATTGAAATGTGGAATTCCTAAAACCTTGAAAATATCATATATAATAGTATATTACTCTTAACCTATTCAAGAAGAAACCTGTGGATCTAAAACAACTTATTGGACCCTAGTACCATAATACACCCTAAGAGAGGTTGAATTTGGGTGTAAAAAATTTCTTTGTTTCTTTATATCAAGTTAGAACTTTCCTTCATGATTGAAAGGAAAACATTAATCTGATTATAGAACATAATAAAACATAAACATGCAATCATTATAAGTATAATTATTTTACATAGTTTTCCTATAAATAGGATAATTCAAGGATAATATATAAACAATTTTTTGATCTATTGATTAACCACTACTTCACTTGTATGTGATTATAACTTTAGGAAGAGATCACTGATCAACCCAGGTCTATGATCTCTTCCTCTCTTCTATAGAAAAAATTTCAATCAAGATATAATAAATTTTACAAAAATGTCAATCTTATAATGATTTCAGACAAAGATAAAAGATACTAATCAATATCGGTGTTCTTAAATGATTCTCTAATTATCGTGTTCTATATCATAAAGTACATAATGATTAGGTTCTAATTTTAAATATTGAATTTAATAAACTTATATTTATATCACACTCTTATGATTCCATATCATCAAGAAGTCTTAATTTTTTATTTTTTGTGATTACCTACTATATTTCACATTGAATCCTTCATATCCTGAATAGTTGGAAATAAAATTTTAATTTTAAACTATAATAACTCTTCACTTAATATACATTAATTTAAACTATTTGATATTTTTTTCCTATAATTAAATACATTTAAAATCAGAATATTAGTTTTATAATGTTAAAATATCTATCAAACTATCTATAGAATATCATGGAAAATTTACTATTTAAAATACTAATAAAACACAATCTTCCTAGTGGTATTATAATTTATGATGTAACTAATTGGTTTCATGACGATAACAAAAACGTTTTAAAAAAATTAAGGTATAACACAACCTATAATGTAATTAAATCCTCAATATTTAGAGACACTAAATAATAATTATTATTGATTATGACAAAGGGGTCATTCATAGTGAAACTCTATGTAGATAAAAAATCTCTTATAAATCCTTTGATCTCTAAAATATATTCCCTCTTCAATATAATCAAACTCTTAAGTCTGGATAATTCCAAGAAATTCAAAATGCGGTGAGGTATAAGACTATAGTGTAGGAATCACCAAATGTCTAGATTAGTAGAAATTATCATGACTAGCACCTATTGTGTATCCATATCATTCATAGGGAAGAAAAAATCCTCCTAATAAACATACATTACATTCCATGGATCGTACTACAAAATGGACTCCATTTTGTAGAATAATATTTTTCATTAAACCATAGAAACATCATTTTCTCTATATTTTCACATCATAGAAACATATTTTCACCTAGAATTTTACATTAATAAATCCACCATATATTGAAATAAAATCAAACACAATGAAGCTATATATTTGGGTTCTAACACAAGTGATTTCATGAGGTGATTATATGACCCCACATCCCTACATTCATGATTTCAATAATGTTTTAAATTTTTTCACTAATTATTCCCAAATATGGGGGTTTATATTAGATTTTATAATTTTTTCAGTGAGATGTTTTTTCATTAATTGAAGTCACATGGGTTGTATTATAAAGTTATAGGGTAAGTGGCCCCTATCCATTTTCAATGGTTGATGCATGTTTCATGTTAATTTTATTACACAGTCTCAATGCCCATGTGTTATAAGTATAAAACTAAACTACTTTCGATTCTTTTTAACTATACAAGTTGGATAAGGATATTTAGGGCCCCAATAATTCCTTTGATAACTAATCCTTTATTCTTTGATAAATTATGGTCATTAGAATAAACCAAATTGTATCAAAACATATAAGTAGTACCCATTTATGGGGGATTCCTTGAGTAATTTTATGATTTAATGACCTAAAATGGTTCCCTCATCTTCCCTAGATATAGGAGAGGTGGTTAATTGGGATAGAAACACCATGATTGACCCATATGAATATTATGAGTTCCCTATAATTGTTTTGGCTCATTTAAGTTTTATTTGGGGTGAGTGTTCCACCCATACTTGATTATATATATTCACATAGGATTAACTTAGTTTAATAAGTTAATTAGGTGAGGTAGATCCTAGTAGAAACATAATGTAAGTTGTAGGTTATTCTTTCCCACATGTAAATTTATTATATTATGTCGATTGACATATTTATTATACCATATTATGATTTTGGTTTTGTTGTGGGTTGAGTTTTTTCTTTCTCTATTGTTTCCATTATCATGGGATAATATGCACTTTATGATGATGTCATCTATGGTTGGGATTAAATTCGCATTTATGCCAGGTTTTTTATGATGATGAATATTATTCTTATTATATGGTATTCTTAAGAACCGAACTCTATACCAATTATTAGTGGATATAATTCCCATCAGACTGTGGAATGAAATTCCCATGGGAAACCGAGGTTTATGGAGATGGAAATATATGATCAAAAAAAATTGTACCCCTATAAATGAAGTTTTCTTCCTATTGTGTCATAATTTTAGAAAAATATATTTGATTATAATATTAGTATAGTTACATAAGTAATGTGATTATCTATCTTATGATCATCCCTTGGACTAGGGATGATTTTATTTATCTTCTGATTTTTCATGGTTGGGAACTCAATGACCATAATTGATGTTGCAGTCAGTATGTGATTAATAATTTTGTGTATTTTTTCTAAACTTTTATACCCATTTTGGATGGATATTTTCGGGATTTTATTCCCACTATTCTGACTTACTTATCTGGTAAATTTACTCTATAGTTTTTTATTATGGTTTAATGGGATGATATGACATCCAATTAATACATGGGACAACATTCCTAGTGTTTATTGATGTAAAATGTTTAGATACATCCCAAAATTGGTAGAAGAAGGTTTGGTAAAATGTAGGCGGTGGTGTAACACTCATGGATATGGTATATTTATTATTATTACCATCATATGTTTTTTACATATAATTATATCATACATTACATGAACTCGTATTTACTAATCTGGTTTTGGGGCACCATTGGTAGGGGCTTGCTAGGTTGTACTCATACTTTACATGGGTGACCTAATACTCAATTAAACTTCATGGAAGTAGTAACTAGTAAGAAAAAGGGCCTTTCATTGGATGAATAAATTGGTTAATCCAAGTTGTAGTTTTTATATAGGAATAGTTGGATACTTGGAACCTGATTTTGTAGTAGTTTCATTTATATGTTAATTTTTGATAGCTTGTATATGGTCATACCATGGGTGACCTTACCTATGTTGTATAATGTTTCACTTTACAATAAATATTATATTATTATACCATAGTACTTATTATTTACTTATTAATGTAATGTAGTTATGATCTTCACTTTTATCTAATTTATATTGAGTTGATAGTTGGATAAAATTTCATTTACTATGATTTGTGGTTATCAATACCCAATAGGGTATAGTATCATCTCTTTTCACATAGAACCTCTCTAATGGTTAGGAGTATTTGGAATATGGGGAGGCACGCATGAGGTATGTGACATATGTTTTGATCATAATAGAGATTAACCCATCTACAAATGTTATAATGAGCATATTATGTATTAGTATATAATATCGTTTACATGTTAACCTTAAAATTCCATCTCAACCTATTAAACTCCATGTTAAACATTGGTTAAGAATAAATCAATTTCATATTTTGAGAGGTCAGATATAATTTCACTTCATGTAATATATGTATCTAACATGAAAATTTTATAAAGATTAAATTATCTTTTTTATAATATGATACATCTTGAATTATTATTCTTCTTTAATAGTACATAAAAATCCATACATATGTGTGGAATAATTGTATCCCATAAAACATACCATCAGAGGGGACTTCTGTTTACTTTAATTTTCATGTTTTTATACACTAATTACATATTTAGGTCATTTATACCACATACTTATAGGACCATCATGTAAAACCCTCCCACTAAACTCTTTTATTAATTATCATCTATATAGAAAGTATTTTTAAATAATTGTGAGACTTGGGAACCATATTTCTAATATTCAAACTCATTAACAAGGTATTCAATCATCTTTAGTTCACAACATCCTATTCTATTATATCGATAACTTATGTTATCTATATATAACTCATTCTAGGTTCATCACCATCATCATTATTACAGCTTTTCCATCATCACATAATTTGAGATCATTTAGAAACTAATACAACTCTTTATGTTAATATTTACTAATATATTCTAATCTCATTTAAAATTTGATAAGTTTCTTATTTTATTTGGTATAATTCTTACCTCTATAACTCAAAAAATACTATCATTATTATATTATGAACTTATTCTCTCCAGAAAACATAGCTTTGATAAACGAAATTTTTTTCAAGAAAATAACTCTTTTTTTCACTAGAGAAATTATTTAACAAATAATCTAATAACAACATTATCTTATATAATATTATATGTGTTGATAATAACATTATATCATATAATATAACTCTTTAAAAAATCACTATAATGTGGTTGGAACTCTATATCTTTTATTTTTATAAATATCTCATTTAAACTCTTTTATCCAAGATACAATCCTTTTATCGACATATTATTTTAAGAAAATGTTTTAGATTTGGATCATTATAACCATGTTTATAAAAATAATAATCTTATTTATTAATGAATTTTTTTTTGTTTATAATAATTTTTTTATCACATAAGTTCAAACAAAATATGAAAAACTCACACAATCACTATTGTAATCCAAAAAATATCTACTATGATCCACTATATCAAAATACTCAATGTAGATACCTCTTGCTTCATCACTTGAATGCACACATTGAGATATATCCTTAAATACACATTTATATTTCAAATTATGTACAAATATATAACTCTAGTATAATGTGCATATGGAATTATATACCCTTCAAAATAAAATAATTTATTTCAAAAAAAAAATCATGGCATGGAATCTCCAGAGATCTTCTTCCACCCCAATTGGAATTCGTGTAAATCCCTTCAGCAGTGACTAGGTTTCCAAATAAATAAGCAACTACCTTCCTTAAAAAATCATATCTTCAGTTTAGACATCTGTATGGTCTCTCCAAGGCCTATCTTCTTCCTACTCTAATTAAAATGTTTATCTTTACATTTTTTGTATCGTTTTTAGTGAACTTAAACTTGAACCACCCATGTCTTACTGAACAATCCATAATATATTGATGAGATCAGCTAATCTTTTTTTAACTATTTTATATAAAAATTTAATATGAAATAAAAAACATTTCCATAGGTTACTATTGAATACATTTATTGGTCAGATTAAGTCTGAGTGGATACCCTAATATTTCTATGTCATTTTTCCCCAACAATATTTATTAAATGAGTAATGGTGGAATTACACTCATCAATATTAAATAAAAATATGTATTTAAAATATTTATTTCATTCATGTCATTATTACTGTTTATATAACTATTCAAATTATATATAATCCCATATAAATCCTTGGTTTCATGTTGATTCTAGACTTTACGATCTATAAAGACAAGAACTAATGTTTATATTTCAAGGGAGTCTTATTAAATATTATAATAAAAAATTTCCTCTCCTTCACTATCTTAATCGATAAGAGTTTTCTTTGGTTACGGTTTCTCTATCACATAAGAATTTTCTTCTATCTTGAGAAAAAACTACAATGTTCATTTTGTTTAGATTCGTGTGAGATGTTTTTCCCTAACATTGTTTTGTAACTTTCATAAAGTGGAAACTTTTAAAAATAAGATTTTATATTAGTTGTGGTATTAATGTACAACCATGGTCTAGAAAAAAGAGTGGCATTAACAAATATAATGTTGATGTGGGAGGAGAACTATAGAATTCATAAAATTTTAATCAAAATTTATTGGTAAATTTAGGGTATTCAATAATTAGTTGGAGGTATTTTTTAATGATTGTTGATCATTCATGAATATCTAAAGGTGATAGCACTAAAAAAAGTTTCTTGTTTTTATGATAACTTACCTATAATTTGGTAAGTGGGGTTACATACAAAGTACATGTCATTCTGATTATTAATATTCTTTTAGTTTGTCTATTGGAGTGACTATAAAGTCTAGTTCTATTTCATATGATTAGTATACATTTTTTATGCTTGTTACTGAATGATTTTTTACCTTTATCTGTATTTTATTAAATTTTTATTCATTCCCGTAGATTATTTCTTTTCATGAAGAATTTAAATTTTCATTGTTTTACTGCTTGGGATGTTGTGTTGAGATTGAAAATTTAAATTCATCGAGTGTCTTTATTTCCATAATTTTCATTTTTTTATTTTATAGGAGTGTTTTAATGTATAATTATATCATTAGAAGAGAGAAAAGTATATCTAGAAAAGATAAATTGAAGGAATTTTTTATTCTTGAAGACATAATTTGGGGATTAATTTTTTCAAATTGATATATAGAATTTATTTAAGAGTCATGTTTGAGTCAATATTAAAGGAAAAATGTGAAATGATTGAATAAAAGTTTTTGGGTGTGATCCAGATGATTTTGACTGAAAATTAAATTTTTATTATTTAAAACACAATTAATGAATAATGTTCGAAATCATGAATTCAACCAAAATAAGAGATAATAGAACCATTGAAGGACAATTTAAGTATACTCGAATTAATCTTCCTTAAAAATTTCTTGGATATAGTGGTTACCTGAGTGCTTGGTTCATCCATTTTCAGATCTCCAAATTCAAAGGTCAGTTTTTCCCAGGATTGAATGTTCTCCTCTAGGTTGATCTTCACATTTTGAAATTATCCAACATGAATCAGGTCCTGGTTGTCAATCCAGGTGAATTTATGCTCATTTAGAGTCACCCTTATTAACCGCACCATCATTTTTAGCATCTTCCTCTTTAGTATCATTGATTAACCAGACATATTTGACTGAATCTTGATACAAACTCAAAATATAGTCCAAGTATTGTTCACACACACCACCTTGATTCCACAGTAAAATAGCCTCGATATCTATCTTCATGGTGCTTAACTTATTTTCTGACCGAGTCTCCTTTGGAGGTGGTAAAAATGAGTAAATCTTCCCTTTACGGATACCCTTCTGAATCCTATTACTTGGGCATGGAGGATCACCAACAAAAAAATATTCACTGGAATCCTTCTCATAGAAACCATAATTATAATAGAACAAGTTTGGTTGATCTACATTAAATCCTATCACAACTCGGCCTTCAAAACTATTACTTAGTTGAACGAGAGTCTTGGTAACTTGGAAAGAACCCCTTGAATTTCTAAAGATGGTTTCATTTCAATCATCATGGATAGTCCCCTATATTCGTTCCTTGAGAAAGGAAACCCTGCTTGATCTTAATACCTTTGAAAACCAAGTAGGAATGGCAGAAGAACAGTGACCAAACATTTTTGTCGCCCCCTCTCCCGTAACATGCTCATCACATCCTGCCACTCATGCCATAGTAGTTATCCTATCATTCAGTTGACCTCACAACTAGAAACATTATTTTGGATAGAGAAAGAACACACTCTGGAACTATTAGATTTGTTCTGTACATTACGATCTGAAGGACCATCTACATCCTGTCTCAACCTGTTAAAAATATCATATACCTTCAGGTTAGAATATGACACCACTACTTATTTCTTTTTTATTATAGCATCTTAATTACTCACATGAGCGGCATTTCTATCCTGTTGAACCAAACCTTCATAAACCTTAATTGAAACATTGAAATTTATATTCAATATCATGCTAAATAAAGCATAAACAAATTAACAAGTCACTAGAACATCACTATCACACAAAGTTTTCAACCCCATGTGCCTAAAATCCTCTATATTGTGACCCAATCTTATACACGATAAACAGAACTAAAACTATGACTTGGACACAACATCATTCCAATATCGGAACTCCTCACCCATAGAAATCAAAAAAAGACTCAATAGGCACCTTAAAAACATCAACTTTGACACAAATACAAAGTGAAATGAGGTGGCATGACGTCGTAGTCCTATTTTCTGAATATTGATATATTCCTAGAAGATTAATAAGAATACAAAGAATCAAGCGTTTTTAAAAGGGGAGATGAAGCTCCATAAATCATACTAAGACTTCCATTTTTTAAGAATACCACATCATATGGAATTCATAGTAAAACATTAATATAAAAAATTGAAATCTATCATAAGTGTGAGGCACACTCAACAGGAAAGAATCAGGTCATCCTCAGAATAATACAACATCATAATGTTTTTTGGAATCAAGAGGCCTTACCATTTATCATTCCTATAGAACCATGATTCGAAACTCCACTAATCAATGAAATCCATTATTAGAATGTTCTTTTTTAAGAAAGAAATTAATGTTAGATCTAGATTAGAGGATGTGTATGTTAATCCCAAAGATTAAATTCATAGTTGGAGACTTAATTTGAGGAATTTGTGAAATTTATGGATTTTAGAAATTTGATGGAAGGAGGGTATAAAATCAGGGTTAGAAAAGATAATGAAGGGTTGTGTTCGAACACCGAAAAAAGGAGGTGGAGGACCCTCCCCCACCAAGAAGGGAGGGGCCGATGTGAAACCCATTTCCTCTTAGGGCATGGTTAAGTGTCAAATGAGAATCCTAAGAGCTCCTCATTCTAAGAGATTTTGGATTGGAATGTGGCCTTCATAATCAATGAGGTGAAGAAAAATACATAATTTATGTCATTAAATTTTATAATATATGGGAATCATTCTATAATGAACACTGTATTTCTAATGTGGAAATATTTTAGCATGAGTATATCTGAATAAAGGATGGTGTAAGATAATTTAAATTACCAGAACATGATGTGGGGTTATTAAAAATCCATTTGGGTGAATATCTCTAGAGTGGTGTTAGAATTTATACTTCTTTCATCACTTTCAATATAATGGGATGTGATGGTTATGTTTGTGATAAAATAGATTGGTAATAATTATATAGTATTTTTGATAATCATAGATCTAATATTGAATAAATTGATTTAGTAGAATGATGATTTAGGTTCAATCATAACTACATTTTGTGTGGAAGGAATGGAACATTCCACTCAAATATGTTGGATGAATTAGTGATAAAAATAATATAAAGAAGATGTTAGAAATATTTTTCCCTATTAGAATCACACACTAATACTACTAAAACAAGGGTTCATTTCAAAAATATTGTCAAGTTCGATGATTTGACTCCTGAAATAATGATTCTTTTACATCAATAATCATTTTAGTTGAACTCAAGGATAACACTTTGGTATTTTGTGTCACAAGAATGATGAATACATAAATTCCTAAATTCAAATATTCATTTCAATAATTTCATAAGAATGTGTTCATGGTAAATTAGGTATTTTAACTCTCTCAAAAAATCAACATTATAAATAGGGAATATATTGAGATTATTGGAAAAGGTGATGTGAGTTTCCATATAAAGAAAATATACATTCTAAATTTTCAAGGAGTTTGTCACATCCATGGTTAACGAATGAGATTAATTTTAATTTTCTATATTGATGATGAAGGATTATGTTCTCTCTTTATGAATTGTGTGTGTAATGTCACAGAGGTTTACATGGTGGTATCCTGAAGTGTTAAGGATATATCATTATACTAACCTTATTGTTTGAAGGTATAATTAATTTTGGGAAAAGAACTTCTAGAATAGTTTACTTGTTGTATGACCACCAAGGGCATATTAGGGAGAAAGGTTTAAAGAAAATGGTTGTAAAGGGTTCATTGAAGTCAGATCATGAGGAGTATAGAATATATTATGGGTTCATCATGAGGAATAAATTGATGGTTTTCATTATATATTTGGATAAATGACCAAATAATAACAAGCTCAATTTTTTATATGTGGATGTATTTACATGAACATTGGTTTTATCTCATAGGGGAGAAATGTACTATATAACCTTTATTGGTGAATCTATATAGAATTCGTAGGTGGTTTTTCTCAAACACAATTGTAAGAATTTTAAAACATTAATAAGATAGATATCCTTGGTGGAATATTGGAATAGAATGAATTTTAAAAGAAGTTGGTCTAATAATAGTGGGGCATAAGAAGGAAGAGATCTTCATATGTTCTATTGGATGGATAAAATCTTGATGGATAAGGTTGTACTCATAAAACTTAAGAAAAATGGTATAGCGGAGCAAATTAATTGAAAATTTATTACAAGGTCCCAATGAAGGAAGTTCTGATTAGTATTTCCAAATGATTTTTGGGATAAAGTGGTGATATTTATGACTTATCTCATGAATCTATGTCCTTAAAAAATAATGGGGAAACAATATGTAGAGGAAATATAAATGAAAATTATTTGACTTCCCTCACCTAAAATATTTTTCATATAATATTTACACCAAATTTACTGTTAGGAATACATAGAAATTTAATTCCCATACATGTTTCTTTATGTTTTATGGCGATGAAAACATTGGATTTTGGATGTGTGATAAAAATCATTGGAAGTTTACAAGATTCTAGAATTTCTTATTAATTGAGAGCATACTTTGGATAGATCAGTACTAGAATAATGTTGTATCTTAGAGAAAATAACCAATGCTAATTAGGTTGATCTCAAAAAAGTTAAGGTGGTTCCTGAACATTTATGGATAATAGATTTTTGAGAGGTAAAACAATTTTATAGAATGAAAAATATTGATCATGTTCTAAATGTGCTAGTGTTTGATGTATTAGAATGTTCTAGGACTATAGAAGATCTACATAAAGTTTTACAAATGTAGGTCCTGGAAGGGGTCGAACATAGGAGCTGAGGTTATATTATAGGGCTAGAATTTTAGTGATGTTTTTTTATTCTAGAATGAACTATTTAATATTTATTGATGGTAAAGAACATGAAATAATAGATGAAGGGGAATTTTTGAATAACACATTACATTGAGAGTTAACAATAAGTGATGAGTAATATTCTATTCATTTATCTAATATATGGTATATAAAGGAATTATCATATGGAACGAATGTTCTATAGAACAAACGAGTTATCATATGAAGTAGTAAGTTGATGCTAGAAAATTTTAAATGTTCTGACTAGTTGTGAATTTATTTAGTCAATTGAAAAGAATTTATTTTAGTAAGACTTTTTCCCATTTTTTAAATATTATAAAGATTTGGTTTGTGATCAACCAATTCTTCATGGAAGATGAATCTCTTGAGTAGGTTTATGTCAAGAATATTCTTCTTCATTGATATTTTGAGGGAAATATTAACATTGAGAAAATATTTCATCAGAAATGGAATGTAATATATTCATTATATGAACATATAGAATTGGTATGGGCTTATGTAAATAAAAAAAATTAGAATCAGATGTTTAATGCCTTCATAGAAAAACAATTGTTTTTTATGCATGAAAATCATTATTACCACTAGGGGGATTATATTAACTGAGTTTTATCATTGCACTTATCAACCTAAATGATATTATCTTATCTAGAACAGTGATTTTGACACCCTTTATTTTTTTCCTGTACCCATTGAATATATATTTTCAAATAAAATACTGAACAAAAATCAAACCTGAAATATTTAAATGATTTGAAATATTAAAATAAAATATAAACATTAATAAATTATGATAAAGAAATATAAAATATCATTAAGAAAATTACTATAGAAATAATACAACATGTAAATTAAGACAAGGAACCTGAATTCCTCATCCTAATAGATTTATTTAAAGAGAATACATCTGATTATGACTATAGAAATAAGTAAATATATTATTAATATAATATATATTGTGTTAATCTGTTAAATTAATATGATAAATGCTTCTAGAAATGTATATAAGGATAGTTATAGTAATGTAATATAATTTTTATATATGATCATTGGTCATATGCATATTTTTTATATTGTCATTTAATATATGGTCATTGGATATACCAATATTCCATAGATACTTTGAAGTTGTTTAATTGTTAGTAATAAATTATAGAAAATGTAAATCTCATATAATAAATAATTCTTGAATGAAATAAAAAGTATAATATTAGATTAAAATTGCATATTATAAGAATATTAATTTTATTACAAGGATTTTTATTATTATTATTTTAAATTATTTTATTTTTTTATAAAATATAGAGAAATATATTAATACCATCCAATGAATAAAATTTCATGGTTATAAGATAAATAATTAATGGGATTCGATTAAAATTGTTTAATGTTCATAGTATCAATTTTTTAAATATTTTTCACTGTAAATTAAATAATATTATATTTATTAGATAATTATTTAAATTAAATAATTTTTTTAGATATATATTCAAAAAATTAACAATAATCTAATTTTTATCACTTTTAATGGAATGAGAATAATTACATTTTAGTCCAAAGAACAATTTTTTCTAAAAACAAGTATGTGTTTTGCATTATGATATACTAATTATTTTTTATCACATTTATAAATTTAATCTAAAAAATAGATGTAATATTTAGAATCATCGTGCTTATATTAGATGAAAAAGACACTTTTTATGCACAAAAATAAGTTAATTTTGTAAAAATGGAGTTACCATTGTAAATGTAAAATTTGGTTATTGGGTTTAAGTAAGGGGTAATGAACTAAAATATTATAAATAATATATCTAAATGATTTTATTAGTACATGATATACCTCTAATTATCTTATCTAAATTATATATACCTTTTATCCACTTTCCATGATAAACTACATTAATTTTTAAATCATGGAAAGGTATTTGTGAAAATACCATTAAATGTCACCTATAAAAGGACCCCTCCTATACCAACCTTAAACCAAAACATTCCTTTAGTTTTATCTTGTATCCCTAACCAAATTATACGACTAAAAATACTAAACAACATTTTGGAACCTATAGTTACAATGGGGGTCTAAAATACCTCATTTTCAAGAGAATCACTAAGAGAATATTCAAGTCTTCGACATAAGTGTTATCCTCGCATTATTCATTCATCATTATATTCATCATAAAATTATTCAAAAATATGATTTATCAATTTAATATTATTATTTTGGAAACCATTAATCCTATTTTAATTTTATATTATTATTAAATAATAACGAATTCTTACACATTCAGTTATTAAAATGTGTACTTAATTAGGTTGGTTTTACCAAGGTAGGTGAATGGTGTTATAATATATACATCATGAATGGGTAATATAGCTTAAAAAAAGTAATATTATTAAATAATTATTCATTTATGATTACGTTTCAATTCTATTGGGGTGATATTCAAAAATATGTTCCCTAATAAATTCAATTCTTCTATAAATTCTATATTCACCAAAAAAATATATTTTTAAAGTGATTCATGAGAATCATAACCATAAGATCCATGAAATTCTCTAGGGACTCAATAAAAATATAAAAACATATAATACATATTCATGAACATTCTGAATTTTATGAACCTATTATTTTTAAAAAAGTACAACTTCCAGTCTAATGCCTACATGGAAACAAGGAACAATTGACACCAAAATATTAATTATGGTAATAAAACATTACCATGTTGGTAAGATGTAATTATAAATTAATGTAATTAAGAAAAATAAATATAAATAGTTTTACTCGAAATATGAATAAAAAAAATATTTATTGTACAGGGAGTTAGATTGCACATAACCAAGAAGAAGTCCAAGGTAAGGGTTCCCAAACTTATTTACAAGTAATTTAGATATGATACTTAATCACCACATGTTTTTTTATATAAATTCCAAATAAATTATCTTATCATAATCTTATATTAATTCAATAAATTTAAAAATAAATCTCAATTTCTCTCTTTCAGGGGTTTTTTGATTCAATAGTTACCAAAGTTGAAATGGTTTGTTTTCCAATATCATGTTCAAATCAATATTTTTTTTATTTAAACATTCATCAAGGAAAAATAGATTTTATGCATATCTAAAATATTATATATTTTATTATCATCTATTTATTTCTTTGGTTTCCTTATCTCTTTACCATCCCGCATAAATTTGGTTCACAAGTCAACTGAATGGATACTTATAAGTGGATTGGACCTTATCATTTATTTCTTACAATAAATGTTCCCATCCATGTACAAATTTTTAATATTATTGTTTTGATATCCTTAACCATAATTCTAGGATCTATCATGGTTTTTTAATATTTATTTTTATTTTATTTAGAAAAGTATGACCTAAATGTTTTATTAACTATTCTATGGTCACTTTCTCCCACTGTTTTTTGACTTTATTAACAAATATTTTGTTCCATGTTTTCATGGTTTTCCAAAGAAAATGTATTCACTTTATCATTCATTTCATTAAACTACTTTTTTTAAAATTATTTCACTTTCAAAATAATGTTACTAAAAATCAATGGGAATCTCCTCATTTTTGAAAAATCAATTTTAATGATCTTATAAATGGGATTTCATCATTGCTAATTTCCTTCAGTATTTATTATCCTTCACTTAATAATTTTCTTTAATTATACAATAAACCATCATTCTATATATATATTTTGAACATTTATTATATAAATATTCATGAAACTAATTTCTTTCACTAGTATAGATTATGAAGGAAGAATAAATGATTTCTTTTAACAAATACACATATATGATTTTTTATTATGAGTTGTGTAGGATCATAAATGCATATCCCTTGAATTCATTAAGGAAACGTTTATATCTTAGGATGTTACATGTAAGGGGCTTGGGAGTGAACCTAGTTGACTATGTTAATGTGAAAAAAAGTCCAAAAATTATATATCCTTCCAATACATCTGGTAAATCCATTTGTCTCATGAAATGACATGACAGGGAGTAGGGAATGAACCCAATCTAGAATGGAACTCTATCCACTATGTGATAATGGTCTAGGAAATGATCATTGATATAATAATATTTTTCTATTATTATTTTAGGATATATATTATATATTAAGAAAAACTTATTTGTTGTGTTTTTCTTTACTAATGATCATTGACTCGTGTTTCATTACTCTTATGAGTAATTTCTTATGTTATGAAAAAAAAACCTTATGTCATGACTAATATTTTATGATTTATGTTTTATTGGGTATTATATTCTTATATATGTTCATGTACCTTGATTATATTCTCATACCCACATGTTTATCGTATGATCACTTATGATGTTAGATTGATATATTTTATGTTCATCCCTTACTAATTATATGATATCACCCATTTAATATGTTTCCATTCCCTAATTTATAAAGAAGATAACAATTTATGATATGTCTGGAAAGTTATTATGTGAGAATAAATTTGTGGGAGGTATTGAAGAATTGTTATAAAATTAGAAGTTTATCTAGATAATCTATAAAGTCACTAAATCTATTGCTTGTTTGTGCTTTATTAAATTTTAAATTCAGAAAATATTCTTATAGAATTATTTAATTTGTGTGTATATTAAAGAGGAAATTTCATTGTTCATATTTTTGTTGGGTTTATTTAGTTTTGTAAATTAAGTTCCAATGGATAAGAGGGTGGAACTTGAAACAGAATATCTTTAACCAAAATTAATATTGGGTGAACATATAATGACATCAGCCGAAATTAATGTGTTATAACTTCGAAAATATTTGGAATTATGTCCATTATTAGATAATTTATTATTATTTATATTACGAAATTATACTCACACTAACCTTTTTAGTTTTTTTAATGATTGGAACATAGTGGAGCAAAATAAACAATGAATATGATAGAAAATTTAATTATTATCCTATAGAGAAATAAAATGGGAAGGGATATTATGTGAAAAATCATGTTTTTATTCTTAATTAACACTCTATGCTATGAAAAATTTTAAAAACCACGTAAAACTCCCAAAAATATTATAAAAGGAACGAATCTATTTTTTGTAATAAATGTTGAAATTCCCAACATCCTTTAGTGTCTTTCTAATAAACTAATTTTTGAGAAATAAATTAAAAAATGGAAAATATATTTTTGTTATATCATGATCGGATAATAAAAAGATTTGTTTATCCATTTATCATCTTACATATAGGGATGAAAAATGGATGATCCTAATTAAGAACATGAGGAAATATGAATAAATCAACTCCATGCAATGGTATGAGTTTAAAAATATATTTTGAAAAAATATTTTCCTCGAACTACTTCCACTAAAATAGAGAGGGAATTATATGAGATAAAATAAAATTATGTTGAATCCATAAATATCTACAAAGTAAGAATTATGAGAAACATATGGTGTGATTCAAGTTTAATCATTAACTCTAAAAGAAACAAAACAATTTATTAGGTGTCTTAAAACAATGTTTATTAAAATATTTTAAAATAAGACACTTTGGTATTAATAAAGAAGTTGTTCCATGTGATATGAAGGCTGAAAAAGAAATGTTAGAGTCCAAGTATTCTCATAGGTTTAGTTACATGAATCCGAAAATTGAGTCTCATGGAAACTCAAATGATAAAACCCATGGAGGGAAGAAAATCCATATTATTACATGATAATAATTTTGGATGAATAATGGGGGTTATTTCCACAAAAGAAAATAATTAGGGACTTCAAATGTTGAAGAGAATTCCATCAAGTGTATGAATGATAAATACATATAAATAGGCCAACTAATGAAATGGATGGAGATAAATGTTAACCCAATGCACCACAAATACTCTAATGCATTAATTTAATGATTATGGATATTAAGTTAATTAGGTCACCCATACAAAGTCTAAAAATGAATATAGTTATACACACAATGTTATATTTAAAATTTTTTCTAAGAGAATAAAATTACATCACCAATGGAATGATATTGAGTTATTGATGAAAACACCTCGTGGTATAATTCATACATTCCTTTTTTATGACTCATATTCAAAAGAAATATATGAGAGTGTTATTTGTACAAATTATATTATTCATCATTTATTCATATTTTATGTTATTTTGGGAATGGATTGGATCTTTATACATAGATCCCACATTATTTTTTGAGATAAGAAAATAAAAGTTGATATCCCAAACTATCTCATGATCATATATTAGTGAATGTTTGGCTATGAAAGAAATTTTGTAATTACTTCCCATATATGTGTCTTAATACCCAATCATGAAATTTATTTTTCTCAAATGATTTTATTTATACTCAATATTAATGATATATTGATTTTTAATGAATACATTTGTAAATTTTTCAAAATATTCTTATTCATCCCCCAGATCTTTAGGTTGAGTTTTCCATAGAACCCTTTCCTAGTGTTAATCGTATATCAAATACTCCTTGTTGACTGATCCTAAATTACTTGGAGATATTTAAGAACCATATATAAGGGGATTTTTATAAGAATTTTATTGGAACATGAACATCTCAATGGGGTGAAATAGTCTAATTTGATTATAATAAGGATCAATGTTTCTATTAATTGATTACCAAAGACTTAATAAAGTCAAAATCAAGACCAAGTATTCTCTACCCCATATTGGTGACTTTTTTGACCAATAGTGTTGTACTCCATATTTTTTAAATATTGAACATTTATTTGGATACTATTAATTATGTTTTAAAAGAAGGGATGTTCCCAATTAAAACATTCATACATGATATAGAAACTATGAATTCATAGTTATTCCATCTGAAATTTTAAATGGCCCTATTATCTTCATGGATCATATTAATAGTGTCTTTGGTGATTAATGTGATTAATTTTTGGTAATTATGTATATATAAAGTATAACACATATATCATGTAATCACAATAGATTTTAGATAGATATCTCCTTCAATGTGAAAGTTAATTTAACAAAGAACATGACAAAACGTTGAATATTAATTCATAGATTTATTAGATTTTCTGAGTACTATCAATGTTTTTTTTTAAATCAAGAATTTTAAATACACTAACAAAGTTAACTTATAAATTTTGTAGGTTCCTCTAGATTGAGGTATATAAAAAAAATTCAATGATTTTAATACAAGGTTCGTCACTGAGCCTATAATTACACTTCTCTATTATGGATAATGGTTTGTGATATACAATGGAACATCAGAGAAGGGATTGGGATGTATCCTTACGAAAACATAAATAGTAGAAGATTATGCCTCACATCAATTAAAGGTTCATAAAGAAGATTACCATACATATGATCTAGATATATTAATAATAATATTTTAATTGTAGATTTGGTTTAATTATCTATATGGTGAAAAGTATTTAATATATACTGATCAGAATAGATTAAAGTATATATTCACCCAAAGTGAGATGAACATGCACCAAAGAAGATAGCTCAAGTTTATCATGGAATATGATTATTGATAACATAATCACTTTAGGAATTCAAGAATGGTGGATTATTCTCTTAGTATGATAGATCATTCTACCTTATCAATTATGAGAATTAAAAGATATCCAATACACATTCTTATAAAAATGATAGAACTCAGAATCATAATAGAAGATGAAAAATATGATCTTTCCCAAATAACTACTCAAAAATTTATCCATGTGAAGATAATGGTGGTATAGAAGGGTGATATAGAGAAACATAATAAGGTAATTAATATTACATAGTTAAACCTGAACAATGTTGGAGTTATAATATTATGAAAATTAATATGTTTCCCCTTAATTATATAATTGAAGGATCAATTAGATGATGCATATATATCATCTTCTTCTATCGAACATGTAATCACCAATATGTATAGTTATCTTAGGGAGTAGTTGTATTAGGGAAACACGAAGAGGGATATTGTAGAGCACATATCCTAATACTTTGTATGTTAGTAATTTATGGATGAATTTTTGAAGTCTAAGTAGAGGATATAACCCTTCATCATACCTTTATTGCAATGTGAGAACATCACCATTGATTACATCAAAGGATTAACAATAATTTTAAATTCCACAATTCCATTTGGGTTATAGTGGATCAATTTATAATTTCAATGTTTGGAGAACCATGACCACTAACCACCCAAATTTAAACTATCCATAATATCATGCATGGTGGAACAATGAATCAGAAACATCAACTAACTAGAGGCAACCCCCCTAAATGTAATTTACTAGAGCATATGAAAAATAAAATATCACCCTAACCCATTTTACTGAGTCATACAACTATCGAAAACTCAATAAAAACACAAAACCATATAAGTGAAAGACATGAATTAATGAATATTTAGGATTTATATGGTTTATACATTAACTCCAATCTCTATGGGAGGACACAATTAATATTTTATTTTATTAAAAGTTATAAGTATTAAAATCTATTTTTTCATTTCATTCTATTAAATTTCTAATGATAAGTAATCAGATAACTTGTCTGAAAGTGATCTCATCTCGCCTTTATATTGGGTCCCAATCAGTCATCTAGTTGCATCGAATTTTTATTATTATGAATATCTATCCATTGACCATGGAATCTAATGATTTCCTATAAGAATAAGAACCTAAATGTTATCCTTAGATGAATATTCAAGTTACTCTCATATATGATATAATAGAATTTTAGTATCCAATACTTTATCATAAAACTATGTAAGGAATGATCATTTCATTGTATCAAAAAAATTGTTGCACATATTCACCATAAATTCCGAGGAACAAATATCCATTAAAATAGTCACTACACTTTTGGTTTCCAAAAATCATAAAATTATAATCCATTCAGCCTCTATTATAGTCTAATACTATCGCTTCCCATATCAGTATTAGTTAACGTATGATGATTCTTCTCCAAAATCTAATAAAAAATTAAATGAATATTCTCCATCCCAAATCGTCTATTCATTTTATCATTATTCGAGAAGTTTTTACATTCAATCAACATGACAATATATATATGTAATAAATAGTAACGGTGCATGTGATGTTTCTCTCAATTGTATCTGATAAATATCTATGGTTTTTCTTTATCTTTTAGTGAATTCTTTATTAATAATTGGAAATAGAGTTCATATTTTGAACTATATATCATCCACATAATAATGTTCAATCTAAATGGATAGTTAAAACATTGGATGATATGCTAATATCATGTTCAATATATTTTAAAGTAGGTTTGTATTAACACCTTATCCTAATAAGGTTCTTAATATTATTTTAAAATATAACAATATGATTCTTTGTATAGAAATATGTTCAAAATATCATCATGTTAGGGTGAATTTTCATTTTATAAGCTATTCATATTAGAAGCTTCTCAAGATATTTTAGATAATATTCAAACCAATTTACAGAACATTAAAACATCACAAATTTGATAAAAGATCTATGTTGATAATCATCAGGAAGATTTTCAATTTTAAGGTAGAGATAGGGTATTATTTATAATATCACCATGTAATAGATTCATATGACTTAGGAAGAAATTATATTTTATCCCTAGATACATGGGCCACTTCTAAATATTTAATTATGTGAGGATAGTAGTGTATTTTCTTATACTTACACCAAACCTCTCCCCAGTTCATGAAGTATTCGATGTATCACTTTTAAGGAATTTAATACCTTACCCATCACATGTTCTAATCTCATGGGAAATACCATAAAATCATGACCTCTCTTATAAAAAACAACCAATTTAAATCTTGTATCTCAAAGACGAAGTGCTAGGAAAAAAGTTGACTCGCCAAGTTATTATTCAATAATGGAATAATAATATTGAGGAAGCTTTTTGGGAACCTAAAGATGTGATGATGAAAAAATACCCTCATTTGGTTTCATCTGACTAAAAAACTTTGGGGGAAGGAATTATTTTATTGGAGGAGAATATAAAACCCTTTAACCAAATATTTTTTTCATTTAATTTTTTAATAGATTATTTCACATGAAACACAAAACTAAAATGAAGCATGATATATTATATTTAGATAACACATCATAAATAATGTTACAAAATCTTTTTTTATAATAATGAAATATGACATTTCATTAAGAAAACTAAATCAGAGATAAAACCACATGTAAATAAAAATGACTATGAACATGAAATCCTGATGCTTGTGGTTACCTTTGATGATCATATCTCTATTTATAAATATATAAAGAATAAAAAACAATATAAATATAATAAATAATTTTGGAATGATATAAATTTATAAGATGAATGATTTTAGAGGTATTTGTAAAGATATATAGAGGAATGTGATATGTTTGTTATATATATGGTCATTCCATATATATCCATTAGATATATATTCCTTGGAAATACGTTCATTAGATATAATAATATTCAATATATAAATTTATGTCTTTTAATTGTTACTAAAAAATTAAAATTATTTAATTCATACATAATACCAAAGTTGGTATTGAAATAAAAAATAATAATTAATTATAATGTATTATTACCAGAATATTTATTTTTATTAATCTAATATGGTTTTTATCTTCTAAATTTTTTCATGTGTTTAAGAAATTAAAAGACATATCATAATACTAATGAATTTATAACATCTGATAGTTTATGATAAACAATTAATGGGATTTTATTAAAATCAATTAATGGACAAAAGATCTATCTTCCAAAAAATATATTTTTTCTACATATTGGGTAATTTTAAATGAATAAATTAATATTATTACAATTAAATAATTATTTAAGTGAAATAAATTATATATAATTAAAAAATTAATAATAATCTAAGGTAAGGAATAAAAATAAGTGCATTTTATGCTTTAAAATAATTTTTCATAAGAAAATTATTATTATTATATATTAATTAATCTTATAGTAAATATAATTTTTACCAAATGTTGAAATTGAATTGAATAAAATGGATTTCATATTTGAAATGAATGTTTCTTAATTAGTTAGTATGTTCAATTTCATTTTTTGGAATGAAAATAAATTACCATGTTAAAATTTAATTATCACAATAAAGATAAATGAGGTTAAAGTTTTAACTAAGAGGAAAGGACATGGAATACCCTAAAACGATATATTTAAATGAGTGGATGATATAATTATCTAACCTCCCTTATCATATCTCAATTCTCTCACTATAAATACTCTTTCTTTGAGAAATTACATATCTTATTTAAGAAGAATGTTTATTTTGGAAAATGCCACTCAAACTCGCCTATAAAAGGACCCCTCCTATACCCACATCAACACACACCATTAAATTAATTTTATCATAAATACCTAATCAAATTATCTCCCCATAAATTTTCTCTCATGTTTTGGAAACTCTAGTCACGAGAAACTGTCTCAAATCTTACATATCCAAAAAGAAATCTAGTAGAAGATTCAAGTATTCAATGAAAGGGTTATCTTCTCCATAATAATTATATTTACCTTCAGAATATTTTCAATATTAAATATTATTTATCACTTTATTAAATTGATTTTTAAACCCTTAATCTTCTTTAGATGTGATTCTATTAATATAAAATATTATTTTCATATCCATTCAATATTTATGACATGTTCTTCTTTGGGCCAATTTTACAACATAAAAGAAAATTTTGGTAACTATTTCTTCATGAATGAACAATATATCTTAAATACTTGTAATATTATTTAAAAATTATTTATGTATGATTTTTTTCATAATTATTGAGAGGAAATATTCCAAATTATATTCACTAATAACATCAATTCATTTATTAATTTGATAATTTAATAAAAGAATATGTTTTGTTAATTACTTGAAAAATATCACCAAATATTATTTTAAATGAACATGGGACTCAAGAATTATATAAAAACCATATTATATGTATTCATTAACATTATATAGTTCATTAACCTATGATCAAGGATAATTTCTCTGAACCGCCAAACCAAACCACGAATTGAAAAATAGAACAATCATCACATAATATTAATTATGAAAATGTAATATTATTATATGGGTAATATGTAATTACAAATGAATTTTATTTTTAAAAATAACTGTCAATTAAATTATCATAATTATTAATAATAAATCTAAATTTATTATACATGGAGTTGGAGCACATCCAAGGAAGCATAAATTTAAGGTATCGGTTACTCACCTAAACTTCCTTTCATTAAGATATGCACAATATTCAAAAATTGTACTATTTTGGGTGGTATATATAACATATCAAGAATCTATTTTATCAAAATTTATATAAAATTAATTAAATTTAAAGAAAACATCTTAATTTCTCTATTTCAAGAACATTTCACTCAAAATTTACTAAATCCATGAGGGTTTCATTTCTAACTGCATGTTGTAATAAAGATGTTTTAGGTCTAAATTTAAATTTTTGGAAATTTCATGTTATTTATATATAAAAACCCATCTATTTTATTCTCATATTGTAATGTATATGTTCATATATATCATTACAATTTCAACTCCATTTGGTTCACAATTCAACTGAAAGGATGCTTGTTAGTTGACCAAAAATTTCCTATTATTTATAATGTGTAATTTTTATCAACCATGTCCAGATATTTTATATGAATATATGGATTTAGTTATCCATACATCTATTATTTCATACTGTTATTTCTTATTTAAATTTAATTTATTTATAAAATGCTGAAAGAATTATTTGTTAACTTTTTTACAGTCACTTTCTCTCATTGTTTTCTTTGGTTTTCTTTACAAAAATTTATTTCAATAATTTCATGGTTTTACAATGTAGATTTCATTCACTTTATTACTCTATTTTGAAAAATATTTTTTAAGAAATTATTTAGTATTAAAATAAAATTTGTAAAAAATTTAAGTTATGTTTCTTTTTACTTTTGAAACTACGTTTTTATTGTTTTTATAACGTTTTTCTCATCTATGTCAACATCCTTCAATGTTTATTTTTCTTTCCTATGAATATAATATAATAACATAATCCAATGTCATTCTATGGATTTGTTATGATGCTTTTTAATGTAAATATTCCTGCACACTAATTATTTTTCAAGGGTTAATTAAGCATTGATGAAATTATGAATGTTTTCATATGGCACGCACATAGGTATGAGTTTTCATTATGTGACTAGTGTGACTGATATTATATAACCAACCAATGAATTAGCTAAATATTTATATCTCATAAGATGAAATTTAAGGTATTTTTTAGTAAAACCAATCAGATGTGTTTATGTGACTAGTGGTACAAGTATTATATAGACCTCTAATTCCATTGGAAAATTCTTATATCTTATAAGACAACATTTCATAGAAAATGGAGTGAACCCAATACACTATGGGACTTCATTTAATATGTGATGATAGCCTTATTAGTGAAAATTTAAAGAAAAAATGGGGCTAGAAACTTATGTTATGCATGATTTATATGTTACAAGATATTCCAATGTTATTTTTCCATATCTCTTGATTATGGAATTATATTTCCACACACATATATTTTGTTTATTATATTATAAAAAACTGATTCATTCATGATTCGTAATTTATGATCCTTGTATTATTTGGTCTGATTTTCTTATACTATATCCACACACCTAGATTATTTTCCCATTCCCACGTTCATCTTATTCTCACTTATGATATTTGATTGATATATCTTGTATTCACCCCTTGTTGAGCATATAAGCACAACCATTTCTTTTGTTTCTAATCCTTATGCTATATGTGATATTATTATGTATAATATGTATAAAAGGTTAAAATGTGTGAATAATTTTATAAAATATATTGAAGACTTATATAAAATTAAAATTTTATATCACTAATCTCATGATTCACTAAACCTATTTGTTTTGGTTGTGTTATTAATTATGATATGTATTTTAAAATATCATAAAATGAGGTAATATATATGTATGTTAAGGTTAGGATGTCTCGTTGATGGAAAGTCTTTTGTTGTTATAATGGTATTTGTTTGAAATATTTCATATAAATGTTATTAGTTTTACAAATTGGATGTTAAAGATAAATATTTGAAAGATACATAATTTCGAGAACATTATTACTATCCTAGTTAGAGAACATACATATATTGTTTGGGATATTCTATATTATCAATTCAAAACATATGGTCACCACCTAAGAAAACATTTTTAAACATTCCAATGAAGAGAAACTAAAATGGATGAAAATGATTTGTATATAACAAGGGTTCTATAATAATCAACTTTGGGAAGCCTATCATTTTCCCTAGTTAATATGTGACCTAATATTTGTTATGTAGTCAGTGTAGTTAGTATATTCATGGGGTATATAGGGGGGATACTTAGAGGTTTTTAGGTTTATTATTCAGCATCTAAAAAAATTGGTGAATATAAAAATCTATTTCAAAGAATAAATTTTTTTATAAAGGTTATTAGATATTATATTAATATGTGATTTATAATAAATGATGAGAGCCACAAGATTTTAGTTTACTTAAGGAGGTACTTCCTTGAGCTTTATGTTGAGAACATATCCTATTGAAATATTATTAACAATCAAAGATATTTATGGTGCGATAACATAGTCATGAAGAAGTTAGTGAAGTTGAATGATATATTAGATGAAATTAGACGATGAAAATTAATTATAATGATATTATATGATATTAAAATTGATATTAATTTATCCAGTAATAATGTGTTTAACTCGTGAATGGAACATATTCTACAATATACCACTTTGATTAAAAGCTCATAGAAGTCTAGATATCATAACTATGGAAGGTTAATTAGAGCCAAAATCTTTTATTCATAATGAATAATTTCATAATATGAGAATTCTTAGTGGTATTTCACTTATGTAGGGACTATATGACTTAGTGAACAGAAGATCATAAAATCAATAATAAAATGGAAGTGTTGAACTTAGTAAAAAATTATTTATAAACATGGTAACTTGCGACCTAGAGGACATTGTTATGGAGATTATAAAATTATTCTCAAGTTGGAGACTGTTAGGAAAAATGTGATAATCCATTTTCTAGATAAGTTTTGTAACTTCTATAAAGGAGAATCATTCCAAAATGTAATTTGGAACTACAAATAGTGGTGTAAAACCACAATCTAGTACTATTAGTGGAGATAATAATAAATTTGTTGATAAAATAGGAGGATTTATAGATTTATACACTATTCCCCAAAAGTTAGAAATGAATTTAGAGAAATCAGTGGGTATCTAGTAGTATCCTTAATCAATCAATTGTTATCCATTAAGATCATAAGGTGATTAAATTGAGGGAATCAACTAGATTCTTTGAAAACATATCTACAAATATGTTTGTGTTGTCACTTGTACTAAACATGTAGTTATGATTGTTAATAATATATTATTTTATGATTTATAATGATTTTAAATAATAGTTTCATTTCTAATCTATAGTGTACCTATTTTGAATGTTTATAAACAATGGTTGCTTTTTCTATTATTCACAAATCTGTTAAAGTTATTTTGTTTTATCTGTATTAAAACATGTTTTTAACCATGTAAATTTATAGTGTTATTCATTTTAGTGTTTTTACATCTTCCTTTTTTATAAGTTTAGAGTTTTTTGTGGGTTTCACTAAAGATGGTTCAGTGCAAGGATAGGGTGAGAGTTTTCTCAATTTGGATACATTGATTTCATGGTGTCATGATATTATATAACTTATAAAACATGTTTATTCCTTTTTAGTTCCCAAAAAAACTTAAGGATCATGGGTTTAAGGTAATACACATGTAAAATTATAAAGATATTTTTTTATTAAGATTTTATTTCTCAAAAATTAATCTCAAGGTCATGTTTGATGATAATTATTCCATTAATATAAAAAATTATTGAAGGTTTTAGATGAAACAAAAAGACTTATTTTGAAAGTAGTTGACTAAAATATTGCTGGTATCAATAAATAATTGGTAATTTTCATGAGGATAATCATAATTACCTATGAATTATATATAAATAGTTTTTTCAAATAAATATGAAACCAAAATGGAGGATGTTTTCACATTAAATTTAAAATTAAATTTAAACACACTAAGAAAGAGTACCTTGATCTTTAGATCTTTATTTTTTTAGTGATGATAATTTGACCACATTTTATATAAAATCATTACATTTAATGGACCCAAAATAGACACCTTATAGTAAGGTTCCAAATGATATCATTTAGTGTATGAATAGCATTGAGGAAATTTTGGGTTCTAGCATGACTGATTGATCAACTTGTAACATATGACTTTATCACTTTATGTTTCTTTTGATTGATGGAATCTCTTCTATCCTCCTCATTCTTGAATAGAATATAGGAGTAGAAATAGGTTCTCCCAATATTGAGATAAATTTCTTGATAATTTCTTCATTAATAGATAATTCTCTAATCATGGAATAATTTTCCCAATGATTATCCTCTGTACAGCTAAAATAATTATATATTTATAGACATTGGGTTATGAATAACTATTTATTATTTAATATAGGCCCAATATATAATATTACAACCATAAAAACCCAATTCAATATAAAATGAAAATAATTTTAGTTTATCTCGTGGAGTACATAATTTGGTACAATGATATATTTTATTTTACAGTCTGGAAAACAAATATTTATCATCGGACATACAACTCCGTGTATTTTTCCTCCAAAATATTTAAGATATTTTTAAATAAATTTTTAACTAATTATTCTTCATTAAATATATAAATATATATTCTTTTATTCATAGTCTGGTGAAAAAATATTTATTAAATAATAGTATATCTAAATAAATTCTTTATTTGTTAATTAAATATTTACTACCTTAATAATAACAAGATATAAATAAATATTATATATATTTGAATAATAAAATAATTACCTTGTAAATTAATTTTTATTTAGTATTTAAAATCAATAAATTTAAAATAAATATTGCTTCTTAGTTTGGAGAATAATATTCATTCCAAATGTCAAATATAAATAATATCATACGGAGATTTGTGAAAAACATTGTTTAAACCGCTTAGAATCTTCCTCAATAGAATTATGTGAGCTTATCTAAAGTTTAATAATACTATTTAGTAATTGTTTGAGTCACACATAGAGGGAGAGGATATTTATTAATGACAATAACCATAAATGAAAACTCACTATGTAATATAATCTCTTTTTCTTGATATCTCATCAAGAATGTTTCACACCCATGTCATCAACCTATATGATCAATGTGTACTTATTTTATTATTTGTAGTGAACCCATAATTTCAACATTTCTAGGAAATTTAGTTCTATGGATTCATTTCAATCAAAGGGAAAATATTTCCCCTCCCAAGAATATGGGAGGGACAAATCCTTCCTAAACATATTCCTTAAAAACACATCTCTTGTGTTCCACCCAACATATGTAACAACACCATAAAATTATTTCATCATAGTTTGTGAAAATATATCTAAGTATAGGACTCATGATATTCATTATTAATAATCTTGAAGTCTAAAGATCATTACCCATGCTCACATACAGGAATAAACAATTACCCTAAACCTGTGGAATTCCTACAAGAATTTCAATTTTAATATCCTCAAATATTAGTGTTTACTAAGTGTAAACATCATGATATGAAACCTCATTTTCCTATGAATACTAAGAATAGACGTTAAACATACTATGTGTCATATCCCAGACTATTATCTAACTATATAACAATATTTATGAATATCATCATAGCACTTCATGGTATTCATTATAGTGGGGAAATGTTATGAAATTTTAAATAAAAAAGATACTCAAGGACATTATAATATTAAATTCATGTAAATAAATGATCAATATATAATAAGGTTTTTATAAATATTCAAATACATTATTTTACTGTTAACAAAAAGTACAAGATACTTGATTAGAGGCCACCAACACCAATAGACACTCGATTTCACTAGAGCCAACTAAAAATTAAATTTATTATACTATATATCACATGAAATATAACCATTTTTTGATTATTCATATATCTATTAGTTCTACAATATCATTCCATATTTAGTATTGGTTTCTACGCATTCCTCTATAGCCAATATATTTATTATAAATTCACTCCCTTGAGAAAACCTCTCAGGTAGTGATATCACCGAGTATCAAAAAAAATTCATTTTCCAGCAACCTAAAAAATTGACTAAAAATACAGTAATATTTTTTCATAATAATGATATTACACTTTCTTTTAGAATAATCCCAAATAAAAATAGTAAATTTCTAAAACCACTTGTTATGCTACATCAAAATCAAAAACAAACTAAGATATTGTATGTAATAACCCGAGATTTTATAAGATATATTCGTTTTAATTTCTTTCATATCTTCTGTTGTACGCTACACCAAGATTATCTTAACCTATACGTAACACCTTATTAGCTTGCAGTATACGCAACACTATTCTTAGATTATGTTACACACAATTTCAGGTTTGTTTGATAATAGTCATTCTAAGCAACATTGAGTATATATATATATATATATTCAATGTATAAATGAAAAAATGGTTGGATTCTATTATAACGAAACAACAAAGGAGTCTTTCATTATACGCAACCCTGACTTGGCTTGCATTACACGCAATCACGACCTTCTTCGATAGCTTGTGTTGTACGCAATACCGGGTTTTACTAAACAATGATATGTTATTATAATATTATGAACTAGACGTTATGAATATTATTAACTATATTTTGAATTTTATAACATTATTATTCATCTTACACATTTTCTAGAACATGGTATAAGAACAAAATAATTATTTCAGGTAAAATAAGTATTTTTAAAAAAATGCAGTTTTGCCGCCTTTGGATGACGCACCCACGTTAAATCTAGTTTCTGACATTTTTATAAGTTCAATATTACAAAATAAAATAATTCTTTGGGATCAGGATATAAAATTTTACCTTGGATAAATTTTTCATATTATTCTGATAACTTTCATATTTTAATGAATAGTAAAAACACACTATATTTTAATTAAAAACAACTTTATTCATCGTAAAAACTTATGTGGTTAAATTGTAATATTGAATGGTTTTAATGCATAAATAGAGTATATTTTTACCATTTAATATAATTTATGTCTTTACCATTGATTTTACCTTGAATTCGTAGGTTAAATCAATTCAATCCTTTGCAATGTTTTAAAGAAAAACCCGTTTTCTTTCGACAACGGGGTTAATTTTAATTTAATTTTTTCAAATTTTTTGTATTCAATTTGGAAAAATGGATTCCATATTCAGAATTAGTGGGTCCAAATTATTTTAATAAGCTACTTTTTATTTTTGGGAATTATGAATAGTAACTACGGTAAATTTTATTTACCATAGTTAAAGGTAAATCGGGTAATTAAGGGTAAATATAATATTATAAAATTAACCTAACACATGCCAAAATTATATTGGATGGCTAAAATTAGACCCATATCACCTATGGGTTGGATTAGATTCATTTACTAGACTTTTGACCATGAAAATAATTTAATTATTATTAAAACCAAAGAAAGTGACAACATGTCACCCTCTTAAATCTTAAAAGTATAATAATTTTAATTTAGTGATAAACATCATAAAACATAGAACATGAATAGTCTCTAGAAATAGAATAAATGTATCTACATCATTATAATTTATTTTTAATTTTTAGGGAGTAAATGACTATCATTAATGGTGATACATTAATGATGCAGAAATTATTTATTAAGTGAAAATCAGTAATATAGTTTTTATTGAAATACTAATACCCATTAAAAGGACCAAAAACCGGACCAAAAATTATTGGTAGTGTATATCTATACCATAATCATCCAATGACCTAATATTTAACCATTTGAGGTCTTATAAAAGTGATTATGACACTTATATTATTTTATTTTAAATGATGCCAAAGTTGTCACCTTCATAATTTAGTACATATAACAATTTAAATATTGTTATTTTAAGATGATAAATTCGAGTAAAAGTATTATTGTAAAATATAATAGTTTTATATTTATCATAGGATTTTATTTTTAATTTTTATGAAACAAATAAGTATACTAAATAATTATACAAAAATGTTGTAGTAATTATTTTATTAAGAGATAAACCAAATAAATGGTATTAAAAATAATAAACTAAATATTATATGAACTATTTAATATTCTACACTGCTTTTATAGATACATATATCCTTTTATGAATCTATTAAAGCTTTTATTTCGAACATATCTTCTTTATATATTTTATTTAAATTCATATACATGAATAGTGTCAAAATTGACACTATTGTTATTTTATAAAAATAACATATTATAAATTTTTTTAAAAAATCACAAAAATATATAAAAATTATAAATTAAACTTCATATGGTCTTAAATGTTATAAATTATCCAATTATGGTAAATTCATAACAAATAAGTAATTGTTTGTTATAATTTAAAATTTAGAATGTTATTACCACAAATAAAATTAAATTGATTATGTAAGGATAAATCAAGTTGATAATGTTTAAAATAATTTCCTAACATGTCTAAATTTTATTGGTTGATTAGATTACAACCCTACCTCATTTAATCTTCTAAATTAGTCATTTTTTTAGATTTTTATGTGGGGTTTGAATTTATATTAAACTAATATTTTTTAGGATTCCAAAGGTGCCCCTCTCCTCCCTTATAAAAGGGAACCTCCTCCCTCTCCTCCTAACACCAATTTGAGCCCTCAATCTCGGCCAATACATGCCCATTTCACTTCCCCACCTTCCTAGAAACATCCTAGAGGTCCTGGTCTTCTTCAAAGAAAAATTTAGTTCCCTAAAAGGAGGTCTCAAAGAGGCACTTCAAAGAATAGGTAATGTCTGTTACCGATTCTTTCAACTCTATTTATTCTTCTACTTCTTCTTATTTATTTGTTTCACTATGATGTAATAACATATGTATCACTCATATACTGATATGTTATTATAAGTATGAAACAACCCTATTTCACCATCTATCCATCCTACGGAAAAAGAAATCACCGCGCGTGCGTACATACGGAATACCATCTCCACGCCGTGGTGTAATCTATTTTCCATCACCACCTTACTTGGATGGGTATAATGGTGCTAATAAATAACTATATATGATTATTGTAAAGTGGTATTGATTCTGAAATAGTATACATACACTCCAATACAATTCCAGGATCATGGGAACGATATCATCGCTTGTGCGTACGTACGGAATATCGTCTCCACGATGTGATGTGATTCGTTTTACATGATCTTTATTGCATAATGATTATGTAAATGAATTGAATGAATAAATATGATATATAGTACACTAATACCATTCTGGAAATGAAGTATCTATAACCTAAAGATAAGAATAAGCATTTATTCGACAAAACACGCATAAGAAGAAAAAGTAATAAACACCCAAATAACAATTAGCCATGAAATATTTCTAATAAGAAGCTTAGAATATGACCATATATGATATCATAAAAATGAGTATGATTCTGGAATAAGTCAATGACATTATTTAAATCATTATACAGGAGTCTCAAACACTTACGAAGCAAATCAGACCTAAGGTAAGGGATAATTTTGAAAATCTCATTTTTATCCGAGATTGCTTATTCGTAAGTATTTACTGGGGTTGTTGCTATCATCCATGTACATGTTTTATAAAAGTGTATTCATGTATGTTTAAAGTCCTTTTTACCCATTTTTTACTTTCACTACATGGTATGTAAGGAATCTTTTTTATGTTTACGTTACGAGGTACTTTTTTACTTTTCCAACATATGTATAAGAAGAATGTTTTTTTAACGTATACGGCATGAAAGGATTTTTACGGTTTTATAAAGCCTTATTTTCTTGAAGATTCCTCCAAAATATTTCATGACTGTTTTAAAAAAATCATATTCTTTTAAAATGGCATGTAATTTTGTGAAAATAAATTGATTTTGAAGAAGAAAGGATATTTTCCTCAAGAATTCATTTCAAGTGTTTTATCAAAAACCATTTTTCATCTAAGATAACATTATTTCATATTTGTATGTTTCAAGTATGATGTATCTATGATTTAAATGGTTTCACTTTTCTTATTATGAAATGATATCCATTTCTTTTATATGGATTATGTGATTATGGGATGATATTTATGAAACCCATTTTATTTATTGGGTTTTTACGAATGATGTTTGTTTATTTTGTGGCACAAGTAAGAATGATTTAATTATGAGATGGGTGGACCTATATCTCCCTCCAATTAATTGGTTAAAGGTATTATATCTCATGAGATTGACATGGCTGGAACGACAGGTTAAACTGGTTCAGTGAAACAGGACTGAAACGAGGAGTGAACTCCGTTCAGAAATGGACTTTTTCCACTAAGATGGTCTTGGAAGCAATGCCTTGGCTACTATGGAAATCATTACATGTGCTTAATGGATTCCACAATTATATGTTTGATTCCCATGTTATTTTATCATGATTTATGTTCCATTATGATCTATGCCTTATGTACTTCCATGTTTTAAGTCTTTTCTCAAGATTTTAATGTTTAAACATTATGTTCATGTTTTTAAGTTCAAATGTATATAGTTTGTTTTATTTTATACATTATTACCCTTACTGAGCATTTGAGCTCACTATTTTTATGTTTTATTTTCCCCCAGGATTAAAAGAAATTTTTTAGGTAAGGAAACAAAAAGTGGAAGATCTTTATGGGAGATGTTGGAGATCTTTCACCATGATTAGAAGATTACGTTCCAAGTTTCCAAAGACACTAAACTATTACGATCCTTGTGTGTCTGTTTTTGTTATTTATTATGTATTCCGAAAAAGTAATGTAATATCTATGTACGTCAAGCTTTGGGTCTCTACAGTTGGTATCAGAGGAAAGGTTTATTCAACCTTTGGAAACTAGGATGCAAAAATGTTAGTGAGGTACCTAGAGATATCTCTAAGGTATGTCTATGGATGTACCTAAGGATAAGTATACGTATAGGATATAGTCCTAGAACTAAGGTAACAATCTTATAATTTAACCTAAGATGTTAGATATTGAGGGTACTCCCCCTTTACTATGTTGTTTTCCCTAGCACGATTTTTTCCTCTCACAGAATTCTTTTTGTGTTTTAGTCAATGGAGGGAACCATATGGAATTAGGTTAACATTGAATCCAATGGAAAAATTAGTGACTATGAGAAACAAAATTGTGTAATGACTAGAGAGAAATATATTGTGATTATGCGGAATCAGTCATCGCGACACATGATTGACAAGGTGAAATTTAGTGGTATGCCTAATTCATCAAATAAGAGGAAGATAGACTTTTATGCATGTTCGCATGTTGAGGAGCATAAAGAAATGAAGATTGATATTTCTAAAGAAGGGAAGAAGAACCTTGAGGAATACCTCAAATGGAGGGACCGATGTTATCTTTGTGGAGAAAAGGGTCATAGAGTGACAGACTGTTATGGAGTTCAATGTCTTATTTGTGGAGAACATGGGCATTACCCAACTCAATGCCCTGACCTAAAAAGTTACTTCTAAATCAAGGAAGGACTTATTCCAGGACAATCATTGAAGAGGGTGGATTGAAGTTTTTATGTATTGGTATTAAATAATAATGTTTTTGAGGTACTTTTATGGTGTATTAGAATATTTTTGTATTAGAATATTTTTGTATTAGTCTATTGTGGGTTTCAATAATTTTATGGTACCGGTAACCATGAAAAGTGAATAAAAGATTTTGGAAAGCAGATGATATGTGCATAATTAAGGGATAAGAAGATAATGAGATGTCTGTTAGTATTCATGAGCTCATGATTGATATAAGTACTAAGTGATATCATGGTGTGAGTATATATAATTTTGAGGATTTTGGTATGTGGAAAGTGTTAACTTTTAACAGCATTAATGTTTTCAATAAGGTTCAATGGGTATTCATTTTTTTTCAAGAGAATTCATGATTAAGGTATTCACATGATTGGAATGTGACCAAAAAGATATATGAGGGACAAATGATAGTATTCACATGCTTGTTATATGACCTTTTTAGTAATCATTCTATTTATACTATGAGTTTAGAAATAAGTATTTTGGATAAGCCTAAAGATTGGAATGGATTATGCTGGATAGAAGTTAGTATTGTTTAAGGATATAACTTTTTTCGATATTATTGATGGGATTTTATAGTAATAGAAAAAGGACAACCTGTAGGATGGGCGATAGCCCATCGCGTCGGACAAGGCTGTGGGAATTGAACCCACAACCGAAGTGCGACTGGCCTTTATCGCCTACCACTATCCTACAGGAAGTCCCTGGTTAGTATAAACTAGTTTTATTTTATTAAGTGGTATTATATATGAAGTATAAGTCCATTTTTGGAATGATATAAAATAGATGGACTTATGTATATAACTATTGCTAACCTTTTGATTAAGACGGATGGAATGACCCATCATTCTATCCCATGATCTGCTAACACTTCACGAATGACAAATTCAACTTCATTTCTTTAAGAGATGAAGTGGAAATTGTTCAAGGCATGAACAATGGTGGGATTATATCGAAATAAAGTAAGTATTTAATATAATTAAAATTCTTCATCTTTAGAGAAATTATCTTGAAAACTAAAAATGTTTTCCTAGTGCCCTGATATCAGATGAATCCGATGCTAACTTAGATCATCACAAATTTATGGCATTGTGATTTTTGGTGTTTTCATAGCCATGTTCTCTACCACTCTCCATCAGAACTTGATGGTTATATTTCTCTTCCATATCCATATTTTCACCTATGTTCTCCTACGTGGAATCCCAGTGATGAGTAAATTTGGGTAACTGTTACGCTTCATACATTAGTTTTTAATGTTATGTTTTGGTATTCCTTTTTACAATTTGGGTTTCAATTAAAGATACTTTCATGTAGAAAACCATTTATAACCCCGACGAATTTCGAGGGCGAAATTCATTTTAAAGGGGGTAGAATGTAATAACCCGATATTTTATAAGACATATTCGTCTTAATTTCATTCATATCTTCTGTTGTACACTACACCATGATTATCTTGCACTATATGCAACACCGTATTAGCTTGCAGTATACGCAACACTATTCTTAGATTGTGTTACACACAATTTCAAGTTCATTTGATAATAGTCATTCTACGCAACATTGAGTGTGTGTATATATATATATATATACATTCAATGTATAAATGAAAAAATTGTTGGATTCTGTTATAATGAAACAATAAAGGAGTCTTTCACTATACACAACCCTGACTTGGCTTGCATTACATGCAATCGCGACCTTCTTCGATAGCGTGTGTTGTACGCAATACCAGGTTTTACTAAACAATGATATGTTATTATAATATTATGAGCTAGCCGTTATGAATAGTATTAACTATATTTTGAATTTTATAACATTATTATTCATCTTACAAAATTTTTATAACATGGTATAAGAACAAAATAATTTTTTCTGGTAAAATAAGTATTTTTCAAGAAATGCAGTTTTGCCGCCTTTTGATGGAGAACCCACATTAAATCTAGTTTTCGACATGTTTATAAGTTCAAATTTACAAAATAAAATTATTCTGTGGAATCAGGAAATAAAATTTTACCTTGGATAAAATTTTCATATTATTCTGATAA
Source organism: Viscum album (assembly GCA_963277665.1). Classification (NCBI taxonomy): domain Eukaryota; kingdom Viridiplantae; phylum Streptophyta; class Magnoliopsida; order Santalales; family Viscaceae; genus Viscum; species Viscum album. The sequence continues at coordinate 1,678,857,860 of OY728158.1, forward strand.
CTTTCAAATTTTCATGAATAGTAAAAACACGCTATATTTTAATTAAAAAAAACTTTTTTCGTCGTAATAACTTATGTGGTAAAATTATACTATTGAATGGTTTTAAATTATAAATATAATATATTTTTATCATTTAATATAATTTATGTCATTAGAGTGGATTTTACCTTGAATTCGTAGGTTAAATCAATTCAATCTTTTGCAATGTTTTAAAGAAAATCCCGCTTTCTTTTGACAATGGGATTAATTTTGATTTAATTTATGAAACTTTTGTGTATTTAATTTGGAAAAATGGATTCCATATTTGGAATCAGTGGGTCCAAATTATGTTAATAAGCTACTTTTTATTTTTGGGAATTATGAATAGTAACTACTGTATAATTTATTTACCATAGTTAATGGTAAATCGGGTAATTAAGGGTAAATATAATATTATAAAATTACCCTAAAACTTTCTAAAATTATATTTTATGGCTAAAAATACACCCATATCACCTAAGGGTCTGATTAGATTCATTTTATGGACTTTTGAACATGAAAATAATTTAATTATTTTTAAAACCAAAGAAAGTGACAACATGTCACTCTCTTAAATATTATAAGTATAATAATTTTAATTTAGTGATAAACATCATAAAACTTAGAAAATGAATAGTCTCTAGAAATCTAATAAAATTATCTACATCATTATAATTTATTTAGAATTTTTAGGGATTAAATAACTGTCATTAATGGTGATACATTAATGATGCAGAAATTATTTATTAAGAGAAAAATCAGTAATATAGTTTTTATTGAAATAATAATACCCATTAAAAAGCCCACACACCTGACCAAAACTTATTGTTAGTTTATATATATACCATAATCATACAATTACCTAATATATAACCATTTGGAGTCTTATAAAAGTGATTATGACACTTATATTATTTTATTTTAAATGATTCCAAAGTTGTCACCTTCATAATTTAATAAATATAACAATTTAAATATTGTTATTTTAAGATGATAAATTAGATTAAAAGTATTATTTTGAATTTTAATAGATATATATTTATAATAGGATTTTATTTGTAATTTTTATGCAAAAATAAGTATATTAAATAATTATACAAAGATATTGTAGTAATTATTTTATTAAGAGATAAACAAAATAAATGGTATTAAAAATACTAAACTAAATATTATATGAACTATTTAATATTCTACAATGATTTTCTAGCTACATATGACATTTTATTAATCTATTAAAGCTTATAGTTTGAAAATATCTTCAGTATATATTTTATTTAAATTCATATAAATGAATAGTGTCAAAATTGACACAATTGTTATTTTATAAAAATAAAAAATTATAAAATTGTTTAAAAATCACAAAAATATATAAAAATTATAAATTTAAATTTATATGGTCTTAAATGTTATAAATTATAAATTTATGGGAAACTAACAGCAAATAAGTAATTTTTTGTTTTAATTTAAAATTTATAATGTTATTACCACAAATAAAATTAAATTGATTAAGTAAGGATAAATCAAGTTGATAATGTTTAAGATAATTTCCTAACATGTCCAAATTTTATTGGTTGATGATATTAAAACCCTACCTCATCTAAGCTTCTAATTTAGTAATTTCTGGAGGTTTTTATGTTGGGTTTGAATTTATATTAAACCAATATGTTTGAGGATTCCAAAGGTGCCACTCTCCTCCCTTATAAAGGGCACCTCCTCCCTCTCTTCCTAAAACCCATTTGAGCCTTCCATCACGGCCAATACCTACCCATTTCACTTCCCCACTTCCCTAGAAACATCCTAGAGGTCCTGGTCTTCTTCTAAGACCAATTTTACTGCCCTAAAAGGAGGTCTCAAAGAGGCGCTTCAAATAAGAGGTAATGTCCGTTACCGATTCTTTCAACTCTATTTCTTCTTCTACTTATTCTTCTTTAGTTTTTTCATTATGAAGTAATAACATCAGTATCACTCATATAATGATATGTATTATAAGTATGAAACAACCCTATTTCACCATCTATCCATCCTATGGAAAACGAAATCACCGCGCGTACGTACGTACGGAATACCGTCTCCACGTCGTGGTGTAGTATATTTTCCATCACCACCTTACTTGGATGGGTATAATGGTGAAAATAAATGACTATATGTGATTACTGTAATGTTTTATTGATTTTGAAATATTATACATACACTCCAATACAATTTCACGATCATGGGAAGGATATCATCGCCCGTGCGTACGTACGGAATACCGTCTTCACGATGTGATGCGCTTCGTTCTACATGATTTTCATTGCATAATGATTATGTAAATGAATTGAATGAATAAATACGTTATATAGTACACTAATATAATTCTAGAAATGAGGTGTCTATAACCTAAAGAGAAGAATAATAATTTATTCGACAAAACACGCATAAGAACAAAAAGTAATAAACACCCGAATAACAAGTAGCAATGAAATATTACTAATAAGAAGCTAATAATATGAACATATATGATATCATAACAATGAGTATGATTCTGAAATAAGTCAATGACATTATTTAAATCATTATACAGGAGGTTCGGACACTTACGAAGCAAATCGGACCTAAGGTAAGGGATAATTTTGCAAATCGGATTTTTATCCGAGATTGCTTATTCGTAAGTATTTACTGGGGTTATTGCTATCATCCATGTCCATGTTTTATAAAAGTGTATTCATGTATGTTTAAATTCTTTTTTACCCATTTCTGACTTTTACTACATGGTATGTATGAAATCGTTCTTTTGTTTATGTTACGAGGTACTTTTTGACTTTTTCGACAAAAGTACGAGAAGAGTGTTTTTTTAATGTATACGGCATGAAAGGATTTTTACTGTTTTATAAAGCCTTATTTTCATGAAGCTTACTCTAATAAATTTCATGACTATTTTAAACAAAATCCTATTCTTTTAAAATTGCATTGAATTTTGTGAAAAGAAAATGATTTCGAAGAAGAAAGGATATTTTCCTCAAGAATTCATTTCAAGTGTTTTATCAAAAACCATTTTTCATCTAAGATAACATTATTTCATATTTGTATGTTTCAATTATAATGTCTCTATGATTTACATGGTTTCACTTTTCTTATTATGAAATGATATCCACTTCTTTTATATGGATTATGTGATGATGGGATGATGTTTATGAAACCCATTTTATTTATTGGGTTTTTATGAATGATGTATGTTTATTTTGTGGCACAAGTAAGAATGATTTCATTATGAGATGGGTGGGACCTATATATCCATCCAAGTCATTGGGTAAAGATTTTATATCTCATAATAGAGACATGGCAAGAACGGCAGGTTAAACCGGTTCAGTGAAACAGGACTGAAACGAGGAGTGAACTCGGTTCAGAAATGGACATTTTCCACTAAGATGGTCTTTGCAGCAATGTCTTGGCTACTATGGAAATCATTACATGTGCTTAATGTATTCCAAAATTACATGTTTTATTCCCATGCTATGTTATCATGATTTATGTTCTATTATGATCTATGCCTTATGTACTTCCATGTTTTAAGTCGTTGCTCAAGATTTTGATGTTTAAACATTATGTTCATGTTTTTAAGTTCAAATGTATATGGTTTGTTTTATTTTATCCATGAATACCCTTACTGTGCATTATAGCTCACCCTTTTTATGATTTATATTCCCCCAGGATTAAAAGAAAGGTTTTAGGTAAGGAAACAAAAAGTGGAAGTTCTTTATGGGAGATGTTGAAGATCTTTCACCATGATTAGAAGATTATGTTCCAAGTTTCCAAAGACACTAAACTATTACTGTCCTTGTGTGTCTGTTTTTGTTATGTATTATGTATTCTGAAAAAGTAATTTAATATCTATGTACATCAAGCTTCGGGTCTCTACATTGTAGATTTAAAGACCACTAGCTACGATAATCATATCTTACATATTACCTTACCCTCACAGTGAAACTATATCAAATAGATTTAATAATGTTTAGTGTTAAATTTCATTTATCACAAGTGTTCATATATCTATAGACACTAAAAACATGTCAATTTATACTAAAATAAGTATTGTAAGAAAGTTCTAACTACATGTGAGTGTAATTATCATCGATATAGATTAATATTCACATAATATGCATAATTAATCATTAATATCTAACACTTGCATATATCATAGAAAATAATACAAATTCCTATGACTTAATCTTGTGAATTTATATTTATCTCAACAATATCTACTTATTCCCACATATGTTCCCTAGAACATTATTTTTAATTTTTGTATTCCATAAAAATATTTATTTTTTTATTTTAACAGTATTTTAAGACATAGTAATTATTTTCATATGTTATAAACATATCTATCTTGAAAACTATATAAATTCTACCATAATATTATATATATAACAGCATTATTGAAAGTTATATTCTTTTATAACTATAAATGTTTGATCCGTAATTGGATTAATGTAATCTGCATTTCTTATTTGCATTTGATTATGTCACATAAACTTTCATGTTATTATATATAGATATATTTGATAAGGTCTCTTATTAGTCTCATCATATCAACATATTTCTTGAGGATTCCTCTTAGGAATGTGTCCTGGTCAAATAATATCCCATTAAAATGATCATAGAAAAAAATTTGGTAGGTAAAATTCAAATTATTTTAGCAGGGTGATTTGGGGTATAGTTTTTTATAGAATATATCTATAAATTGTATGAACCTTTAAATGATCAGTAATGATAAATTATTACTACATTTGACCATGTATTTCATGTTTCCATTTAATACTCAATAGAAATATCCAGTCCTCAAAACATAAAATATTACAGATCATTGATATTTGGGTATATGGAATCCATTACTAAATTCATAATTTCTTATCAAAATTATCATGTTCCATTTAATTCAAATTTATAGGAATTTTTAATTAAAAATTATAATATATTTATCACCCACTTCAGTGAACATAACCCATGTATTCTATTTGGATTTCCTAAATAGTATGTGTCTTTGAAAAAAATTCCCCAACTAAGATTAGTGGATTTTAGTGATCCTATACCAACTCATTTTCATCTAGATCCTTAACCTCATAGAAGTTTATTCTACTCCCTTTATCTGAAAATATATTTGTTTCTATAATAAGGAAATATACTCTCTTAATAGGATGTTAATTTTCTTAGTTTCTACCCAATTATTAATTGTGATACACATAGTTTTTATGTCCATTTACATATTGAAGTAGCTTTAAACAATCAATTTTTGGAAATACATATTGTTTCTCCATAATAGACTAGCATTTTGTCGTAACTGATACGATATCCAGTAGTCAATATAGTTTTCATAGGGTTATTTGTTTAACTTCAATTTTTGAAAGATTCCTTTTAATAAATATGGAATGTTTTCAAAACATATATCACTCATAATTGATCTTCTTTTCACTAGAACAAATATTTTGAAATAAATACTTAATTGTGAGTTTGGAATTTTCTTCACTAGATATAAAAGTTTTTTATGAGTACTTGGATAATATTTTCTCTAAAAATACAACTGAGAGAATCCACTATATTTACTAGGTGGACTTAATTACATCACTGATAATTTATAAATATTTTTAATAGAATATCATGATGTATAGGAATTTACCACTGGCTTTATAATAGTTCACATGTTCTGACTAAGCTAACTCTAAAATTGTTGTGGAGCACCTTTATTTAAAAAATTTATTAATCTAAAACATGATAATTAGTTTTTTATTATACCTATTATCTTAGATTTTATGAAACTAAATACTTACCAGGGTATAAACAAGTCAATTTATTTTAATTCTGTTTCAAAAATAATTATCTTTCCATAACAAGGGAAAGAGACATATATTTATCATTTATTGTAATCGATATCAATTATAAATATTTTTCAAACCATCAGTTTCATATTAAGTATCATAAGAACATTTACTCCAAATATTAAATTATTTCTTGTTATGTTGAGTAGGGAATTGAGATTAATTTTTTACCGTACTCAATACAAAATCAAATCAATTCATTCTAGAAATCCTAAATTGTATCTTATTACTACAGATATATGAATATTTTTTTCCCAACATCAAGTGTATTCCTAATTACTTCTTATAATTTTTAAAAAATTAGAATTCGGAAAAATAGAATATACATATATGTAAAACATATTTTATTTAAAGTCAAATATGTATAATTGAATTATTAAACATAATAATGAATATACCAAAATAAAAGTTTATATCTACTTGTCTTATAATCCATTATAATTATTCAAATAAAAATTTCTTTCCCCATGAGAAATGAATAGCCTCCAATTCATTACACACCCATTTAATCATTTTTCTATTTAGAATACATTTTGAAATACTGGTGGCTATAATGATCAAAGTGGTTTCCAACATTGTATTTCATTTTTTACACTATAAGGGGAAAGGAAAAAAATTACCACAAATTCATTTATTACTATAAAAGAGTAGAAACATATTTATGAGTGTTTTCTACATACATTCATTCCATTCTTTAATGAAGAAGTATATCCTTAGTGATAAGGATGATAACATGAGATCCATGGAAAACAACTTATACAAATAGTAGTCCAATATTTTTAATTGGGTCAATATAAGTTGAATATTGAAGACATGATTATCAGATAACCACCCCCACCACTATATTACACTTGAATAATTGTATTTGAAGTCTAATTTATCTATCACCATTCAATATCACTCTGAATATATATGATATTAGATATTATAGTATAAGTGTAATGACTCTGGTTTTCCTAGTTTCATCATTTTAATATTTCTATAGAAACATATATATTTTACCTCATAGTTCGTGAGGTTTTTTTGGTGTAATGGGACTCATGAATTAATACAGTAAAAATTAAAAAAAATCATTCATTTGCATGCATATTTTGAGAATAAACCTTTTTTACTAGTGATCGGGCATCATAAGGGAAATTTGAGACTGCGGTCATTTCTCGAATACAGGGTTCACCCTAGATGTAGAAAAATGTTAGTTGGAGTCTGTAAAGACCCAAAAATATCATGCATAAATATTATATCTTAATAGATATATTTTAATCACATAACATATCAATCCATGAAAAAACTGTTTATGTTCAGGGCCTTTGGATTCTCGGATTCATAAACAAGTGGTTCATATGTGAATTATATCATCATCCCCCATGTTCTTTGTAACTAGTATCTTTCTTATAAATATCCCACATAATACATTTATCCATAATTTTGGGAAAGGAATCATAAGAAATATAGTGACCCCATCCTTTTATAAATAACATTACATGATTTTAAGCATAATTATACATCAGATTACGAGCTAAGGATCGTTAAGTCTAGTGTCTTGCAAGACTACGTACATAAAAAATAAAACATTGGACTAAAAACATTTCATTATTTAATATCCATAACGAGCTCCTATATTCTTTTGATCACTTACATCTGCATAGGGTACCCCGGGGAACACATGAACAAAGGGATGAGCAAAAAAGTCCAGTAAGGGAATAAATATAAGGACACATCTTAAGCACATGAGTTAAAAGGCATGACATAATGATAACAAATCATGGAACATTTGAAATAATATCATATAAGAATGGGATCATATAAACAAGGAATCATATAAATGTGTCATAATCATAAAACATTTCAATATTATGGGTCAAGGCTAACTGCCAATCTCGTTTCCCATTTTAGTACAGGTCAAGGCTAACTGCCAATCCCCTTTCACATTGCATATCATGAGACTTATCTTTATCCAATGCATTAGAGATCTATTTGGGCGCACTCATCTCAACATTTTCATGAATATTCTTTCCAAATAAATATTATTTCCATATAAATTTTCTTTCCACATAAATAACCATACATAATCATTTGGTCATAAACATAAGGATACCCATGGAAAGAATTGGGTACCACAATCATGACATAAATTATAACCAATGAGTGTATCATGAAAGTGTCCATAATAGAAAGTTATTAGACCATAAATGTAATTTACTAACGTAAAATAGGAACATAAAATGGTAGGTGATGAAAAATAGAAGTGACAACATATAAGAAATTTATTAGATAAACATTAGCATTAAAACATTTTTTTGCGTTTTTTAAGGAAAATAATATAGTGATTTGAAAATATTAAAGAGAAAAATATTTTATATTAAACTAGAATTAAAAAAATAAGGTGTTCATAATAAAAATACTAATTTAACAAAGACAATGTTGACTTAAAATGGATGATAGAGTGTACATGAGATTAGGTAAAAAATTGGGAAGTTCCTTTAAAAAGAGTGTGCTTGTTGGGAAGTATCGAGGATGGATTCACTTAAAAGAATGTTATTCCCAAAAAGAGATTGAGATATGGATATTGGATCGTGATTATGGAGCATAGAAATATAATTTATAAGTTTTACATTAAAATAAAATACAACTACATATTTGTAAAAATAATGATAGAGAAACCCGAAGGAATAAAGGAAGTTCGGGTAGAATCTATTACGGTTTATCAGCATGGTATTGGGTGTAACTAAGAGGGATTGATGAGAGAGATAAGGTTTTTATCATAACATATAAAAAATTAGGTAATTATGGGGAAGGTGTGAAAACATACTCCATCATTTGGGATTACATATAAAAATCATTGCGTAGAGGAAAATCTTGATTAAGAGCGAAATGAAGAGAAGGCCTTACCTTAAATATTTTGGTGTTATCCACTTGTTATTAAAGACCTGAATAAACAAATTATGATTATTAATTAATAATTAGAGAACCTATTTGATAGAGAAAATATTTTCAATTAATTTATATTGAATATCATTGTTTTAAACCCACAAAATTGTTCCGCTAAGATGAATTGTTTCATTTTTATGATAATGGTGTTATTTTGAGCTGAATAATAAAAATTGGCCATTTTGGATTTTTAACAGTTTTAAATTATTTTGGATGTTTGTCCACAACATTATCTACACTGATTCAAATTGAAAAATTCTTTCTTTTCCAGATTCTACACATACAGGGCTTAATTTACTAGTTTTGGACTAAAATCTGAATCGTCCATACAGAAGCTCAAAAGAAGCTCACAAGTTGGCTCAAGAAAAAAATTTTAGTTCTGCCTAGTTTTGATGTGGGATCCATAACTCACCCACTGTGGGCCCAAAGATTTTGAAATTCAGTGGGTGGATGTGCAAGTAATGTTGGAGAATCTTGTATAAAGGAATAACCGAGTGATTTAGCCGTTTACGGGGTCATTAAATCACCCTAATCCGGAGGATTTCATTTTGGAGAGTCTGACTGTACAGAATAAATTCGCATAGTAAAACGGCCATAACTCTCGGAATACATGTCCCAATCCACTTCGATTTTGAGGGGACACGGCCAAGGGAATTGTGAACAACTTTAAAGAAGGGCTCAACGCGTGAAGATGTAATTTATTAGTGCTACAACGTGTCGACATTCAGGGGTAACATTCTGGCTATAAAAGGAGGAGAGCTCCACCCTCTCAAAGCATCCATTCTTCATCCCATTCCTTCTGGTACACCAAGAAGAAGATCATTTCAGCTTTATTTTTTATTTCTTTTCTTTTTCATATTATTCTAATGCCTTCGTATTCCCCATTCAACTCGATTACCCTTACCATGGTGGGGTATACATTTGGAGTGATTGGAGAAGGGTTGGTTTTCTACATTTTAATTCTCGAGTTCTTGGACGCAATTGAATAAATTTCTTTCTTCTTCGAATTTGTTTACAATTTATTATAGCGGATTTTATTATCAAGTTCGATCATTCTTGAATATTAATTCTGTTATTGATTTTTTCATTGGTAAAATAATCAATATCTCCCTCCTCTAATTTCTGGTTTATATACGATGGAATAAACTAGGAATTAGTGGTGAAGTACTCGACGATCGTCAGTACGTGTAAAAGGTGTAGAGAATTTTCTTGATTGTTTGGGATAAACAAAACCCGATCGGGTATTTCCCATTTAAATTAAGGATATTCAATAGAACTATTTTACACATGGAATGAGATTTGACCAAACCAAGATCTTGGTAAGGTTTTCTCTCACAATAATAATTTCACCAAGAATGTGAAAGGAAACGATTGTGGAAACTCACTTTAATCAACAAAGAAGAAGAGGTTTGAATTAAATTGAACAATGATAACATTAAAATTAGGAAACTGAACCTGACCTAATCAACCTTTTAAATATCATATTTTTTCAATCATTTTAATTTCAAATTTCATTTCAAAAACAAATCATTTTTTAACCCTCGTTTTAAAGTGACAACTCATTTTGTGTGCACTCCTCTTCAAGAGACATCCTAGGTCAACCACTTAACTACATTTTAACTTAGGAAATAATTGTTTTTACACGCCCTACGACGGGCATGTGTCAAACTTGGCGCCATTTCCTGGGAGGTAGTGCAACAAAAAAAACAAAATTGAATGACCCGCACCTCAAAAGAAACATTAATTGAATTTGATCCAGAAATTTAAAGAACATTAACCCAACTAAGAAAAAGAAATCTACCAGAAATCTTTGAAGAAATAGATCTCTCAGATTCAAGTGAAAATCTTAGTGTTCACTCTGAACATGAAATCATGGCTAGAAATCCCAACCCAACCCTGCATGATCTTTGTGCACCACAATTTGCCATTCAAAATAACCAACTAATTGCACCCACTGAACCAAATGATTTTGAATTACGTGTAAATATGATTCCTGTGCTTCCAAAGTTTCATGGTCTTGTAGTAGAAGATCCAAATCGGCACATGCAAGAATTCAGATACGCTTTCTCAAGCTTCAGGCTAAGAGGAGCACTCGAAGACCACTTTCAGTGGAGGGCATTCCCCTTCTCACTTGAAGGAACAGATAAAGAATGGTTGTACAACCTGCAACCAGCGAATATCAGTGATTTGGAAGACCTAAAAAGAAGTTTCATGCAAATATTCTTTCCCACATCGAGGAGCACTTCCATCAAGAAGGAGATTTACATCATACGACAATCAACTGGATAAACCCTCTATAAGTATGGGGGCGCTTCAAGAAGCTATGTTCCAGCTGCCCATATCAAGAAATGGAGGAACACCAATTCCTTGTGTTCTTCTACCAAGGACTTATGGATAATGATCGAAATCTTCTAGATGCCTCATCAGGGGGGTACCTGATTGACAATTCTCCTGTAGATATCAGAATACTAATTGAGAAGATTGCTCAAACCTCACAACAATTTGGACTAAGAGGAATGGGAACCAGGGGGATACATGAGGTAAAAACATCTGATTTATCTACATTGATTGAATCCAAAGTTGATGACCTTGCAAGATTAGTCTGTAAAATGGATGTAACATAAGAAAATGGACAACAAGCTTCAGCTCAGGTATGTGGTTTATGTTATTCTTCCACTCATTGTACTGACCAGTTCCCTGAGATACAGGGGACATAATACTGTGCTGCGGCCTTTCAACCAAGAAAATTCCAAAAAAATCAACTGCAATCCCAACAAGGATATGGGAACCAAAAAAACCAGATGATACCATTTAACCAGCACCCCAGTCAACCTCCTTACCACCAGTAGAAACACCAGAACCCCCCTCACTTCCAACAATCTTATAAACAACCCTTCCAACACCAAAAATCTTTTCAGCCACCACTATTCCAAAGAAAGACATATGAACAACCATCCACCAGTACACAACCTTCTGTGGAACAGCTACAATCCAAGTATGAGGGCCTAGCAGATAAGTTTGACAAGCTAACAGACATAGTGGGAAGTCTTGTTGAAATGATTTCCAAGAATCCAGGTCATCTTCCATCCTAAATACTGCCAAACCCTAAAGAGAATGTTAGTGAAATCATAACAAGAAGTTGAAAAGAAATCCCACCTCCATCCAACCCTGAACATGAAATAATACCACCTATTCTGAGGGAGTGATTCAGAAAGTCTTGTTAGAATCCACCAAGATGAAGAAAATGAAGAGAAGGAGGAGAAGTATAGGCCACAGAATAAGAAACAAGAAACACCAATGCAAAGAAAACAAAGGGAGAAGAAAGAATTACCCCCACCATTTCCAACAATGATGATCGAATCAAAGAAATTGCATGAAGAAGCACTTCAAAAAGAAATTATGGACACCTTCCATAAAGTGGAAATCAATATCCTCCTACTTGAAGCTGTTAAACAAATTCCAAGTTATGCAAATTTTTTGAAAGATATCTTCACCAAAAAGAGAAGGCTTTACGGGAAGGAAAGAATCAACTTGGGAAGAAGTGTCTCAGCCCTTATCACGCCACAGATTCCAACCAAATTTCACGATCCAGTGACGTTTTCCATTCCATGCACCACTGGTTCATTAAATTTCACTAATTCTTTGTGTGATTTAGGTGCTTCAATTAATGTATTGCCTCACTCGGTACACACTTATTTGCAGATGGGAGAATTGAAGCCCACAAGAGTGGTGGTCCAGCTTGCAAACAGATCCAGAGTTTTTCCTGCAGGAGTTTTGGAGGATGTCCTTGTGAAAGTCAAAGATATCTTATTCCTAGCTGACTTCTATGTTATCAATATGGAAGAAGATAGGAGCCCATCACATTCACCCATAATTTTGGGGAGACCATTCTTGAAGACAGCCAAAACCATCATCAATGTCCATGAGGGGACACTCACCATGGAGTTTGGAGAGAGCACGATCCACTTCAATATTTTTTAATCCATGAGGCATCCATCAGATGATCACTCCCTCTTTTCACTTTCCCATAATGTTGGTGTAGAACCAATTTACGAATCAGGTATGCTCTATGAATTCTTAGACTTAAGAGAGACTTCTTCCCTTGAAAATATCATTGAACATGTAGATCCTGAAGATGTTGGAGATTCTGACTTCATGTGGGAGGAAGAGGTAAAATCTGATTTCTTTGATGATTTGTTAAATAATGAGAAAGATGATATGGTTTCTTGTGTGAAGGAGGTCCAAAATTTGGAAATGGAAAACGTCAATTTAGTCTCATCCCTTGATCATCCCCCTAATCTAGAACTAAAACCACCCCCACTGATTTGGAATATGTATACCTTATGGAGGGAGAGAAACTACCAGTGATAATTGCTAATAATCTTTCTAAAACCCATGAAAAATCATTGATTGAGCTATTGAGAGACAATGTCCAGGAATTAGGATGGAGCTTAGGTGATATCCCATGAATTAACCCAAAAATATGCTCACATAGAATTTTTGTTGAGGGAGATTCCAAACCTGTTAGACAGCCCCAAAGGGGACTGAATCCCACCTTGATGGAGGTTGGGAAGAAGGAGATCGAGAAGCTCTTGGAAACTGGGATCATCTATCCCTTTTCAGATTCATAGTGGGTCAACCCAATTCATGTCGTTCCAAAAAAAAACTTGCCTGGCCACTGTGAGGAATGAAAAGAATGAGTTAATCCATATGAGAATTCAAAATAGCTGGAGGGTGTGAATTGATTTTTGGAAATTGAACTAGGTCACTGGAAAAGATCATTTCCCAATCCCTTTCATTGACCAGATGTTAGATTGATTGGCAGGGAGAACTCATTATTGCTTTTTGGATGGATTCTCAGGTTACTTTCAGGAACCCATTGCTCCCGAGGATCAAGAGAAGACGACATTTACATGCCCTTTTGGTACATTTTCATATAAAAGAATCCCATTTGGATTATGTAATTCTCTAGGTACATTTCATAGGTGCATGGTGAGTATATTTTTTGATCACATTGAAAATTTCTTGGACGTTTTCTTAGATGATTTCACAATTTTTGGAGATTCTTTTGATCATTGTTTGAAAAATCTGGAAATTGTTTTGAAAACCATCATTGAAAAAATTCTTTTTTCATATTTTGGAAAATGTCATTTCATGGTTCAAAGATGAATTTTTCTTGGTCATGTCATTTTCCAAAATGGAATTGAAGTGGATAAATCAAAAATTGGAGTGATAAATTCATTACCTTACCCTACTTGTGTGAAACATGTTAGATCATTTTTAGGACATGCAAGATTCTACAGGAGGTTTATCAAAGATTTCAGTAAGATTTCTCTCCCTCTCTCTAGATTACTTTTGAAAGATGCTGATTTTGATTTCAATGGTGCATGTAGGGAATCCTTTGATGAGTTGAAGAAGAGATTGATTTCACCACCCGTGATGCAGCCTCCAAATTGGGAAGAACCATTTGAAATACTTTGTGATGCCTCTAACCAAGCAGTTAGAGTTGTCCTTTCTCAACGAATTGAGGGTAAACCACAAGTCATTTCATATGCCTCGAGAACTTTATATGTGGCCGAATTTAATTATACAACCACGGAAAAAGAGTTCTTTGCAGTTTTTTTTGATTTAGAATGATTTAGATCATATCTTCTTAGAACTAAAATCATTTTGTTTTCTAATCATGCAGCTTTGAGGTACTTGATGAAGAAAGATGATGCTAAACCAAGGTTAGTGAGATTGATGATACTACTGCAGGAATTCAATATAGAAATCAAGGGTATGAAGGGATCTGAGAACAAAGTGGTTGATCACTTAAGTAGACTGCCAAACACTGCTGAAATTGAAGTTCTAGAAAGAGACCCACTGAATTATCAAATTCTATGAGAGTAGTTGTACTTGATTGAAGGAGAAGTGCCTTGGAATGCTGACATAGTCAATTTTCTGGTAACATCTCAGGTCCCATCTCATTTAAATTCTCACAAAATTCAAAAACTAAAAGCTGAATATAGATATTACATTTGGGATGATCCATTCCTTTGAAAGATTTGCAATGATCGAGTTATAAGAAGATGTTTACCTGAAAGTGAAGTTAAATCTGTCTTTGATTTTTGTCACAATTTATCTTGTAGAGGCCACTTTGGACCTCAGAGGATAGCAAGGAAGGTTTTAGAATTTGGAATTTATTGGACCACCATTTTTAAAGATGCTCATGAATTTTGCAAAATATGTGAAAAATGCCAGTTTTCAGGAAATATTTCAAAGAGACAAGAAATGTTCCAAATGCCATTGATTTTTTGTGAAATTTTTGAAGTTTGGGGGATAGATTTTATGGGACCCTTCCCGATGTCATTTAGAAATTCTTATATCTTGCTTGTAGTTGATTATGTTTCCAAATGGGTGGAAGCAAAAGCAACCAGAACTGACGATGCGAAAGTTGTTTGGGATTTTGTCAGGTCTAACATATTTTGTAGGTTTGGAGTGCCCAGAGCAATCATCAGTGATCAAGGGACTCAATTCTACAATTTTAGAATTGAGACATTGCTGAAGAATTATGGGGTGCATCATAAAACATCAACTCCCTATCATCCACAGACTAACGGGAAAGCTGATGTTTCAAACAGGAAATCAAGGGAATTTTGGAAAAGACAGTTAATCCAAATAGGAAGGATTGGATCCAAAGGTTGGATGATACCTTATGGTCTTATAGGAAATCCTACAAAACCCCGATTGGAGTGAGTCCATATAGGCTGATTTATGGGAAAAGTTTCCACCTACCTGTGGAATTGGAGCATAAGGCGTCTTGGGCTGTGAGGAAAATGAATTTGGACCTTGAAAGTGCTGGGAAGGAGAGAAGATTGAAGTTGCAACAGCTGGATGAAATAAGAAGGGAAGCATTTGAAAATTCAAGGATTTACAAAGAAAGAACAAGAGTGGGCCATGACAAGCTGATCCAACCAAAAGACTTCTCTCCTGGAGACAAAGTGTTATTATTCAACTCAAGACTCAAGCTGATGCTAGGTAAACTTCGTTCTAGATGGGATGGTCCATTTAAAGTTACTCATGTATATCCTTTTGGTGCTGTGCATATTATGAAGGATGGAGAGAATGATCAATTCACTGTGAATAGACATAGGTTGAAGAAATTCCTTGGGACCCTGCCATCAGATCCAGTGTAGGAGATCACGCTCCTCCAACCTATTTAACAATAAGATCCATCAGGTTGTACCTATCTTTCACACTTTCATGATGTTGTGATTAATTTGAAAATTTTCTTACATGTTAAATCCACTTAAATATATCGAGGACACTTCATCATTTAAGTGTGGGGGGGGGGAACCTTTTTAGTATAGGATTTTTATTTGATGTTTGTTTTCAAAAAAATAAAAAAATAAAAAAATTTGTGTTTTCAAATTTTTGTGTGATTATTTTTCAATTTTTGGTGTGTTTCTAAAACTTTTGAGCTGAAAAGATTATCAATACCATTTTTGAAACCCATGTCAATGAAAGAACCAATATACTTCATGAAACCAAGCTTAAATGAATGCTGAAATGAATTTGTTTCAAGTTCAATTTTTTGGAATTTCATGAAAAGTACACTAATTTTTGAATCTCATGCCATATTTCACTGTCTATATCTTTGAAATAACTTTCATGTGAGGCGTCTGAACCATTTTTTCATATTCTTTTCATTCACCTCATTTCCTGAGAGAACCAGACCATGCTTGCTTTAACCATAATTTGATTTATTCCTTTCAAAACTTGAGGGTTGGGGTATGTGTGTTTTAAATGATTGAGGCATTTATTTGGTTTGAAGCCCCCTTTTCAAAATAATCCATTTCATTATGGACCACCTTTACATTTATCCTTCATTTTAACCCCTAGTAGTCATGAATTTCCTGTTAGGTTAGCCACATTACAAGCCAATTTTCCCTATCCTACATGCTCTTGTAGTAAAAATGCATGATCTAGTTGACCTTAAGTGTGGGAGAAGATGTCTGGTGGTGTACAACCTCATTTGGTTATACTTTTGGTGGAAAATAAATTGTGGAAGAGATGTGTGTGATGCTGAAAAATTATTATGTTGAAAGTTGTGCCTTTTCTAGAGCTTTTATAACAAGAGAATTTGTGCCTTTCTGGAGCTTCCAATGTAAAAAGAAAGTTGTGCCTATCTGGAGAATTAAAAAAATCATGTTTGAAAAGATTAAAGTGTTTTCTAATGAGATGATTGAATGATAATGGATCCAATTTTCAACAAATTGGAAGTGAAGGAAGCCATATTTGAGTGAAAATTAGAATCTTGCAATTTTGCTTCAATAAGAGCCAAGCATTCCTTTTTTCGGCCTCAGAAATTATAACATCTAAATCCTACCAACCAGATGCCACAGAACAACCCTTCAAAGTCCTCATGAGAAACACATGTCCTTGACTCACATCGGGTGGAGAAGTAGAAATTTATCAATCCTATGGTGACTCTTGTGTGAGTTTGGATGAGAAAAGCTTTGTTCAGCATTTAAATTTGTGAGATAAAAGAAAATTAATGTGAGGTAGGTGTTTTGTGTGCATGGGATAAGAAAGGAAGTGGAAATATATTAAAATCTTAAATGGATAAATTGAAATAACTATTTTTGATGAGGCATGATATCTTTTTGCTTCTTGAAATTGATTTGATAGATCTCATTGATATGTGTTTTGGATTTGATTTGATTTAATTTTTACTTGTCCAGGAGTCCAAGTGCTAAGTGTGGGGGAATTGATTGAGAAAATATTTTCAATTAATTTATATTGAATATCATTTTTTTAAACCCACAAAATTGTTCCTCTAAGATGAATTGTTTCATTTTTATGATAATGGTGTTATTTTGAGCAGAATAGTAAAAATTGGCCATTTTGGATTTTTAGCAATTTTAAATTATTCTGGATGTTTGTCCATAACATTATCTACACTGATACAAATTGAAAAATTCGTTCTTTTCCAGATTCTACACATACAGGGCTTAATTTACTAGTTTTGGACTAAAATCTGAATCGTCCATACGGAAGCTCAAAAGAAGCTCACAAAGTGGCTCAAGAAAACTGTTTTCAGTTCTACCTAGTTTTGATGTGGGATCCATAACTCATCCACTGTGGGCCCAAAGCTTGTGAAATTCGATGGGTGGACGCACAAGGAGTGTTAGAGAATCTTGTATGAAGGAAGCACCGAGTGAATTGGCCGTTTATGGGGTCATTAAATCACCATAATCCGGAGGATTTCCTTTTGTAGAGTCTGACTGTACAGAATAAATTCGCATAGTAAAAGGGCCATAACTCTAGAAATACATGTCCAAATCCGCTGACATTTTTAGGGGACACGGACAAGGGAAGTAGGAACAACATTCAAGAAGTCCTCAACACGTGAAGATGTCATTTAATGGTGCTACAACGCATCCAAATTCGGGGGTAACATTCTGGCTATAAAAGGAGGAGAGCTCCACCCTCTGAAAGCATCCATTCTCCATCCCATTCCTTCTGGGACACCAAGAAGAAAATCTTTTCAGATTTATTTTTTATTTCATTTCTTTTTCATAGTATTGTAATGCCTTCGTATTTCCCATTCAACTCGATTACCCTTACCATGGTGGGGTAAACATTTGGAGTGATTGGGGAAGGGTTGGTTTTCTACATTGTAATGCTCAAGTTCTTGGACGCAATTGAATAAATTTCTTTCTTATTCAAAGTTATTTTCAATTTATTATAGAGGATTTTATTATCAAGATCTATTTTTCTTGAATATTAATTCTGTTATTTATTTTTGCCTTGGTAAAATAATCAATATCTCCCTCCTCTAATTTCTGGTTTATATACGATGGAATAAACCAGGAATTAGTGGTGAAGTACTCGATGATCGTCAGTATGTGTAACAGGAGTAGTGAATGTTCTTGATTGTTTGGGATAAACAAAACCCGATCGGGTATTGCCCATTTAAATTAATGATATTCAATACAACTATTTTACACATGGAATGAGAGTTTACCAAACCAAGATCTTGGTAAGGTTTTCTCTCACAATAATAATTTCACCAAGGAATTGAAAGGAAACGATTGTGGAAACTCACATTAATCAACAAACAAGAAGAGGTTTGAATTAAATTGAACAAGGATAGCATTACAATTAATAAATCGACCCTGACCTAATCACCCTTTTATATATCATAGTTTTTCAATCATTTTAATTTCAAATTTCATTTCAAAAACAAAACATTTTTCTACTCTCGTTTTAAAGTGACAACTCGTTTTGTGTGCACTCCACTTCTGGAGATATCCAAGGTCAACCACTTAACAACATTTTAACTTCGTAAATAATTGTTTTCCCACGCCCTATGATAGGTGTGCGTCAAACTTGGTGCCATTGCCAGGGAGGCAGTGTAACAAAAAAAACAAAATTGAATGACCCGCACCTCAAAAGAACCATTATTTGAATTTGATCCAGAAATTGAAAGAACATTAACCCAACTAAGATAAAGAAATCTACTAGAAATATTTGAAGAAATAGATCTCTCATATTAAAGTGAAACTCTTAGTGTTCACTCTGAACCTGAAATCATGGCTAGAAATCCCAACCAAACCCTGCGTGATCTATGTGCACCACAATTTTCCATTCAAAATAACCAACTAATTGCACCCACTGAACCAAATGATTTTGAATTACGTGTAAATATGATTCTTGTGCTTCCAAAGTTTCATGGTCTTGCAGGAGAAGATCCAAATCGGCACATACAAGAATTCAGATACACTTGCTCAAGCTTTAGGCCAAGAGGAGCACCCGAAGACCAATTTCAGTGGAGTGCATTCCCCTTCTCACTTGAAGGAATAGCTAAAGAATGGTTGTACAACCTGCAACCAGGGGAGATCAGTGATTGGGAAGACCTAAAAATAAGTTTCATGCAAAGATTATTTCCCACATCGAGGAGCACTGCCATCAAGTAGGAGATTTACATCATACGGCAATCAACTGGAGAAACCATTTATGAGTACTGTGAGCGCTTCAAGAAGCTATGTTCCAGCTGCCCACATCAAGAAATGGAGGAACACCAATTCCTTGTGTTCTTCTACCAAGGACATATGGATAATGATCGAAATCTTCTAAATGCCTCATCAGCGGGGTCCCTGATTGACAAGTCTCCTGCAGATATCAGAATACTAATTGAGAAGATTTCTCAAAACTCGCAACAATTTGGACTAAGAGGAATGGGAACCAGGGGGATATATGAGGTAAAAACATCTGATTCATCTACATTGATTGAAACCAAAGTTTATGACCTTGCAAGATTAGTCCGTCAAATGGCTGTAACACAAGCAAATAGATAACAATCTTCAGCTCAGGTATGTGTTTTATGTTATTCTTCCACTCATTATACTGACCAGTTCCCTGAGATACAGGGGACAAAATACTGTGTTGCGGACTTTCAACCAAGACAATTCCAACAAAATCAACTGCAATCCCAAAAAGGATATGGGAACCAACAAAACCAGATGAGACCATTTAACCAGCACCACATTCAACCTATTTACCACCAGCAGCAATTCTAGAACCCCCCCTCCCTTCCAAAAATCTTATAAATAGCCCTTCCAACACCAACAATATTTTCATCCACCACCATTCCAAAGAAAGACATATGAACAAACATCCACCAGCACACAACCTTCTGTGGAACAGCTACAATCCAAGTGTGAGGGCCTAGAAGATAAGGTTGACAAGCTAGCAGACACAGTGGGAAGTCTTGTTGAAATAATGTCCAAGAATCTAGGGAAGCTTCCATCCCAAACAGTGCCAAATCCTAAAGAGAATGTTAGTGTAATAAAAACAAGAAGTGGAAAAGAAATCCCACCTCCATCCAACCCTGAACCGGAAATAATTCCACCTATTCTGAGGGAGAATGATTCAGAAAGTCTTGTGATAATCCACCAAGAAGATGAAAAGGAAGATAAGGAGGAGAAGGATAGGCCACAAAATAAGAAACAAGAAACACCAATGCAAAGAAAAAAAGGGAGAAGAAAGAATTACCCCCACCATTTCCAACAAGGATGATCGAATCAAAGAAATTGCCTGAAGAAGCACTTCAAAATGAAATTCTGGAAACCTTCCAGAATGTTTAAATAAATATCCCCCTACATGAAGCTGTTAAACAAATTCCAAGGTATGAAAAAATTTTGAAAGATTTTTGCACCAAAAAGAGAAGGCTTCATGGGAATAAAAGAATTAACTTGGGAAGAAGTGTCTCAGTCCTTATCACGCCACAGATTCCATGAAAATTTCAATATCCAGGGACGTTTTCCATTCCATGCACCATTGGTTCATTAAATTTCACTAATTCTTTGTGTGATTTAGGTGCTTTAATTAATGTATTGCCTCACTCGGTATACACTTCTTTGCAGATGGGAGAATTGAAGCCCCCAAGAGTGGTGGTCCATGTTGCAAACAGATCCACATTTTTTCCTGCAGGTGTTTTGGAGGATGTCCTTTTGAAAGTCAAAGATCTCTTATTCCCAGCTGACTTCTACGTGCTCAATATGGAAGAAGATAGGCGCCCATCACATTCACCCATCATTTTTGGGAGACCATTCTTGAAGACATCCAAAACCGTCATCAATGTCCATGAGGGTACACTCACCATGGAGTTTGGAGAGGGCATGGTCCACTTCAATATTTTTGAATCCATGATGCATCCATCAGATGATCACTCCCACTTTTCGCTTTCCCATGAAGTTGGTGCAGAACCAATTGAAGAATAAGGTATGCTCTATGAATTCTTAGATTTAAGAGAGACTTCTTCCCTTGAAAATATCATTGAACATGTGGATCCTGAAGATGTTGGAGATTCTGAATTCATGTGGGAGGAAGAGGTAAAATCTAATTTCTTTGATGATTTTTTAAATAATGAGAATGATTATATGGTTTCTTGTGTGCAGGAGGTCCAAAATTTGGAAATGGAAAACGTCAATTTAGTCTCATCCCTTGAGTATCCCCCTAATCTAGAACTCAAACCACTCCCCACTGATTTGAAGTATGTATACCATAGGGAGGGAGAGAAACTACCAGTGATAATTGCTAATAATCTTTCTAAACCCCAAGAAAAATCATTGATTGAGCTATTGAGAGAGAATTTCCAGGAAATAGGATGGATCTTAGGTGATATCCCATGAATTAACCAAAAATATGCTCACATAAAGTTTTTGTTAAGGGAGATTCCAAACCTGTTAGACAGCCCCAAATGTGACTGAATCCCACCTTGATGGAGGTTGTGAAGAAGGAGATTGAGAAGCTCTTGGAATCTGGGATCATCTATCCCATTTCAGATTCGCAGTGGGTCATCCCTATTCATGTCGTTCCAAAAAAAACTGGCCTGACCACTATGAGGAATAAAAATAATGAGTTAATCCCTATGAGAATTCAAAGCAGCTGGAGAGTGTGCAATGATTTTAGGAAATTGAACCAGGTCGCTAGAAATGATCATTTCCCCATCCCTTTCATTGACTAGATGTTATAAAGATTGGCAGGGAGAACTCATTATTGCTTTTTGGATGGATTCTCAGGTTACTTCCTGGTACCCATTGCTCACAAGGATCAAGAGAAGATGACATTTACATGCCCTTTTGGTACTTCTTCACATAAATGAATTCCATTTGGATTATGTAATTCTCCAGGTACATTTCAGAGGTGCATGGTGAGTATATTTTCTGATCACATTGAAAATTTCTTGGAAGTTTTCTTAGATGATTTCACAGTTTTTGGAGATTCTTTTGATCATTGCTTGAAAAATCTGGAAAAAGTTTTGAAAACCTGCATTGAAAAAAATATTGTTTTAAATTTTGAAAAATTTCATTTCATGGTTCAAAGAGGAATTGTGATTGGTCATGTAATTTCCTAAAATGGAATTGAAGTGGATAAATCAAAAATTGAAGTGATAAATTCATTACCTTACCCTACTTGTGTTGAACATGTTAGATCATTTTTAGGACATGCCGGATTCTACAGGAGGTTTATCAAATATTTTAGTAAGATTTCTCTCCCTCTCTCTAGATTACTTTTGAAAGATGCTGATTTTGATTTCAATGGTGCATGTAGGGAATCCTTTGATGAGTTGAAGAAGAGATTGATTTCACCACCCGTGATGCAGCCTCCAAATTAGGAAGAACCATTTGAAATACTTTGTGATGCCTCTAACCAAGAAGTTGGAGCAGTCCTTTCTCAATGAATAGAGGGCAGGCCACAAGTCATTTCATATGCCTCGAGAACTTTAGATGTGGCCCAACTCAATTATAAAACCACGGAAAAAGAGTTATTTGCAGTTTTTTTGCTTTAGAACGATTTAGATCATATTTTCTTGGAACTAAAATCACTGTGTTTTCTGATCATGCAGCTTTGAGGTACTTGATGAAGAAAGATGATGCTAAACCAAGGTTAGTGAGATGGATGATACCGCTACAGGAATTCAATATAGAAATCAAGGATAAGAAGGGATCTAAGAACCAAGTGTCTGATCACTTAAGTAGACTGCCAAACACTGCTAAAATTGAATTTCCAGAAAGAAACCCACTGAATGATCAAATTTCAGGAGAGCATTTGTTCTTGATTGAAGGAGAAGTGCCTTGGTATGCTGCCATAGTCAATTTTTTGGTAACAGGTTAGGTCCCATATCATTTCAATTGTCACCAAATTCAAAAACTAAAAGCTGAATCAAGATATTACATTTGGGATGATCCATTCCTTTGGAAGATTTGAAATGATCAAGTTATAAGAAGATGTTTACCTAAAAGTGAAGTTAAATCTGTCTTTGATTTTTGTCACACTTTAGCTTGTGGAGGCCACTTTGGACCTCCGAGGAAAACAAGGAAGGTTTTAGAATCTGGAATTTATTGGCCCACCATTTTCAAAGATGCTCAGGAATTTTGCAAAATATGTGAAAAATGTCAGTTTTCAGGAATTATTTCAAATAGACAAGAAATTCCCCAAATGCCATTGAATTTTTGTGGCATTTTTGAATTTTGAGGGATATATTTTATGGGACCTTTCCTGATGTCATTTGGAAATTCTTATATCTTGCTTGTAGTTGATTATGTTTCCAAATGGGTGGAAGCAAAAGCAACCAGAATTGACGATGCTAAACTTGGTTGTGATTTTGTCAGGTCTAACATATTTTGTAGGTTTGGAGTGCCCAGAGCAATCATAAGTGGTCAAGGAACTCACTTCGGCAATTTTAGAATGGAGACATTGCTGAAGAAGAATGGGGTGCATCATAAAACATTAACTCCCTATCATCCACAGACTAACGGGCAAGCTGATGTTTCAAACAGGGAAATCAATGGAATTTTGGAAAAGACCGTTAATCCAAACAGGAAGGATTAAAGCCAAAGGTTAGATGATACCTTATGGGATTATAGGACAACCTACAAATCCCCGATTGGAATGAGTCCATATAGGCTGATTTATGGGAAAAGTTTCCACCTACCTGTGGAATTAGAGGATAAGGCATATTGGGTTTTGAGGAAAATGAATTTGGACCTTAAAAGTGCTAGGAAGGAGAGAAGATTGAAGTTGCAAGAGCTGGATGAAATAAGCAGGGAATCATTTGAAAATTCAAGTATTTACAATGAAGGAACAAGAGTGTCCCATGACAAGCTGCTCCAACCAAAAGACTTCTCTCCTGGAGACAAAGTGTTATTATTCAACTCAAGACTCAAGCTGATGCCAGGTAAGCTTCGTTCCAGATGGGACGATCCATTTATAGTTACTCATGTATATCCTTTTGGTGCTGTGCAGATTATGAAGGATGGAGGAAAGGATCAATTAACTCTGAATGGACATAGGTTGAAGAAATTCCTTGGGACCCTGCCATTAGATCCAGTGGAGGAGATCACGCTCCTCCAACCTATTTATCAATAAGATCTATCAGGTTGTACCTCTCTTCCACAATTTCTTAATGTTGTGATTAATTTAAAAATTGGATTACATGTTAAATCCACTTAAATGTATCGAGGACACTGCATCATTTATGTGTGGGTGAGGGAACCTTTGTAGTATAGGATTTTTATTTGATGTTTGTTTTCAAAAATAAAAAAAAATAAAAAATTGTGTGTTTTAAAATTTTTGTGTGTTTATTTTTCAATTTTTGGTGTTTTTCTGAAACATTTGAGCTGAAAATATTATCAATACCATTTTTGAAACCCATGTCAATGAGTGAACCATTATATTTCATGAAACCGAGCTTAAATGAATGCTGAAATGAATTTGTTTCAAGTTCAATTTTTTGGAATTTCATGAAAAGTACACTGATTTTTGAATCTCATGACATATTTCACTGTCTATATATTTTAAATAACTTTCTTGTGAGGGTTCTAAACCATTTTTTCGTATTCTTTTCATTCACCTCATTTCTTGAGAGAACCAGACCATGCTTGCTTTAACCAGAATTTGATTTATTCCTTTGAAAACTTGAGGGTTGGGGTACGTGTGTTTTAAATGATTGAGGCATTTATTTGGTTCAAAGCCCCCTTTTCAAAATAATCCTTTTCATTATGGCCCACCTTTACATTTATCCTTCATTTTAACCCCTAGTATCCATGAATTGCCTGTTAGGTTAGCCACATTACAAGCCAATTTTCCCTATCCTACATGCTCTTGTAGTAAAAACGCATGATCCAGTTGAACTTAAGTGTGGGAGAAGATTTCTGGTGGTGTACTACCTCATTTGGTTATACATTGGGAGGAAAATAAATTGTGTAAGAGATGTGTGTGATGCTGAAAAATTATTTTGTTGAAAGCTGTGCCTTTTCTGGAGCTTTTATGACAAGAGAAGTTGTGCCTTTCTGGAGCTTCCAATTTAAAAAGAAAGTGGTGCGTATCTGGATAATTAAAAAAATCATGTTTGAAAAGATTGAAATGTTTGCTGGTGAGCTTATTGAATGATGATGGAGCCTATTTTCAACAAATGGGATGTGAAGGAAACCATATTTGAGTGAAAATTAGAATCTTGCAATTTTGCTTCAATAAGAGCCAAGCCTTCCTTTTTTCGGCCTCAGAACTTTTAACATCTAAATCCTACCAACCAGAAGCCACAGAACAACCCTAAAAAGTCCTCATGAGAAACACATGTCCTTCACTCACATCGGGTGGAGAAGTAGGAATTTATCAAGCCTATGGTGACTCTTGTGTGAGTTTGGATGAGAAAGGCCTTGTTCAGCATTTAAATTTGTGAAATAAAAGAAAATTAATGTGAGGTAGCTGTTTTGTGTACATGGGATAAGAAATGAAGTGGAAATATATTAAAATATAAAATGGATAACTTGAAATAACTATTTTTGATGATCCATGATATCTTTTTGTTTCTTGAAATTGATTTCATAGATCTCATTGGTATGTGTTTTGGATTTGACTTGATTTATTTTTTACTTGTCCAGGAGTCCAAGTGCTAAGTGTGGGGGAATTGATAGAGAAAATATTTTCAATTAATTTATATTGAATATAATTTTTTTAAACCCAAAAAATTGTTCCTCCAAGATGAATTGTTTAATTTTTATGATAATTGTGTTATTTTGAGCTGAATAGTAAAAATTGGCCATTTTGGATTTTTAACAGTTTTAAATTATTTCGGTAGTTTGGTGATAACATTTTCTACACTGATCCAAATTGAAAAATTATTTGTTTTCCAAATTCTATAAATCCAGGTCTTCATTTACTATTTTTGGACTAAAATCTGAATCGTCCATACGGAAGCTCAAAATAAGCTCACAATTTTGATGAAGAAAACTGTTTTCAGTTCTGCCTAGTTTTGATGTGGGATCCCTAAATCATCCACCGTGGGACCAAAGCTTGTGAAATATGGTGGGTGGATGCGCAAGGAGTTTTGGAGAAGCTTTTATGAAGGAATCACTGAGTGAATTGGCCGTTTATGGGGTCATTAAATCACCCTAATCTGGAGGATTTCGTTTTAGAAAGTCTGACTATACAGAATACATTGTCATAGTAAAACAGCCATAACTCTCGGAATACATGTCCAATGCCTATGATATTTTGAGGGGAAATGGAAATGGAAATTATGAACAACATTAAATAAGGTCTCAATGCATTAATAAGTCTTTTAATGGGTCTAGGACGCATCTACAATTAGGGAAAACATTCTGGCTATAAAAGGAGGAGAGCTCCACCCTCTCAAAGCATCCATTCTCCATCCCATTCCTTCTGGGACACCAAGAAGATTTTTTGGTCTTTAATTTTTATTTATTTTCTTTTTCATAGTATTGAAATGCCTTCGTATTCCACATTCAACTCGATTAACTTTACCATGGTGGGGTAAACATTTGGAGTGATTAGGGAAGGGTTGGTTTTCTACTTTGTAATGCTTGAGTTCTTGGACGCAATTGAATAAATTTCTTTCTTCTTCAAAGTTATTTTTAATTTATTATAGCGGATTTTATTATCAAGTTCGATCGTTCTTGAATATTAATTCTGTCATTGATTTTTTCCTTGGTAAAATAATCAATATCTCCCTCCTCTAGTTTCTGGTTTATGTACGATGGAATAAACCAGGAATTAGTGGTGAAGTACTCGACGATCGTCAGTACGTGTAAAAGGTGTAGTGAATGTTCTTGATTGTTTGGGATAAACAAAACCTGATCGAGTATTGCCCATTTAAATTATGGATATTCAATACAACTATTTTACACATGGAAGGAGATTTGACCAAACCATGAACTTGGTAAAGTTTTCTCTCACGATAATAATTTCACCAAGGAAGTGAAAGGAAACGATTGTGGAAACTCACTTTAATTAACAAAGAAGAAGCGGTTTGAATTAAATTGAACAAGGATAGCATTACAATTAGGAAACCGACCCTGACCTAATCACCCTATTAAATATCATAGTTTTTCAATCATTTTAATTTAATATTTCATTTTAAAAAAACATTTTTTTACCATCGTTTTAAAGTGACAACTCGTTTTGTGTGCACTACTCTTCAGTAAACATCCTAGGTCAACCACTTATCTACATTTTAACTTAGGAAATAATTGTTTTTCCACACCCCATAATAGCCGTGCATCACTATTATATATGTAATTTATTTATTATAACCCTTTTCAGTTCATTCAAGTTCTTCTTTATTAGTTATAAGGTATAATTTCATTTTCTGGCTTGTTTGTTTACATGGTTTTAAAAGATAGGTTCACTTAAATTAAAGTTTAAGTAGACATAAAATATGGAAATGGTGGTCTAGAAACGAATTTATATGATATTAGTGCACATCTAAGAGAATAAATTTTTTTAAATTTAATTTTGTTACTTAGATTGAAGTTGAACTATTATATAAAACCATAATGACAACCATTTTTGTTAATTAGCGGGTTTGATTACAAAGAACACTTTTTAATTTATAACTTAACAACATTTGTAAAAAAATATTAAAGAATAAAAATATAATATATTAAATATATATAATCTGGTTCAACTATAACAAAAATGGTTTCATGACCAAATCAATAGATGATAATAGAAATTGATAAACCATTGTCCTTGAATGTGGTAAATTGGCACATCTCAAATTATGCTTTCATTTCTTTCAAAAAAAAGGTGATTAAAGGATAAAAGATAATGAGTTGTCCCATTAGAAAAATAGTATTTTAGTACAAGTATGCTACTACATTTATCATACCATTTGTGTGAAGGGAGGTGAGGAGAGAAACAAAAATTAAAAGAACCTAAAAGAAATAAAGGAATTGGAAAGAGGAATTTACCTCTTGAGACTTCCTCCATTGAGAACCTATTAAGGGGAGAGGTTTTCGCATTTTGAAGAGGTTAGGAGATTTTAGACTTGGGGAGGATTTTGGGGAGAGATTTGGGTAGAATATTGGCAAGGAACAAGGCTTGAGAGGAGTTGAGAGAAGTGGGAGTGAGGGGGTTTTTTATTGGAGGAGGGAAGGTATTTCTCAATATAATATTCATTAATTTATTAATTCCCCACAAGACAAAAAATAGTGAGTCTTACATGACCAAGAATAGTAAATAGGTCATGTTAATTGGAACCAAGGGTGGTGACATCAGCCATGATTCTAGGAATAGTCTATTTAGCTTATAATGTATATATACTGTAAATTTCCATATTTTACTATTCATCGAAAAATTAATATATTTTAGGAAAATCCTAGAAATTTACCGTAACCATTTTTCAATGTGTTGAATCCAAAAAATGAAGTCCATTTTTCAAAAATAATTTTCTAAATATGAATATTTTAATATTTAATTAAATCATAATTTATTATCAAAAACTAGTTTTAAGACATTCATGTACTTATTCTAAAGTATAGGTATATTGTACTTTCACTTCAATGTTGTTTATATGTTATCATAGGTAAGGTTACTATTCATTAGGATATATCACTATTCATATGGGTATGTTGCTATTCATAAGGGTATGTTACTATTCACTATAAATTATGTTTTTCTTATCAGACTACAAAAAACATACTGATCACAACTGTTTATGTTAGATTTTTGAAATTCCAGACACAGAAGTGACAAACTTATGTTTAAAGGTCCCTTAGCACTTAGTAGTTCATTATGTTTTGTTTTCATGTCATTTTATGAAATATTTATAAGAATGGAATTTCCATTGAAAAACATTGGGTCGTTACATTCTTCCCCCCTTAAGAAATGTCACCCTCGAATCTCACTTTACATTCTAAGACCAAAAAAGGTGTTGGTACTTTTACATCATTGGTTCCTCCACTTCCCAAGTGGCCTCTTCGTACTTATGGTTTCACCATGGTACCTTGACCACATGAGTAGTCTTGTTGCGTAGAACTTTGTCTCTACAATACATGATCTTCACCGGCTGCTCCTCATAAGAGAGATCATCCTCTAACTGTACCACCTATGAAGAAAGTACATTTGAAGGGTCTCATATATACTTTCTTAGGAGAGATACATTAAAGACGTCATGTGCTTTAGACGTGGTAGATGGAAGTTCCAATCGATAGGCCACAACTCCAACTTGATCAAGGATCTTGAAGGGGCCTATGTACCTCAGACATAATTTCCCTTTCGTTCCAAACCTCATGACCTTCTTCCACGAAGATATTCATAGAAATACCATGTCCCCGACATTTAACTCAAGGTCTCGTCAATGGTTATCTATATAACTATTATGTCAAATCTGGGCTGCATTGATTTACTTCTGAATAGTTTTCACCTTCTCCACCATTTCGTAGACTATTTTAGGTCCTATAAGCTTACTCTCACTGACATCATCCCGAAACACAAGTGTTCTGTACCATTTCCCATATAGGGCTTCATATGGTGCCATTCAGATGCTCGAGTGGAATCTATTGTTGTTAGAAAATTCAACCAGTGGAAGATGTTAGTCCCATACTCCTTTGAACTCCATAGAACATGATCTCAACATGTCTTCTAGTGTCTGAATAGTTTTCTAAAATTGGCCATCTGTTTGAGGATGATAGGCCCTACAAAAGTTGAGTTCAGTTCTTAGAGCATATTGGATTATTTTCCAGAACATCGAGGTGAATCTCGGTTCACGATTGGATACAATAGATAGTGGTACTCCATACAGCCTTACTACTTCTTTGATGTAAATCCATGCAAGTTGATCCAATGAGAATCCCTCTCGAACCGCAATGAAGTGAGTTTTCTTTATAAGACGATCCATAATGACCCATATGGAATTATTTCCACTAGATGTCCTTAGATGTCTAAACACAAATTCTATTGTAATGTTCTCCCACTTTCATGCTGGTATGGGTAGTGGGTGAATCATCCGCTTAGACTTTTTCCACTCATCCTTCACTTGCTGATATTCTAGGAACTTAGAGGTTTATTCAGAAATCTCCTTTTTCATATTGTCCCCCAAAAGTTTTCTTGGGGATCTCGAGACATCTTTGTGCTCCCTTAGTGGATGTATAAGGTCAAGCTATGTGCATAATTCAATAGCTCCTTATTTATCTCTATATCGGTTGGTATACATAATCATGTCCTGAATCTTACACCTTCTTCCTCCTCAATTCTGAAATCGGTGGATTTCCCATTTTTGATAGCTTTCACTCTTTTCTGAATTCTTACATCTTTTCTTTGAGCATCCTTTATTTTCTCTAAGAGGGATGCTTAAGCAATCATTTGAGAAAGGATTGATGATGCTCCTCGCTTAATTATTCCCATTTCAGTCCTTTGAAAATCTAAAATGATCGGATCCTTTTCAATTCTCATCGATGATAAAGATGTAGGATCATTCCTACTTATAGCATCTACTAACT
Source organism: Viscum album (assembly GCA_963277665.1). Lineage (NCBI taxonomy): Eukaryota > Viridiplantae > Streptophyta > Magnoliopsida > Santalales > Viscaceae > Viscum > Viscum album. The sequence goes on from OY728158.1 coordinate 1,678,888,956, forward strand.
TGTTTGCCTTACCAGGATGGTAGTGGACTGAGAGGTCATAATCCTTGAAGATCTCTATCCATCTTTGCTGGTGCATATTATGCTCTTTCTGAATGAATATATATTTGAGACTCTTTTGGTCAGTATATATCTCACATTTCTTCCCATAGAGATAATACTTGTATATTTTCAAGGTAAATATCACAGTTTCCAACTCCATATTAGGCATGGGATAGTTTTTCTCATGGATTTTTAGCTTCTGAGAGGCCTAGGCTATCACTTTATTATTTTTCATTAGCACAAAACCTATGCCTTTCTTAGAAGAATCAGTATACACCACAAATATTTCTACACTTGTAGGGAGTGTGAGTATTGGCACAGTGATAAGCCTCTTTTTCAACTCCTTGAAACAGTCTTCACATTCCTGTGTCCAAACAAACTTTACCCCCTTCCGTGTCAGCTTGGTCATTGGGTTTGAAAAACATGAAATTGTTTTCACAAATCATCGATAATACCGAGATAGACCAAAAAAGATAAGGATCTCTATTATATATGTTGTCATGGGCAACTCTTCGATTGCCTTTGTCTTGGAAGGGTCCGCAGATATCCCTTTGCTAGTGATAACATGCCCCAAAAATGATATTTCCTCAATACAGAACTTGCATTTACTATACTTGGAATAAAACTTCTCCCTTCACAAAGTCATTAACACAGTTTTCAAATGCTCCTCACATTCCTCCTTTCTCTTGGAGTATATCATAATATCATCAATAAAGACTACCAAAAAAAATTCATGGAAATATCTAAGGACTCTATTCATTAAATCAATGAAAATTGTTGGAGCATTAGCGAGTCTTAAGGGAATCAGTATGAACTCATAGTGTCTATACCTCGTTCAAAAGGTAGTCTTGGGAATATCTTCCTTCCCCACCCTTAGTTGGTGATATCCAGACTGAAGGTCCATGATAGAGAAATAATAGTCCCCCCAAAGATGATTGAACAAGTCATCTATCCATGGTAGGGGATACTTGTTCTTTATCATGATTTTTTGAGAAAAAGATAATAAATGCAGAGGTGCATTGATCCATCCTTCTTCTTGACTAAGAGGAATAGCACACCACACAGTGAAGCACTTGGGTGTATAAAACACTTCTATGTATTCTCCTGTAACTAATTCTTTAGCTCTTCCAGCTCTATAGTGGCCATTCTATAAGGAGTCTTTGAGATAGTTTGAGATCATGGGATAAGTTAAATTGAGAACTCAACCACTCGGTCAGGAGTAAGACTAGGAAAGTCTTCAGGGAATACCTCAGTTTAATCCCTCATAATGGGAATGTCCTCAATCATGATTCTCTCCTTTGTCTCAATCATTTGAGCAAGATATTCTTACTCATAAGGAAAAAATATTCAAACTTCATACGATGATCTTAAAGGTGATTCATCTTCCTCCTTACACTTGTATAGAATTGAAGGATTCTTTGGGATGTGAAGAGTGATCTCCCTTTCATGATAGTTGATGTTGTCTTTGTATAAAGACAGCCAATCCATGCCCAATATAGTGTCGAACTCCACTAAAATAAATACAATGAGATTTTATAGGATGTTCAGTCCACAACCATTAACCAGGGAGGAGTTATAAATCATGGATGCAATAATTTCACCATTTTTTGTTCTCATAGATTACTTTTCCTCCAAATTTCAAGGTAGCGTTTGAATAGTTCTACTAAACTTGCAAGATTTAAAAGAATTCAATGAACTATAATCAAATAGTACATTCACTATTCTTGAATGAATAACTATCATACCTGTCACCCCATCGTTTTCCCTCTCTACCTCTGCAATAATGATAGCATAATCCCTTCCTTGTTGCCTTGGAGGCTATTGTCGATTGCCTCCAACAACCCTCAGCGTAAAGAAACTGTTCACAAAATTCCCATGCTCCTTATAATTTTAACTCTGCACTGCAGGCTGAGTGTTGATATTAACCTTCCTTTCTTCTTCCACATTAGTGGGATTTTTCATATCCCTTCTTGAATTCATGGCCATATGACCAAACATTCCACATTTTAGGAAATTCATGGTTCCTATCGGACAGATACCAAGATGCTTCTTCCCACAATTTTTTCAAGGGGAAAATTCAGGCTTCTTTCCATCATGGGATTTATTTGATGAACCACCCATGTTATTCTCCATTTTTTCACTTCTTTTCAATGGGTCCATGATACAACAAATAGTCTCCAATATCTATTTCAACCACAGGGGAACAATTGATAATAACCTCATAACTGTTGAAGTCTCAAATATCCATTTCTTTTCGTAGAATCGGCTTTAGTCCACTAAAGAATAGATCAAAATTTCTTTAGGAATTCATGACAAAACCAGAGATGTACCTTGAAATCCTTGTAAAGATTGATTTATACACCCCGATGGACTCATCTTCCTTCTTCTAGAGTCTAAGGAACAATCCTTCCATCTTAATGTGGAGGGTTTGAGGAAAATATTTGTTGAAAAATATCCTCTGAAATTCTACCCAATACATGGAATCAATTTCCTCTTGGGACTTTGTATTATTGATCACTGTCCACCACTGATCATCTTCTCCATCAAAACGATAGCCTTCCAGTACAACCTTCTCTTCTTCCAAGCACAGGAGTATGGAGAATATCTTTTCAATGGATTTAATCCATCATTCCATGAGGTTGGGATCAGAAGATCCACTAAACATGTGAGGCCTTTTCAGCATGATGGATTCTATGAAAACATTCCCTTTCCTTGTAGGATGACGGTGTTCCACATGATTCAAGTTATTATTCGTAACTCGATCCAACTAAGAATGTATCATCATGAATGTTTTAGCACCCTATCTTGTCATATCATGATTATCATTAGGGAATTTTTCACATTGCCTATCACATTGGTTGTTGGAATGTGTTCTTTTATTTCCTGCCTTTAACTAAGAAAAAGAACATATAATTAGAGGTCTTTAATACATATCTATTGAGAATAAAAAGAAAACTTTGAACATAAAAGGATAAACATATAAAGTATAAGTATATCCTAACTTGTGATTCCTTAAGTTTAAACCTACGTTATCCTCGATCTATTTCTTGACTTATATTCTTATGGGATTCTTTTGTCCCTTAATAATGGTTTTTAATATTCTCGTGAATAAACCAAAGCATATCCTCTAAGAGTGTCGTAACCAAGAGTGCAGCAAGGCCCGTTGTCATGTACCAGGATATCCCGGGTCAAGCACCTAACTCCTTGTCAGAGTTTTCACTCTTAGGTACATCAGTACCAGATCCCCCTCTACCTTCTCATATCTAGATAGGGAATTATTTTCATGATAAACCACTTACTAAATACTCACCAAAATTTAGGACTATTTTCTTATACATAATATCATCCATAAGGTTATCACTAAGGTTCTCTATTCTTAATCCACAAAAATAACTAGACCATCCTCTGATACCAACTATAGTGACCCAAGCCTTTTATATATAACATTATTTGATTTTAAGCATAATTATACATTAGAGTTTAAGCTAAGGATCATTAAGTCTAGTGCCTTGGAAGACTAGGTACATAAAACAAAAAAAAAATTAGACTAAACAAATTCCTTTATTTAATCTCCATAAAGAGATCCTAACTTTTTTTGAGACCTTACATCTGAATAGGGTACCCTGGGGAACACATGAACAAAGGGATGAGCTAAAAATCCCAGTAAGGGAATGAACATAAGGATACTTCTTAAGCACAGGAGTTAGGAGGCGTGACATAATGATAACAAAGCATGGAACATATGGAATCATATCATATAAGAGTGGGATCATATAAACAAGGAATCATATAAATTTAGAAATATCATTAAACATTTCTTTAGTATGGGTCAAGGATAACTGTAAATCCCATTTCACATTTTAGTATGGGTCAAGGCTAACCTCTGATACCGTTTCACATAGCATCTCATGAGACTTGACATTACCCAATGCATTGGATCACTATTTAAGCGCACCCATATTAAAATTTTCATCAATATTCTTGACACATAAATATTCTTTCTACATAAATAATCATACATAAACAATCATTCATAAACATAATGATACCCATGGAGAGAATTGGGTACCACGTTCATGACATAAATAATAACCAATGAGTGTATCATGAATGTGTCCATGAATGAAGGGGATTAGAACATAAATGGACGTTCCTAAGGTAATATATGAATATAACATGGTAGGTGGTAACAAATAGAAGTGACAACATATAATAAATTAATTTGATAAACATTAGCATTAAAACATTTTTGTGCGGTTCTTATGGAAAACACTATAGAGATTTTAAAATGATAAAAAAGAAATTATATTATGTAAAACCAGAATTGAACCATGAAGGTTTTCATAATACAAATACTGATTTTAAAAATACAATGTTTCCTTAAAATAGATGATAGAGTGCACATGATATTCGGTAAAAATTCGGGAAGTTCCTTTAAAACGAGTGTGCTTATTGGCAAGTATCAAGGAGGGATTCACTGAAAAGCATATATATCCCAAAAAGAGAATGAGAGATGTATCTTGGAACAATATTTTGGAGAATATAAACATAATGTAGAAGTTTTACATAATAAATTACAACTAAATTTTGGTAGAAAGAATGATAGAGCAACACGAAGGAATAAAGGATGTTTGGGTAGAATCCATTATGGTTTATCGACACAGTATCGGGTGTAACTAAGAGGTATTGATGAGAGAGATAATGGGTTTATCATCAATTATAAAACATTAGGGAAGTATGAGGAAGGTGTGAAAACATACCCAATCATTTGGTATTACACATAAAAATTATAGCATAGAGGACAATCTTGATTAAGAGAGAAATGAAGAGGACTTCATACCTTAAATCTATTGGTGTTCTCCACTTGTTACTAAATACCAGAATAAAAAAATTAGGATTATTAATTCATAAGTCCAGAACCAATTATATATGTAATTTATTTATTATAAACCTTTTTAGTTCATTCAAGGCTTTCTTGATTTTTTATAAAGTTTAATTTCATTGTTCCGGCTCGTTTGTTTACTTTGTTTTAAAAGACAGGTTCACTTGTATACAAGTTCAGATAAACATGAAAGACAGAACTGGTTTTCAAGAAATGAATTTATATTATATTAGTGAAAATACAGAATATTACATGGTTTCAAATTTATTTTGGTTACTTATATTGAGTCTAACTATTATATAAAAGCATAGTGACAACTGTTTTTGTTAATTGGCGGGTTTGATTACAAAGAACATGATTTAATTTGCAAGTTAATACCATTTGTACAAAAATATTAAAGAATAAAAATAGCATATATTACATATATATAATCTGGTTCAACCATAACAAAAATGGTTTCATGACTATATTTAAAGATGATAATAGAAATTGATAAATTGTTGTCCTTGATTGTGCTAAATTGGCACATCTCAAACGATGCTTTCATTTCTTTCAAACGAATGGTGAGGAAAGGAAAGGAGATAATGAAGTATCCAATTAGCATAATAGTATTCCAGTATATGTTTTCTACTAGATTTATCGTACCATTTGGGTGAAGGGAGGTGAGGAAAGAAACAAAAAATAAAACAACTTGAAAGAAATAAAGGAATCGGAAAAAGGAATTTACCTCTTCAGACTTCCTCTTTGAGAACCTCACAAGGGGAGAGGTTTTGTTATTTTGAATTGCCTAGAAGCTCTTTTACGTGGGGGAGGATCTTGTGGAGATATTTGGGTAAGAATATTGGCAGGGCACATGTCTTGAGAGGAGTAAATAGAAGAGTGAGTGAGGGGGGTTTATAATGGAGGAGGGAAGGTATTTCTCAATATAAAATTAATTTATTGATTAATTCCCCACAAGACAAGGAATAGTGAATATTCCATGACCAAGAATAATAAATGGGTCATGTGAATTAGAACCAAGGGTGTTTAAATCAGCCATGATGCTAGGAATAGTCTATTTAGCTAATAATATATATATATTCAGTGAATTACCATATTTTACTATTCATAAAAAATTCATGTATTTCAGAAAAATCCAAAAAATTTACCCTAACCATTTTTTGACATGTAGAATCAAAAAATGAAGTCCATTTTTCAAAAAAATCTAAATATGAATATTTTAATATTTAATTAAAATCATAATTTATTATCAAAAACTAGTTTTAAAACATTCATTTACCTATTCTAAAGTATAGGTATATCGTACTTTAACATGAATATTATTTATATATTATCATAGGTAAGGTTACTATTCATTAGGGTATATCACTATTAATAAGGGTATGTTACTATTCATAAGGGTAGGTTATTAATCACCAAAAATTATATTTTTCTTATCAAACTCTAAATAACTTACAAATCACAAACATCTTTTTGGGATTTTTGAAATTCCAAACACAGAAGTGAAACACATATGTTTAAAGGTCACATAGCACTTAATAGTGGATTATGTTGTTTCTTAATGTGATTTCTTGACATGTTTATAAGAATTTAATTTCCATTGAAAAACATTGGGTCATTACAAGAAAGGGTGAGCTCAGATGCTTAGTAATGGTAAAAAACAAAGATATGTAAGAACAATATAAGCATAATAGTTTTAAAACATGATCATAATATTTAAAAACCATACCATATATATCAAATATCATAATATTAAGTAATTATCCAAATACTAGAATTTCATAAGACATTATTCATATTTAAATCAAGAAACATGATCCAAGGGATCCTAACATTGTCATAAGACAAATAAATTTTTCATACTCATAAACATAGAAAGTAATTTTCATAATAGCCAGGGATAAATTCTAAGATATCATAGTGGAATGGGTTAACTACCCAAACCACCATATTGGTAATGTTTTACTACAAAAATATCATAGTAGACATAGTTCCGTACTGAATGGGGTTCATTCCCATTTCATGTCTTGTTTTATCTCGTGTGATGTCAATCATTACCCAATACATAAGAGGGAGATTTGGGTCCCACTTATCATATAAAAAAACCATACTTATCTATTCCAAAAGATAATAAATTATTCATCATGTCAAAACCCTTGAAAAATATATGGGTTCTATACGCAGCACATCATAGAATAACCAATGTAAAAGAAATGTGATTCATAAACATTTCAACATTTAATCATCGCATAACCTATAGAAAAATAACCTTATTTCAGAATCATATCATCGTGGTATAACCGATGGAAAAGAAATGCATTTCAAAAACATATTTTCATCATAAAAATATTTTTCTCATAATTATAACAAAATCATAGAAATAATAGCAATTATATCCTTGGATCGTATCTTTAATAAAACATAAATAATATAAAAGGATTTCATCATAGATGGAAACTGATTTTGAAAATACAAATGAATATTTCTTGAGAAAATTTACATTTGATTGAAAATCATTTTTAAAAACCAAAAATAAATAAAACATTGTTTTGTGTTCTTTTGATTTTAAATAAACATTGAAAAATTAAAATATTTTTTTAAATTCATTTAAATAATTTATTTTGAAAAATTACCTTTTTAACTAGAAATTCAAAATATATTGTGGAAATAATTTTCATTAAAAAACATGGAAACATATAAGGTAATATTCAAAAAATTATGTTCAAAAAATCGAGAGATATTGTTCATGTAGTACATATTAATATAACAATTCCTTTTTCACTTTTGGGAAAATCCAAACATTCCTTATTTGAAAAACGACAAAATGATTCCTTTCAATAAAATTTAAAAAGTAAAACATGGGAACCAATATATTTAATAAATAGTTTTTACAATGATAAAATCATTTTTTTAGAAAAATTAGAAAAATGATTTTTGATGAAAAATGGCTTTTAGCCCAAATAAAAAAAATAAATATAATTTTTCATAAAAATATTATTTTGAACAATTTTTTTTAGAAGATGGTGCCATAAATTGGTTTCCCAATTCATGCCCCTGAAGGAATTTATTAATAATAAGAGTAGCATTACAGACTCGAGGTGTAAATGGATCACACCAGTAGGGAATAAAAGAGACAACATATAAAGATGTCAAGACAAATCAGCATCAATATGCAGCAAGCGAAGATCAAATCCAGCTTTCAGCATCAACAATTATGGAACTTAATGAGGATGGAGAGATAATTTAGAGAGGTAGTAATGCTTCCAGACTCCTCACAAGTTAGGAAGATAGAAAAACAGAGACAAATAACCAGATTAGAAGCACACTCAATCCAGCAATATAGTGAACAAAAACAGAATCCACACTATTTTAAAGAGAGGGAAAACTGTAAACCAAGACCAGGAAAATTGTGTCAAGATGAGTAGCATATATCACAAATTAATCTTTACTGAAATACACAAATCCATTCTACTAAATAGTCTCATAACCAGCATGAAAAACCATAACCGATGTATCAAAATCCTCCAAAGCCAGTAGGGAACAGAAAATGAAAACAGCTGCATGAATAAACTCATTGACCTTCATACATTGGTGGTAACAACATTATAAACAAATGTATAGATTCTAGTAACCAAACTAGAGGCATAAAAAAACATGTAAATGAGTTCATAAGCTCGAAAGTCTCATTTTCAAATAGAGAATAAGAAAATAGAAGGAGACTGAAGATAATGTCCATGATTCTGAATGAGAGGTCCAAGAGTAACTAGGTTTCTAGAGAAAGAGGTCAAAATAAATCCAGATGGTAGACAGTTTCAAATCAATAGAAAAATGAAATTAAAAATACCAAACTGAATAGTAAACATAAAAAACTCGAAAGAACCAGTAGACAGAAGTCATTTCCAAGGTATGTCCTTAAAATCAATATTTGGGTCTTTCTTAAATTCCTCAACCACTCTGATAAACATCATTTTTCTAAAATCCAAATAAGCATCTAAATTCATTTCATCATTTTTATATTTTTAGAAGGTAGTTGTGTTATTTTCTACAAACCAAGAGTAACGTTATTTTGAGAAATCCAATTTCTCCTCATATTCATAGGAATCCCTAAATGTAGGATCATTTTCCTAGTCCTCACGTGAAGAAGCTTATGAGTCAGAACAATTATAGGATTGTGAGGATTCAGGTATGGGTTCAATAGGGACAGGTTGTGGAAGGACCTCATTTTCAATAATCCTGGCAGATAATTATCTACTGAGAACAGTCCTCTCACTATTGACATTTTCCCTATGTTTCCGAGTTTTCCTGGGATTCGAGGTGATGAAACCATCAGGGTCAACAATAGTAGTTTTTCCTTTTCTATATTTTAAATAAAAGTCTTTCTTCACAAGGGATATCTTATCAGCATCATCATATACAGGCTCATCAGCTTCCAGTTGTGCAGCCTCAATTGTCTCATGACCCTATTCCTTAGTCTCATGGCCCTCAGGAATGGAGACCTCCATCATGGAATTATGAGGGATATCATTTCCATGGGGATTGGATGATTTAGTGTTTATATCATACATGGGGATCATGGTGCTACTACAATTCCTGGGAATGTCAATCTGAACATCAGTCATCCCTTCTAGAGCAGTCTTTTCATCCCAAATTGGATTGAAATATGGTAGGGGACGAGGGGTAATCCCACATCCTATTACAGTATGGCCAATTATAAAACATTTATTACAAAATTTTGGGGTGTTCTCAAATATCACATCCTGTAAAAAACCATTATCCCCGTTTTAAATTCAAAATCTCGAAGGAATATCCTGATAAATGTCAATTTCTGTGAAAATCCTAGCAACTGAGAGTTGTGGAAGATTAAGTGTAGCATTATCAATTTTTAGAGGCATACCAAATAGTCATGAAATAGAGCATAGGGAATTCTACTTGAAGAGATATAAAGGTAGACCTGGGAAGACAAACTAAATAGGAGCAATAGGGGGTTCAACATCATAATCGAAATACGGTGACCATTTGAATACTTTCATGAAAGAACCCGTAAAGGAACACAAACCACGGGTCCAAAATCTATAGTAATCATTATCCAGTGTAAACCGAAAAATAACATGCAAATAATTCATGATTATGATATAAAAATTTGTAAATCCAATGGTTTCCATGGTTTTGCAAAGATAATCCAAAGAAGGATGATGTTTTGTGAATTTACCTACTAAAGCTAATTGGAGGCCCGCCGAGAGAATATTAACCTCTTCCAGTGTGAATAAGAACGCTGATAAAACTCTATATTCGTGATCTAAAATTTAAAATGGGATGTATATAAACCTCATATAACAATATAGGTGTATAACATAACTTATTTCCCAAAGAAGGAAATTTGATACAAAAATCTCATACCACTTTAGTAAATTTTGAACAAGAAAACCCATAAAAGAGATATCTTATAATGTACATATAAATAAAAATAATTTTAAGGATGATAATAATAAAAAAATTAATTGTTATTATATACACCACATGAAATAAACAAGTGGTCAATATGGATTGTGTCTCGTAGAAAAAAAAAGTGAGACAAAAATCCATTACCATAACTCTTGAATTCCTTTATACACGTTCAAAATTACCGTAAAATAAATATAGATTTTTTAAAAAGATATTAAAAATACATACTTATATATATCTTACCATATATTATGTACTTATACACTTTTATTACCTGTTTATTAATAAGTCCTTGTTATAATTATGTTTCAGGTAACAACTGATTCATTTTTCATATATGTTTTGTTATGTAATTTGTTTTCCTCTTAGTTTGATCATTGTTCCATTATCACAAAAAAATTAAAAATTATATAAATATCATATATTTTAGTTATATATTTATTTATAGTAATCCATAAAATTTAGATATAGAAAATGAAAAACATCATTCAAGAAGATGGTAGGTTATACATACACGTGAATGTTATTTCCATTTTTATAGGGATTGAAAAAATAAAGTAAAAAATTAAACTACAATATAAAATAATTTTAATTTCATATATATCACATATTTTAATTAAAATCATCATTATTACCACCCACGTAAAGTATTAATGAATCATATCGCTTCACAAGGTGGTAGTTCTCCATGCACATATGTGATGTTATCGTATTCCCACTAAATGGAAGTTACGAAAGAATTTATGATATAATAATTCATGAAGTATAATGATATCATATATATCATATATAAAAATTTAATAAATAATTATATCTATCCATGATATGTGCTGATGTCGAATAAATAACATCAGTTCGTGAGATGGTAGTCTGTCATATACATTAATGATGATTTTGTATCCGATTTTATGGAGGTAGATATGGTTATAGGTAATTCCATTAAAATTAATATATATATGTATATTTAAGATACTTATTTTATTATGTCATCATGGTGTAATGAAAATTAAATCAGGTGGAGGGAGAAGAAATACAGAATGCTCAGTTAAGGATGTTACCTGGTATTCAGACAACTGCTTTTGGTTTGAACCAAAAGCATTACTAAGTTAGATTTATAACAACATTAAAGCTTATAGGTTTATATGATTGAATTAATTAATTAATATTTGAAGTTATTTTACAAACCAAAGTTTTTAATTTATTATTGAAGAGGGGATGGGGGTCTTTTAAAACTACGGTGAGCGACTCACTTGAAATTTTTCAAAATAAATATATGTAACGATTTTTTAACCTTAAAAAAGACTCAAAATAGACCATCAAAACCAATTAGAGTTTATAGGTTCAAAATATTGCCATAAAATAGGTTTTGGAAAATTTTCTACATCATTTTACTATTTATCTTTTTAATTTAACACCCCCCCCCCTTGTATACTCATTTTCACTTTAACCATAGTTACTAATTTAACTATTTTTACTATTGATTATCGTAAAAAATTAATTTAACCTTATTTGATAATATAAATTATTTATATTCCAAATATTTAATCCATTTTTTCAAATTTAATTCACAATATTAGAAATATATTAATTAAAATTAATCTCGTAGATGTGATGAAAATGCAGTTTTCCAAAGAGACAATTAGCATAAGTATATAAAGTTTTAATATCCCAATTAAATATTGATTTATTACAATAACCTAAATAAGATTAACAGATTTAAAATTTAAAAAATATTAATTTAAAAAACTATATTAATTTATTTGAAATATTAAAATTTTTAAACGTAAAGACAATTCTTAATAAAAACCAATATTTTTCAATATTCACTTAAAACTTTAACCTTTCAGAAAATTATCAACAATTTACTAATATATAATTTTTCCATATAGATTTAAAATATTTATTTTAATTTTTTAAATATATTTTATAAATGTTTTAAAAATTCCTTTTATTAATGTTTTACAAAATACAATAATAATATTTTTTTTATAAAATAGCATTTTCAAAACATATAAATACATTGCATAAAACTAATTAATTAACATCAATATGTTTATTTATATAATACCATTATAATTAATATTTAAAAATTTGTTATCACTATTAACAGCTCTATTTTTAATGACTAGGTAACGTCATTCACATTTAAATAATAATAATAATAATATATCACAGTTTGTTAAAAATCAGTGTTGCTTGTAATGCAATATAAACTCGGTGTTGTGTGTCACACAAGCTATCAAAAAAATTACTTTTTTTAAATAGTAATAATGCATAAAAACTAAGGGTCTTATATTCTAACCCCTTAAAATTAATTTTTCCTATGAAATTCATCACTCTTATAAAGAAAAATGGGGAAAACTTTTCCTCCTCATTTTCTCAGGTTCCTATGTAACTTTTTTAAACTTGTGGTTTCACCAAAAAACATTAACCAGGGTTGTGATCCTATTTCATAGAACTTTATCTCTATGATCCAAAATAACCATTATCCATTCGTTATAATAAATATCCTACTCTAGTGGTATGAACTCTGAGTTTAGTACATGTGAAGGATCATGTATGTACTTTCTCAGGATAGATGCGTGGAACACATCATAAACTTGAGTATGGTTCTCTGAAAGTTAAAATCACTAAGATATTATCCCAGTATGATCTGGAATTTGAAAGGGACCTATATTCCCATGGTTTATAATGAAATTCTTTCAAAATCTCATTTCCTTCTTCCATAGATAAATTCCTAAAAACATTGTATCACCAACATGAAATTCTAGATCATGTTGGTGATTGTTAGCATTAAGGTTGTGACAACTATGAGCTTCCTTGAGGAGTTTTTGAATAGCTCTAATATAACACCCCATGATTTCAGAGTACGTTATGTCTTCAATGTAATTCAATAACTTGCGCTACACGCAACACCAAGTTCAAGCACACCATGAATTACTAAATAGCCGCTCAAAAGTAGTTATGAATAGTATTAACTGAGTTTTGAATTTTATATACACTATATAATTTTAGAATCCATATTATGTGTTTTTTAGACATAATATAAGAACAAATTCAATTTTTTCAGATAAAAGAAGTATTTTTCAAAAAATGAAATTTTACCGCCTTTAAATAGTGTACCCTTTTTTAAAACCAATATTTGACATTTTTATATATTCAATTTCATGAAATTAAATTATTATTTTAAATTGGGACATAAAAATTTAGTTCTGATAAATTTTTTGTACTTTTTTGATTACTTTCATATTTTTATAAATAGTGAAAAATACTAAATTTTAATTTAAAACTACTTTTTTAATCCAACTAATTTATAGTGTAAAATTATTAATTTCAATGGTTTGAAAGAATAATTAGATTATATTTTTTCATTTATTACAATTGAGGTCATTATAAATAATTTCTTCTTTAAATTTGTCAGAAACTCCTGTCAATTTTTGATAGTATTTACTTTTTAGAAACCCGATTTCTGGTTTTGATGACGGGAATTAATTTTAAATTAATTAATGGAAATTCCATGGTTTTTATTTTGTAAAATTGAATTAATTTTTTAATTAGGAATATCAAAATTAGCTTATGGTGATTTTTTTGATTTTTTCTGAAAACATTCAATTTTTTATGAATAGTGAAAAACACTTCATTATTGTTTAAAACCGACTTTTTATTTAAATATTTATTTACTTTATTTAAATATATTTTTAAGTCTATTTTGATATATAATACTTATATAGGTTCAATTTAATTTATTTGATTCATTTTACAATAAAATTAGATGTATAAAATTTTATTATACTTTTTGACCACTTTTACCCACCTTCTAGGCACATTTGCAATATTTCATAAAACGTAATTTTATAGCTTCTGTGGATTGAATTTCAAAAATCCGAGAGACATTGTTGACACCAGTAAGTAAAATTTTGTTCAATAAGATGAAAGTATTTTTTTTTTTGAATATTAACTTTTGACTTTTATTTACCATAGTTAAAAGAAAATTGGGTAATTAAAGGTAAAAATGATATTATTATTACCCAAACAAATGTCCTAATTCTATTCGATAAGTGTATATCAACCAAAACCAACCATAAGAATAAAAAATTATCCTTCTGGTCCACTTGTATTAGATTATGGCATTTATTATTATTTTATTTAAAGAAGTGTTAAAAGTATTAAATTCAAAGTTTAATACGAAAACAATTTTTTAATATAGGGTTATACATAAGATAAATTAGACTATAAATATTCATTATAAATATAAATATATTTCAAACATAATTTTATTTTATTTATAATTATTGGAGAATAAATAATTAAATTTATTTATGACACAATGATGATGCTGTAATTACTTTATCAATGAATTATTAAAATAATTGAGATTATAAAAATAAAAAAAAATGAAAATTGAGGAATTTTTATGCCATCCAAAAATTTTATAGTATAATATTACATTTTAGGGAAGATTAAATAATTTTTTTTGATGTCATAAATTTGTAATGACTTTAACAAAAATAAACTACCAAATAGTGTCAAAGTTGACATAAATGAGTTGTTAAAACAAATACTATATTATTAATTGATATAATATTTCAAACAATATAAGGTTTATAAAAGGTACATAAATAAATATATATTAATAATGACCTACTTGGTGTTATCTTGTCTTTTTATAGTAATTTTATTAAACATTTATTATAATAATACAAGAGGACATGGTAAAAGTAAAACTATTTAACTAAGAGTTAAATATTAAAGATAGGGTTAATATAGTGACATAAACTTCTATAAAACCTATTGGTTGAGATTATTTAGACCCATTGACACCTTATCTTCGAAATAAATCAATTTTAATGCATTATAAACCGAAAATTACTTTATAATAAAATAATATTTCAAAATTTTCCTAAAGTGGCCCTCGCCTCTCTTATAGAAGTGCAATACCCCTTATCTCAAAATCACTCCTCCAAATCCATTTGGAGGAGCCAAAACCTACCCAAAAATCCTCCCAACATACCTCCCTTCAACATATAGTCCTTCCCATGAGCAGAAAGGCAACTTAAGGACCCCTTTTTTCAAATCAAATGGAATCACCGAAAGAAGATTAAATTATTTTATCACCTCTTTCAATGTTATTTTATTCTTCAACTTTCACTTTCATTGTTATTTCCATACCAAAATAATAAATTCGGTACCTTATATATACTTTGATTTTATTATTACAAATTTATACCCATACTCATTATTCTATCCATCCTATTAATGATAATGTCACTATGTGTGCATACGTACAGCTTACCATCTCCACATCGTGGTGTAATTTGTTATTCAACACTATGTTATTTTGATGGATATAATGATCCATAATTTTAAGAAAAATAATGAAAATAACATGATAAATTCTATGTAAAATTTATATACAATCCAATTATACATCTTTTAGTCATTAAGGGACTGATATCCCTGTTCATGTGTATGTACGGCTTACCGTCTCCATGACGTAATTTGATTCATTTCCAGGTTCACCATTCAACGATGATTATAAAAATATATATTATTAAAATGTATTTAATATATGACATAATTATGGTAATGGAGATATATATTTATATATATTTATATATATATGTAATTACATATATATTATTCACTTACTTCTGTTCAATATGATATGAAAACAAAAACAG
Organism: Viscum album; assembly: GCA_963277665.1. Taxonomy (NCBI): domain Eukaryota; kingdom Viridiplantae; phylum Streptophyta; class Magnoliopsida; order Santalales; family Viscaceae; genus Viscum; species Viscum album. The sequence continues at coordinate 1,678,905,000 of OY728158.1, forward strand.
CGTTTATGCGTATGTATGACCTACCATATCCATAAATGGTGTTTCCATTTCATATAACTATATATTATACATATTTTCATTCTAAATATATATTAAATATAAATCGTGTTTTTTATTTTGGAAGTATTTAAATCTTGATCTAAATTATATCATCATGAATAACAAGTTAAAACGTGTACGATAAAGAATGTGATTATTACCCAAAATGTTAATTTAACATGGAAATAATTATTAAATGGGTATTATGAAGTCATAAATGATTCATGTATAATATAATAAATATGAATATGGTTCTAGTGTACTTTAATAACATACTATGGTCATTATACATGAGGTTAAACATACCCTCGCCCAATAGAATGTTCAAGGTACGAGTTAATTCATCAATCACATTATTATCTGAGATTGTTTATGTGTAAGTGTTTTCTGGGACATATTTATTATCCATTTCCATATTTCATAAAAGACATTTAAAAATGATTCATTTAAGGAACTCTTTAAATAAATCATTATTTTAAATATTTATTCTTCTAAATCATTCTCATTAATGACAATGTTTTCAAAATGGTATTAAGGATTTATTTATATGGACATTGTTGTTTTAAAATGTTAATTCCTTTCAAAAATTTCATTGTGGGATGGGACACTTTGATTCAAAAATCTGTTTTAAATGATTTTCTTAATAAATGTGCAACTTTTAAATGATTTCACGAAAAGGGATATTTCTCTCAAATAGTTTTACTAATCATTTTCAACTATGTCAAACCCCTTTACTAAATATCATTATTCATTAAGGTAAATTTATTATAATACAATATGTCATATTGTATTGAATGAGTTATGATATGTTTGACTATAGATGTGTTATTATTATACCCTTTATTTTTTATACTTGACGTATTGACATTTCGTATGATAGTTTTAATACGAATGTTTGGGATATGTTTTAGCATTTTCATATGAGGAATGTAGTGGACTTAATAAGTGACGGGCGGGGCCCTCTATAGCCCCTCAATAGATCGTTAGGTCTCATGAGACAAACTAGTGTCTTGGAAAAAGGCCTTGACAATAATGGTATTTGTATTCTGGGTAGGAGGCCTTGACTATGTAGTAATGATGTCCAGCGTTAGGAATTCCCTCATTCTAAAATTAATTATTACATGTGATTATTAGACTAGTAGAATATCCATGTGCATGTTTATATGGTAATTTTTTATTTATTTTCACTGTATTATGTTCATGTTTATGTTTAAAAGGCTGTTGTTTTTATTACGCATCTTTCCTTAAAATTTTATAGCTTCTATTAAATTATTGACCCTTAATGAGCATATGAGCTCACCCCTTTGTGATGTTTTGTTTTCCTAGGATTCCAAGAAGTGTATTATGTTTTATATGCCAGTTTATGCTAGGGAAATATTGGAATTCTCAGTGGATTATTTATGATGTGTTTTATGTTTGAATGTGTAATGTAATGTTCATGTATATAATCTATTTTTTAATACTATTAAACTAGTCGGTCCTTCGAGGCATGATTCCTTATAATCATGCCAATGTATTAAAATAATTCATCGATATCAGGCTTCTTGGGTTGGGGTGTTAAAGTTAGTATTATAGAAAGTATAGTACAAACCATGGAAACTATATTCTGAAAAACTCTGATTAGAGAACACTACCCTAAGATGGAATTTGAGGATTAGTATAGAATAACTTCCTAGAATTTTCGTAATATGGATATTTTGTGTATTTTCCCTGCAATACTTTCCAATCAGGATACGATCATGTAGAGGCAGCTCTAGCACCTATCTACCTAGGAGTGAAAACTCCGACAAGGAGTTTCAGGCTTGAATCTGGGTATCCTGTTACCCAACAATGGGCCTTATCGCACTCTTGGTTACAACACTCCTAGGGGATATTCTTAGGATAGTTCACATTTTCTTTACAAACCATTATGAAGGATTTATGAGTAAATATGTCAGTAGAAAACCCTTTTTATGATTATGTGACTAGATGTGTAAAAATATTCAATTAATGATGAGAATTTCTCTAGTTTTTGGATTATACGTTATGATGTGATCTAACATACTATATGTCATCATTTATAATTGATGACCTGTAGAAGGAATGATAACTCCATCAATCCGTAAGATCCAAAGATTCGTAACAGTCATATCATTCATGGTATTATGCAAACATTTAGAAGGGAAATAGTCTCCCATGTGTTCTCATCATATGACTAAATAATATCATGTATTAATAATATATGTAATTAATTCTCTATGTCCTATGTAATTGAATATAATTAAGAGAATAAAAGGATGGTATATGTACATATGGATAATGGGAAGAGGGAAAAGACGAATTTCCCCACATGTGATAAATGTGGAAAGAATCACCTTGGCGAATGCATGAAGGTAATGAACGTTTTTTATAAGTATGGAGAAAAAGGACACCAAGTACATGATTTCATGGGTAAGAAAAAGGATTCAAATGTACAATTCATTATCTATAAGAAGTGGGGACACTATGTGAATCAATTTTGAAATCATTAGAGTATGCCCAAAATGATGTTATTAGATAATAATCATGTTATGATACTACCACAGATGAAGAGGAATTACTAGTTTACTTATGTGGTTATTAAATAATTATTTCATTTTAGTGTTGTATCAATGATTTACTGGTTATATGAATTATGGAAATAAATATGGATTGTACTGTTTTACTATTTCTTTGAGGATTTGAGATTATATGGTTCTAAGAAAAGTGAATCAATAAGAAGTTAATTTTTTTGGAAAATACATGTTTAAAGGAAAGATAAACCTTAATGTCGTTCTAATACCGAGGTAGTGATTTTGGAATAAGATATGATTGATTTGGATAAATTATATTTGATATTCTTGACTACTTTGAAATAAGTTAATTGTTTTTTTATTCCATTACTGTTGGAGTTTACAACATTTTTGGGATATAAAGAGTATATCCAAAATTCTATAAGGAATAAGTGACAATGAATGTAATATGTAAGGTTTTATGGTAATTCAGGGTGTTACCATGTGTTAAGAGTATACATTATGAAGATATTCACATGTTATTACGTGAGAAAAGAGATCATTAATATGTTGACCTTCTTTATAAATTTTGGACTGTGAGTTTAGACATAAGTATTTTGGATAAGTCTAAAGGTTGGAATGAATTAGGATGGACATTGGATACTATTTTTTAAGCTTAAAATATTTCTTATGATTACTTTTGGATTGTTATAAAAAGGATGACCTAGAGGATGGGTGACAACCAGTCGCATCGGGCAAGGCTGCGAGACTTGAACCTGTAACCATAGGGTGATAAGGGTGCATCACCTACCACTGGCCTATGTGATGTTTTGGTTTATAGAATGCCATTTTTCTAAATGATCTGATAGAGAAATTATAAATTTATTTTTTTTGAAACCCTGTATGATTAGGCTAAAAAGAATATTTTTTAATTCTATTCTCTTTCAGAATGAACGATGAGTTTTTAGTAGAAGTTATTTTATGGATAGAACTCTACATGTCAAGAATATATTTTTTCCTCTTATTCTATGACGAAATTAATTATTAATAGTTAGTGAAGGGATATTAAAACAAAAAAAATTTTATCCTAATACCTTGTTTTTGGTTGAACCAATGATATTTTAAATCATCATAGATTGATGACTTTGAGGCCCTCAATTTCACACTTGTTTATGATTAAAGACCTCAATCACTCCCTATAAATATTTACATTTTTCCTCCGATTATGTGTCTCAAATTTCCACCAATGTTTTTCTATTTGAAATACTAATTTGGTTGTGACTTTTTCATTTCCCTTTCCCTCTTATTAAGAATAAATTTTATTGACCCTATTTTTGATGTGGGCTTTCCAGAAAGGTATTTTCTATTATTAACATTTTATTTTTGAAGAACAATTCCAAATAGTGAGGAAACAATTTATTTATAGAGGGGAGAATGTAACACTCAAATATTTCATAGTACATTATCTCTTCAATGTAATTCAATAACTTGTGTTACACGCAACACCGAGTTCGAGCACACCACGACTTACCAAACAAGCCGTTCAAAAAGTGGTTATGAATAGTATTATCTAAATTTTGAATTTTATATACTGCATATAATTTTAAAATCCATATTATATATTTCTTAGAGTTAATATAAGACCAAATTCATTTTTTCAGACAAAAGAAGTATTTTTCAAAAAAAGCAATTTTATCGCCTTTTAATGACGAACCCTCTTTTAAAACCAATATTTGAAACTTCTATAAATTAAATTTAATTAAATTAAAATCTTATTTAAAATAGGTACATAAAAATTTAGTTTGGATAAAAAATTACTTTTTTGATAACTATCATATTTTTATGAATAGTGAACAAAACTAAATTTTAATTGAAAACAATTTTCTTTAATCAAAATAATGTATAGTATTAAATTTTTCATTTTAATGGTTTGAAATTATAATTAGATTATATTTTTATAATTTATTACAATATAGGTCATTATAAGTAATTTCACAATTAAATTTGACATAAACACTAGTCAATCTTTTGATAGTTATTACTTTTTAAAAACTCATTTTTTGGTTTTGACAAAAGAAATTATTTTTAAATTAATTAATTAAACTTATATGTTTTGAATTTGGTAAAATATAATTCATTTTTTAATTCAGAATATCAAAATTAGCTTAGGATGAATTTTTTGTATTTTTATCAAAACTTTCAATTTTTGATTCATAGTGAAAAACACTGTGTTATTGTTTAAAACCGTCATTTTATTTAAAAAGTTATTTATTTTATTTTATTTTATTTTATGTAAAAATATATATATATATAATACCTATATAATTTCAATTTAATTAATTGGAGTCATTTTATAATAAAATTATATGTATAAAAGTTTATTGAGCTTTTTGACGACATTTACCCCACCTTCTAGGAACATTTGAAAATTTATACAAAACGTAGTTTTAATGCTTCTGTAAATTTAATTTAAAAACATTGAGAGACACAGTTGATATAATTAAGTAAAACTTGGTTGAATAAGATGAAAATAATTTTGTGTGAATAGTAACTTTTGACTTTTATTTACCATGGTTAAAATTAAATAGGGGAATTAAAGGTAAAAATGATATTATAATTACCCTAACACATGTCCTAATTCTAATGGATAAGTTTATTTCGACCAAAACTAACATTAGGAATAAAATATCATCCTTCTGGTCCACATGGATTGTATTTGGAAATTTATTATTATTTTATTTAATGAAAAGTTAAAAGTGTTAAATTCAATGTTTAATAAATAATCAATTTTTAATACCGGGTTATATAGAATGTAAACTTGACTATAAATATTCATTAGAAAGATAAAATGATTTCTAATATAATGGTACTTTATTTATAATTTTTATAGATTAAATAATTAAATTTATTTATGACACAATGATGATTTAGTAATTACTTTATCAATTATAGATTAATATAATTGATATTATAAATATAAAAAAATTAAATTGAGATTTTTTATGCCTTAAACGAATTTTATAGGTTAATATTACATTTTATAGTTGATTAAATAATTTTTTTTTCATTTGATAAAGTTGTTATTACTTTTACAAAAAAATAGCAGATAATGTTAAAATTGATATTAATGAGTTTTTAAAACAAATACTATATTATTAATTGATATAATATTTCTAAAAATTAAAGGATTGGTCAAAGTAATTGGATAAGGTTATATATATCAATAATTAACTACTTGGGATTCTCTTTTATTTTTATTGTATGTTTATTAACCATTTATTATAATAAAAAAAGAGGACATGGTCAAAGATAAACTATTTAACTAAGAGTTAAATCTAAAAAATAGGGTTAATATGGTTACCTAAACTTGTATAAAACATATTGTTTGAGTGGATTTATAGTCATACCAAACTTCGATTCTAAATAAATTAATATATAGATATTAGAAACTGAAAATTATTTTACAATAAAATAATATTTCAAACATTTCCTAAACTGACCATCACCTCTCTTATAAAAGGTTACATCCCCTTCTCTCAAAATCACACCTCCAAATCCATTTGAATCTGCCACCCCCTGCCCAAATCTTTTCCAAACTTTAGTCACATAAACCTAGAGGCCTTCCCTTGATAAAAAATTCAACCTATGGACCCCTTTTGTTCAAATCAAAAAGAAACACCCATAGAAGAGGTAATTATTTCATCACCTCTTTCAAAGTTATTTTCTTCTTCCACTTTATATTTATTTGTTATTTTCATTTAAAAATAATAACCCCAGTATATTATATATACTATGATGTTATTATAAGTATGTTACAACCATAATCATTATTCTACCCATCCTATAAATGATAATGTCACCATGCGTGCGTACATGCGGCTTACCATCTCCATGTTGTGGTGGAATTTGATATTCAACACTATGTTATTTGGATTTATATAATGATTAGTAATATGTATATAAATAATGAAAATAACATTATAATTTTTCTTTAAAATTAATATACCGTCCAATTCCACACCTTTAAATCAATAAGGAAATGATATTGTTTCTTGTGTGTGCGTACGACTTACCGTCTCCATGACGCAATGATATTCATTTGAAGGATCACCATTCAACAATGATTAAAAATATATATATTATTAATAAGTATTTAATATATGAGATAATAATTATATTATAAATATATATATATATATATATATGTATGTACTTAAACAATTCTTATTCATATACTTTCGTTCATTATGATATAATAACAGAAACAATGTTTATGCATACGTACGGGCTACCGTCTCTATAAATTATGTTTTCCAATTCATATATCTATATATTATACATATTTATATTCTAAATATATTTATATATAAATCATGTTTTATATTCAAGAAGTATTTAAATCATGATTTAAATGATATGATCAAGAATAACAAGTTAAAACACGTAAGATAAAGAAAGCGATTATTACCTGAAATGTTAATTTAACATGGAAATAATTATTAAATGGGTAGTATAAATTCAAAAATGAATCATGTATGATATAATAAATATGAATATGGTTATTTTATAATTTAATAACATAATATAGTCATTATAAAAGAGTTTGAATTTACCCTCGACCAAAGGAAAGTGCAAGGTAATGGTTAATTACTCAATCTCATTGTTATCCGAGATTGTTTATGTGTAAGTATTTTTGGGAAATATTTATTATCCCTGCCCATGTTTCATAAAATACATTTAAAAATTATTCTTTTAAAGTAATCTTTTACTTTAAAACAATTAAAAATTTTAAATATTTATTCTTCAAAATCATTCTCATTAATGTCCATGTTTTCAAAATGGATTTAAGGATTTCTTTATATTGATATGATTGTTTTAATATGTTAATTAATTTCGAAAGTTTCAATGTGGTATGGGAAAATTTGATTGAAAAATACCTTTTAAATCACTTACTTTATAAATTTGTGACTTTTAAATGATTTCACAAAAAGAGATATTTATCTTAGAAATGTTTACTGATCATTTTCATATATGTCCACATCCTTTACTAGATATTATTCTTGATTAAAGATGATTTATTATAATACGATATTCTATATTTTATTGAATGAGTTAGGATATGTTTGAATATGGTTATTCTATTTTTATACCTTTCATGTATTATGTTTGAAGTATTGTCATTTCATATTCTATTTTTAATATGAATTTTTATGTTATGTTTCAACATTTTCAAATGGAGAATGATGTGGAGTTAATAAGTGACGGGTGGGACCCACTATAGCTCCTAGATGCATTGGTAGGTCTCATGATACAAACTAATTTCTTGACACAAGGCCTTCAAAAAAAATTATTTGTAGTTTTGGCACGAGGCCTAGACTATGTGGTAATGATATCCAGCCTTAGGCATTCCCTCATTATGAAATTAATTATTACATGTGATTATTCAACAAGTAGAATATTCATGTGCATATTTATATGGTAATGTTCGATTTATTTTATTCATATTATGTTCATGTTTATGTTTAAAAGGCTATTGTTTTTATTACACATATTTCCTAAAAATTTTATAGCTTTTGCTAAATTATTTACCCTTACTAAGCATTTCAGCTTACCCCTTTCTTATGCTTTTTTTCCTAGGATTCCAAGAAGTGTATTATGTTTGATATGAAAGGTTAAGCTAGTGATATAATGTAATTATAATTGTATAATTTATTTTGTGTTTTATGTTTGAATGTGTAATCCAACATTCATTTATTTAATCTATTTTCCAAGACTACTAAACTGATCGGTCCTTCCAGACTTGATTCCTTATAACCATGATAATGTAATAAAATAATTCATCAGCTCCGGGTGTCTGAGTTCGGGGAATTACATCTACACATTAACACAATTTATTAGTCTTTCTCATGCCCAAAAATATTTATTTCTCCAAATTTATCCTATTATGTTGGATTTTTACACTTATTTCCATAGAGGGATTCAAAAAGAGACAACTAAATGTTCTAGTGAAAGTTATTTTTATATGAAATATCAACTAGAGGAAGGTGTTGATCCCATACTGAAAGACCCAGGAACACCCTGAGAGGGGAGGGGTGAATCAGGGTGTCAGCTTCTTCTTTTTAATGTTGTAGATATTATTCCCACGTTCGAAGGAACTTGTTAAATTTATCAAAAAAATGGATGTAGGGAGATGACACCACACTTATACTTGGTTCACTGCAATGGGCTATGTTCAAGGGGCATACACTAATAGTGTGTTAGTCATATATAAATCCACTAATATTTACATGTTTGAGGATTATAATATTCAGTCACTATCCCTATATGCCAGGAACACTGCCATCAAAAATGTTTAGGAATAGATCACTGTGTCCCTCAGATCACTTCCCTCGACTCCCCCAAGCACACTGACTTGAGAGAATTCAAACTCAATTTATCGACATGAACGTCTATCCAACATATATTCATTGAAGGGTTCATATCTTTTCATCACGGGACACTTATTTCATCAAAGTCAAGAATTTATTCACTTGAATCCACTAATCACACAAATCGGATAATCAAAAACCTACAGAAAGCATAAAACCACACTTGAACGCAAAACCTCACCTTGCATGAATGATTTGGGAATTGCAGCGAAATATGACTTTTGTGCAACCCCTACTTTCAGAACATCTCTTATCTTTCTTACAACTACACCAAAGGGTTCTCTTGGTATTTTTGGACTAAAGGAACACCCTGTGTGCTAGATTAACTTTCATCCAATATTTCACGTGAAAATATTTCACAAGACAGAGTAGCCAAATTTTCATTTGAAAATTATTAAGTCATCCATGGGGGTAGCTGCCTATTTATAGGCCTCGATGACCCTGCGCGCAAGATTATGACATGTTTTTGTTGGTGCACATTAGATTCTTTATGAGCATGTAAAACCCCTTTTGACGTCACATTGGGCCCGTAATATTCTTTCGTGAAACCTCATATTTTGTGCACATTAAAGGCTTGTGTGCACTTGATTCCTTTTCTATATTTTGACATTCGTATCCTGAAAAATTCCTTGCATTCAAGTTTCCAAGACACTTACAATCTTGTTCGCGACACCTTTTTCCAAACCCACTTTTCTCCATTTTCTGATTTTTAGGCCCAAAAATTTGGTAAACACTGGGAAATGATGCCACCATAAATATTGTTACCTTCTTTAACTGTATAGACCCTTTCCTAGAAAACGTCATGAACTTCTAATGAGGATTTACAACAAACACAAAACAAACTCCATTTCCATAAAAGAATGGCCCTGGTTCTAATACTAACTTCTTTTAAATCCATAGAATAATATTTTTTTCATATTCTATAGGGTTTGAATTGTTCTCTCATAGTGAACATCTATTTGAGGATGATATGTAGTGTTGAAACTTAACTTATATCGATATCCTATTAAATAAATTCCCAAAACCACAAAAAAAAGATTATATCCTAATCATACATAATGGAATGTGGTACTCCATTAAACCTTTACACTTCTTTAAGGTATATTATGTCAATATTATTGTGATATATTTTTTCTCTGATAGTGATGATGTGTGCTGACATAGTGTGGTGACCAAATAGAACCCATATAGAATTATTCCCTTAAGACATCTTAGGTTTTACATTCAAAAAATACATGGTTATATTCTCTTAATTATATTCTTGTATTGGTAATAGATGTGACATGGATTTATGATTTTATCCCTAAGCCTTAGCTTGGTGACTTTCCATTCATTGAGATACAAACTTTTGGAAATCTCTCTTCATTCCATCCCATATGAAATATTATTTCATATCTCTATACTTATCTACACTTCCATGATGGATAAAGAATTAAAAACTATGAAATTACCCTAATGGATCGTTCTTAAAATCATATATGGATAGAAAACCTACATGATTTATTTTCCTTTTCATTCCATTGTGATCAGAATTAAACTCAAGAACATTTCTCACCTTCTATTATAAATCAAAATCCTCCTTATATTTCACATTAATCAAAACCTAGATAGAAGGTTGGACATTCAATTGATCAACATAAAATTTCTCCACTTCCTTCAAAATTTCCGGATCCATCCTTTGAAAATCCATATATATTATATAATTTATGATCCTCATTATGGATAAAATAGAATGATCCTTTTGAGTCAAAGATTTATCAACTTTGTTAGATTTACCTAGGTGGTAATGTACTGAACAGAAATAATTTTTATCCAACTATAACCATCTTCTATAATTCATGTTGAACTCCTAATGTATGATTATATAGTTTAGAATTTTGTAATCAGTATATATATATCACACTTTTCTCTATAAATATAATGCCTCTATATCTTTAATTTATAAATTTCCACAACTAACTCTAAATCATGAGTGGGTCATTTTTCCCATTAAACATTATCTATAATTAAGAATAATATATAAACATTTTATTATGCATGAAAAGGCATAATAATCCCTTCTTGGATGTATTACTATAGATTACAAACCCTTGTATACTATAGTGTAATGTATACAAATGCATTCTGGAAAATCTTCTCTTCAGTTCCTCAAACTTTTCCTCATATTCATCGGTCTAGAGTAATCTAGATTCCATTCAATTTAAATTAGTGATTGGATTATATATTCATTATAAATTATCCAAAACCATCAGTAATATCCATCTAATCCAATAAAACAACATATCTGAGTCACTTTGGTTGGTTTAGTCTAACATTTAATAGCCTCTGTCTTTGATTGATCTATAGATATACCCTCTATTGAGATTATATAAACCAAAAATGAAAACTTTTACCCAAAAAAATCACACATCTTAAAATTTTCATATATTTTGTCCTTTCATCTGGGCTTTATTGCAATTCTCAAGTGATATTCATTCTCTTCATTTCACTTTGAATAAATATAAATATCATCTCAACCAATCAAGGTATTATCTAAAGAATGTATTACATAAATCCTTGAAGACAACATGGTCATTAGTAAGACTAAATGGAACGAATATATATTCATATTGTCCATACCTTTTATAGTATATTTCCTTGGGTGTATTTTTCTTATTTACCCTCAATTGGTGATATCCAAGATGAAGGTTGATCTTGGAAAATTATTAAGCACTATTAAGTTGATCAAATAGTTCATCAATATGAGGTGTATGATAATTATTCTTGATCGTGATATTTTGAAGCTCATAATAATCAATGTAGAGTCACATTTATCCATAATTCCTCTTAGAAAATAACTTTTCACCCCAAGTTGACACACTTGGCAAAATTAATCCCCTATCATGGTTATACTAAAGTTTATTTTATTTAATTCTTATTACTCATTTATTGGAATTATATTGGGAGCCTTCAAAATAGGTTTGGAACTTGATATGTGTTCTATAAAGAACTCGACATCATGTTTTTCTGAAAGTATAGGAAACTCTTCCGTATTAACATAAAGAAACTCATGCACGATAAGAAAATCATTGATGTTGAGTCCCCTCCCCCTTCCCTCATTAGATATAAAAAACCCTATTGAATAGTAATTAAAACCTATATAATGGATTTTATTTCCATCATAATATTATAATTATCATTTCACTACTAGATGATCATATGTTGGTTTAGATTTCCTTCCTTGGAAAAGTGGTCTAATTTATATATATAAAGTAAATCCATTTATAAAATAACATCATATTTAACTAGAGGATGAATTAAATGATTAATAGGAAGTACATTCATACAATCTTCATCGAGTGAGGAATTGTATACTTGGGATGTTATCAAAATCACAACTATAAAAAAGGCAATTTCCACAGTTCAAAACCATGGAAATGGGGCCTAAAACTGTGGCCATAGACTAGGGCCGTGGTTTTTCCTAACTGTGGGTGCTATATCTGTGGAAGAAGGGTCTAACCTATTGCAACGGTTCTAACTGTGGCTATAGGTAGCATGTTACCACAGTTTTGAAAACCATGGCAATAGGTGTCTCGGTTGTCAACTGTGGCAGTTGACCTAGGGCCACGGTTTTAACAGTGGCAATTGACCTATGGCCACAGTTTTAACCATGGCAGTTAACCTATGGTCATGGTTTTAACCGTTGCATTAGTTCCCTATTACCATAGTCTTAACTATGTCTATAGCCCAAGAAAACTATGAAAATAGCCTAAAAATACTATGTCCCTAGCTGGATTTGATCCCAGTACCTTCCCTTCATGTTCCATTTCCCTAACCACTACCTGACTAAATCTTTTGTGTATATATCTATATAACATGGTATATATATTATTAAAACCCATGGAAATATCCTAAAAAACCATTGAAATAGTTCTTCTTGCCAATATGTTGTGGGAAAATTTTTCTCCCACACAAGGGCGGGAGACCTATAGCCATGGTTTTTAAAATCGTGGCAATAGGCCACATAATTGTGGCTATAGCCTATTGGAAAAGACCTATAGCCATGGGTTTTAAACCATGGCTACAGGACACATAATCATGGTCGTAACAACCTACAGCCATAGTTTTAAAACTGTGGCTCTAGCTCTGTGGTTTTAGCATGTTTTTCTAGTAGTGAATACCATTAGGAGTTTTCATAGATAATTCTATATCTAATCATTTTATTGGAATCATGATATCCTTAGAAAATTATTCATATATGAAATAATTAGTAGATCTATAATGCAATGAGAAATTAGAAAATCTAGAGTGCGTGGTAAGTGTACCTTTCACCATGTTTTTATCACACCCCTCATCAGAAATTGTGATTTCATGATATTTCCCCTAATATCAAGAATTAATTGGTTGTTAATGTTGATCTACATCATTAAGGTTTATATTTGGGAACTAGTTAGCATAATTCTCATACTCCTTTAATTTCAAACACTTGAGTATAGTTGGTGAATTTTTTGGAGTTAACTCTCTATTTTCATCATTAGTTATCTTTTTCTCATCTGTTCGGCATTTGTTAGACGATGATCTTCCTTTCCACACATAAAATATTTACATGTCCCCTTAAGACAATTTCCAATTGGTTTCCTTCCACACATCAAGCCTGATTGAAGGATCCTCTTCTTCTCTCCCTGGTTTTTAGAGTTTCCTTTGATCTCCATATTCCAAATCTTATCAAAACCATGATACTTATATATAACTATAATATATATTTCCACCATGAGAGCCCATCCAATGATTACTTCATATAAATTAAAGTCCCTTATGGCTAATTCCCTTCATATACTTGGTTTTACACCATTGAATAAAGAATCTACCATTCATTGAAGATGGATAATAATTCTATAAGCGTACCTAAAATGTCTTATAAAAGTTTATTCAAAAGAACCAAAAGATTCATTATGCTTATTATTTAGCTCTAGTAATTCTGTCTAATTTTTTTATTATGAATAATAGGGAAGTACTTATTGAAAATGTTCTTTTAAACCAATCACACTCCATGGATTTAATTTCATCATGTTCTCTTTTATTACTTAAAGTTAGTCCATTATTGATCCAATTCACCTTCTAAATGATAGAGAGCCAAAATGATCATTTATTATTCTAAAAAATGGATAAATGATGATATCTTTTTAGTAGTATAGATCCACTATTTAGATACTAGAAGATTAGTCAAACCACTGGTAGAAGGTGGATGTTGCCTCATGACAGACTTAGCCAACATTATTCCCTCCATTTCTAATTCATATTTTCATTATGTTTCATGTATTGATAAATTTATTTTGGTGTAAAAATAATATTTCTTATTTCGTATCTCATAACGTTTGGTTTCTTAAATGGGAAATAATTACATTATCCATGTCACTCAATATTATCATAAAAATTTTGGGTTATAGTCATTGACTAAAACCAAAAAACAGAGTATAGGAGGCAATAATCATAGCGGGGAACCACATAATCATAAAAAAATTACTTATATGATTTTTAAATCATGACACGTTCATATTAATCAATGAAAACGTAGTTTTATACTTTGTGATGTCTTGGGCTGGGATACCACTTGATAGGTGCCTTGAGCCCGGTGGAGCACATGGCCTCAAGTGTGTCTCCCCGAATGCCAGAGGTGGCCAACTATCAGCGAGGGCCTAGTGTGTTTCCATGGGGAGACTATGCCCTCATTACCAATGTGTAGCATAGCGGTGAAAGTAAACAACAACATACGTAGAGAAAGAAATATATATATAAATATGAGGCACAACAGAAAATAGAGACAATAGTAATAATAAATGAAACAAATGTAATAACATTCATCAACAGATGATGATATGTCATATACTAGAATGCTAGAAAACATGGATACAAACAATAGGAATAACATGTTACACAAAGAATAAAGGAAATAAAATAATATTCCAAGCATTATGTTTTCCAACTCGATCTTCTTCTTTCAAGATCCATACTAAACATAAAAAAATCAAGTGTTCCAAGCTGTATGCTTCCCTTTGTCAACACCAGCCACCAAGTAATCTTCCCCTGGTACCTAACGACACCTAGAGAGGGTGTGAGATAAATCGTAGTGGGCCACCACCAATAGATTCTATAACATCCAACCTGTGTAATGTAAATTTAATAGTTTTCAATCAATAATATTTAAAAAGTAAATCAATACAAGGTTACTAAATACCCAAGTGAATTCTTCATCCCTTAGCTGGTGTCTGAACATTTAACCAGTTCATTTAATTAAGTAATTGCCAATTTTATATTGATAGGTCTCCTATGACATAACCAACATAGATGTAAACTCTTGATAATATAAAATAGTTAATTTTCCAATATATAATAAGGAAAACATGATCAATCATATTTAATAATGAAGTTCCAAGGTAGTAACCAAGGAAACTTAGACCTCAAGGGCCACCAACTCAGTAATAACCATAGCTTGGTATGGGTTAAGAGTGTAGTCCAAGGGGAATTTTCCAGGGAATTCCACAATGAGGTGCCTTGTAACACCCCAAGCTTCCACGGTACGTTTCCCTTCGAATAATGCAATGGTGTGCATTGTACGCAACTTCAAGATTCTAACACACCACAACCAATCAAACTAGCCGTTATGAATAGTAATACCTAATTTTTAAAATTTTATAATTTCTATCTCTCAAAATGGACGTCATTTTTGGATTCAGAATATCAAATTTATCCTAGGGTGAAATTTTGGAACTTTTCGGATAACACTTATATTTTGATGAATAGTGAAAATTACTAAATTTTAATTAAAAAAAACTTTTTAAATCAAAATAATTTATAGTGATAAATTATATTATTGAGTGGTTTTAAAGTATAATTAGAATATATTTTTACAATTTTATCCAATGGTGTTCATTAGAATTAATTTCACTTTGAAATTGGACCTAAACAATTGTTAATCTTTTGATATATATTGTTTCTTAAAAACACGCTATTTGTTGTGATAAGAGTAATTAATTATAAATTTAATCAATGAAACTTATGTTTGGAATTTTGTAAAATATACATCATTTTTGAATTATGAATATTAATTATAGCTTAGGGTGAAATTTTTGCATTGTTCTGAAAAACCTCAATTTTTGATGAATAGTGAAACTACTAAGTGGTAGTTAAAAAGTTGAATTTTTCATAAAACTTAATTTTACCGCTTCTATGAATGGAATTTTGAAAATCTGAGAGACATGGTTAATATCAAGAAGTAAAATGTGGTTCAATGAGATGAAAATAATTTTTGGTGAATAGTAACTTTTTACTTTTATTTACCACGGTTAAAAGTAAATAGGGTAATTAAGGGTAAAAATGATATTAATATTACCCTAATACATGTCCTAATTCTATCGGAGAAGTTTATCTCGACCAAAAACAAACTTAGGAATAAAAATATTATCATTTAGGTCCAGTTGGATTAGATTAGGACATTTATTATTATTTAATTCAAAGAAGAGTTAAAAGAGTTAAAATCTAAGTTTATTTACTAAAACATTTTTAATATAGGGTTATACATAAGATACAGTCGATTTTAAATATTCATTAGAAAGATAAAAATATTTCCTACATAATGGTATTTTATTTATAATTTTTAGACATTAAATAATTTAATTTATTTATGACACAATAATGATGTAGTAATTACCATAATAGTGAAAAATTAAAATAATTGATATTATAAATACCCAAATAAATATAATTTGAGACTTTTAATGAATTAGTCTAATTTTATAGTTTAATATGGAATTTTAGTAATAATTTAATTAACTTTTTTCGAAGTAATAATTCTGTAATGAGTTTTACAAAAATCAACTATTGAATAGTGTCAAAATTGACATAAAAGCGTTTTTTAAACAAATATTATATTATTAATTGATATTAAATTCCTCAAATCTAAGGCTTTTCCAAGAGACTTATATAATGATATGTGTATCATTAATGGACCACTTGGGGGTCATTTGGATGTATATAGTATGTTTATTAACTATATAATATAAAAATACAAAGTGACAGGGTAAATGTCAAATTAATTAACTAAGAGTTAAAACTAAAAGATAAGGTTAATATAATGACCCAAACATATATAAGTTCTATTGGATGAATTTTTTTTGACCAATCCCCACCTTAACCTTTGAATAATAAAATTTGGAGAAATTAGAAACTGAATATGAATTTATTATAATTTAATATTTCTAACTTTTCCAAAGGTGCCCCTCATCCCTCTTATAAAAGGGCACTCCTCCTTCTCATTTCTTGACACCTTCAAAGCCTTTTGGTTCGGCCAAACCCTGCCCAAATACTCTTTCAACTTCCCTCACTACAACCTAGAGGCCTTATTTTGATCAGAAAGCCTACCTAAAGAGCCCTTTTGAACAAATCAAAAGGAAGAACCCGAAGAAGTGGTAATGTTTTCACCACCCCTTTTCATGTTCCATTCTTATTCCACTTCTTCTTTCATTGTTATTACCATTATAAAATAATAACTCCAGTATCTTATATATACTATGATGTTATTATAAATATGGTACAATCATATTCAGTATTCTATCCACCCTTTGAATAACATGTCACCATACGTGCGTACGTACGGCTTACCGTCTCCACGTCGTGGTGTAATTGTTATTCAATATATTATTATTTGAGTGGGTATAATAATGATGTGTAACTCATGAAAATAATAAATATAACATGATAATTATTCCTTATATATGATATACCATCCAATTATATATTATTTTAATAACAAAAGAATGATATTGTTGCTCGTGCGTACGTACGGACTACCGTCTCCACGAACGCGATGAGATTCATTCTATATCGTATCCATTCAAGTATAATTATCATTTGATGATTTAAAAATAATGTTTAAGGACTTGATATCATTATGGATATGAATAAGATACAACCTATCCATGACAAACATGGCTTACGTAACAAAACAAATAAAAGAAAATGAGTAAGTTAACACCCGAAACAACTATAATTCAAAGATATTATTAACAAAGCAATGTTAAAAGATCATATATGATATCATATTAATGTATATGATTAATGAATAATTTAAAAACAATTATTTAAACATTATACAGGAGGTTAACCTACCCCCAAACAAGGAAAATTACAAGGTAAGGGGCTTCTTATCTCACTTTTAATTCAGTGAGATTTCCATTGTTCACCACTTATTTATTGCATGTGGTGTATGTGTACTGCCCATGATTGTATTCATTGTGTAATATGCTTTAATTTATGGGTATTTACTTCATCATTTTATGATCCTTCTTTCATGGGTGTATGTTTCATATGTTACAAAATCGATAATGTAATTTGAAATTTCAATTTCCATTTATTCGGCTTTACGCAAACATCATTGATTATTTTACTCAGAGATTATGTGTGGAATCACTATTCATTTTCTTATGTCATAATTTCCACTCCCCTTTTCTGTGGATATACTAATGATACACATAATCACTCCATTGATAATTTCTCAAGTCATCGATATGAATTTGATAAGAGTAATTTTAACTCATTCACCATTTGGTGAGTTAAACATCAAATTCATTGGTGTTGTTTTTACAAGATTATGTGTGAATGTCCTTTGATTGTTTTACACTAAATATCCAATAACATTTAGTGTATTTATATTTTTCACACATAAATATGTCATTAATTTATCCTTAACCTAAGGATACGGCCTTTATGAGAGAATTCATCTCAATTTATATTCCATTGAGACTTCTTTATTGTTATACACCAAATCACTTTTATTTGGTGTATATAATGTACTTTGACATAGTATATCATGAATCCTTTTATTCTAATGATATTAAAATGTTTTGATTACCTCAATTATTTGTATTCAAGTGTCTCTCTTTTGGTTAGAAACTCTAACTAAAATACCATTTTTAAATGTTTTAAAGACTTATTCTTCTAAATCTTTCTCATTAATTTCCATGTTTTAGAAATGGTTTTAAGGATTTATTTATATGGACATTAGAGTTTTAAAATTAAAACTCCTTTTAAAAGTTTCAAAGTGGTATGGGACACTTTGATTCAAAAATCTATTTTTAAATGTCTTCTTGAAAAATAGTGTGACTTTTAAATGATTTCAAGAAAAAGGGGGATATTTCTCTCAAATAGTTTTGATGATTATTTTCATCTATGTCAATATCATTCATTATTCTCGATTGAGGTTAATATGATACAATAAAATATTCCATATTGTATCGAATGAGTTATGTTTTACTGTGGATGTGCTATTTTTATACCATTCATGGTTTGTGGATAAAGTATTGACATTTCGTATGCTAGTTTTAATATGAATGTTTATGTTATGTTTAAAACTTTTCATATGAGGAATGCATTGGACTTAGTAAGTGGCGGGTGGATCCCGCTATAGCTCCTCAATGCATTGGTAGGTCTCATGAGACAAACTAGTGTCTTGGCACAAGGCCTTGGCAAAATCTTACTTGTAGTCTTGGCACGAGGCCTTGGCTATGTGGTTATGATAGTCTGGAATTATGCATTCCATCATTATGAAAGTGGTTATTGATATTGCATGTGATTATTCGACTAGTAGAATATCCATGTAATTATGTAAATGGCATAATTTCATTTTATCTTTTCCATTTTATGTTGAAGTTCATGTTTAAAAGGCTTTTGTTTTAGTTATAAATTTCCTTAAGTGTTTATGCTTATCTATGAAAGCTTCTGCTATAATGTTATCCTTACTGAGCATCTGAGCTCACCCCTTTCAATTTTTTTATTTTTCCAAGGATTATGAAGAAGTATTTTATGAATTACCTATAGGGATAGTATGAGGGGATATGAAGACAAGATGTTTTTTTGATGTAATGTAAAACTTTATGAATGTATCTAGTGTTTCCAAGGCTACTAAACTAATCGGTCTTTCGAGACTTGATCTTTATTGTGATCATGCCAATGTTATGTAATAATGGACCGACTCTAGGTAACTGGGGTCGGGGCATTACAGTTGGTATCAGAGTAAGTTTAGTACAAACCTTGGAAGCTATATTTAGATAAACTTTGATTAGAGCACATAGACCTAAGATGAACTTTGAGGATTAGTATAGAAGAACTTCCTAGAATTTTGGTATTGTAGAGATTTTGTGATTTTTCCGAGCAATACATCCCTATCTTGATACGAGCAGGTAGAGGCGGCTCTGGCACAGATGTACCTAGGGGTAAAACCTAAAAACACCGCTTTGAGCTAGACTCGAACGGGAACTGGTGCACGACAATGGGCCTTGCTGCACTCTTGGTTACGACACTCTCGGGGGATATGCTTAGGATAATTTAAATTTTCTTTACAAACCAAATTGAAGTAATATATAGATAAGATGAGAGTAAATGACCTTGTTTAATCCTAATATGTTTCAAATTGAGAATATTGTGACATGTTAATCTCTAAATTATTTTATGACTACTATTACTCACACAATGCTTTCTGGTTTTAGTCAATGGCTAGATTCCAAGGAAGTCATAGTGACATTGAGAATGATGTACAAGGTGGGAACGGTGGTGGAAATGAGCAACAAAATGGAATGTTGATAGGTGTAAAAGATATCATCTTTATGCAAAATCAGTTTTCCAAAAATATGATCAACAATATATATATTAAGCAATTACCGGACTCAACAAAGAAGAGAAAGGTGATGAATGATAAGAGCTCCAGTAGTGGAGACCGTGGAGAAAGAAATCTTCAATTTCCATCATGCAGTAAATGTGGAAGGAGACACCCAGGAAAGCGTCTCAATGGGACAAAGAAATTATTTACGTGCGGGAAAGAAGGACATAAAGTGAAGAATTGCAAAAGAAAAATGAAGAGTACTATGGAAGAAGATAAAAATGGTCCCAAGAATCCATTTACAATAATTTTCTGTAAATGTAGGGGACCTGGCCATTACCCAAGTGAATGTCCTATTCTATAGGATATTTTCATGGTCAGAGAAGAAGCTATGTGGAAATAAATGGTTGGAGAAATGTTTAAAAAGTATTAGTGCTCTTTGTTGATGGGTTTAATTTGGAATAATTTTCTCTTGTATTTGTAACCTCGCAGTTTTCCATGTAAGAATGATATTTGAGGAATAATTATCTCTTCTCTTGTGGATATAGTTATAAATAATCATTTGGTTTTATATGATCATTGGGTTTGAGGAAATTATAAGTTATCATAATTTGGGATGAAAATGCAAGGTATGAGATAATATTTGTGGTTAAATTATGTTATGGTTATTTTGAGGAATTTATTTCATTTTGGTAATATTATAAAATATAGTTTTTGAAAAAGGACAAAACACAGACCATGTGACAACCCGTCGCATCGGACAAAGCTGTGGGAATCGAACCCACAACCAATGTGCGATTGAGATTTATCACCCACCACTGGACTACGTGAAGTCCCTGGATAGTGTGACTAATTATTTCTAGTTAAATGATTTTATTTATCAATAATAAGTTGATTTAGGTTCTTATGTCTTATCAAATGAATACCCTTGGTTTAGGAAAATGATTTGGTGATTAAGTGATAAATGTTATTTTGGAAGATGATCACTTTGTTGGGAACACTATTTGCCCAAGGAAAATAGAATACTATGGGGTTTCATTTGTGGAGTAATGGTGGATTTTTATCTATGTTTTTATTGTGGATTTATAATGATTTGGGTTATTTATGGAAATGATTAGGTTAATTACTTTTAATTATGTGACTTTAAGAGTAATTAATGTCATTTGGAGATACAATTTAACGTGGAATACTACATTCTTAATAAGTTTTGGTTTTCAATATTAGTTTTGATTATATTGATGGATTTTAAGGACAATTTATTATTGAATGGTATTTATTTAACTTTGGGGTATTGTTGGTTTAATTTTGGAAATTAAGATTAGTGTTT
The DNA here is from genome assembly GCA_963277665.1 of Viscum album. NCBI lineage: Eukaryota > Viridiplantae > Streptophyta > Magnoliopsida > Santalales > Viscaceae > Viscum > Viscum album. Next base: position 1,678,926,933 of record OY728158.1, read on the forward strand.
ATTTATCTCAAGGAATATTATTTTGGGGGATCATTAGATATTGTACTAAACATTTTGGTTTTGATTAATCTCTAAAGACAATGTAAATATATAGTTTATCCTACATGGATCATGTGATTCTATAGAAGTTTATTCTAGCTCTTCCAGTGTGACCAAGTCTTTTTGAATACTCATCATTTAAAAAAAATGAGTTAGTGGTGGAAATTTTTTAAAGAATGAAACTCTAATTAAAATGTAAGTATATATCTTTATATTCTTAGCCAATATCATAAATGAATTCCTCATCCTTATGTAATGTAACTTAAAACAAAAAAATGTTGTCCGTTTACTTTCCTACTAGGAGAATAATGGTCATTTGTCCCAACACAAGTTTGTGGTTTTCTTATTGTTAACTTTCTCCTGATCATGATTTCTATCCCTCTCCATCAGAACTTGACAATTAGTTTATCATCCATATCCATGTTATCTTACATGGAATCCGGGTGTGGGTTATCTTGGTTGACCTTTATACCTCTCTTTCTTTCTTTTAAATTGATAGTTTTGTTGACCCTTTTTCCGATGTGGGACTTTCCATTATATTCCCAAGAACAATTTTAAAAATTGCGAGGATGAAATTTATTGAAGGAGAGGAGAATGTAACACCCCAAGCTTCCACGGTACGTTTCCCTTCGAATAATGCAATGGCGTGCATTGTACGCAACTTCGAGATTCTAACACACCACAACCAATCAAACTAGCCGTTATGAATAGTAATATCTACTTTTTGAAATTTAATAAATTCTATCTCTCAAAATGGAATTCATTTTTGGATTCGTAATATCTAATTTATCCTAGGGTGAAATTTTGGAACTTTTCGGATAACACTTATATTTTGATGAATAGTGAAAATTACTAAATTTTAATTAAAACAACTTTTTAAATCAAAATAATTTATAGTGATAAATTATATTATTTAGTGGTATTAAAGTATAATTAGAATATATTTTTACCATTTTATCCAATGATGTTAATTAGAATTAATTTCACTTTGAAATTGGACCTAAACATTTGTCAATCTTTTGATATATATTGTTTATTAAAAACACGCTATTTGTTGTGACAGCGGGAATTAATTATAAAATTAATTATTGCAACTTATATGTTTCTAATTTTGTAAAATAAACATCATTTTTGAATTCAGAATATCAATTATATCTTAGGGTGAAATTTTGGCATTGTTCTGAAAAACTACAATTTTTGATGAATAGTGAAACTACTAAGTGGTAGTTAAAAAACTGAATTTTTCATCAAACTTAATTTTACTGCTTCTGTGAATGAAATTTCGAAAATCCGAGAGACACGTTTAATATCATGAAGTAAAATGTGGTTCAATGAGATGAAAATAATTTTTGGTGAATAGTAACTTTTTACTTTTATTTACCATGGTTAAAAGTAAATAGGGTAATTAAGGGTAAAAATGATAGTAATATTACCCTAAAACATGTCCTAATTCTATTGGAAAAGTGTATCTCGACCAAAAACTACCTTAGGAATAAAATTTTATCATTTAGGTCCACTTGGATTAGATTAGGACATTTATTATTATTTAATTCAAAGATAAGTTAAAAGAGTTAAAATCAATGTTTATTTACTAAAACATTTTTAATATAGGGTTATACATTAGATAAATTCGATTGCAAATATTCATTAGAAAGATAAAAATATTTCCTAAATAATGATAGTTTTTTTATAATTTTTAGACATTATATAATTTAATTTATTTATGACACAATGATGATGCAGTAATTTCCATAATAGTGAAAAATTAAAATAATTGATATTATAAATACCCAAATACCTATCATTGAGACTTTTAATGAATTACACTAATTTTATAGGTTAATATGACATTTCAGTAATTATTTAATTAGCTTTTTTTGAAGTAATAATTCTTTTATGGGTTTTACAAAAATCAACTATTGAATAGTGTCAAAATTGACAAAAAAGAGTTTTTAAAAGAAATATTATATTATTAATTGATATTAAATTCCTAAAAATAAAGGGTTCGGCCAAGAGACTTATATCATGATATTTGTATCATTAATGGACCAATTGGGGGTCTCTTGGATGTATATAGTAAGTTTATTAACTATATAATACAAAAATACAAAGTGACATGGTAAATGTCAAACTAATTAACTAAGAGTTAAAACTAAACGATAAGGTTAATATAATGACCCAAACCTATCTAAATTCTATTGGATGAATGGTTTTCGACCTATCCCCACCTTAACCTTTCAATAATCTACTTTGGAGCTATTAGAAACCGAATATGAATTTATTATAAATTAATATTTCTAGCTTTTCCAAAGGTGCCCCTCACCCCTCTTATAAAAGGGCACTCCTCCTTCTCATTTCTTCACACCTTCAAAGCCTTTTGGTTCGGCCAAACCCTGACCAAATACTCTCTCAACTTCCCTCACTACAACTTAGAGGCCTTATTTTGATCAGTAATCCAACCTAAGGAGCCCTTTTGATCAAATAAAAAGGAAGAACCCGAAAAAGAGGTATTGTTTTCACCACCCCTTTTCAAGTTCCTTTCTTCTTCCACTTATTCTTTCTTTGTTATTACCATTATAAAATAACTCCAGTATCTTATATATACTGTGATGTTATTATAAATATGGTACAACCATATTCAGTATTCTATCCACCCTTTGAATAACATGTCACCATACGTGCGTACATACAGCTTACCGTCTCCACGTCATGGTGTAATTGTTATTCAATATATTATTATTTGGGTGGGTATAATAATGATGTGTAACTCATGAAAATAACAAATATAACATGATTATTATTCCTTATATATGATATAACATCCAATTATATATTATTTTAATATCAAAAGAATGATATTGTCGCTCGTGCATACGTACGGACTACCGTCTCCACGAACGCGATGAGATTCATTCTCTATAGTATCCATTCAAGTATAATTATCATTTGATGATTTAAAAATAATGTTTAAGGACTTAATATAATTCTGGATATGAATAAGATACAACCTATCCATGACAAACATGGCTTACGTAACAAAACATATAAAAGAAAACGAGTAAGTTAACACCCGAAACGACGATAATTCTAAGATATTATTAACAAGGAAATGTTAAAAGATCATATATGATATCATATTAATGTATATGATTAATGAATAATTTAATAACAATTATTTCATCATTATACAAGAGGTTAACTTACCCCCAACCAAGGAAAATTACAAGGTAAGTGGTTTCTTATCTCACTTTTATTTCAGTGATATTTCCATTGTTCACCACTTATTTATTGCATGTGGTGTATGTGTACTGCCCATGATTGTATTAATTGTGTAATATACTTTAATTTATGGGTATTTACATCATCATTTTATGATACTTCTTTCATGGTTGTATGTTTCATAAGTTACATAATCGATAAGGTAATTTGAAATTTCAATTTCCATTTATTCGGCTTTACGCAAACTTCATTGATTATTTTACTCTGAGATTATGTGTGGAATCACTATTAATTTTCTTATGTCATAATTTCCACTCCCCTTTTCTGTGGATATACTTTTGATATACGTAATCACTCCATTGATAATTTATCAAGTCATCGATATGAATTTGATAAGATTAATTTTAACCCATTCACCATTTTTGAATTAAACATCCAATTCATTGGTGTTGTTTTTACAAGATTATGTGTGAATGTCCTTTTCTTCTTTTATAATGAATATCCAATCACATTTAGTGTATATATATTTTTCACACATAAATATGTCGTTGATTTATCCTTAACCTAAGGATACAACCTTTATGAGAGAATTCATCTCAATTTACATTCCATTGAGACTTCTTTGTTGTTATACACCAAATCACTTTTATATGGTGTATATAATGTACTTTGACATAGTATATCATGAATCCCATTATTCTCATGATATTACAAAGTTTTTATTACCTCAATTATTTTTATTCAAGTGTCCTTCTTTTGGTTAGAAACTCTAACTAAAATACCATTTTTAAATGTTTTAAAGACTTATTCTTCTAAATCTTTCTCATTAATGTCCATGTTTTAAAAATTGTTTTAAGGATTTATTTATATGGACATTAAAGTTTTAAAATTAAAACTCCTTTTAAAATTTTCAAAGTGGTATGGTACACTTTGATTCAAAAATCTATTTTTCAATGGCTTCTTGAAAAATAGTGTGACTTTTAAATGATTTCAAGAAAAAGGGGGATATTTCTCTCAAATAGTTTTGATGATTATTTTAATCTATGTCAAAATCGTTCATTATTCTCGATTGAGGTTAATATGATACAATAAAATCTTCCATATTGTATCGGATGAGTTATGTTTGACTATGGATGTGCTATTTTTATACCATTCATGGTTTGTGGATAATGTATTGACATTTCGTATGCTAGTTTTAATACGAATGTTTATGTTATGTTTAAAACTTTTCATATGAGGAATGCATTGGACTTAGTAAGTGACGGGTGGAGCCCGCTATAGCTCCTTGATGCATCGGTAGGTCTCATGAGACAAACTAGTGTCTTGGCACAAGGACTTGGAAAAATCTTATTTGTAGTCTTGGCACGAGGCCTTGGCTATGTGGTTATGATAGTCTGGAATTATGCATTCCATCATTATGAAAGTGGTTATTGATATTGCATGTGATTATTTGACTAGTATAATATCAATTTAATTAAGTAAATGGCATAATTTCATTTTATCTTTTCCATTTTATGTTGAAGTTCAAGTTTAAAAGGCTTTTGTTTTAGTTATAAATTTCTTTAAGTGTTTATGCTTATCTATGAAAGCTTCTGCTATAATGTTATCCTTACTGAGCATCTGAGCTCACCCCTTTCAATTTTTTTATTTTCCCAGGATTATGAAGAAGTAATTTATGAATGACCTGTAGGGATTGTATGAGGGGATATGAAGACAAGATTTTTTTGATGTAATGTAAAACTTTATGAATATATCTAGTGTTTCCAAGGCTACTAAACTAATCCGTCTTTCAAGACTTGATCTTTCTTGTGATCATGCCATTGTGATGTAATAATGAACAGACTCTGGGTAACTGGGGTCAGGGAGTTACATGCCTACCATGTCTAGGGTGATCAACCAAGGTAAAATGGGGCTAATCAGAGATAGGGACTGATGGGATCAAACCATAGCACCTACATGTCAATACTGGATCCAAGGAGTGTATCCAAGGCATCCTTAAGTGATATTGAAAGGATCCTATGGTGTCAAACTGGGATTCCAGGAACAAACAAGGATATGGAATTATGTTGGTATCAACTTAAGAAAGTAGTATGCTTGAATTTGAATGGGGTTCATGAGTGCTCATGGAATTCGCCGATCAGAATACAAGGCGAGCTCAAGTCAGGATATTCTTGTTTAAGTATGAATTCATGTAATATTTCATTCGGTTCAAGTCTTTCCTTTCATTAGTGTAATAAGGTCAAGTAGCATGAAACCATTTAATCCATTTACAAAATATTCCACATGCAAGGATCATTCCACTACTATCCATTAATGTGGTAAGTGGTGATAAGGATGTTAACCCTACTATTCATTTACATTTAAGGAGAAGTCATAAATATAGTATACTTTCCAATTTCCATTTCACATTTAATAAAAAATTTAAAACAGTTACCTTAGGCAGGTCATGTGTTGAGAATACATGGTACATTTTATTATGAAATTTACAATATGAAAATGCCATTTAATATAGAAATCTTACCCTTAGATAGGTCAAGGGAAGGCACACTCGAACAGTGGCTCAAACATGTCAAAACAATAAAAACCGAAATATGGATGAACCATTGACACGGTTGGATTGAATTGTGGGTATAACTGCTAACAACTAATCACATATCTGGTAAGAGCATAACTATACTATTCTAATGAGTATTATAATGGAATATAATTTTAATAAATAGAACCCGATGAAATCGGTAGGCCCCACACATATATTCCAAAATTGACTAAATTTAGGGATGAGTTATAGACCACCCACCTTAATATTGTATGAAACTCCTCCTCTATAATCATCCCATTATTTTCCTCATATCAAAGTATATCATAGAAAAGGTTAAAAATGCTCAATCTTGGAAAACTAGGTTGAGAGAAAAAGATAGGAAGAACAGCTCAAGGGGACTTGAGTAATTACCATTCCACATCCAACATGATGAACAAATGATCGATCAATTGTTGGTTGAAGGAGATCTATTTATCTTTTTATTAGGTCTTCAAAGAGGTCCAAATGGGTGAAAATGGAGGTAAATTCCACTAGGTTGTGGGTCGGGGAGGAATAGGTGGCTTAATAGATCGTTAAGGGAAAACTGGAAACTTACCCAAATAATTACCATGTGCATGGTTTTTTTTCATGGTTTTCAAAACCATACATAAACCATGCATGGTTACTTAGGAAAAAGTGGCTCTCATATGGGTAAGATGCATGTTTGTGTGCCAATAATTCAAGGTTGATCTGTCAGGAAAAACACAATCTGCACGGTTAGGAAAACCTCGCGCTAACCATGTGAAAACCATGAGACATGGCCTATTTCCCAAAAATTGGCGTTCCATGATCCTAAATATCTCTAGATACCCTAAAAACCTTTTATAAGTCATTATATATCTATATTAGGTACAAAGTAAATACTTAGATTGAAAATTAATGGATCCATACCAAAGTGAAAAACTGGGTTCATATAGTCTTTCCCCTTAAATGAACTCATCCCTGAGTTCACCTTCCAAGGGTGGGGAAACACTATATGAGAAAAACTCTATCCATTGAGCACATATTCCATTTTCCCTCTTCCAAGTCTCATATTTTACCCGATCATGTTTCCATAGAAACCGTACTGGAGGGACATACTGGCCTCAGAGATCCTTTTTGGTCTAGTCAACGATGTGTATTGGTTACTCCTCAATGGTTGAATCTACACATAACTCAACTTCCACGGGATCTAAAGTATGAGTTGAGTTAGTATGATACTGGAAAAGCTGTGAAGATGAATGACATCATGCATGGCATGGTACCCTTGAGGTAGTAATAGTCGATAGGCTACCGGCCCGACTCTCTTTAGAATTTCAAACGGTCTGACATAACTAGGAGTCTTCTTCCCTTGATTTTATATCTGTCTATTCCATAGCTTGAGTGATACCTGAATGAAAAAATGATCCCTGAACTCATACTCAAGAGGCCATTGATGGAGATCAGCATAAGCTTTTTGTCTAGACAGAGTAGCAGGCAAATGATTTCTGATCATCTGAACCTTCTCTGAAGTCTCTTGAATGAGATGAGGACCTAGTGGGTCTACCTAACCTACCTCAATCTAGTAGATAGATGGAGTTTAATGACCTACCATACAAAACCTCAAATGGATCCATCTGAATTGTTTCTTGAAAGATATTATTATATGAAATCTCAATGAGAGGGATATGCATTTACCATGAACCCCAGAAATCTAGGACACATGCTCGAAGCATATCCTATAGAACCTATATTGTATATTCTGATTTTCTATTGGTTTGAGGGTGAAAATATGTGTTTATAAGAAAAAGTGTTTCCATACCCTTCTACAAATCCTTCCAGAACTGTATAGTGAAAAAGGCATCCCTATATAGAAAAATAGTACATAGAACTCCATGTAGTCATATGATCTCACATACATACACTTTTCCTAGCTCATCAACTGATAATTTCTCTCAAATGGGAATAAAGTTGGATGATTTCATTATTCTATCAATGACTACCCATATAGAATCGTTACCCCTTGGCGACCTAGGTAATCTGACTACAAAAGTAATGACTACATCTTCACATTTCCATTCTGAGACTGGAAGTGGCTGTAACAATTGTGCTGGTTTCTAGTGATCCACCTTCACCTAATGACAGGTGGAATACCGAGTGATAATGCCTACTATCTGAAATTTCATCCTTGGCCACCAATATTAGCACCACATATGTCAATAAATATTGATGTCCCTATATGAACTATTCATTTAGATGCATGGGAATCTTCCATAAACTCTTCTATGATGTATGTAGGAACCCATATATGTCCGCGTAGATGTAAGGTGTCGTAACTATCCACATACCAATCTAGAGGCAGGTGATTTCCCGATATAGTCTGATGGGGAAATAGGCCTTCAGGATTTGAAACTACATACTCTTATCCTTCTCAAGGAGGGAATAGTTAACTATCAAGGATAAAAGGAATTAATTCTGTTGAATTTCATGAATCTTCATATGATGCTCATAAAATATGTCCATTAACATACATTCTTTGTTCGATTTTTGTACTTCATATGCCTAAGTTTTACAACTCAGTGGATCTACAACCACATTACCCTTCCCAGTCATATAGGCGATCTCAAAACCAATGTATTGAATATATTAGACACATCTTCTCTATATGAGGTTCATGTAAAACTTTGAAAAGATATATTTTAGGCTCTTATGGTATGTGTACACCCCAAAGCACTCACCCAAAAGGTAGTGTCTCCAATACCATAAGTCATGGAAAACTACTCCTTGCTAAAGGTCATGCGTTGGGTAATTTATCTCATGTGGCCTCAACTACTGAGATCTATATGTAATGACTCTGTCATCCTACATTAGTACTTCTCCAAGTCCAATTTTTGATGCATTACAGAAGACAGGATAACCTACACCTAGAACTGAAAGAGTCTGACTTGGTGTAGAGAAAAGCCTCCCTTTCAGCTCCTAAATGGATTTCTTGCATGCCTCTAACCAAACAAACATGGCACCCTTATTTGAAATACTAGTTATATGTAAAGCAAGTCGTGAGAATTCTTGAATGAAATACCTATAATATTCATCCATCCCCAATAAAATTCGGATATCAGACTGTTTCTTGGACTTCCCAAAGTAAATTACAACACTAACCTTTTCTGGGTCAATTGAGTCTTATAATTCTAAAATTATGTGACCCAATAAGTGGACTTTATCAATCTAGAAGTATCACATAGGAATCTTGGTGTAAATTTTATTCTCTCTTAGTGTACTCATAACTATCTTAATATTATTTTCATGGTCACTATGAGTGTGGTAAAACACAAAGATTTTGTCTACAAAGGCCATGAAAAAAGTGTCCAAATAGGTGTGGAACATCATATTCATCAGATCCATGAAAATAGATGGAACATTCATAAGGCCAAATGGCATAATTAGGTACATATATAGACCATACATGCTACAAAAATTTGTATGAGTTATGTCTGAGGGTTTGACTTGTACATTATGAAAACCCAATCTTAGGTTGATCTTGGGGAAGTCCTTTACTCATTGGAGTTTGTCAAAGAGATCATCTATTTGAGGAAGTGGATACCAATTATTAACCATAAGCTTGATCAAATATCTATAATCTATGCATATACATAAGTTTCCATCCACTGTCTTGGAAAAAAGAATGGGAAAACCCCAAGAGGATGTACTACATCGTATAAATCCTTTGGCCTCAGAATCCTCTAACTATCACTTGAGCTCTTGAATCTCTATAGGTTCCATCCTGTGTGTAGGAATAGACACTATATATTCTTATATAACAAGATCTATTGTAATATCTTCCTCTCACTCTTTAGGTAAGCTCGACAAGTCATTGAAAAAAAACACCCTTAAAACAATCCACTACTATAGGGAAATCTTCTTGTCGTAAACCCTGATACTCTATGAAAATATTTTCAATCTGTTGGTCACTCCACCTATCCCATGATGATATGGTCTATCACTACCATCCTAGACATCCCACTCACCCTTCGGTAGATAATTGCTTCCCTCTGGTGATGTGAAAGATACTCTACGATGATAGAGGTCTACAAAATCAATATAGTGAACTAACGAGACCATTCTAAGAATGACATTGAAGATTGTAATCTTGATAAAGAAGAGGTTCTATAAGAATTAATAACTTCCTACCTCAAGGGGATAGTCCCTACACTGGTTTATGCCCTCTGTTGGTACCCCTAATGGTGTATTGAGGGTCATTACTCAATTGTAAAACTATTTATATAGTTCAAGTCTTTTCAAAATGGATACCTAGATAAAAATTTTAGAAGAACCAATATCAAATAAAGAAGACAACATAGAAGAGGCTACTAAAATAGTACCTCATATTGTAGATGGTCCTTCAGCCTGATCCTTAGGAATTGGATGTAATGCATTCAACTGACTTGATCCATGACCCTATGCAACTGATGGACTATCACAATCGTAACTGCTCTGATGCAACTTCTAGTGATCAGGGGTGTGGATACCATGGCCACGACCTCCTCCTTGGCCAAACATATCCGTGATATTTAAACTCCCCACCTAACATGGTGCAAAATAACATACTCTTGAAGTTGGAGCAGGTGTGCATCATTTCCCACTTGAAGATGGTGTAAAGGTCCTATAGAAAAGAAAACGATTCCCCATACATATGCAACCCCAACACTCCATCGGGTATCTATGACACTGAGGCTTCTTATTCCCTCGTCATTAACACTAATTACACTCTTGTTATCACTACCCTAATGAGAAACCTTAAGGGAACATTTCCTACCATCAGAAGAACTACTGGCCTGATGCAGAACTAGTCCTCTATACTCGATACTATTGTTGTCCCTCAGTTTATTCTCAGTGATAAGAGCCTGATTAACTATTTCGCAAAAATTAGGTAGGAAAAAATGTTAACCTAGATATGGATGGCATATTATATCCCATTCTTGAAACATCTATCATTTGTGATCTCATCACCAGCTAGAAGCGGTGAAAAGCACTCCAACTCCATGAAATATGATGAATACTCCATTAATGACATATAACACTGCTCAACATGCATGAACTCTCTGGCTCTATTAGCTCTCAACATCTGAGGAAATAACTGATCATAGAATAGTCTGGAAGTCATCCCATATCATACCTTGATGATGAATAACCAATGTAATCACATCCCACCAACGCTTGGACAAATCTTAAATAATGTATGAGGAATGCTTGACCCTCCACTCTAGAGGTATATCCAGATCCTCAAATATAGATAGGATGGACTCTATCCAAGACTTAGAAGCCTGTGGAAAAACATCCTTTCAGAAGGTATAAGGATGCTACTGCTAGAACTCACAAGTTAGATCATCCGTCGTTAGTGCAAGCAGCGGAGAACCATGCATGGAAAACATCATATGTAGTAAAATATCATGAAACTGGGCATCAGTTCCCAAATCAGGTACAACATGTGGTGGATCAAGTGGCACTAGTGGAGGTAAGATTGGTGGCATAGGTCCCACCACGTTTGGAGCATGGTCGTCACCACATTCCTACGAATGTCATTAGGACATTGTGGAATAATTGGTTTACAATTTCCAAGAACACACCTATGAACAAGATTAAGCAAAAAGATAACATCTCTAGTCGAAGATGAACATAGGAAGACTCAATACCCAATGTATACTACCCAAACTACCCACTTAGATGAACAGTTGTTGGTAATTGATCAATTATAAGTTTCATGCATTTAAATTTAATTTCCTGGTTCACTCTATTAACTTTCATAAACTTGACAAGGCAGAATAAAGATGTGTAACCGGTTCATTTTAGATGTCATGATTCACTTTAGAATGGATATCCATTTTCGATGAATCAGTTTCCATACCCTTATCACTAGAAACAACACCCATTTATTTATATTATAATGGATTGACTTGATAAATTACTCATCTCCGCCAATGAGCTCCTATACACCTCCTGAATTCAGATTGGAAATCACTTAATCGCAACCAAAAGTTAGACATGTAAAAGAAACCACCACAACATCAATCAAAAATCATAGGAATTTCAAGCAATAAAAATCACTGAAATTCACTTATATGGCATGGAAATATGCATTATATTTGAATTATAGGTGTTTATAATGATGTATGTAACAATTCTCCTTACCCTCATATAATCAGTCCAAGGATGAAAGAAATTACTCAAAATAGTAATAAAAAATAACACCACACAGCATGCGCATCACCCAACGGTGAAATAATGCAAACAATAATTGTAAAAGTTATAACAATAATTATAATTTTAGGCAACTTGGTTTTTACCCCGAACATGGGTTCGCAATGCCCAATAATGTCTTATGAACAAGTCCCAAGAATTCATAACATCCAATCAATCATTTTCTAATTGTAAAGAAAGAAAAGAACCCACCTATGATACAACTTTGTGACATTAGGGACTTAGATGCCACTTGATAGGTTCCCTGAGCCCAGTAGGCCACATGGCCTCAACCGCATCTCCCTGAATGCCATATGATACTGACTAGTAGTAAGGTCCTAGGGTGTGCACGTGAGGGGACACTTCCCTCATTACCAAAGTGCAGCATAGCGGTGAATGTAAAAAAAAGATAAATAGAGGAATCAATATATATATATAAACAAAAGGCATAGTGGAATATAGATATAATAGTAATAATAACTACAAAAACTATAATAAAATTAAATAACATATGATGATATTTCATGTACTAGAATGATAAAAAACATGGATATAAACAATAGGCATAACATGTTCCATACTATATAAAGGAAATCAAAGACTATCCCAACAATCCCAAGTTCCAACTCAGTCCTCCACTATCAATCTCTATACTAAATAGCAATAAATCACATGATCGAAGCTGCCTGCTCTCTTTTTCAACACCTACAACAATGTAATTTTCCCTGGGTACCAAACAGTTTCAGGAGAGAGTGTGAGATAAATATTAGTGGTCCACCACCAACGATGTATATAACATTTTTCAGGTGTAATGTAAATTTAATAGTTTGCAAGAAGGAATATATATAAATTTAAGAACATTGTAACTAAATTCACAAGTTCCTGCTTCATCCCTCAGCTAGTGTCTGTACATGTAACCAGTTCATTTAATTAAGTAATTTACAATTTTTATATTGAAATGTCTCATGAGGCATAACCAACATAATTCTCACATTGTGATATTATAAAATAGTGAAGGTTCCAATATTTAACAAGGAAACCATGATCAATGATATTAAATAATGTATTTATAAGGTAGTAACAAAAAAAAATAGATCTCAAGGGTTTGAAACTCTATAATAACAATAGCCTAGCATGGGGTAAAGGTGTAATCCAAGGAGCATTATCCAAGGAAATCCGTAATGAGGTGCCTACTGATTCCAAGGTGATCCTCCAAGGTAAAACAAGGCTAAGAAGAGGCAGGGCCCTTTGGGTTATAACCATGGCACCTATATTTCAATGTTGTACCGAATGAGTGTATCCAAGGCATCCTTTAATGATATTTAATGGATCTAATAGTGTCATATTGGGAATAAAAGAACAAACAAGGATCAAGATCTAGGTGGGTATCAACCTAAGTAAGTCGTGTCCTTGAACCGGAATGGGGTTTCCAAGTGCTCATGGAATTATCCGATCAGAATCCAAGACAAGATCGAGTCAGAACATTCTTGTTTAAGTATGATGTCATGTAATATTTCATTCGGTTGAAGCCTTTCCATTCATTAGAGTGATATGTTCAATTATTATGCAACCATTTAATCCATTTAAGGCTTATTCCATATTCAAGGTTCATTCCCCTAACATCCATTAATGTGGTAAGGGGTGATATGGATATGAAACCTATTATACATTTAAATTAACGTCTAATTCACAATCTTAGCAAAATTTCCAATTTCCATTTCACATTTATTAAACAGTTTAATGCACTTAACTTAGGTAGGTCAAGTGGTGAGCATACATGGTACTTTCCATTATTCAATTCTAAACATGAAAATTCCATTTAATATTTAAAGCTTACCCTTCGAGAGGTCAAGAGAAGGCACACCTAAACAGTGGCCCAAACGTGTCAAAACACAAAAAAAAACTCAAATATGGAATAACCATTGACATGGGTAGGATTTAATTGTGGTTGTAACCGCAAACAAAAAATCACATATTTGGAAAGTACATAACCATACTATTCTAATGAATATAGTCATGGAATATAAATTTATGAATTTTTACATGACGAAATTGGTGGACCCCGAATGTATATTTCAAAATTGACAAACATTACAGATGAGTTATAGACCACCCACCTTTGGATTGTAAGAATTTCCTCTTCTATTATCAGCCCTTGATTTTCCGTGGATTGGAGTAGATCTATGAAAAGGTGAAAAACTCTCATCCCATGATAACTACGTCAGGACCAAAATAGAGGAAGAACAACATAAGAGGACTCAAGAACTTAGTATTGTGCATCCATCCTGAAGAACAAAAGCTCAATCAGTTGAAAAATGAAGTATATTTCTTAATAACTTTATTAAGCCTTCAAAAATCTCCAAATGGGTGGAAATAGAGGTAAATCCCACTGGTTTATGAGTATGGGAAGAAGAGGTGTCTTAATAGATCATTACGGGTAAAATTGAAAATTTACCCAAATAGTTACCTCTGCATGCTTTGTCCACAGGATTTGAAAAATCAGGTGCAAACCATGCATGGGTACCTAGGTAAAATGGGCTCTCATATAGTTAGGTTGCATATCCATGTGCCAACCGTATGAGGTGGATCTTTCTAGAAAACACAATCTGTAAGGTTAGTCAAACTGTGTGCTAACTGTGCGCTAACCATGTGGCATGCCCTATCTTCCAAAAAGTGGTGTTCTAAGCTCTTAACAAGCCACAGACACCCTCATAACGATTTATAACTCATTACATTTCCATATTAGGTCCAAAGTAAATATTTAAACTGGAAATTAATGGATCCCTTCCAGAGTGAAAACCGTGTTCTTACATCCTTATCCCTTGATAGTAATCATCTATTTAAATACTTCATTATGATTTTAAACATTTTATAAATTTTGGTTGCATATCCCTCCGTAGTTTCTAACAATGTGCATGGAAAGGACCACTGTCAGAGAAAAAGTGATGATCGATTCGGGTTCAATGCTCCCTTTTCCATGTTATTACCTCTATAAACCTCTATGTTCCTACCAAATCCACTTTCAGTATCAATACAGTTATGAAATTTCTTAGAAACCACTTATTCTATCCGTCACTAAAATTCCATGACATTTTCCTTTACTTTGACTCATCCTTAGACTTATACTTATACATATCCCTATTAATCTCACAAAGATTTTCTAATCCTAGTTTCTAAAGGATAACTAAACCTGTCCTATGATACCAACTATAAAGACCCAGACTTCTCATACATAAATATTATGTCTTCATAGAATAAGATTTATTACATAACATAATGATTCTTGCTAGAATCATTTAGATCTAGTACCTTTAGAAACACAGATACATAATCAATTGGTTTGAATGAAAAATAAATCATCTCCCACTTAGTTATTTATAACTATCACCCTTCATAGACATATCATACATAATAAATTTCTTAATAACCTTGGGAATGGAGACATAATAAAGTGTGAGATCGTATGCTCAGTGAAGGTAAACAAGTGAGATATATAAGAATAACGTGATCATACAGGTATGATAACACGAGAATGACATTAAAAAAATTAATATTAAATATCATAATATTGAGTAATGGAATACAAATTGGCAGTTCAAAAGATATTAATCATAAGGAAATCAAATAATATGATCCATAGAAGTATAACATTGGCATAAGACAAAGAATTTTAAAATACATGTAGAAATGTAATAAATTTTTCATAGTAGTATAGTCTATTTTACAAGGTTATCATAGTGGAATCGGTTCACTTCCCAACCATAATAGTATTCAAGATTCACTCCAAAGACTATCATAGTTGATAGAGTCCCTTACTGAACTGGGTTCACTCCCCATTCTAGTCGTATTTATCTCATGAGATATAAATATTTAACTAATGTGTTTACTAAGAGGTCTAATGGGTCCTACTATATTAAGGAATATAGAGGGTGAGTGCAATAAATGGTGGATCGTGATGGATGGGGTGAGAAGTTGTGGTACAAGTATATTCCATCGAATCGCAACTTCCTTATATGGTGTATCCAAAATAATTCCCTTCCTAATGACCACAATTTCCATAACTATGGTATCCAACCTTCCTCTAGATTTTTTTGTTGCAACTCTTCTTTTGTGGAATCTGTTCATAACCTCTTTGCCAAGGGTAAATGCACTCAATGGATGTGGTGTATCCTTGGTAGCTCTACCAGTGTGGTTTTATAAAAGATTGCTGGTGATAATTTTCTTCATATTTGTTTCCAAGGTGTATGGTATAACACCTACGAGATTAAATCTCGAGGCTGCATCCTCACTTTCTACTACAATATTTAATGTCCCTCAAGTAAAAAAGCTTAATTTTTGGGAAGTTATAGCTCACGGACAACCATTTCTTTTAGAAAAAAATCTTTCAGGCAGAGTTGGTTGGTCAGGTGAAAAAATGGGAAGATTCTCCTTCTTTAAGATCTATAAATATCCCATGATCTGTCAGTGCATCTCCAGTTGTCTCATCCTCCCTTGAAATATGGATTTGATGGTCCCTTTTAAATAGGGGTTTAAATATCAACAGAAATGTCTCGTGTATTTTATGTGTGATGTCGGGTGGAGGTCTTTTTTATGACATCAAAGATTCCATTATTATTTCATTCACCACAACTTTCTTATGGGGATTATCTTTAGGATGAGGCTAATGAAATTCTTGATAGTCTCGATCTATACAAAAATAAAAGACTTAGGTTGGCTATGTTAGAGACAGAATCCATGCTTATCTTTGATTCTCTTTATGATCACATTCCTATTCCCGGAGCTATCATCTTCTAGGTTCGCATGTGTATGAATTTCATTGATGATGAAATGATCATCACACACAGTTGGCATAAGGTGAATAAAGAAGCCAATTATCTTTCCTTGAGGGAATCACCTTCATATTCTCTCTATATTTTTATTGGTTTGGGGTATTTTCCCTAGAAGGTTTTTATTTTTCTAACTATATATGCACTTGGACTCCATTATTATAGGCCTCTATGATTTCTCCCCTCCTTAGCATGTGGCTGTCAAGTTAGGCCCCCTTCTTTAATAAAAATATCATAAGTTTTGTTTTCTTTTCCAAGTACATCCCTCTCTTATTTTTTCATTAAATGTATTTCATTGGGATTTTCATTATCTCTCAACCATGGTGGATGAGTCTTGTTTCGAAATAGAGAGCAGTTTTGGAGAAAATTACATAAAGAACCTGGATTTATATTTTTTTTTAATTAATGGATTCTATGTATAAACATGTTAAATGGGATTTTAATGTGTTTCCCATAAATTTTTCCAGATTCAGATGTTTTTAGAGGTATTTTTTAGATGTTGGGGTGAAATATGTCTACAGGGAATCTACATAATGTGTAAGTGGGTAACACAACAAATAACTACTGGCAAAAAAATGTTGTGAACTGGTTCATGACAAGAATTGGTCACGTGTTGTTAAACTAATTCACATAATGTAATATTTTATTAGGGTTAAAATTAACCTTAGGTGACAGGTTGTTATTGAACTTAGAAATAATAAATACATGTTGTTAAAGGGGGTAACACGCATTGTAGTTCCCATAAGCAAAAGTTTTAACTAGTTTTTTGCTCCTATTTTTTCATTAATCTATTTGTGCATCCCCAACACTCGATCCCATGATGACTCCCATTAATTATGGAGTGATTTCATCACCTTTTGGGTGTCATGGTTTTTGTTTTTGATCCCTGATATTTCCCTTTTCTTTGGTCTTCATCCCTTTTCCACTTTCTTCCATTGAAGCGGTGTTTTTTTAACCTTGCTGTGGAATTATGTTGGTATGGAATTTTTTATCTAGATTTATAATTTTTATCTTCCTTGCCTGTATTATTTATGTAAATTTTGGTTGGAAGAATTACTAAATCATTGAATAAAATGTATAGGGTCTAAACCTTGGCACTATGGTTTGATAATTGTCATGTATGTTCAGTATTGTGAATGTTCCGACATAATGTGTGCTCTAATAAATTAATTTTTTTAATAATATTAAATTATAAAACAGATTATTCATTAAATACCTTTGGATTACATTAATATTTTGAACTGGATTTTGGATGCCTATTGGGGGAGAAAAAACTAGGATTGATTATGAATTAGCTAATAACATAAGTGTTTTTATCATGACATGAGATTGAATGTGAATTTTTGTTATTAAGGAATCACTTTACTAGTAGCTTATGGGATATTTATAAGGCTATTTAAAAATTTATATATAAATAAATGTTTATTTGAACAACAATTGGTAATATATTTATATAGAGGGATCTTCTTGGTTGATTGATTATATAGTGGTTTATGGTTATGGTTGGCATGGTTTGATACATGCTTAGATTCATTCTAGAACGATTATGAAGAAGGTTGATTTATGTATTGTATTATTAGAATAATTAATAAACGTGTTTATCATTTTATTATATTCACTTATTATCATGATAGTTTTTCATAGACATGGTAGTGTTGACCTACTAAGTTTTATCACACCCAATTTGGACCACCATTTTGAACCCAATCATATTACATGGATGTACATTTAGACATGGTAAAGGGAACTTATTGCTGGTTTTTTATTACTATTTGGGATGGTGTTTGGAGATGAATCAAACATTGGGTTCGGGACTAGCATCTTTTGAGATTATTCATGTTAACTCATTCTTTTATTTGAATGGTTTTTAGTTCAATAATTAGATACAATTCATTTTTTCATTTCATGATTATTAATTTTTGTTTATTTATTCATACTTTTAGTTTCTTATTTCCTGTTATACTATTTATTCGATGTCCATTGAATTGAATATATTTAGTTATATTGTTTATTTCCACTACTATGTAACTCAATACCATGGGCTATAGTATCCCCCATGTATCACTGCACACCCACTGTTAGTCGGTATACTCTGGTGTAATAGGATGCATGCTTGATGTCCCATAATAAACCTGATTTGGCCACGCGAGTGAGTGTTGGATCGGGGTACATTGCAATGTTCTATCAGAGTAGCATGTTTTTCTTTTCTATTACTTTACTTTTTGGGAAAGGTAGAAAGGATATTATAATGTGTCATTACTTGTTAAAGATCATGTGCATGAAATTATCTAACCCATTTATAGGGGAAATATGCGTACCAGGTATAAGATTATTTTTAATGATGTTTCCTTGTTATAGTTGATGTTATTTCACCCGAAGTTGCTAAAACGTTTTCTGAGGTTATGGTTTCTTGAGATTTATACTTATGGCCTGATATGGCATGAAATGAGTATTCACGCATCATGATAGGCACATAAGGATATTTTTACATGCATTATTCTGGATAGGTGTACATTTTATTGTGTGTGAAATTTTTTCCAAGTGAACTATGATATGAGATACCTATTATATCAGATAAATGGGAATAAATGAATTGATATGTCATCCTAAAACACTTGTAATCTGTGTTTATAGATACCATGATTTGTGGTTCTCAATTGTTGTCACATGTTGAGGTTTAATTTTTTGTTATTGAAAGTGTTTTAATAAGTGATTGTTTATTATAGAGAAAATGACTCCTCGTTGTCTTTGAGATGAGCATGAGGATAGTGGAAATTAGCATGCTTCTAATCAAACTAAACTGGATCTTCCTTTAGATCTTGAGGACAAGATGTATTTTCAGCTTCATTATTACTTTAAAATTGTAATTCCATCAATGGAAGGGGAGACTATTCGCACCATAAATTCAATGTTTGTGATAAGAAGAGAGTTTCTATTGCATTATCTACCTATATTCACTAGGGAGGGGGCATAAAGGCATGTTCCTGATTGATTTATTTTATATGATCATCAAGAACCTTTATAAATCCATAGACATAAGGGTGAATTATTCTACGTATATTCTCTATGGACCTACCAATAATTGGTGGGACATTATAATGAATTATGGGAAACCGTAAGAGATATCTTGAAATGACTTAGAGGTGATGTTTTTGATCCACCTATGTCCATATACTTTTATGGATGATAAGGATCACAAGTTCATGCATCCAAACTTAGATGGAATCTCAATGATTTACTATTCTAATTGTTTCACCAACTTATAGTTCATTGGTCTATCTTTGGATAGGGAAGATATCATTAAGACAAGGAATTTTTAAGATGAGAATCACTATGAGATCAGGTCACGAGTGAACATTTTTTGTCTAATTATATTTTTAGATGAGATAAATTGGTAACTCATCCTGGAATAAAATCTGAGAGGGGACCTGAGAAATGACCATGCTATTTCAACAAGGTGAACTAGGTCCTCTTGTTCTGGTTTAAAGAAGTGTTGTTATAATAGTTATCGCCAAATCAAAAATATGTAGAGAAGTCATGGATGTGGGTAGAAAAATCAAAACTACGTTTCATTTTAGTGCATTTAGTGTGGAAAGATTGTACAGAATCAGCCTCAGTGTCCATACCCTACTTTGGGGTGCTATTCTTATAGAAGAATGGGTCATATTTAGAGATTTTATAAGAACATTTGACATCATAGTATTGTGAGGGGATTTTGATAGATACCATAGTGTGGGAGGGAATTAGATACTCCTCAACAAACAGGTAACTAGAGTTCCACAGGATGTTTAGGTTGAGGTAGAGGATGTGGTACCCCGGTGTAGGAATGGAAGTACACGGCTTAGTGAATAGATCAAGGGAATCCAACAGGGGGCCAGGGAAGAGGGGAAAGTCAGTTTCATGCTATAAAGACTACTATGGATATTATGTATATAATACCTTCAACTATCATATATACAATTATTGTATCTATTACCCTTTATTAAATTTTATTTGATGCAGGATCATTTCAATCCTTTTTAGATGCACTTTTTGCAAATAGTTTCAGCTAGGTTTGGGAAGGATTGGATAGTGTTTTAACTATCGATACACCATTGGGAGTATGGTCAGATAATATCAAATGTTATAAGGAATTTTCTCTAGATATTGGTGGTTACCATTTCTTGTAAGAACAATTTTTTTTGGAAATGAAACATTTTTATTTTATTCTAGGTTTGGATTATTGAGTCCTATAATAGAATTATATTTATTATTACTAGAAGAGAGTTAATATTCTATCCCCAGAATGAGGTAATTATTTTCTCCAGGGTCAGTGGGATCTTCAAGATGGTCATGTAAGACCAATATAGTGAAAATTGGTTTGTCTAAAGTCCCAGATGAAAATTCATGTTCTGGATGATGGAGAAATAATGAATAATTATTTTTCTATAATGGTAATCCTTTTTGGGATGTCTTTCCAAAAAAGTTCTATATTTTATCGCCTGAGCAGGATATTGAGATCACAGTTAATTTGGTTCTGGGAGTAGAACCATTTTCTATCCCTCCGTACGAAATAGAACCAACATATCTTGAGTAGTTTATGTTTTTATGGGAATATCTATAAGTTAAATGTCTCATATGGACTAGTATATCTCCCTGGGGTTCTCCAATTCTTTTTACCAAGAAGTATGATGGGGATTTGCACTTATGTGTCGATTATCAGAGATTGAACCAGTTCATAGCCAAGAACCAATATCCCTTACCATATATCAGTGATCTATTCAATAAATTGATAAGTGTTAATATCTTCTCCATATTGTTTTGAGATTTAGATACAAATACTTGAGGGTGAGTCCATCAGGCATAACTAGGACTTCTTTTAAGAGATGGTATGGCTTGTATGAGTTTTTAATGATATTGTTTTGTTTGAAGAATGTACTGTAGGTATTTGTAGACAAGAAAATTTAGATCTTTCATTCTGTTCATGACCATTTTGTGGTGGTTTTTTCAATGAAATGTTACTGTGATCCTAGTTATAGATGATCAGTCAAAACATATTAACATTATCCTGAGTATATTGAAATAGGATAGTATTTATTCCAAGATTACCAAATGTATTTTCCCAATTGAAAAATGGAATTTCATAGGCCATGTTTTCTCAAAGGAAGGAGTTTCAGTTGACCATGGGAAGGTTGTGGCCATGGTATCTTGAGAGAAATCCAAGAATGAATTTTAGATTTAGATTTTCTTGGGTTTAGTAGGTTATTATCAATGTTTTATCTAGGAATTTTTGAGATGGTATGTGAGTATGATATACACTATAATATCGAATGTAGGATTGAAATAATAGAGATATAGTATGGAGTATCTAATGATTCTCAAATTACAAGAGGAAGGTGAATTTTATCCTTTTAAAAATTATTTTGGAACTTTTAAAGATGGTTGTGTTTAACAAGGTTACACAAGGTAAGTAACAAAACCTCTAGTTCTACACACTTCCTTGACTCCGGAAATATGATTCTGAGAAAGAAATTCTGAAAAATATGCTTCTGCAAAATGAAACTTAATGAAAGTTTACAACAACAAAGATTCTACCTTAAAGCATGTAGAATCTTACTAAATTAGAGTACAAGTACAAGGAAGTATAATATATTTATACTTTCCTCAACAAATAAAATGCAGAGAAAAACATTTAACAAAACAAGTAAAAAGTAGTAAATCTTTTAACCCCAAGATAAGGGTATCCAACATCCTTGTATAAACGCCCTTTTATTTATACTTTCAAGAATGTATGTCTTACCAACACTAGGGTAAGACCTCGATATGAAGATTGGAGTTTGAAATGCTATCCCTGCAGGCCCTCAACTTCAAGGTAGTCGGAACCTCTATCTTCCTCAGCATGGAATCCCTCAACTTCAAGGTAGTTGGAACCTCTGTCCTCTTATCCCCGTAAGCCCTTGATTTTACACAGCAACAATTGGAGTCGCACGAAGAAAATCAGAACAAGAAGTTTATTATTCACTAAGAAATAAATCCTCTCTCTCTAGAAATCAATTCATAAGTATGTAATCTCTTGATTGATCAACTTTTTGTGGGCTATTTCAAATGAGATTCTATTTATAGGAAGGGATTCAACGGTCAGCTCCCACCTCCAACAGTCATATTTTCCATTGAATTTCAGAGGGACCTGTACACGTGTCACTCAAACGACGGAAGGTTAGTAATAGAAAGCACGACATCGTTTTAGAAAAAACAAGTGTAATAAAAAATATGGTTACCCAACAAAAATCCAATATTTGGAATGTAATCAAATGAAAGTTTGGAGTCTAACCAAAAATGAATTTGGAGTCTATAATACAAGGATATTTGGATTCTGTTTTCTATGAATTTGGAATCTGAACTCTATAGAATTCTGGAGTCTGAATTTCAATGAAACTTAGAATTTGGATTCATAAAAATTCAGAACCTAAACATACAAATTTCAGAGTAATAATTCATGAGAATTAGGATTCTTAACATATATAGTTTTCAGTCATAATTCATGAGAATTTATAATCTGAACATAAAAATTTCAGAGTAAGAATTCATGAGAATTCAGAGTCTAATATTTACAATGTTCGGAGTCTGAATTCATTATAATTTTGAGTCAGAACTCATAGTAATTCATAACCTGAAGTCGTTGTCATAACTCATAAGAATTTGTGATAAGAATTCAGAGTCAGTATTCATAAGAGTTCATAATAAGAATTTGTATTCAGAATTCAGAGTCAGAACTCAGAAGAGTTCGTAACCTGAATTCTGAGAATTTGGATCCTAAAACAGAATGCTTCATATCTAGGTATTTATAGGATTCTGAAGTTTTAGTTACAAACCGAATTTTACACCTAGAAAAATTATTTTATGAACAACGAAAACATTTTAAGGATAAATTTCCTTTGGAAAGGAAATTTTTAATTATAGAAGTAAAACACAGGGTAAAAATAGATTTTCCTTGAGATAATGTGTTTGTGATTTTCAAAATAAGAAGGAATGGTAAAGTCATAAGGAAACCTTATTGAATTAACAATATCCCACAAGTATAAAGGAATATAAAAGTAATAAGGAAAACCTTATTGACTCAACAATATCCACCTTTTTGGAAAGCACAAACATCCTTATGAAAAAGAATAAAAGGACTTAGATGATATTTTTCTAGACTTTTCAAATAAAACATATCTCCCTTTTCACATTGGAAAAGATGAATACAAATAACTCCGCCTTAGGCTTTGGAACCCTAAGGATCATATTATGGATTTCCAGAATGATATTTTTCATTATTTGAGTATTGAAATCTCTGTAAAGAAAACTTCCCCTAGATAAACTCCTCCTTACTTAGGGATATTTATTCTTTACTTAGTATTATTTTACTTTTATACCCCTTTGGGATTTTCAAAAAGAATTTGGGGGAATGGAAAAGTGATTACGGTACTTGAAATATTAGTACAATAAAACCAAACAAAAATGAGAAACAAAAGACTTCATTAAGATAGGTAGAATTTTTACACGGATAGAAAATACACAAAAGATCAGATTGGGTCTATTTTCCTTCCTTCTCCTTGGGTATTAATTTCATCACTATGCTTTTCACCTTATTTAGCTCCTTGTGGTCTTCCTCTGATTACTTCTCTAAGGCTTTGATCTTTTCTTCCTGATCCTTTAGAGCCTTTGCTTGAGTGTTTAACAAGTCATCTGTCTTAACTAGTTTCTCTTCGATCTCGATTTAGAGATCCCTTTCTCTCTTCCAGCTTGGAGAAACAGAGTAAACTTCCCATTTAGATCCTTAAAGTCCTAAATCCAAGTACTCTGGTCAAGATTTATCATTTCCTCAATGTTATTTGTGAGATCCTTGATTTTTCTATCTTCAGTATCAAAATCTTCCTTAACGTCATCTTGAAACTCATCACGCTCTCTTAAATCTTCAATTATATTCTTTGACTGGCTAATCATTTTCTTACAATATATTCTGTGAGATTTATTGTTGATAAAGAAAAATTTGAAATCTACCCCCATCTTGACACACGTTTCTATCACCATGGTCACTGAATCTGATTTTTGGTATAATGTATGTTGAAGCATATGGCATCTGGAATCTATGCTTGGGAAAGTCGGAAGGGTCCCAATAAGCTTCATCAAGGATTGGACTATGAAATCAGGTCCTAGAGAAGATGAATCTAAATACGAGCCTTTTATTAGTGAGGGCACTTTCTCTATATCAACAAGCTTCCTCTTCAAAGATCCACTAGTTGTCTTCATCTTTGAAACAACATTCATAGGTGTAACCTCAACAACCACTTGTTTCCCTTTTTTGGTTCTCAGAATGGCTTCCTCATTCGGAGATTTATGTTCACTATCAGACAGTTGAACAATTATATCTTCATATACCTTATCCTCATTATCTCTAGTCTTAGAATATTCAGGATGTATAAAGTGATGATTATATCTTTCTTCCTCAGATAATTTCTTAACCTCTTCTTCAACCTTCTCTTCTTCACCTTCCTCATCCTTCCTAGGAGTTGGGTTATTTTAAGACTATACTTCAGAAGTTTGGATTGATAGTTTCTCAGATGGGGTTTCCTCTTCATTATAATATTCAACTTGCT
Organism: Viscum album; assembly: GCA_963277665.1. Taxonomy (NCBI): domain Eukaryota; kingdom Viridiplantae; phylum Streptophyta; class Magnoliopsida; order Santalales; family Viscaceae; genus Viscum; species Viscum album. The sequence goes on from OY728158.1 coordinate 1,678,952,405, forward strand.
TTATACGGTCTTCAGTACCATCACAGCTTTCATCCTCTTCTTCTCCTTTTTCTTCAACTACCTTTTCTTCAACAATCTTTTCTTGGGATTTTTTCCAGAGTGAAAACATTCTTCCCTGAAGTCTCAGGTAAAGTCTCAACCAAGAACTATTTCAGTACTGGGATAATCTCAGATTCTATTTCAATATCCTTCAAAAATTATTTCACAATTTCAGCCTCAACCATCTTCTTCTTTTGCTTATTTTATTTTTCTTGCCTCTCAAACTCATCGGATACCATCTCTTTCAATGCATTAGCCTCGGTAGGAACCATTCCAAACTATGTATCTCCTTCCTTTTGATTATTTTTTTCTTTCTTAAATTTAGCTACAACCTCATATGGATAATCATTCATCTTCTTGGGCTTTGGAGGTGCGGATTGTTTTTCTTTAGCTTCTGGGATTTTTCCTTCTTCTACCACTTCCTTTAACTTCCTCTTCTTTCTTCCTGTTTTCTATTGTTCAGGAACTTATTGTTCCTTAAGAGAAGATTTAGCCTCTTCCTCTGCTAAGTCATAGAATTCATCTGCCTCCTTAGAAAAACCTACTTTCATCCTCTTGAGAGTATCATCACTAATCACCATTACATTTTAATTCCTTGACTTTTAACTGTAAGTGATTTTGAAGGACTCTAGGCACCGAACAATTATCATGGAAAGAATGGTCGGGTACATACTAAAATGAGCTTTCAAGTTCCAATTCTTAATATTATCAATCGTAATAAGAATATGCTTCATCAAGTTTACCTTCCTCAGATTCACCATAAAATCTAAGATGAACATATCACTCTTCTTCAAGGTGTCCATATCACCTTTTATCAGAATGATAAAACCATGAACCCACAATTCAAGGATTTGATTATTTGTCTAGGGGTGAGAAATCTTTACAGTCTTGATATTTATAAGTACAATACACATCATATCTTTTACTTTCACAAATATTCCTTGAACATCGAGGAACTTATGGGAACAAAATTCAGATTCATATTCAGATGGAACTCCAACTAAGATGGCGGCCTTAGTGTAAGATAAAGCATTGGTTTTATTATAACTTTTGAATGAAAACTTTTATCTGCCTTCTTCCTTAAAGAAACTAACTGACTCGTTAAACTCAATAAGAAGATCTGGATATATCAAGGCTTGATCGCTTGGCTTTGATATACAGACTCTCATCCATTAAGCTTGATGTTCTTGGAGATTATAGAATCGTATTTGTTGAAGAAATTCGGATGCACCAACCTTTCTCTATATACATGAAACTCTGAAATCATCTTGACAGTAGTCATATCTTTTTGAGAGGATTCTTCTATAGACATTTAGACTTGAGAAAACATTGAGATGTTCGGAATGGGATTTTGTAGAGGGGCAGAGGTTTGGCATGAAAAGGTCATAAAACAATGTGGGAAAACCCTTCTGGGGTCCTTTATAAAGGTTTTTGGTGTGACGGTTCATCTTCCCATCTCAATCCAATGGCTGTGAATTCTTCTGATCATTTCTGACGGTTGAAATGATAGTCGCAACAAAAATTTTGTAGGATCCGATCTTTTGAGGTTTTTAAAGGAAAACATTTGGATTTAAGGAAACTAGAATCCGAGAAATATTAAAAGAAAAAAAAGAAATTACTAGCAAGTAAAAGGTGGTTATGAAAACTCAATAAAGGATCATACCTTTCGTATTTCTAGGAAGATTATTCGTAATAGGTAATATTCTTCTTTAAGAACACTATATTTGAAAAAAAAAGACTATGAAAACCTCCATTATGAAAAAATAAATTGAGTATGCAAATCTTTATTATGAAAATCATGAAAAACGTCACTACATAAAATATGAAAAACTTCTTTACGAATAATCATGAAAAACATCATTATGAAAAATCATGAAAAAACTTTATTATGAAAAATCATGAAAAACCACAATACGAAAACAATGAAAAACTTATGAAAAAATGTACTCCCCCTATGAAAAAGATTTTATTACTGTAAGGAGATTAGTTTAATCAGGAATTTATTGAGAAATATTACCATACGATTATCATTCCTAACTTCTGTTTAATATATTCAAATATATCGGAGGGTAAAGATTTTGTGAAATATCATAAATTTGGTCTTGCGTTCTGATAAATTGAAGAATGATGTCTCCTTTTTTTGTGATCCCTATATAAGTGATGCCTAATACCTATGTGTATTGAATGAGAGTGATTTTTAGGGTTTTAACTGAGGGAAATGACACTTGTATTATCCCACAAAATTTGTGTTTTGGTAAAACTCATACCACAGTCTTTGAGTGTGTGTTGCATCCATAACACCTGAGCACAACAACTTCCAGATGCTACATATTCAGCTTCAGCAGTGGAAAGTGCTACGGAGTGTTGCTTCTTGCATGTCCAAGAATCTAAAGAATCTCATAATAAATGACATGTTCCAGATGTACTCTTTCTATCCATTCTACATCCACCAAAGTTGGCATCTGAAAATCTTTTCAAACCAAAATCATTTCCATAAGTATAAAAGAGTATAAACGAGTCCTAAATCCATGGTTCCCATTATGTAGAAAAATATTATATTCACTACCTTTAAATGAGATTCCTTAGGATTGGATTGATATCTTGCACATAAGAATACTGAAAACATTAAGTTCGGACGACTAGCTATCAAGTAAAGTAGACATCCTATCATACCTCTAAATGATGTTTGATCTGCTGGTTTCCCAGCTTTATTAAGATCAAGTGTGTTTGAGGTACTAATAAGAGTACTTATACTTTTAGTTTTGTCATATCCATACTTTTTAAGATGATCTATAATATACTTATATTGGGATATATAGATTCCTTCTGGTTTTTTAGAAATTTGAAAACCATGGAAAAATGTTAACTCACCCATCATACTCATTTCAAACACATATTTGACTAGATCTGCTAAGGAATCAGTTATTGATTGCTGAGTTGAACCAAATATAATGTCATCAACATAAATTTGTACAATCAAATCATTTTTATTGTATTTCATTATATAAAGGGTTGGATCTACATTTCCCTTAACATAATTATTTTGAAGTAAAAAATCCTATAAGTCTATCTTACCAAGCTCTAGGTGCTTGTTTATGTCTGTATAAAGCTTTGGTAAGTCTAAAAACATGATCTGGAGGTTTTGAATCTTCAAAACCAGGAGTTTTATCAACAAAAAATTCCTCTTGAACATAACCATTACGGAAAGAACATTTCACATCCCTTTGAAAAAGTTTGAAATTGAAGAATGCTACAAAGGAAAGTAAAATATGAATAGATTCAATTCTAGATACTATAGAATAGGTTTCTTCATAGTCTATTTATTCTTGTTGATTATAGCCTTTAGAAACCAATCTAGCATTATTTCTTACAGTGATTCCATTTTCATCACACTTATTTCTGAAGACCCATTTTACTCAAATAACAGAAGTTTCGTTAGGTCTTCCAACCAAGCTCCAGACTTTATACCTTTTGAATTCATTTAGTTTATCTTGCATGGCTTTAATCCAATCAGCATCACCTAAATCTTCATCAGTTCTTTTTGGTTATAATTGGTAAATGAATGCTAGATGTTATGATTTATTTTTTAATGAAATTCTAGTCCTTACAGGTTGATTCACATCATCCATGATGCTATCACTAGGATGATTCTTTAGAAACAATTGATTTGGTTTTTGTAAAACCTGTTCATCAACATAGGGTAGGAAATCTTCTAGGTTAAATGCTTCAGAAACATTTTCTTCGGAATTTTCCTTATCAGAAGGATCTTCTAAAAAAGGTTGATAATAAGTTTTGGAAAACACATCCAAGGATGTAGGTTTGGGTTTTTTAAAAACAAAAGGATCAGTTTCATCAAATTTGACATGTACTGTCTCTTCAACAGAACAAGTATTTTTATTGAGAACTCTATAAGCCTTAGAAGTTGTCGAGTAGCCTAAGAAAATTCCTTCATCAGATTTGGTGTAAATTTAGGATGATTATCTTTAGTATTCAGATTAAATACGTAGGAAGCAAAAACCTTAAAGTATAAATGTCTAGGTTTTCTACCATGCCATAACTCATAAGGAGTTTTATGAAGAAAATGTCTAATCAAAAACTCAATTTAGAGTGTAACAATTAGTACTTAAAGCTTCATCCTAAATATATTTGGCTATAGAATAGTCACTCAACATGGTTCTAGTTATCTCTTGAAGAATTCTATTTCTTCTTTCAACAACACCATTTTGTTGAGGTGTTCTTGGTGATGAGAGGTTATGAGTAATGCCTTTTATACTACAAAAAGTTTCAAAATCAAAATTTTGAAATTCTCCACCATGATCACTATGAATAGTTTTCAATGGAAGGTTTTTCTCACTTTTATCTTGGGCTCTAAAACTTTTGAAATATTAAAAAGCTTCAGACTTTTTTTCTAGAAAATAGACCAATGTAAATCAAGTGTAATCATCAACTAAAACAAATACATAATACTTTCCTCCAATGCTTCTAGTTTGTGTTGGGCCAAAAATATCTATATGTACTAACTGTAAGGCAACAGTAGTTGTGAATTCACCAACTAATATAAAACTATATTTATGTTACTTTCCATACTAACAAGGGTCAATAACTTTTTAAGAATAAAATTTATGCTCTGGTAGATCCTTAACTAATCTTTTCTTATATGTATTGCATACGTTTCTAAGGTTACAATGTCCTAACCTTCTATGCCATAACCAAGAATGATCTTCCATTTCACTGAGGCAAGGTAGATATTAGCTCATAAGATCTTCTATGTTTAGTGTGTAATCATTCTCTTTCCTATGGGCAGAAAGAATGAACTCTTCCTTGAAATTGTGTACTAAGAACTTTTCATTCCTAAAATACACAAGGTAACCTTCACCACATAATTGGCTTATGATAATGAGATTATGATTAAGACCCTTAACAAATACAACATTTTAAATCAATTTTCTTCCAAGAAGAACGATGTTTCCTATACCAATAATTTCTCCCTGACCATTATCTCCAAAAGTTACTTTTCCTCATTTCGTCTTGATAATTTTTTCAAAATAATTTTTGTTACAAATCATATGTAAGGAACATCCACTATCCATGTACCAAGTATTTTTGTTGGTACCTCCTCTATTTTTATGAAAATATGAAAAATTTAGGTTTTAGGAATCCAAACTTGCTTGGATCTGGAAATCATAGAAAGGAGAATTTTTGGCACCCACATCTTTTAAGAAAAATAGGCTTTATGAAATCCTGAAGACGGAGTTTTGTTTAGGGAACAATATTTTTCCCAATGCCCACCACACTGACACAAAGTGCAGAATGGAGCACTTTGAGGAACAAAATAATTGTTACTAAAAACCGGTTTAGAACTAGTATAACCAAAACCAGAACTATTCCTTAGAGGTCATATTTGAGAATACATTTGATCAAAATTTTCTTTACCTAAGGAAAATTTTGACAAACACTTCCTCAAGGAAAACATTTCATATTTCAGTTTCATAACCCAGTTCTTTTCTTCTAAAACATTAGATTTTGAACTACAGTTAGGCTTGAAAAAAAATTTCGTAGGAATTGCCTTTTCTAGATCTTTAGAAAGTTTATTCTTTTCGGAATTTACTTCCTTAAGATTTTTTGAAATACATTCGAAATCAAAATTTTTCTTATCAATATCTTTAAAAAGATCTAATATTTCCTTAGTAAGAATAGTATTCCTATATTTTTCCTTATCAAAATTTGTCATGAGTTTTGAATTCTCAATCTCATGAAGTTTGGAAAACCTAGAATATTCTTTATTGGTTGGTAATGTATTCTCTTCATCAGAAGAGTTATAATATATATCAATACTATAATTAAAATTAAAATAAACATTCGACATTTTTTCCTCATTGTGTACCTCAGCCATTATGAAATGATTTTCAATAGGTGGTCTGGCTATTAGACCAAGATTCTTTTGTCCAGAAGATTCATAATCTGATGATTCATCTCAAGAGTCACCACCACTGGCACTCCAGGTGTCGTTTTCTTTCAAGAATTTCTTAGAATTATCCTTGTAGTACTTCTTTCTGTTTCTCTCAGAATTCTTTTCCTTTCTTACTTTTCTCTTAAGCATAATACAATCAGGTCTTATATGTCCAGCTCTCTTGAATTCATAACATGTAACTTCTGAATCTTTCTTATCTTTCCTTTCTTTCTTCTTGTATCTAGATTAAAAGTTCCTTTTTCTAACTATTTTTTCATCCTTCAAGAAAATTTTCTAACTCATTATCTGAGGATTCACTTCCACTAGATTTGGATTGAATAAAAATCTTCTTAGATTTATATCTTTTAACTCTCTTAGGAGTCTTAGATTTCATATGATTTGAAGTTGTAGAAAAAGCAACACTTCCATTCCCATTCTTCTTCTTCATGTTATTTGCATCTCTCTTCATTCTAGTCTCATGTTGAAGAAGAGTTTCAAAAAGTTCATCATGTGAAATCTGAGTAACCTTTCTATTCTCATCAATAGAAGTTCTCTTGGATTCCCGCTCATTGGGCATGATGTCTATGATCTTATCAACAAGAGCTTCATCATCTAATCCTTTCTTGACCATAGATTTTAAACTATTCACAAAGGTCACGAATATCTATTGCACCTTACATATGAGTTCTCCATAAGGAAAGAAAAAACCATTATATTCAGATCTGAGCATGGCTCATATAGTTTCAATAACTTTGGAAGTTCCCAAGTGATTAACTTAGAGTTTCTTCCATATACAATTTTCTGCTTCACAATATGAAATTTTTCTATATATATTTCTAGTCATAGAAGAAAGAAAAGTATTTTGTACTTTATAATTTAGTTGATATTAATGCTTTTCTTGATTGGTGAAGGTACTAAATTCCTTTTCAGGGATTTTATATCCTCTAGTAAGCATAAAAAGTTTATCAACACCAGTATTCATAATGAATGTCTTCATGCGATATCTCCAGTATTCAAAATCATTTCCATCAAAAATAGGTGGTCTAGTTGGATTGAGATTATCTATGGAACCAACATTGATTCCTGTCATATTAAAGAAAATATCTTTCCACAAAAACATTTTAGTAATAAAAGTTTTGTAAACAACGAATATATTCCTAAGCAAGGGAAATATAGAACAAGAGTATCTCTAGGAAAAAAAATGCATCTGAACATTGTGAGTCTAAAGGACTAATTCCATAACATAATTTTATGAATTATATTTGGAATATAATCCTGAGATTAATTTAAATTGAACCAATCCTTTGATACCAATTGTTGAGATGGTATGTGAGTATGATATACTCTATAATACCAAATGTAGGATCGAAATAATATAGGTACTGTATGGAGTATCTAATTATGCTCAAAATACAATAGGGGGTGAATTTTATTCTTTTAAAAATTTCTTTGGAACTTTTAAAGATGGTTATGTTTAACAAGATTAAACAAGGTAATTCACAAAACCTCTAGTTCTACACACTTGCTTGATTCCGGAAATACGATTCTGAGAAAGTGATTCTTGAAAATATGGTATCGTAAAATTAAACCTAATGAAAGTTTACAACAACAAAGATTCTACCTTAAAGCATGTACAATCTTACTAAATCAGAGTACAAGTATAAGGACGTATAAGATATTTATACTTTCCTCAACAAATAAAATGCAACAGAAAACTTGTAAACAAGCAAGTAACAAGTATTAAATCTTTTAACCCAAATTTAAGGGTATTCAAAAACCATGGATAAAGGTCCCTTGATTTATACTTTCAAGAAAGTCTCTCTTACCCAAACCAGGGTAATCCCTTGATACGAAGATCGGATTCTGTCTTTCTTTCCCCGCAAGCCCTCAACTTCAAGGTAGTCGGCACCTATGTCTTCCTCAGAAAGGAAGCCTTCAACTTTGAGGTAGTTGGCACCTCTGTCTTCCTATACTTGGAAGCCCTCGATTGGACATAGCATCAATAGGAGTCACACAAAGAAAATTTGAACCATAATTTCAGTATGCACTAAGCAATAAAGCCTCTCTTTCTAAAAATCAATTTAGAAGTATGTAATCTCTATATTGATCAAATTGTTTTGATATCTTTTAAATGAGCTCTTATTTATAGGCATGGCTTCAATGGTTGGATACCTCCTCCAATAGTCATATTTTCCCTTGAATTTTAGAGGGACCTATACATGTGTCACTCAAACAATGGTTGGTTAGTAGTAGAAAGTATGACATCGTTTTAGAAAAAACAAGTGTAAGAAAAAATATGGTTACATAACCAAAATCAAATATTCAGAATGTAATCAAATGAAAGTTTGGAGTCAAACCAAAAATAAATTCCGAGCCTATACAAGCATATTCAGATTCTATTTTCTAGGAATTAGGAACCTGAACTCTATAGAATTACAGAGTCTGAATTTGAAGGAAATTTATATTGGGATTCACAAGAATTCAGAACCTAAACTTTCAAATTTTGGAGTCAGGATTCATGAGAATTCGGAGTCTAAACATACAAAGTTTGGAGTCATAATTTATTATAATTTAATGTCTGAACTTACAATGTTTGGAGTCAGAATTCATGATAATTCAGAGTCTGATCTTTACAAATTTCGAAGTCTGAATTCATTATAATTAAGATTCAGAACTCATAAGAATTTGTAACCTGAATTAAGTGACAGAACTCAGAAAAATTTGTAACATGAATTCAGAGTCAGTATTCATAGGAGTTCATAATCAAAATTCGTATTCAGAATTCAGAGTCAGAACTCAGAAGAGTTCATAACCAGAATTCTGAGAATTTGGATCCTAAAACAGAATGCTTCATATCTAGGTATTTATAGGATTCCAAGGTTTTGATTACATACCGAATTTTACACTTATAAAAATTATGATGTGAACAATGAAAACATGGTAAGGATAAATTTCCTTGGGAAAGGAAATTTTTATTTACAGAAGTAAAACATAGGGTAACAAGTGATTTTCCTTGAGATATGGTGTTTTTTGTTTTGAAAACAAGATGGAATGGTAAATTCATAAGGAAACCTTATTGACATAACAATCTGCCCCAAGTATGAAGGAATGGAAAATACATAAGGAAAAACTTATTGACTCAATGGGAATTATCTCATTTCACAACATAGATTCAAGGGAAGAGTAATAAGGGGTTGATGTTTGTTTGGTAAGATGATTTCAAGAGAGTTTTTAAGGATAATAAATATAGGACGACCTCAAAACATATCCATAATTTATATATTATGGGTAAATTATAAATCATGTATTGTAACAATCTAGAGTTGGACTCAGAGCAGCTCTGACGCAGGAGAATCGAGTGGTTACTTATAAATCCATATAAGTGATACTGAATGATAGTAACTATCCTACTCATGATTTGGAGTTAATTGTGGTGGTATATTCCCTATAATTCTTTTGAAACTATCTTTTGGGTGAGATGTTTTTTGTGTATACATACCACAAGAGCCTCAAGTACATATTTTTTATTAGTACCTAAACCTTCGTCAAAGTAGGTGGCTTGAGTGTATGTAGTCTTTTGACATCAATTTGTATTATACACCATTAAATTGCAACATCGTTTATGATAATTTGATTTGGAATACATAGAAAAGGGTAGTCATGTATTCTTGTGACAAGTGTAGGATAATGTAACTCTTAATATAAATGCATTTAGATGAATATGATTCCCATGTATGATTATCATTGACTTTGTGATCAGTTATACCTATGATTTTGTACACGATCAAGATAGTTCAATCATATAATACAAAGAAATTAGTTCTGAGAGAAAACTTATATGGTCAAAAGAAACCATCAGAATGTTATCTCGGATGAATTTTTTTTTCTTTCACATGGTCTTGTATGGGTTTCTACTAGCTTAGGCGATGATATTATAAGATAGTTCTATGCTTCTAGCTCGACAATTAATCCAATTTTTACAAATATATATCATGATATCTATAGAAATTAATGGTACCGAACAAGGAACAAGACTATTAATAAAGCATAATCTTATAGAATTATTAATAAAATAGAAGTTATAGCAGAAAATAGGGGAAAGAAAAAGTAAAGAACAGAGAAAGTGTAGTTACTTGTCAAAGTAATCAAAATCCTCACCATATGCATAATCATAGGCTGCACCAGTGTCAACTGATTCCCAATCATATTGTAAATTTTAATTTTTAAGGATATTGATATATTTCTCTTTTCATTTTAACTACCCTGATCTAAGATGAGGTTTGGAGGATTTTTTTCTAGCACACCCACACTTGGAATCTGCAACAGTCTTCTTTGCAGCCTTAGTAATGGTGGTCAAGAATGAATTAGGTGTCCAGATTTGTGGTGAGATATTTCACCTATTAGTATGTGAAATCATATCATTATAGGCCATCAAAGATGTTATAACCTCTAACCATTCCTGCGTGAAAATGGGATGATTCCACTATAGACTGTTTGATAGGATTACCTAGGATAACCCATCTAAATGATGCAGTATGGTTGATCATGGATTGACTAACAAATGTAAATCACTTCTTTCCTATTAAGGTGACCTTAAAAGTTGATGATATGGGAATCCTCTATATGCGTGAGATATTTTGGTTTCATGGTGTTCTAATGAGTATAATTTTTTATAGAGATACTCATTTCATATCGTTGTTCTATAAGGGTCTTCAAAAGACATCGGGGTCGTAGGTTCTTCTCGTCATGGTCTATCATCCATAGACTAATGATTAATCTGAGTAGACTACTTATGTACTAGAGGATATATTACATGTCTCTGTTTTGGATTTCAGTGGTACATTGGAGAAACATATGTCCCACATGGAGTTTTTATATAATAGCACCTTTTGGAAGTTGATCCAGATGGAACATTTTGAGGATTTTTATGGCAGGTCATTCTATTCTCCTTAATCATTGTTGGAAGTAGGTGAGTTAGTTATTATTGGAACTAGCCTCATGCGGGAGGTGTTTCAATGGGTTTAGATGATCAGGAGGTGTTTGGTAACCATGCATAGTAGGCAAAAATCATATACTAACCGGCAGACATAACCAAGGTATTTTGAGGTTAGACGTCGTGTTTTTCTTTCTATGCCACCAAGATTGGTTAAGAATCTACTAATGAATCAATAGAATCTAGAACCCTGGATTTTTAGGTCATTTGAGAGGGTGGATACGGTTTTTCGATTTGTGTGCGGATTATCCCTTCCATAAAGCAATAGTATCATGAATGATATGTTTCACTTATAGAAACTTCAGAGATATTTTATTGAAAACTCTCATATGGTACATGTCGAGGACGTCATGATTTGTTATGATGAATCCTTTGATGAGCATTTAGTAAATATTTTGGACTATATTGAGAATTATCATTGGGGTAGGACTATACCTCTGGTTTAAGTGTTGTGGGGGGAATGGGAATGTTCAGGAGAGGACCCAGGAGAGAGAGTTTAATATGTGAGCATAGTGGCCAGGCTTGTTCATGGATACCCCGTAGTGATGATTGCACTAGCTCGGGGACGAGTAATTATATAGTGGGGAGGTAATAAGATATATAATTTTCCAAGTATGTACCTCTTTTAGTGATGTATTGATCATCTTTAATTAGGTTTTCTTTTATATTTGAACTTTTCTAGCTAGGCCTTATTCAGGGATGGAGAGCCTTTTTGGGGAAATTAACCTAAAATTTGGGGTTTAATGTTTTTTATAATTAATGGAGTCTAGTTATAAACATATTAAATAAAATTACAAGGGTTTTCTTAATTTTTTATGTCTTTGGGGTGTTTCAGTTGCTTTTTAGAGTCTAGGATAAAATCTTTCTATAGGTCATTTACACACCATTTAAATAGGATACAAAACATGTTACTACTTCAAGGAACGTGTCTTGAATTGGGTCATAAAGTGAAGTGGTTACATCTTTTAATCCTGTTTTATGTTGTGTAATGTTCAAGAAGGTTTAAATTTAACCCAAGGTGATGATTTTCTTTATAATAACTCCTAAATAATAAATAGATGACAAGAAAGAGGGTAACATGTTTTGTATTTATCATGAGTAGTGGTTTTAAGTAGTGTTACATGAATTTTTCTAATTCCTCTATTTGTGTGTCCCCTCCTCTTGATCCCTAGGTGAATCTCAAAAATTAGAGATAGATTTCACCACCTATGGATGTCATAGTTTGTGGTTTAATCCCCAGTAGGTTCCTTTTCCTTTTTCTTCTTCCCCATTCCGCTTTCTTCCGTTGAAGCTGTGTTTTATTTTAATATATGTGGTGAAGTTGTGTTGATCTTTATATATATTTATCTAGGTTTCTTGTTGTTATTTCTTCACTTATGTTCTTCTTCATAATTTTGGTTAGAGGTGTTTCTAAATATCTACATAAAATGTATGGGTTCTAAACCATAACCCTATGGTTTAATAATTTTCCAGTATCTACAATATTGAAATTATGGTAACCTAACATGCACAATAATAAATTTATTGGTTGAATAATGGTAAAATATAAAATTGATTATTAATTAGATCTCTTTAGATTCTATTGATGTTTTGAACATGATTTTTTCTACATAATGGGTGAGAGAACCATATATTAATTATGAATTATCTAGTGGCTCAACTATGTTTAGCATGACATGACATTATAGATTATTTCCTATTATAGAATCACATTTGTAATAGATTATGAAATATTGATATGCCTACTGATAAATTGATATATAAATTAAATTATAATTGAAATAAAATGGTAAATTGTATAATTATCCTTTGAGGCTTATGATGTGATATTGTGATATCCTTATTATTATATATCTTTGAGTCGATGATGAAATGTTTATACATAGGGATTTAACCAGAGGCTAAAATTATTATATTGAGGGTTATTTGTAGAGACTCGAAGCTTATCGTACATGGACATTACATTACTTTTGCGGAATACTTAGTACATAACAAAAACACACACTAAAGGATCGTAATAGTTTAGTGTCTTTGGAAACTCGGAACGTAATCTTCTAATCGTGGTGAAAGATCTTCAACATATCCTATAAAGATCATCCCTTTTTTCTACCTAAAACCTTTCTTTATATCCTGGGGAAAAGAAAACATAAAAGGGTGAGCTCAAATGCTCAGTAAGGGTAAACAAAAGAAAAATCAATCACATCATATACATAGCTTTTGGAAATCTTAACCTGCAAAAGAGCTCATAATATCATAACATGGGATATATCATAGAAGTGAAATGTAATCCCAATAATCATAACTTAAAACATGAAACTTTGTGGCATACACACATAATCATAGAGAATCATTTCTTGTTAGTCAAGACTCATTGCCAAGACTATCTTAGTGGACAAAGTACCTTTCTGAATCGAGTAATCCTCGTTTCAGTCCTGTTTCACTGAACCGGTATAACCTACCATTCCAGCCATGTCTATCTCATGAGATATAAAATCTTTCCCCAATGCATTGGAGGGAGATATAGGTCCCACCCATCTTATAATGAGTCCTTTCTTATGTGTGCCACATAATCATAAAACATACATCATCGCATAACACATGTAACAAAAATGGGATTCTTGAAACATCATGACATCATAAATCAATTCATATAAGATAAAGGAATTCATAAAAATAATTCCATCACAACATGAACAAATCAATTTAATAATAGGGATAAAACAGAACCCTTTATTATCTTAGATGGAAAATAATTTTGATAAAACACTTGAATTGAATTCTTGAGGAAAATATCCTTTCTTCTTCAAAATCAATTTCTTTTCACAAAACATCATGAAATTTTAAAAGAAAGAGATTTTATTGAAAATAGTCATGAAATCTTTTAGAGGAAGCTTCATGAAAATAAGGCTTTATAAAACAGTATAAATTCGTTTGTGCCGTATAAGTTAAAAAAACATTCTTCGTACTTTTGTCGGAAAAGTCAAAAAGTACCTCGTACGGAAAAACTACAAAAGATTCCTTTCATATTCTTTACTAAAAACTCACCTAAGGGTAAAATTGGATTTAAACTATTGAAATTGGATGGAAACAATATTACATATTGAGGGAACATGTATGTGGATGATAAAATACACCCCAGTAAATACTTACGAATAAACAATCTCGAATAAAAATGAGATTGTGATATTTTCCCTTACCTTAGGTCCGACTTGCTTTGTAAGTGTCCGAACCTCCTGTATAATGATTTAAATCATGTTATTGACTTATTAGAGAATCATATTCATTGTTATGATATCATATATGGTTCACTTAAGACATTATATTACCCGTTCTTTTGTAAATTCCATGTTAAAGAAGCGTTTTGGGTAAAATCGTTTCATTTATCGTAGGTGTTTTGACTTGTTGTTCTTGACATCATTATTACTTATATCATGATTTACTTACTTCAAGAATATAAAATATGATTTATATATCATATATATTCAGTATATATATATATATAATAGGTAGATAAATAAAATGAAAAACATCGTTCATGGAGACGGTAGTCCGTACGTACGCATTAACGCTGTTTTCCTTTCCTTATTGTCTTGAAATGGAAGTAAGTAGATGACATACATATGTATATATATACATAAATCCAGTAGCTTTATAATGTCATATATTTCATTATTATTTCTTATATATACATTATAATCATTCTTAAATGGTTAACATGGAGAATGAATCTCATCGCGTCGTGGAGACGGTAGTCCGTACGTACGCACGAGCGATGATATCATTTCTATAAATATTGAATTGAATTGGAGTGGATTATAAAATATATCATAATAAATATGATGTTGTAATAACTATGTATAGTTATTCTTTACACCATTATACCCATCCATGTAAGGTGGTGGTGGAAAATAGATTACACCACGGCGTGGAGACGGTATTCCGTACGTACGCACGCGCGGTGATTTCTTTTTCCGTAGGATGGATAGATGGTGAAATAGGTTTGTTTCATACTTATAATAACATATCAGTATATGAGTGATACTGATGTTATTACTTCATAATGAAACAACCTAAGAAGAAGAAGTGGAAGAAGAAATAAAGATGAAAGAATTGGTAACGGTAATTACCTCTTCTTTGAAGCGCCTTTTGGAGACCTCCTCTTAGGGAACTAAAATTGGTCTTTGAGTAAGACCAGAACCTCTAGGATGTTTCTAGGGAAGTGGAGAAGAGATTTTGGCCGGGGTTGGCCGAGCTTGAGTGCTCAAATTGGTGTGAGGAGGAGGGGGAGGAGGTGTCCTTTTATAAGGGAGGAGAGGGGCACCTTAGGAATACCTCAAAATATTATTTTATATTAAAGTCAAAATCGGTTTATAATGGTTCCAAAGGGTCTTATTTCGAAGCTAAAGTGGGGATGGGTCGAAATCCTATCAACCAATAGAATTTAGACAAGTTTAGGATATTATTTTAACCTTATCAATTAGATTTAACTCTAAGTTAAATAATTTAACTTTTACCATGTCTTTTTGTTTTCTTTCACTATATGGTTAATACACTTACTATAACATGCCAAACGAACCCCAAATTGTTTATTATTAAAATATATATCCTTATCTAAGTCATTTGGCCGAACCTTAGATTTTTAGGAATACAATAACAATTAATAATATAATATTTGATTTAAAAACTATTTTGTGTCAATTTTGACACTATTTGATATATGATTTTTGTGAAAGTCATAACAGAATTATATGTTCGAACCAAGTTGATTACATCAACACTAATATATCATAGTAACCTATAAAATTAGTGGAATTCATAAAAAGTCTCAAATTACATTTATTTTGGTGTTTATAACATCAATTATGTCAATATTTCATTAATAAGATAATTACTGCATCATCGTTGTGTCATAAATAAATTAAATTATTTTATGTCTAAAAAATTACAAATAAAATACCATCATGTAGGAAATCTTTTTAGCTTTCTAATGAATATTTACAATCGAATTTATCTTATGTATAACCCCATATTAAAAATGATTTACTTATTAAACTTTGATTTTAACTATTTTAACCTTTATTTAAATAAATTAATAATAAATGTCCTAATCTAATCCAAGTGGGCCTAAATGGTCATATTTTATTCCTAAGTTTGTTTTTGGTCGAATTACACTTGTCCAATAGAATTAGGACATGTGTTAGGGTAATATTAATATCATATTTACCCTTAGTTACCCTATTTACTATTAACCGTGGTAAAAAAAAATAAAAAGTTACTATTCACCAAAAAATTATTTTCATCTCATTGAACCACATTTTAGTCCTTGATATTAACCGTGTCTCTCGGATTTTCGAAATTCCATTCACAGAAGCGGTAAAATTAAGTTTTATGCAAAATTCAGTTTTTAACCTACCACTTAGTAGTTTCACTATTCATCAAAAATTGATGTTTTTCAGAACAATGCCAAAATTTCATCCCAAGCTATATTTCATATTCTGAATTCAAAAATGAAGTCTATTTTACCAAATTTATAACATAAAAGTTGCATTAATTAATTTTATAATTAAATCTCGCTGTTAAATCAAATAGCGTGTTTTTAAGAAACAATATCTATCAAAAGATTGACACTTGTTTATGTCTAGTTTAAATGTGAAACTACATCCAATGACCAACATTGTATTAAATTGTAAAAATATATTCTAAATATACTTTAAAACCACCCAAATTAATGATTTATCACTATCAACTATTTCGATTAAAAAAGTTGTTTTTAATTATAATTTAGTAATTTTCACTATTCATCAAAATATGAAAGTTATCCGAAAATCACCAAAATTTCAACCTAAGCTAATTTCGATATTCCGAATCCAAAAATGAAGTTCATTTTAAAAAAAATAAGATTTATAGAATTTTAAAAAGTGGTTATTACTATTCATAACGGCTAGTTTTAATAATATTTTAATAGCACATCGTTGTTTAGTGAAACTCGGTATTGCGTATTACACACGCTATCGAGGAAGGTCGCGATTGCGTGTAATGCAAGGCAAGACAAGGATGCGTGTTGTGCAAGCTCCTTTTGGTGTAGCGTACAACACAAGACATTAATAAAATTAAAAAGATATATTTTTTTTATAAAATCTTGGGTTGTTACATTCTACCCCCCTTAAAATGAATTTCGCCCTCGAAATTCGTCGGGGTTATAAATGGTTTACTATTCGAAAGGTTCTTTAATAGAAACCCACATCGTAAAAAGGAATACCAAAACTTGTCTTTAAAAACTAAAGTATGAAATGTAATGATTACCCAAATAAACTAATCACTGGGTTTCCACATAGGTGAAAATATGGATATGGAAGAGAAATCTAACCATCATGTTCTGATGGAGAGTGGTAGAGAACATGGCTATGGAAAAGCTAGCAATCACAAAGCCATAAATTTGTGATGATCTAGGGTACCATCTGATTCATCGGATATAAGGGCACTAGGACAACATTTTTGGTTCTCAAGATCATTTCCCTTAAGTTGAAAATTTGAATTAGAATAAATACTTACTTTATTTTGGTACAATCTCACTGTTGTTCGTGCCTTGAACAATTTCCACTTCATCTCTTAAATAAATGAAGTTGAATTTGTTATTCGTGAAGTGTTAGCAGATCATGTGATAGAATGACGGGTCATTCCATCTGTCTCAAACAAAAGGTTAGCAAAAATTATATGCATAAGTCGATCTATAGTGAGATTAATCATATATGGTTCCTAAAATGGACTTATACTTCATATATCATACTGCTTAATATAATAAAACTAGTTTCTACTAAACAGGGACTTCCTGTAGGTCAGTGGTAGGCGATAAAGGCCAGTCGCACTTCGGTTGTGGGTTCGATTCCCACAGCCTTGTCCGAAGCGATGGGCTGTCGCCCGTCCTGCAGGTTGTCCTTTTTCTAAAACTATATTACTATAACATCCCATAATATCGAAAAACTTCTATCCTTAAACAATACTAACTTATGTCCAACATAATCCATTCCAATCTTTAGTTTTATCCATAATACTGCAGTCCATTCTCATAACATAGTGAAAACGATTACCAGAGATTTAATACCATCGTTGATCCCCATATATCATAAGATATATCTTGTTGGACACATTCCAAACATTCAAAGGCCTTAATCTTGTACTCTCTTGAATACCCATTGAACCTTAGTGAAAACTTGAATGCAGTTAAAAGTTAACACTTTCCACATACCAAAATCCGCAAAATTCTATATACTCAAACCATGATATCACTTGGTCCTTATATCAATCATGAGCTCATGAATACTGTTAAACATTTCAGTTTCTCGTTTTCCCTTCATTATGCGCATAATATCTCAATCACTTTGAATACCACATTAGACCAATACATAAATATTCCAATATTCCATGATACAACATTATTTTGGAATCCCATTACATAAAAACTTAATCATTCCACCACATCGTTGTCATATTCAACATTGCCAATAGTGATCGCATGTGACTTCCCTTTGTCCTTTGCCTTAAGCGGTTGCTCATGTCGATCATCACTAACCCTTGGATTAGGGCATTTATTGGCATAATGTCCCATCTCCTTGCACTTGAAGCATTGAAGTGTTGGTTGTGCGTTCTCTGCAGTGTTTGCTTTATTCACTTCATTAGAATCCCTTTTTCCATTACTTCGACACTCAGCTGCTCGATGACCTTCTTTTCCACACTTAAAACATTTTCTAGTCCCTTTAAGACAATATCCACCATGCTTCTTTCCACACTTTGTGCATAAGGAAACATTCATCTTCTTTTCACCATTATTCTGAGATTTCTCCTTGAACTCCATCTTTCGTTTCTTTTCAAAACCATGAGATGGATATGTAATACCAACTTCCATTTCTACCTTGATAGCACAACGCACAATTTCTTCATAGCTACTGAAGTCTCTTATAGCTAATGCCCTTCGAAGACTTGGTTTTAAGCCATTGAAAAATCGATCAACTTTACTTTCAGGTTGGATGATAATGCCAGATGCATACCTTGCAAGTCTTGTAAAATTCGCTTCGTATATACCAACAGATTCATCATCCTTTTGCTTTAGTTCAAGAAACTCCTTCTCCATCTTTGTTCGAAGAATATGAGGGAAGTACTTATTGAAAAATAAGTTCTTGAACTCGTCCCATTCCATGGACTCAATTTCATCCCTTTTCCTTGTATTCTTAATAAGATTCCACCATTGATCAGCATCACCTTCCAAACGATACACTGCTAAGATGACTTTATCATGTTCAGAACATTGAAGAACTGAAAATATCTTTTCAGTGGTGCTGATCCATTGTTCAGCAACAAGTGGATCGGAAGTCCCACTGAAAGAAGGTGGACGTTGCCTCATGAAGGATTCAACAGAATGTTGCTCCTTCCTTTGCTCGTTTGGAAGTCCTGCATGATTCATAGCTTGAGAAAGTTGTGTGAGCATGGCTACAAGATTTTGCATTCCAGCTCCCATATCGTTTGGTTGCTCAGGGGGACAATCATTGCACTGTCCATTGCATTGATCAACACGGTTCCTTCGGGTTCCAGCCATCGTCTAAAACCCCAAAAGAATAGTGTGAGAGGCAAAAATCTTGCTAGGGAAAACAACATAATAAAGGGGTAGTACCCTCAATATCTAGCATCTTAGGTTAAATTCTAAGATCGTTAGAGAAATTCTAGGACTATAACCTATACGTATACTTAACCTTAGAGACATCCCTAGTCATACCTTAGAAATATCTCTAGGGATCTCACTAACGTTTTCGCATCCTAGTTTCCAAAGGTTGACTAATCCTTTCCTCTGATACCAACTGTAGAGACCCGAAGCTTATCGTACATGGACATTTCATTACTTTTGCGGAATACTTAGTACATAACAAAAACACACACTAAAGGATCGTAATAGTTTAGTGTCTTTGGAAACTCGGAACGTAATCTTCTAATCGTGGTGAAAGATCTTCAACATCTCCTATAAAGATCATCCCTTTTTTCTACCTAAAACCTTTCTTTATATCCTGGGGAAAAGAAAACATAAAAGGGTGAGCTCAAATGCTCAGTAAGGGTAAACAAAAGAAAAATCAATCACATCATATACATAGCTTTTGGAAATCTTAACCTGCAAAAGAGCTCATAATATCATAACATGGGATATATCATAGAAGTGAAATGTAATCCCAATAATCATAACTTAAAACATGAAACTTTGTGGCATACACACATAATCATAGAGAATCATTTCTTGTTAGTCAAGACTCATTGCCAAGACTATCTTAGTGGACAAAGTCCCTTTCTGAATCGAGTAATCCTCGTTTCAGTCCTGTTTCACTGAACCGGTATAACCTACCATTCCAGCCATGTCTATCTCATGAGATATAAAATCTTTACCCAATGCATTGGAGGGAGATATAGGTCCCACCCATCTTATAATGAATCCTTTCTTATGTGTGCCACATAATCATAAAACATACATCATCGCATAACACATGTAACAAAAATGGGATTCTTGAAACATCATGACATCATAAATCAATTCATATAAGATAAAGGAATTCATAAAAATAATTCCATCACAACATGAACAAATCAATTTAATAATAGGGATAAAACAGAACCCTTTATTATCTTAGATGGAAAATAATTTTGATAAAACACTTGAATTGAATTCTTGAGGAAAATATCCTTTCTTCTTCAAAATCAATTTCTTTTCACAAAACATCATGAAATTTTAAAAGAAAGAGATTTTATTGAAAATAGTCATGAAATCTTTTAGAGGAAGCTTCATGAAAATAAGGCTTTATAAAACAGTATAAATCCGTTTGTTCCGTATAAGTTAAAAAAAACATTCTTCGTACTTTTGTCGGAAAAGTCAAAAAGTACCTCGTACGGAAAAACGACAAAAGATTCCTTTCATATTCTTTACTAAAAACTCACCTAAGGGTAAAATTGGATTTAAACTATTGAAATTGGATGGAAACAATATTACATATTGAGGGAACATGGATGTGGATGATAAAATACACCCCAGTAAATACTTACGAATAAAC
Organism: Viscum album; assembly: GCA_963277665.1. Taxonomy (NCBI): domain Eukaryota; kingdom Viridiplantae; phylum Streptophyta; class Magnoliopsida; order Santalales; family Viscaceae; genus Viscum; species Viscum album. The sequence goes on from OY728158.1 coordinate 1,678,973,469, forward strand.
AATCTCGAATAAAAATGAGATTGTGATATTTTCCCTTACCTTAGGTCCGACTTGCTTTGTAAGTGTCCGAACCTCCTGTATAATGATTTAAATCATGTTATTGACTTATTACAGAATCATATTCATTGTTATGATATCATATATGGTTCACTTAAGACATTATATTACCCGTTCTTTTGTAAATTCCATGTTAAAGAAGCGTTTTGGGTAAAATCGTTTCATTTATCGTAGGTGTTTTGACTTGTTGTTCTTGACATCATTATTACTTATATCATGATTTACTTACTTCCAGAATATAAAATATGATTTATATATCATATATATTCAGTATATATATATATATATAATAGGTAGATAAATAAAATGAAAAACATCGTTCATGGAGACGGTAGTCCGTACGTACGCATGAACGTTGTTTTCCTTTCCTTATTGTCTTGAAATGGAAGTAAGTAGATGACATACATATGTTTATATATACATAAATCCAGTAGCTTTATAATGTCATATATTTCATTATTATTTCTTATATATACATTATAATCATTCTTAAATGGTTAACATGGAGAATGAATCTCATCGCGTCGTGGAGACGGTAGTCCGTACGTACGCACGAGCGATGATATCATTTCTATAAATATTGAATTGAATTGGAGTGGATGATACAATATATCAGAATCAATATTATGTTGTAATAACTATGTATAGTTATTCTTTACACCATTATACCCATCCATGTAAGGTGGTGGTGGAAAATAGATTACACCACGGCGTGGAGACGGTATTCCGTACGTACGCACGCGCGGTGATTTCTTTTTCCGTAGGATGGATAGATGGTGAAATAGGTTTGTTTCATACTTATAATAACATATCAGTATATGAGTGATACTGATGTTATTACTTCATAATGAAACAACCTAATAAGAAGAAGTGGAAGAAGAAATAAAGATGAAAGAATTGGTAACGGTAATTACCTCTTCTTTGAAGCGCCTTTTGGAGACCTCCTCTTAGGAAACTAAAATTGGTCTTTGAGTAAGACCAGAACCTCTAGGATGTTTCTAGGGAAGTGTAGAAGAGATTTTGGCAGGGGTTGGCCGAGCTTGAGTGCTCAAATTGTTGTGAGGAGGAGGGGGAGGAGGTGTCCTTTTATAAGGGAGGAGAGGGGCACCTTAGGAATACCTCAAAATATTATTTTATATTAAAGTCAAAATCGGTTTATAATGGTTCCAAAGGGTCTTATTTCGAAGCTAAAGTGGGGATGGGTCGAAATCCTATCAACCAATAGAATTTAGACAAGTTTAGGATATTATTTTAACCTTATCAATTAGATTTAACTCTAAGTTAAATAATTTAACTTTTACCATGTCTTTTTGTTTTCTTTCACTATATGGTTAATACACTTACTATAACATGCCAAAAGAACCCCAAATTGTTTATTATTAAAATATATATCCTTATCTAAGTCATTTGGCCGAACCTTAGATTTTTAGGAATACAATAACAATTAATAATATAATATTTGATTTAAAAATTATTTTGTGTCAATTTTGACACTATTTGATATATGATTTTTGTGAAAGTCATTACAGAATTATATGTTCGAACCAAGTTGATTAAATCAACACTAATATATCATAGTAACCTAGAAAATTAGTGGAATTCATAAAAAGTCTCAAATTACATTTATTTTGGTGTTTATAACATCAATTATGTCAATATTTCATTAATAATATAATTACTGCATCATCGTTGTGTCATAAATAAATTAAATTATTTTATGTCTAAAAAATTACAAATAAAATACCATCATGTAGGAAATCTTTTTAGCTTTATAATGAATATTTACAACCGAATTTATCTTATATATAACCCCATATTAAAAATGATTTACTTATTAAACTTTGATTTTAACTATTTTAACCTTTCTTTAAATAAATTAATAATAAATGTCCTAATCTAATCCAAGTGGGCCTAAATGGTCATATTTTATTCCTAAGTTTGTTTTTGGTCGAATTACACTTGTCCAATAGAATTAGGACATGTGTTAGGGTAATATTAATATCATATTTACCCTTAGTTACCCTATTTACTATTAACCGTGGTAAAAAAAAATAAAAAGTTACTATTCACCAAAAAATTATTTTCATCTCATTGAACCACATTTTAGTCCTTGATATTAACCGTGTCTCTCGGATTTTCGAAATTCCATTCACAGAAGCGGTAAAATTAAGTTTTATACAAAATTCAGTTTTTAACCTACCACTTAGTAGTTTCACTATTCATCAAAAATTGATGTTTTTCAGAACAATGCCAAAATTTCATCCCAAGCTATATTTCATATTCTGAATTCAAAAATGAAGTCTATTTTACCAAATTTATAACATAAAAGTTGCATTAATTAATTTTATAATTAAATCCCGCTGTTAAAACAAATAGCGTGTTTTTAAGAAACAATATCTATCAAAAGATTGACACTTGTTTATGTCTAGTTTAAATGTGAAACTACATCCAATGACCAACATTGTATTAAATTGTAAAAATATATTCTAAATATACTTTAAAACCACCCAAATTAATGATTTATCACTATCAACTATTTCGATTAAAAAAGTTGTTTTTAATTATAATTTAGTAATTTTCACTATTCATCAAAATATGAAAGTTATCCGAAAATCACCAAAATTTCAACCTAAGCTAATTTCGATATTCCGAATCCAAAAATGAAGTTCATTTTAAAAAAAATAAGATTTATAGAATTTTAAAAAGTGGTTATTACTATTCATAACGGCTAGTTTTAATAATATTTTAATAGCACATCGTTGTTTAGTGAAACTCGGTATTGCGTATTACACACGCTATCGAGGAAGGTCGCGATTGCGTGTAATGCAAGGCAAGACAAGGATGCGTGTTGTGCAAGCTCCTTTTGGTGTAGCGTACAACACAAAACATTAATAAAATTAAAAAGATATATTTTTTTTTATAAAATCTTGGGTTGTTACATTATTACCAATGATGCATGCTGAACTGGTTATATATAGGGATTTTCCTAGAACCTAAAATGAATATATAAAAGGATCGACCCAGTGATTCATGTTCAAATTCTTATATAGAAAGCTTGTCTTAGTTGATGTGAAAATTCATATATATATGTATTTTCCCATAGGTTAAATTGATTATACATTGGTATCTACCTTGTTGTTTGATTATTCTATGGTTTATGGTTATAGTTTGAATTGTTGTCCTATATTCTCAGAGACATAATAGAATTATGTAGAAGCAGGTTTATTTATGTATTTTATTAATTGGACAATTAATATTTATGTTTATCACATTATTTATTTCACCTATTATCATACAATGTTTTTAGACATTGTGTGTTTGAAATGCTGATTTGTACTCACATCATATTCAAGAAAATGTTGGGTACTTGAGTAAATAACATGGATTTAGGTTTGGAGAAGGTAAAAGGACCTTGTTACTAACTGTTTATATCTATTTAGGTTGGTATTTTGATAGAGGACCTCTATGGGGTTTGGGTTCAGGGCCATTTGAAATTATTCATCTCAATGGATTCTTTTATCTTTAGTGTTTTTAGTTTTTCATTTAGTTACATATTATTTTTTCATCTATGGGCATGGTGTAGCTATAGATCTGAAAAAAATTGATATGGTGCTCACTTGGGAACAATCCAAGAAAATGTCACTATTATATAGTTTCCTTTGTATTTTAGGGTACTATTAAATGTTTATAGAATAATTTCCTAGGATTATAGTCCATTTCAATACATTTAATCCTAATGGTAATTTTTTTCCAAGAATGCAAAATTTAAAATATATTTTGGGGAGATAAATCATAGGTTGACCAGTGATCCTTTATTGAGGTTACTAAAGGAGTGTTTAAAGTATGTAGTGTTTTTCAATTACTCTAGAACTATGATTGAATGTATTTTGAATATGATATTGGTGGGGGGTTTTTATTGGTTAGTGGCGATTGATATCCCATGAGAAGAATAATGTAACTCATGACTTGGAGTAAGAATCAATAATCTTCACATTGAAGATGTAGAAGAATTTTCTTCTACATGATCATTTAATTTTTACTCATACCACTAGAGTCTTAAAAACATATTCACCAAGATTGATATCAAACTAATATAAATGAATTGTTTTTAGTTCCTGAAGTATTATGACATTGAGATAGTTTACACTATAGGGAAGGGAAATGTGGTGGAAGATTCCCATTACAAGAAATCAGACGTCCTCTTGGTGAAAGAGGAATTAGAGTAGTTTGTATCATTGTAATTTTCCATAGTGGAGGAGACGGGGGAATCCTAACTATAGTCTATGGTTAAGAAATCATTACTTATATAGTGTGTACGAGATACTCATTTGGGAGATGTTGACTGTGATGTCTTTCAGGACCAGATATCATCAGTACATGCACATGATGTATTTTATGAAGGTTTAAAGAACATCATCCTTTTATGGATATATATTATTTTCAATCGCATTATATGAGGACTTATTGATGGATTTCATACATCCACCATGGACATACAAATATGTGTTCCAAATATGAACAAGTACCTTTGATTGTAGTTTTTGTGGGATTCATCATTGCTAGGATAAATTGATTTTATCTCATATGTCTGTAGGTAATGGATGAACATATGGTTCTAGTTCTAAAAATTAAATTTTTATTTTTCAAATAGTTTTGAGGGAAAAGTGAGAAACCTGAGTTCAACTACAATAGGAAATAACAGAGTCATTAAAGTAAAAATTAAGCCTACCATAATTAGACTCCCAGAATAATTTCTAAGAGATATTATTTACCTAGGGGCATGGTTCACCCATTATAATATCTTTTAAATGAAAGTCCATCTTGTCCTAGGACTATGTTTACTCCTCCATAATGATCTTCCCACCATTGAATCCCCCAACTAATATCAAGTCCTTATTTTCAATCTAGGTGTATTTTTCCTCAATGAGAGTAATCTTTAAAGATCACCCATCATTTTAGAGGATTGTTCTTCAGTATAATTGAGAGTAAAAACTTTTACAGCTAGAACATCTTCTCATGTCAAGATAAATTCCAAGGGTTTCTCGATCGCATCATCTTACTTGCCCTAGTTTTCGATCTACTTGGATTTATTCACTGACCGAGTATCCATTGGATGAGGAAATGGGGAGTATTCCTTCCTCTAATTATAAATTCCCTTTATTCCATCAATGGAGGATCTTACCTGGTCACTTTCAAAGTCATAAGTCATATCATTAGTCTTTTTATTAATGTTAGTATTCTAAACATCAGAGGTGAGGCCACCCTTCGGTGGAGAATACCCTGGAAGCAACCCTCTCCCCTGTGATTTGCCTCACCATCAACATGTTCTACATGGACCTCATTCAAATTACATGTCTGGAGACTAGTAAGGTGAACAGTAGAAATTAAAATAGTCGAGGGAACCTCCCTAATAATAGGAATACCTCCATTTTATTCCTTTCTTGATTCATCAACCTTAAGGCACTCAAAATGGTTGAAAACTATATCCTTTGGACTTTTTCTTCATGGATGCACCATACCTGGTACCTTCACACATCTTGCACAGTATATCCTTTTGACACCCTCCCTTAAACTTTTATCAGATAAATCCATCCTCAACCAAGTATCTTCCTCTGCATTTGTCACTCCCAGTTCACCCTCTCATGTGTGAGTATCCTCTCTGACCACCCTAGAAGTTTTTGGTTTGTCATTTAGACCACTCCATGCATCATCCGTAGCCTCATCACCTTGTACCAACATAGCATCAATTCCCTTATTACCTTATTCAATTTTTGTATCACCCTTATGACACCCAATACCGAGGTCATGTTTCAATTTCTCAAATACTACACTCACCTTTGGCTCAGGTGGAAACTGCTGAGCCATCATCAGAGGAATTCAATCCCATGCCGCATCAACTACTTCTTTAACCCCAAACAATTATGATAGCTTGGTTCCAATACAAGATTCCCCTCATCCCATCCCCCAAACCCTCTGTTCCTTCTCCCATGCCTACAACCCATATTGGAGTGGCACAGTTACTTGTAGGAACAACAGAAATCCACCCCTGAATCAAAAAATACCGGTTGTTTGTAATGAATCTCCTCAAAAACAATGTTTGATACAAAATCTATCAGTACTATAGACATTTCCACTTCAACACAGACTCTTATAGAAATATGATAGAAAACCACTTGTGTCCTACTATCCAAACCCATATAGAATACAACTAGGTTCTCAATCATATGAATGATAGGTGGATTTTTGAATGGAAGTGGGATTTATGTAAATCTAACCCATGTAGTAGTCATTGGTGATTCAAGGATCATATGAGGATCAAAAATCCACTTGAAGAGGCAGAATCTGACTCCGTTGGATATTCGAGGAGCTTAGTACCATTCATGTGCCAAGTCTACCTCCATCGCGAAGAATATCATGATATGATGTTCAGGGAGTAACACCATCATTGATCAGTTTGGAATACCCCATGATCCAAAGATAAACCAATCAAATGAGTCCACTGAAGGTTGTGAATTCCAAATTTGAGCTATCAGTGTCAAGATAATAAGGGAAGATGCCTCATTGAACTCCGAAATTGATATTGGATGTTGTGGAAGAACCTCATAAAAAACAGCTACCTTAGAGAAAATCTCAATATGAGGAAATGGAGGAAGGAAATCATGCATTGGGAAAGGACTAAATGCAGATCTCTGATCTCCATAGAAGGAAAACAAAGATCCCTCCCCCATAGGGGGGAGTCACATCGGTCATCACCGTCAAGGGTTTCAAAGGGGATCTCATTCCAAGATCCTTTTTATATAATGGTTCTAGTAAGATTGAATCAACCTCTTGATATCCCAAAGTTAAATTTGGATAGAATATTGATTGATTTATTAATGGGTATTCAATAGAATGAAAGAATCCTAAAGATATCTAGGTGATTATCGAATGACTTACCATGTTATTCTAATTTCTTTTGATTATGAAACATTTTTTGGTAGAGTACCCATAATGATCATATATGGTTGTGATACTTTGTTCACATCATGGTTTTGGAGGGTTTTCAGGAGGATTTCAGGACCCAGTTGTTGATGTTATAGGAGTTCACCCCCAAAAAGATATCTACACTGAGCATACCATATAGGTTTTTTAAGATATGTTGAGATCCTATGTGCTCAACTTTTTCTAGATCTCAGATGATCACTTTCCATTGGTATATTTTTCTTATAAAAAAGGATAACACTCCACTATATGTATGACACCATTCAGGGTCCTATATGGGAGACCCTGCAGGTCACCATTGTTATGGACTATGATTTATGGCACATCTCTCATGGGTTAAGTGTTGATTCATGAAATGATGAATACAGATTAGGTGGTTTTGGATTTTATGGGGATAGACCCAATTCAATAGAAATCTTCCACAAATTGATGTCATGATCTCTTTTAATTTAATAAGCGAGGTCATGTATTCATGGGAGTCTTCGATTGATGAGGATTTTAGATATTTATTCCAAGAAGCAAGTTGTCCCCAAGGATCATCAGGTCATTTTAAATCTTATAGAGGGTTGGTGAGGCTACACACCACTTTTCTATGCCCCCAATATGGACCATGTGCATGATTCCTTCCATGTGTTACACATAATAACATATGTTTAAGACCCGATACACATTATTTATTGAGGTGAGATGGGTATGAAGGATAGAATCATGTACTCAATGTACGTAGTGTTGACTAAGGATCAATAAGATAAGATATTAGATGAAAGGACCATTCCATTAGTTTGAGTGCTTTGGTAGCATGGGAGCATTTAGGAGAGATAATAGAAGTGTGAGGTATGGATGAAGACTTAGTACTCCCTTATTTTGTGTATATTTTAGTTTTTAGGGAGAAAAGTCTAGAAGGATGGGAGAATATAATGACTTCCATTTTCATAGTTTGATACTTTGAATACTTCTATACATATCTCTATATTTTACCTCATGTTGGTGTTGTTTGTTGGGTGTTTCATGGCCCCATAATTAATATAATAAAAAAAATTAATATATATTAAGGCACCCATGCACATATTTTTGGATCAAATGGTTTTTCTATTTTTTGATACCTCAAATGGTAAATCTAAGACCACATTTGTTTTTAAAATGTATGTTTTACCTAAGTTATGACATAAGTTTAGTGACTACTATATATTCTGTGGAAGTGTTTTTTGGTGGTTATATTAATTAATTAAATAATTTATTGATTTTTCTTAATTTAATAATCCATAATACCCTGCTATAAATATATTATAATTATGAATTGATGGGGTTTTTCACATAACCCATGGAAATTATAGATGGGGAAGTGAGCTTGTTTGAGGTTTCCAAGCTCAAGAATGTGGGTCAATATTGAATAGTCAAGGGGCTTAATGAGATGAACAAAACACACAGTAGGATATACATAATCATAATTTGAGGAAATTTCTATCACCAATGATTTGTCTTTTCTTGGAATAGGTCTCATTATTTCATTTATGTATACCCTTTTATTTAATTTTCATGCATGTATTTTATATATTCTTACTTTTCTATGACTTTTATGATATCTATGAGCTATGTTTTAATTAGTCTTATTGAACCTAATTACTTATCTCTACTAAATCATAGATTAATCCAATTTTCTTCCATGATTATTGATTCTTTGTTGGGATACAATTGGACAATAATAATCATACCACATACGTGTTCCTATTCCCACCATCATTCATCATATTTTTCATCAATGTCTCATGGGTTCATGACTCAACATTTCCAGGCTAGATTCAAATGTGATCAAACCCCCAGACTCATGATAGATTCATGAACTACATAGGTATTAGTGTTTATTGTATGAATAAAGATGGATTGGAGGGATATGGATGATAGATTCAAGAATTTATACCCTAAATGGTGATGGGGGCATGACAGTTATTGGTCGGGTTATTGGAATTCCATTTTTTGTCCACTAGAGGCTATGTTATAATGATCGAATATGAAATCATTTTTATTTGGTTTTTTGGTGATTTAAATGGAGGTTTAAGTAGAAGGAAGGAAAGATATGGTGTACACATGGATACAGGCTTAACTGTCTATGAAAAACATGTCTAAACACATTGAATAATGTAGGAACTCATGTCATGTATCGTGGGTTCTCATGGAGGTTGGTGTTTCAAACATAGTTAAATACCACGTTTCATCTAGCTTGGCTGACAAAAAATGTGGTTCTACCCTAGAATCCATGACATGTGTTGAGGGAACACAGCCAGCACCCTGAGTGAGTAAACCAACTGTGTCCCCATGGGGACATGCTATGTGGAGTCACATGGATAGTTGATCCATGCACCGAGTGTATTTTACCTAGACCCTAGGATAATTGACATGACTTGTACCCTGAGGGACACATTGTGTATACCTACATGGTAATCCAAGTCATGTATCAAGAGCACATTCTTGGGAGTTTGGGAAAAAATACATGTCATGTCCCATATTGAGATTCCATATGAAGCCACATCACTAGAAAATATGATTTCATGGAAGGTAACACCCAGGTGTCCAAGAAATTAATTTACTTTGTGACCCTATATACATTTCATGTACTTATTTGAAGAAATTAAACCTTTTATATATCCTTCTTCAATACATTTATTCGGGAATATCAGTAGCCTCTCTTAAGTTGTTTTTTTCATTGGAAAATATTTATCGTTCATTTTTGGAAACATGGTTAAGAACTGAGGTGTTCTTAGAAACAAGGTTCTTCCAATGATGGTTGACAGATTGTAGTGATGAACTATTTGTATTAGATATATATCAAATTCTATATTCCCTTAATAGACTAGGGTGTAGGTCCCCCATACTCTTTATATAGATAGAGTCGGTACTCTCCGAGACTAAATCGGGCGTGGTTCCTCTATCTATGGAGTGGTAATCCCCCATTTCCAAGCTTCAGTTGGGAGAAGGCCCCCCACTATTGGTAGATCTCCTATAGCTGTGGATTTTAGTGGTTAGGAGGGATCCATCCACTCTAATTCTTGTGTGGCCATGTGTGCTGTTGGTAATTGGATATAGGGCCTTTGGGAGATGCAGGATGACTCATTCTCTTTAATGGTCTATAAAGATGGAGACCCCTTTTCTCTCTTCTCATGGGTTTCTTCTTTAGAATATCTAGTTTTGGGTTTCATTACCCTCTTTTATTATAGGTTCATATGGATTTTTTTCTTTTTATTGCCTCTTTATTTTTTGGTGATCCGACTAAGTATGTATATACTCACCCCTACATGGGATTTTCCCACATGTTTCATGTTTTATGATAATGATAGGAAGATCATAGGTGACTTAGGTGGACCCATTATTATATTATCATAGAGGTAATTGGTGGCACTAATATGTATGGTGGTTAGTCTCGAATACTGTCAGTTGGACTCTATTATGTTTTTTCTTTTCCCAATAGTTGTCAAGTTTGGACCTCTTTTCTAGTTAAATGTCTATTTTGACCCTTTATATATTTTATTTTACATTTTAGAACATTGATGTATTTTCCAAGAGGTTCTTTCATAAATTGATTGCACTAGATATCTTGTATTATTTTATAATATCATTGTATTATTTCATGAAGCATGTTCTATGCGTGCATATATGTACTTCAAGATAAGACCTACCATTTTAGTTACATTCCTACTCTGTGTCTATTTCTAGTCCCTATCCTATTAGATGTGGGCATGGGGTGCCATGGTCGACTTAATTCTCACCCAGGTAAGGTCACAGTGAGTCGAGTTGTGATAAAAAGCTTTTAAATCCTTTTTTTGTACCATTAACTCTTCATACATCAATAATAAAATGATACAGTAGATATATAAATCATCCTTCCTATATCTATTATATGAATCCAATTGACCACCTCTCACTATTTTTGAATATTGAATATATTTAGGGATTACAAAACATTATACAAATTTTATAATAATAAATCAATTCATAAACACTTATGTCACACCATAAATGTTTTTCTTGTAACTACAAGCCCATAGTTAATGAATGATTGAAGTGTATTAATGGCTTCACTTAACATTTCCTATAAAAATTAACATACATTATTATTACTTTACTTTATTTCCATTTTTGTGAGACATAATAACATTAATTTTATTATTAGTTTCCCATTATTTTATCAAGGCCCAACAACCCTCACCATTGGACACGTAATGTCTTATCCTATAAAAATTCTAATGAATAGGTTATGTATTCCCTACATATAATATATATAGATTAATTTAATATTATAATAATGTATTTTAGTATGTAATATTACCAAATTTAGACTGGTATTTCCTTGATCTGTTGTGTAAACTCCCCAATCATGAAATCCTAATTCATATATCCTCAAAACTAACCTAAATATTTATTTTGAAAAAACTAAAGTCATTAAACTGAACACAGATTCAGTTATGTCTTCCAAAACACATTGTTATAACCTATTTATTTTTAAAATGTCCCCTAACAGAGTCCAACCCCACACTTTTACTATTGGTGTATCTTAATTTTGATGATCGAAGACGTAATTTGACTTAATATTTTCTTGTGTAATTTCTAATTGTTATATATAAATATTATTATATTATCCTTTTACATTTATTATTAATATAATATATATTTTACTTGAGAAATTAACCATTTTATGATAAAACATCTACATATAAATGTTTTATATAAATTCGATATTTTCATATTAAATTAATTTATTTATGTCATCAAAGTATTAAATCCATAATATAAATCATGTATAAGATAGAAAAAAATAAATTACATAGTCAATGGCTTATAAAATAATGGATTTATTTATATGATAATAAATCAAACTATAACCCTGCATTTAAAAACTCATTCTCCAAGTCTAGCCACGGGTTACAACATTCCACCATTCTTCTTATGTAACACCTAGTTGGTTTCACCTTGGTTCCATTTTGAAATTCCTCGATGTACTAACATACTCCTTTTAAATATGTTTTATACTCCAATGTAGGTGAGTAGAACTAAAGTATAGGTTCAATAGTGATTTACATAAAAACAAATTTGGACACATATGTCTTATATATTAATAGAGTGAGGGATGGGATGCAGGCCATACATGTTAATTTAATAATAAATAATTACAAAACTTGTAAAATTAATACTAAATTAAAAAAACTAACCCATACATAGGTTTGATCTAATTTGGTGATCAGTCTCATATATTCAATGACTACACATGTAAAATATTATGCTTTCATTCATTTCAATTGTTTCTTAAATAATATAAAAAATTCACAAATTAATTTAGTTAATCAATTAATTAAGTTTATCTTAATATCCTCCAAATATTATATGGAGATTCTCATCCACTATAATTTGAAACAAATTAAAAATAATAATGTTATTTAAAATTAATTTATTACATGGATTTTACTTATCAGGTATAGTCATGTACCAATCTGAACTGTATGATATAGTTCTTGTTGTATAAAATGCACCCACATGACATATCATGGACCTCAAATATGGGGTAATTTTATTACATGTACTTCCAATAAATGAAAGATGGGACACATGAAAATTTCATTTCATGTACTGATTTAATGTATTCATAGTATGTATTATATTATGACCACAAATGACTTGTAGTTCTTTACTTGTTAAACAAAATTATTGATTGTTTAATATTATATAAAACTTACACTATGGAGTTTAATATAACTAAATAACACATAAACACATGTTCAATATATTTAATAACATAATAATTAAATTTTCTTTTTATATAAGTTAATTTACTCTTTATATAGAAACGTTTTGTTTGTATTATATATAAATGGGAATTAATTAATTATGTTCTATGGTTTTAATTACACCGCATTTAAATTAATTACATTTAATGTGAATTAATTACATTTAATGTCAAGTAAATACACATATTTTTTATTAATAACATTATGTATGAATTAATTACCACTTATGTGAACTAATTTTCCTAGAGAGTAATATTTATTCTAATTTTTTAATACAAATAATATTAAACTAGGATCAATGAAAACACATTGTGTGTGACCCTATGGGACTCTTCCTTATTGGAATTAGAAGGGATTTCCAATAGTTCAAGATTATTTTCTAGTATCAGATCAATGCACCCACAAAGGAAGTAGATATATTGCAAAAACAATCACCACATATAAATTCTCACTGTGTAATACAATATATTTTTCCTAATATCTCATCAAGTTGATTTCACACCCTTGTTAACAACATATGTGCTCGATATATCTTGTATCTTATATCTAAAAGAACCCATTAATTACAACATAACTATGTCATTTAGATAAAAACATTAAAAATAAATAGCTAAGATATCGATATTCATAAAGATGGTAGGGGAAATTGTTCCTCTAATTTTTCATTAACAACATATCACTTGTGATGCAACCAAAATACCCAACATTGTTATAGATAAAAGACATCCTAGGTTAAAAAAATACATCTATATATGTGAATCATGATATGCATTAAAAATAATATTATATTCAATGGATCAATACAAATTCTCATAAATAGAAATATCTAATGACAAAAAACATATTGGATTAATATTGTTGAGTTAGTTCTCATAACCACCTCTCTTAAATATTACCATGTCTGAACTTCATGGGATGAATATCATCTTCATATGAGTTTATGAACCTAACAGTCAACATACCAGGTGTGTCGTCAAAAAGTTTTATTAGACTGTAGAAAAATATTTAAAAATATCAATATTTTAGTTCATGGTTCTCATCATAGATGATAAATTCTATAAACTTTTCAATGTGGTAGGTACTAATTTAAATTATCAATTTAAATACACATATAAGAATAATAAATATATAATAATGTGTCTATAAATAAATAGACCAAGGAATATAAAGGAAACAAAAATTAGAAGATAGTTGGTTCTAGGAAAAAAACTAACATTTGTCAGATTAGTATATTTTCTAAAGTTCATTTAATAAAGATATTTATTAATAGTTTAATTGATAACCCTATAAAAATTATATCATATATACTGGTTTTCAAAGATCCATATTTCACTAAGTAATGAGTTTTATTTATTATTTCGCTTAAAAATTATAGATTTAGGTAGGTTATCAATACAATCATATAGTATATGAATTTATTATGATTAAGAAAGAACCATTTTTCACCATCCTTTATATGGATAAACTCAACACTATTCCTCTAATATCATTTTTAAGGTTTTCCCAACTAAGTGTTACAAAAATAAAATTCCAAAAATGAGTAACCTAACTATTAGGTTCACCTAATTACATGATTTCCTTTCATATAATAATAAAATAGTTCCCATATTTTGAATAAAACTACATGGTTGAATGATCAAGGACATGAGAAGTGTTATCTTTATGTGAAATTTGACAGTTATAACTTTAAATGGAATTTAAATTCCAATATTATCTCATATCTTCCCCTTAAATATATAGATTCTTCAAAGGATCTAAAATGGAATGCCTATTATTTTCACCAAGTAAATATGTTTAACCATATTGTCTTATAAATCCTTAACAACTAATGAGAAAGTTAAAGTCATGGTTAAAGTAAACTAAACTAATTATCATTCCTAGCATTTAACTGCTTAAATGCATGAATAAATATTTAAAGAATTAGTTTACCAAAATAAAAATATGTATATATTTATTAAAAATATTAAAACAATATTTTTATCATAAATTAACAAGTGAATAAAATTAATTAATTAATAATTAATATATTCCAACACGCGATAAAAAATTATAAATAATTAATAAAATGAATTATCTTCTTTACAATTTAAGAATGTATAAATATAAAAAATTTAATTTTATTGAATATAATTTTTTCATATTATAATTACATATATTTAATATGAATTCATTTATATTTTAGAAATATATGGTATTTTTTAATACTTTAATTTTCAGAAATGATCATTTTCTAAATTGTAAAACTATTTAAATAAATTAGACATTTCTCTAAATAAAGGTTTCTAGTTTAAACATGTTATATTTACATTTATGATTTAATCACAAATCAAAATAACCACATTTATTTTTCACCTTACGTTAATAGTGAAAGTTCACATTAAACCAAGATCAAACATAAAAAAACATTATTAGTATGGTTTAAAGACCCCCCCCCCCCAGTGAAAGTTTTTTATATTTTTTATAAAAACTAATTTAATTTAAAATTACACACCAAACAAATTGAAGCATGAGATTGGTGTAGGATGTTTTGGCACCAATAGAATTCCACACTCTGAGGCCATTTTAGAAGATTATTTGGTCTAGTTACCAAGAAATATTTTTAACAAAGACAATTTTGGTAAATAATTATGGGGAGTCCAAAATTGTTTTGGTGAATTTGATTAACACTATCATTTCATTTTAGGTGTTACTTCATAAGTTCAAAAATCTATTGTTAACCTTAATTATAGTTTTCTTGGTCATTATGGTTCATGTGGACATGGGAAACAAATATAGTGACCACATCATGGTGAATCCTCTTACGATACACTATGTTTTTGAAACAAATACTTGTGAATGACCACAAACATTTCCTTGTAGACAAGGTCCTAGTCTAGAAACTGTTTGAACTGAAAGGGATATATAGGATTCAGCTATGTTGTGGATAAAAAAAATCATGAATAGATATTTTATTATTAAGGATTTATGTCATTGTATCTAGAAATATCTTTTTTATATACTATTCACTCATTTGAAAAAAAACATTTATATTTGTTTCCCTAATCCAACTAAAGGGTTTCATATGGATGTATGAAATATAAAAAATAGTGGGAAAAAATCCAAAACACCATAAATCATAAAATATATCTGTACATTTTAAATTGATAAAAAACATTGAAAAATGTATACCTCTAACATTTTTTGGAAATTTATATCTATGATTTAGACAAGATTTTAATTGAGATCACTAAGTTAAAGATGAAGGGTTCCTCCCATATATGTTATTTTTGGACCCCATCCCACAAAAGATACCATGATGAAGATATATATAATGGCCACTCAGTCCCACCTCCAGTAGAGCTCGGGTTGGTGACTAGCACTGAAGTTATAAAAAATATCACGAAATAAGAAGAATAACCCTATATAATAATATAATATCGGGAGATAAGATGAATCATACATAACCAAATCCGTTAAATAATATAAAAAGAAACCAAAACAACCCAAATTCATGTAAAAATAGAACAGATGTAGATGAAGGTCTCTAAAGTAAATACCCAAAAAGTAAAGATACAGTAGTGAACAAAAATATTTGAATGTCAGATCTAGTGATGTTCACCTCGATCCATGAAAATCATGTCATCCGTGATATTAAACTCTTCCTAACCATTGAAATATGAGTCATTAGGATGATACTGACAAATCTAAGATACGTGGAAAATGTTGTGGACCCACTCTAGTCATGGTGGAAATTCAAACTGATATGATACCTCACCAAATCACCCTAGCACCTCAAAGGGCCCAAAAATGTTGGAGAAAGCTCACTCCCTCTTACAAACCTATTCTTCCCACATCATGGGAATCTCATTAAGAACATGTGGTCCCCAACCTCAAACTCCATGAACATCCTCCTTTTATTGGTAAAAGAGTTCTATAAATCCTGCACATTTTTCAACATCTCATGAACCAACTAAAACATTTATGTCACACTCTACACTGCATAACGACCATGATTTTATGCCTCCCCAACCTCGGTCCATCATAACATAGAACAATGTGACCACTTGTATGGAGACTCAAATTCGGATATAACAATTAATGGGTGAGAGATAATACTATAAGAAAACATCACCAAGGTAAGGATTCATACCCATGATCCACCAAATTTCAACACACATGCCTGCAATATATCCTCCAATGTCGGGATAGTTCTCTCCAACTACCTATCCACTTGTGCGAGGAAAGCATTGATGAGGTGTAACTAAGTTCCAAAATAATGTTGTAATCCCATCAAAACTCGAAATTTAAAACATGTATCCTGATATGAGAAAATGTATCTCATAAATCCATGAAACCACACAACATCATTCACATACCTCTTTACCAAAGCATCCATTGTGCCCAATTCTTTTGTCATTAATAAGTGGGTCGATTTCATCAATTGATCCAATATCACCATGATATCATCATACCCTCCCTCTGCTCGGGGTAACCCTATAATGAAATACATTGATATTTCAACCCATTTCCACTCAAAAACATATAAAGTTTATAATAAATGGCCAAGAACATGATGCTCATACTTTACCGGTTGGAAAATAAAACACCTCACCACAGAATTCATCACCTCATGTTTCATCCCAAGCCACCAAGATAGCATCTTCAAGTCAGGATACATCTTGGATACTCTTGGTTGTGATGAAAAGTTGAGTTTTATAAATTACAAAGGACTCCCTTGTGAATCACTAATCAAATAAAAAACCTCTCCCAAAACAATATCTGGTTCTGACCATCCTCTGACCAACACTATGGAGCATCACCATGGTAAACATGAATGTGAATCACCTCTTACATCAAGTCTACCCACTAAGATTTTTCTATGGTATAAATCTCTCAGATTTTAGTGTTTTTGACTGTGTGTGTGTCTCATTGAAGTAAATATTATGTGGAATATGTTACATCACACGAAACACAAAAATAAAATGATCCATAATATATCTTATTACAATGTATGATGAACATTAATATATTATGAGAATACAATGTGAAAAATCATAATGAAAATAATAACATTAAAACCTCAAGTAAATTAAAATATAAATATTAATTAAAAAATTTTATTATAAAAATGTGAACTCTAATTATTTACATAGGATTATTGTTTTTAAATAATTATTTGATGTGTTCCAATACCAATAAATATAAGGTAAATGTGATATCATTATTTTATTAAGAATAAATAAATGTAAATAATATACCACTAATATATTTAATATATCATAAAATAGTAAATTAGTGTAATATAAATATCATTCCTTTTTAAAATGACTATTATTCATGGACACAATTACACATACACATGTAATCAAGAAATAAGATTAATATTATACATATAAGTGATAATTAATAATGAACCTCTAGATGAGAATATATCCAATAAAAAGTAAAAATCTGTATAAATCCCAAAAATACTAAAATTATATGATTATAAAGATTTATTTTTTATATTTTTTATATATTCATTATAATACTATTTAATCATAAATATGTTTATAATATATATATATATATATATATATAATATTTTGAACAATTTATGTTTGATATGTTTAAATAATTATTGGTTTAACATTTAACAGTCAAGTGATGATGGCATATAATCACTCATAGAAAATAAATATTTTTTATTTATTCTAAATAAAATATTTTTATTAAGTAGTTTTATTGAATTATTTTAATATGAAAAAAATTATTCAGCTAAAATGGATTGATTAAATTATTTTAATGATTAGTAAAATAAATAATTAAAATCCCTGAAATATGAGAGTAATTGTAAGGAATAATAATTTAATGATTCATTTCGAATGAAGTATGTTTTATAATTTATTTTCTTGTATAAACAATAAATTTACCATGTTTTTAATTATAGATTTAATTAAATATGTTGTTTATAAATATAAACAAATGAAAAGTAATTGGTACATTTATTATTAATTTCTCATAACTAAATATAAAACTATTTAATGTTTAAAATACATATTTTACAACGAATTATTTTTGTATTAGTAATTTATATTTACATTAATAGTTTATGTCAATGAATATTGAATAGTAATATTAATTAATATATTAATAATATATATTGAAAAATAGATTGAAACTCGTTTAAAATAGTAAATTATATGATTTAATTTGATGTAAAGATAATGTTTTTAAGGTTACTTTTCTATAAAACTACTTTTATAGATAAAATCTATTTCAATATAGTAGATAAATTTCTCAAAATTAATAAAATTATTTTTTTAAAATAGATATAATTTTTGGAATTAATATGTTGAATAATTTTCAAGGTAACATTTTTTAGTTTACATAAAAAGTAAAATAGATAGGCGAATAGTGAAATCTGGCATAAAGTATTGTATAATTATCGTATTTCGTAATTGTGTGTATAAATGAATTTTTGAGGATTCAAGAAGTTAGAAAGATATTATATTGTCTTCATTACTGTAGAATTTCCAGAACCTTACTATTCAATCACATGTGGAGTCACTATTTGAATATATAAAGATTCATTATAATATTTTATTATAAATCACCCACTCTCCTTCCATATAAATACAAGTATCCCCCAACCTTATCTTACATTAAAAACCCCTTAGCTCTACCAAAATCTTTCCTAATCTCTACCCAAATATCATCCCACATCCTAAAATCTTTATCTCACTAAAATGAAATTCTATGGAGCCTTAAGGTGTAGTATAAGAGAGGGCATACAAAACAATATGTAATTCTCTCGACCTAACACCCATATATTCCTTTAAGTTTATATCACAAAAAATATATTATATCTGATATATTATTAGGACATTATAATAATTAATATTCCTATATTTTATTATAATAATGGAATATATGTTATTTTTGAAACTAAGTTCCATCACATGGATGTAAAAGTGACAAATGAAAACACATTAGAAAAAGGAGGGGAAATAGATAGAGAATATCAAAATTCAAAAAGTATCAAAATTGAGTTCTCCCAAGGTAGTCCATACCACCGATAGTGAAAAATTACTTGTGTACAAAAAACCTATGTACTACCTACTTTCGGGCCAAGTATCCTTCGCCCAAGTTATCATTTTCTTCTATAAATAGAACCATGGGGTCTTCATTTTTATGGGTGAACTTCCCAAAAGCCTGATTACTGCTCTGGTTTCCCTAGTGATTTACCCAAGTCCTCTAAAACATCCAAGGTAGTTTTATACTATCTAAAGTAATAAATTAAAGGGTGACAGTGAGACTTTGGTCCTCAAAGTGTTAAAAATTAACAACACATTCATGAATCATTCTCTCAGATCCCCTAATCTAAGAACACATGTGTGACTACCCTTCCTCAAGTAGGAAGTTGTGTGCCCCACTTCAGGGAATACCTAGGAAGAATCATGACGGCTTTAGTCAAGTTTTACCCAAGTATAATAATCTAGGTTGTTTGTCACTTAAGGTGAAACCAATTCACCCATGTCTAATTATACGCCACATACCTACACGCCACTTACTTGAGCACCATTTTTTAGTTCACCTCACCCTTCATCCTGGTCGATCCTTTCATGAAGCCTCCTTCAAATCCATTCATGGCATGACCTATCCTTCATTAGATCCATTTCATGAAAGGTAGTATGTTGAAACCTCCACCAAGACCACATGGTTTACAAAACTTTTGGGAAATTAACATCGACATGTCTCAAATTTGGGTTTTCATATATATAGTTAGAGGTTTACCACATTTGTCCTACCAAAGGCTCAGGCTCATCCATATGTTTGTTGGTTTGAATATATGTAGTCACATGGAACCTTACCCCAAGTACAGTGTTTTGGAGTTCCTAGTCATATATTATGGGGATAAAAATTTATCCTCCACTCCTCATCTATAAGAACCAGAGCCTCCGGTTCCCAATAGGGAGAGTGAGGATCACACATTCTTTTCCTATCAACAAAGGAAAAGTCTCCCTCCTATCCTATGACCAATTTTAGGGCATCCCTCCCAGAATAATACTATATCCTTTCAGGCTATACCTAATGACCTTCACCTTCATTTCACATTGAATGGTTCATTGATCTGCGCCCACATCCACCATCGCACAAACTCTTTCATCATACGCCTAGACTCTTCCATCAATGAAGGAAAATGTGGGTGGTTTGTTGAATCTTTTACAACATCTTATATATCACAATGAACATGACTCACATGTGCTTAAATATTTGTGATGATCACAACATCAACACAATCCACTTAATATCATGAATTATGAGAACTCTAATTCCTTTCATAAACAAAATACATAGGATCCCAACATAGGGACCAAGATCAAGGGACATCTTTCTCACTAGATAGTTCCAATTAAAATGAATAATTTATTAGGGAATATTTTACAAGATTAATCCCCAAAAATATCCTCTAAAAGGGTCATACTAGCCTATGAGAAGAATAAACTATGAGGGAAACATTGGAATAATTCACGTAGGACCCGATCTCACTGGACATCCTCCTTATTAATCCAACCATATTTCTCTTAATTCAGGAAACCTCCATAGGAGTAATCCCAAAATTAAGTCCACCTTAAATTTCCATGAACTAAGACATCTCTCATGGACCATTTTACAAGGGAGTCCTCTTTTTAAGTAATCACAAAAATATTTCTCTCAAAAGGCTATAATTCCCTATGAGACTTACCAGACTACATGGTCTTTGATTCCCATCTGATAGGGATATGTACGAAACCTCCCTGCGGTTCAAAACCAACACTCAAAATCAAACTTGTTCTCTCTGGGACACATTCCCTATATGGTCTAATTCAGAAAATAATTTCATATTACTTTTATGTTCCTTGGTCTATTTCAACATAAGTCCCATAACAATATTTGTCAAGGAACCTTCCACCTAGATTTCCTTAAAATGTGAAATTAAAATTTACGGTTAGGTCCTTATCAGACAAACATAAAGAAATGATGTGTCCCATTATGTGGCAACGAACTATGTGGGTTATGGTTCATTTCACGAGGATACATAGGTATCCCATCTATGGGTATGATCCCAACATCAAAACAACTTTTATCTCCCTGAATGATGATAAACACTATAGTAACCTATGTATACCAAGATGATAATAAGCATTAGAGTGAAGTTTTGTCTCCATGGATGATGATAAATTCCAGAGTGAAATTCATCCACCCAGATGACCATAAATTTCAGAGTGCCACTTTGAGCGGATTAAAGTCCATCATCATCATAAAATTGGTTAAAGAATATCAAAGTAGCATATAAGAGGAAACTATGGATGCAGAATCTCGAATACATACAGATATCTCCAGTTATGAAGAACCTAGAATACATATGAATGATTCTAAATTCCACACATGCTAATAATTTAATTTAATTTTACTAGGAAACCTAAATTACATTTTTTATATTAATAAGTATTCATGAATATATCTAAAATGTATAAAAGATTCATGGAGTCGGTAATAATTCCCCTAAAAAGGGTGCGATGATCCCGACCTGCAATCCTCTCAACCAATGGGAGTTATTAAGAATAATGGGTCAAAAATCCTTAATGATTATCTGCCATTGGAAACCAGACCCCTTTTGATAAAGAATCATTGGGAGTTTTTATTTCCATAAAAAAATTAGTTGGAAACTATATGTAAATAGTGATTCTTAAACAGAACACACATTCCATGGAAATCAAATAAACGGTGAACCAAAAATGAATCCTTAACCATGATGATAGTGTTACCCATCTATCCAGACATTATCAATTGATAAAAGAGGAACGTATAAAGAAATCAATCACGCATCTGTTCATCTAATAGATGCTACTTTTATAGAGTTCATTGTTTGTATTTTTCATATATATAGGAACTTTTTTCCTAGAAATCCCTTCATTCCAAATGAATTCCTTCAAGATTACACCTATGAACACCCTGGTTACAGCTCAAGATGGATCCTCATCTGCTTGAAGGATGCCTTCACCATCTCAGCATCTTAAATGTTGGGTCTCCAATGCGTTGGCCCTAGATTACTATCAACACAGAATTATCCCAATCATATAGGCTACCCGACTGGTCCTCTAGATCAAGAATAACCCCACCAGTTGTCTAGTCAATAACGACCAGTGGTCTAGAAACATATTGTGCCAACCACAATATTCAACCATTTTGGGAGCTTATTTATGAAATGAAAAAACCAATACCTCCCCTATTATAGGGAGGTCGACCAAAATCCCACCCATTAACTCATCCCTAAGACCCAGGGCTGCCTCCCAAGGACTCCCACCAACAATCACTATTTCCAATGTTGTTCACCGTCAAACCCTGAACATGGTGAGGGTGTTATATTCGTTTGTTGGTCCCAGGTCCCTCATACCTAGGCATGAAAGATAAACTATTAGGTACAAAATTTGGATAATAGGGAGCCAATTCCTACCTTTTCCCACTCTTGATAAGTCCACCAACCAAATTTGGTGGAAAACAGTGACCAACCACATACCCTTGTCCACCTTAGTTCTCCTTACCTGCAGACTTTTTGGGTATCACCCAACCACTAAAACTTTTCAAATTGAGTAGATTACCATTAGTAGACATATACACCAACTTAAAATCTTTCAGACATCCATAAGAATCGTATGGATACTTTCAAAGAAGCCTGCCAACCAAATGTGGCGTAAATTTGAAAGTAGAAACATACACCTTTCTACACCTACCAAGACTACCATCAGTCTCATTTTGAATAACATAAATATTTACTCTAACCATGCTTGGAAGAAAATATCCAGTATACACATACACCTTCCAGCATTCATCAAACCTTCCAATAGTCTCATTTGAATGTACCTTGAGAAGTTAGTCAGAAAGCTCCGACGAAAAACCAGGGGTAGACTCAACTCTCTACCCCCATACATGAGTACTATCAGTATCTACAGACATGAAAGGGAGGATAGGGCTAGGGAAATTCATAAACTTCATATATAGAATAGATTCATATTACCGTTCTGGACACTGAAGTCACTAAGGACATTTTTTCAGTGGTGAAAGGGAAGACACAAATTCCTACGCATATACTAGAATCCTTCCAGAATATCAAAATGGAAACTTCAGCAGTACTAGTCGGAAAAACACATAATTATATCCCCATACCTAGAATGACTCATCATTATTCCATCTTCAATTAGATACCCTCTTCTATTCTAGTCCATGGGTTATGGGGCATACTCCCCCATTTCATATGGAAACCCAGATCAGGCACACACACCCATTCCAATATGAGATAATCAGTCTATTTTGGCAGCCACTCCAAAGCAGACACACACACCTTCTCATGATAACCACGTTTCCCAACAAGTGGCCCCAACTAATTGTAATAATGAATCTATGAATATGTATCACCAAGCCCAATTAGAGAATCAAGAGTTGATTTACGATCTGGCTCCTCTTAATGCTGCAGTTATTGAATCCCTCATGCATTTATCTATTGCAGCTCAAAATCCTACCATCCCATTATGAAATTATGGTATTAGTATAAGTAATTATGATTTTCATCATCGAACACTTAATCATAAATGATTGCTTCATGATAATTCTATCAATCTCGAGAACCTATCCACAGATAAGAGCCACATAATCCCTCCATGTCTACAGAAGACCAAGTAGAAAAAGGATTTATCCCTTGTTGTAATCCACCATGGTGGTCTCCTAATGATGGAATTCATTGTAAAATTTGTCTCTGTAATAGTTTTTCACATTTTCAATATAATTCTCCAACTAAAAAAGTAATGTTGATAAATCCCTCTTATCGTGAGGCACTTGAAAACATATGGTCTGTCATGTTTGATGCCTTTTTATTAGAAGGTGAAATACTTTCTCATCCAGAAGATATCCCAAGGTGATGGTCATTCTACAAACCTCCCTCAGGTCATTTTCCTTCTAATATAGAAGAGGAAAAACCAATTGATCTCATTGATTATTGAAAATAAATAGATAAGTTTCCACTCTGTTCGGACCAGGTTGAGAAACCTATGGAAAAATATGAAGAGGATATGTTGAACATGATGAAACAATTGGATAAGGGTAAAATACCAGTCATGTTTTGGATTTTGTCTACCTCTCAATACAACATTCTAGGGTTTTTGGAATAAAATTGTATTCATGATATCTTCCTCAACATATGGATGACTCTTAATCATTTGAAATTAAAATTTTTACCATGTGGTGAATATAAAATTCATATCAAGGTAATAGAAGGGTTGAATCTCCTAATTGACATGGAATCTCTATAGTTTTACCAACATCCAATGATCAAGATGTGACAGGAATCCCCTAAACATGTATCCCTCGATGCATTAAATAGGTTGCAAGAATTGATTGTAGACCCCCTATATTGTGTTCATATCAGAGGGTGATGTGCACACAGATCATTGCATTTCACTATGCTCCAAAACTAGAAACTCCCATAAAAAGTGGTATCATGCAATTTTATTTCCCTAGTTAAACTACAGAAAACAAATTATGTTCCTGACTGAATAGATTCTCAATAAGAACAGGCCTCGAATGTCTTCCACCAAAGTCAGGCCAAAAGAGAGAAAGATATTGAGATAATTTTGCATCATGCATCTGAAAGAAACAATAAATCCTCCCTATTATAATATTTTAGCCATTATATTGCAAAAATATGTGAAATTGTATGATTTTATTTCGAAATAAGAAATTTAAGTGAGTGTCGGATAATGAACCCAGTTAATGTTCGGACCAGAATTTGTAAGATCAGAAGACCGGCTATGATGATATCATCCATAACATTTTAGATGACACCCCATCCCATAGGGATGGGGGCCTTTTTAACAAAACCCTTGGAGATAGAAAATATATTTCAAAGGGTTGAGAAAGAAGAACATGAACAGCCCTAGCCTGCAAAGCTAGGGGATTTTTCACATTCTTAATCCCCTCCTTAACAGAAGTCAGTTTTCTCCCAATTAAGAAAGAATCTGAAAAATGAATGCATAACTAAACTATCCGAGTATTACCTTTAGGTTACTATTATTCAAATATTTCCTTGGGAACCAGAAAATAGGAAAAAAAAGTGTCTTGGAGGATGAAGAAGAAGGCGATATTACCAAAATACTAACAAAATTCAACCAATGCATTATGTGTCGGTTAATATCACTAATGAAATCTTAGAATAACCTATATAAAATGACTATAGTTCAAAGGAGTTAGATTATTAATTTCTTATTCATAATGTGGTACACACCGAAGAAAATGATGGTGGTGTAACGACACGAAATCATAGGTTTTACCAAAATCAAGGTGTCCCCTCAAATAATCAACCTCCATCATTTCGAAAGGAACCTAATAAGGAAAAATGAAAAGTTCATACTATATCTCACCTTCTCCTAGAATAATTTCAATCCCTCTCATTGGAAGAAATAGTTTCCCATTGGGAAGGGGATATAAAGGAGTTCAGATATTCCTTGAATACTCATTAACAAAATTGGGTCATCAAAAACTCGATTGAAAGATATATAACGATGTCATGAACTAATACAAATAGAAATGAATTTTTATCCCAAATGGGATGATCTGACTCCTCCTCCACCAGACTTTAGGAATCCCATATTTACAATCTATAAGGCCTCAATATATCCAGATAAGAATTTAATGCATTTTTTCTGTCACTATAATCCCAGAATGGGGACACCTGAGCAATAAGAGGCAGTGAAACATAGATGTTTTTTGTAATCATTGTAGGGTAAAACCTTCATCTAGTATACATTTTGGTAGTCTTGATCAATTATTAGATGGTAACACATTTTTCAAAAATTCCTTTTCTAGTTCAGATCAACACTAAATAAGACAAAAGTCTTTGATCTCACAAACTACAAGCAAAGATCGAATGAAAGAGTTTAAGATTTCATTGCTCAGTGGAAATGATTAACATACTCCATGAATATATTGATCCCTCAAGAAGAATTGTTTCTCATTTGTGTAGAAATCCTATATGATGATTTTCGCATACCTTTAATCCCCGTGAAATACACAGGAGGGTTTTGGGACGTATCCTCGATTTCTAAACTGGTGGAAACCTTCATAATAAGGACTATAACCAGATCGAAAGTAATCCTTCCAACTCTGGGAAGAAGAGTATGAAAATCAGAGGCCACTACAATTACACATAAGAAAGCCTATGTTCCCTCTCCTACTTAAAATCCCTCATCATACCAAAGGTCTCCACCTCCCGAGTGTCAGTAGCAATGACTGCCTCTTCAAGATGATCAAAAATATCAAAGGTAGAGATAGTTTGAGGAGTTAAAAATGTCTATTCTTTTCAAAATGACCAATACCTTGGCTACTTCATTTTAACTTTAGAAAACAACTTAGTCCAGCTACCGAGGCATAAGAATCTAAATAAATTATGATATGAGGATCTCCCAAATTATGTCCCCTTCCATTAAATTTTTTCACACCTAATCCAAGAGTGTTTTTTAAGGACCTCCAACAAATGATGGTTGACTCTAGGTAAGTGAAGGTGAATAATTCACCATCCCATGTATCATGTATTACTGCTACCAATCAAGATGAGGAAGTTGAATGGTAGGAAGTCAGAAGAAAAAGTGCTCATAAAATCAAGGATTATATGGTTATAAAAACAATCAACAAAACTCATACCATTATACGAACACAATGGAAACAACCAACTATGTCTCCTACCAATTTCGCTGCATCCACGCAATCTTCATCAAAAGATCAGCCCTCTAATGGCCAATCCTCAAAGAATTATCATGTTTAGAAGGATAAAGAGCAGTTGGATGAAGATGAGCTTCTATCAAGCCAAATTTTTTCCATGAATTTGTAGATTTCATTACAACTGTCTTAATAGAATGGTCATCACCCTTCCAAATGGAACAACAAGAATCGACCTATTAGACAAAGTATTCACCAAATAAAGATTTTATATCTTGTTATGTTAACGTTATTCACTTAATAGATCCCTATGAAAACGATGATTGTGATTATGAACCTGAGTTCTCTATATTTGTTTGGGGAACTGTTGTAAGTGTTATTCAAGAATGTGTATACATGGGAAGAAATGGGTATTCTAGAAGCCATTATTTCAATTTCACCCCTAATCAAATTGTTTATGAAGCCGAAACCCGTGGGAGAGACCTCCAGCGGGCTCAACAAGAACAAGAATATTCTCCCGCACATGATAGGGTCTTCCCTAGTATGATCATCTTGGAATAATGATAAGAGGATACACCACCACCTTCTCAGTGAGTGGGTAGACCTAGAGAGCCTAATATACTAAGAGAAAAAGTATTTCCAGCTTCTACCCTGACTAATGGTCTATCTACATCAGGAGCATCAACTTCTAAATAACCTACAAAACCACATATACATACTGTAAAACCTAGAACTTTGGACTATAAGTACGATGTATTGAAAAAAATGGTGCATGTACCATCCAACATACCAATATTGGATGCTCTAAATCTATAAAAATATCATTGGGAAGCACTTATTGAGGATTTTTAAAGTCCTCAAGAGTTTGAAACTAAGGTTTCTGCTACTGCGGTCAACCGTATAGAGAATGATCCTACAGAATGTCATGCAGTCATATATTTCATGGAACATGATGAGGATTATGTTGTATATAGACACATCATGCCCTTATATTTATCTTGAAAGGTTAATGATATCGACATATGACAATCCATCATTGATAATGGTTGGGAGTCAGCCTCATTTTCATCTATAAAATTCATCAATTGGGTCTCACTGAATCTAACTTGACTCCCTCCACTCTGATGTTTCAAGGTTATTAAAATGATGAACAAGAACCTATGGGAGATATTACTCACAAAAATCAGTTTGGGGATCTTGTACTTGATTTATATTTCATGGTTATCCATCAAGACACAACTTTCAACATTCTAATGGGAAGGACATGACTACATCAACATATGGTCATTCCTTTATCCTACCACCAATGTCTAAAGTATTGATTCAATGGTAAAATTTGGGCATTTCATGGTTATAAGGACCCTTTCAAGACTTGTGAATCTCAATACGTTGATGCAAATATCTATCACACAAAGGTAAAATGGTATGTTGTAAAGGATATAACAAGAAGCAATGCCCTGATGGTCTGGAAAAGATCTGTGTTAACCCATTCAAGAATCATATTGTACATTAAATGCTACCTATCAATAAAATTTAAATGGTTGACCCAAATCAAGGCACTAATTCAGTAACATTCTTAATTTTATTTTATGTAATTGATCCTATCAAGAAAGGATAAATCATTGATTCACCAACAATAATGAAAACTGAAATAGAGATGTATTCATTTAATCAACTGAACATCAGAAAATCTCTGCTTCATCATATAGGATAGAAGAAGTTATTTTACTCATGACAAATGTTAGGGATTTCGATTATTTCCCAATAATCTTCCCTTTATAACTTTAAAAATACCCTTCATCATTAGTTGGGCCAGAGATGGTTGCCTCTTATTTTGGATGTCCAAATACAGATTCCTCCCCTAGCTCTAAAATTATTGATTCATCACCTACTCATAAAGTATAATATTAAGAAGAAAAACATGAAGAATATGAAGAATATAAAGACCTTAGAGATTCCCCTCCACCATTTGAGGAAGGCATCTCCACCACTATGTATGAACTAATAGAAATAAATCTAGGTAAAAAAGAAGATCCATGCCCCCACTATAATTAGTGAAACCATGACTTCTAAAGAGTAAGAGGTGTATATATGTATATTAAGAAAAAATGTGATTTGTTTTCCTAGAATTACACATATATTTCGGTACTTGACCCTGATGTGGTCACCCATCATTTGGGTTTTCTAGAAGAACGTTAGTGATATAAGCAGGTAGTAATAATAGAACACCCAACACATTCCTCCATGATTGAGGATAAAGTAGAAAATATTATCTAATAAAATTTCACCTGAGAGGTGAAATATCCAAATTGGTTAGCCAATATTGTCATAGAGAAAATCAATATTGGAAAAATCAGACTCTCTATTAGTTTCATATATATAAACTAGGATTGTCCCAAAGATAACTTCCCAGTTCTAATCAGAAAACTCAGGATTATTCCAACATCTAGCTATGAAGATATCTCCTTCATGGATGGATACTCTGGGTATACCCAAATCTAGATGTTCCCATAAGATGTAGAATCTATAGCCTTCAGATCTCCTCAAGGAATATTTTTCTATCGGGTAATTCACTTTGGCTTGAATAATGTTAGTGAGACATATCAATGGTAAATGCACTATATCATCAAACACTTATTTTGGAAATTAATCTAATGTTATTTTGATGATCTAGTGGTTAAATCTAGAAAAGGTTCTTGTCACTTGACTAATCTAGAGAGCCTATTTAGCATTCTTTGGTAACATATTCTGAAGATGAACCCCAAGAAATGTGATTTCGTGGTAACCTCAAGAAAATTTCTCTATTTTTTATTCCATTATGGCATCGAATATGATCCCAAGAATACTAGGGATATTCTTGAAATGTCACCTCCTTGAAACATGAAAGAGTAGAGAGGAATTCAATGGAACATGGCCTATATCTGACACTTGATAGCCAATATGGAAGGAAAGTGTTTACCCTTCACAAAATTGATAAATAAATGAGTCACATATCATTGGACTAATGACTAACAAGAATCATTTGATACCCTCAATAAATACCTCTTGATACCGCTGGTATTGATGTCGTCTATTTAATTAAATCCTCTCATTCTTTGTGTGACAGCCTTGGATTGATCATTGGGCACCTTCCTCACAGAAATGAATGATGCTAAGAAGGATAAAAACCTTTACTATATCATTTGAATCATGTTATATGAAAAGAAATAATATTCAGATATTTAGAAACACTACCTAGAATTTTTTTTATGTTCATAAATTGAGGCACTATCTGCAGCATCATGAGGTTCACTTGGTATCTTGCAATAACCCGCTCAAACATATCCTTATCCTTCCTATGATTACATGACGTTTGGTATGGTGGGTAGTTATTATATAGTAGTTTGATATACAATTTATGACTCAAAAAGTAGAAAAAGGTAAATCCTTAGCATACATATTTGTGGATCACTCATCTATGGAAGATATATCATTGAATACTGAACTTCCTAATGATGAAATATTCTCTATTCTAGACAGTCCCATAATATGTGAAATTTAATTTAATTGCACTTCCATAATTCCAACAGTTAGAGAATGGAAAACCCTAAACTCAATAAATATGGGGTTAGAATTGTGATTATCTCCCCATTGAATGCAATATATCCATATTCCTTTCTATTAACAAAAGATGGAACCAAAAATGATGTAGAATATTAGTCTCTCTTTGTAGGACTGGAGTTTTCACTCCTAGTATCAGTGAATCACCTGGAGGTGATAGGTGATTTAGAATTGGTAATCAAACATATCAATGGGGACTATTAAATTATAAAGGAATAATTAATTACCCTATAAGATTATATCGGTAGGTTAATGGATGGGTTTCTCTAAGATCCAACATTTTTTTACATCCTCTGATCACAAAATGCCCCAAATGAAGCATTGGAAAATGCAGCCACAACCTTAGAAGATCCAAATTGGGATGAAAAAATCATCATTATTTCCCATTACCATATGGGTTCACCTTTTGATTAAATCATAACATAGGAAATCAATGAAATCAGTCCCGTTTCCATTTTATAAGGTTATACCATATGATAGATGACACCCATCATGGAATATCATTAAAATGGGGTACGTCCACCGGATAGATTTGAAAGAGATCAGATTTGGTGACGAGTAATTAATTTCACTCTTTATGATGAACTAGATCAACAAATGATCCTCTATAGATGAGGATTTAATGGAATTCTTTTCAGATGTATTTATGGCGATGAAGCTATGGTTGTCATGAAAGACGTACGTGTAGGAGCCTGTCGTGCCAACCTGTTTGGGCATGGGATTTTTGATCAAATCTAAATGTATGGATACTTTTGGCCTTTGATGACATAAGATTGAACATATTTCACTAAGAAGTGGCATCCCTAACAATTTCATTCCAACATCAATCATCAACCCCAATAGTTGCTACATACGGTTAAATACTCCTGGCCATTTCCTATATGGGAAGTGGATGTAGCGGGACTAGATACTCCATCTAAAAAAAGTAGTTCATGTGCATTCCTACTACTACAGATTTCTTCTCCAAATGTGATAAGGTAATACCTCTAAATGAATTCTCATCCAAGTGCATTGTTTTCTTTTTCAAAACTAACATTATCACTAGATTTGATGTCCCTCATACCATATTGATGGACAATGACCCCAATTTCTTTTCTGATGAGGTAGGGAAGTTATATAAGGAATAAATTATAAAATCCAACCATTCATACCACTATAATGCAGTGGAAAATGGAATGATAGAGGATTTTAACAAAAATAATTCAACATACTCCTAAAGATTATGGATAAATATAAAAGGTGTTGTCCTGATACACTCCTTCATGATTTATGGGATTATAGGGCTACTACCTATACTGCAACATGATAACCTCTATACTAATTGGTATATGAAATAGTGTCAATATTTTTCATTAAAGTTCAATTTCCATCACTCCAAGTTTATTTTTTTTTTGATCAGTTATCTAAAAATGAGTAGTGTTAAAAATGACTTGATGAGATGGAGCGATTGGATGAAAAGATATTACATACGTTCTATCACTTGGAAGTCTATCAGAACGGGATAGAACGAGATTTAAATAAGAAAGTTTTCCTTTATTAATTCCTATAAGGAGAATTCGTATTAGTTATTAGGACTCAAATGATACCATGAAAGAATCCTCCAAATCTTGAGCCATTGTGGGAAGGACCTATTTCCATACATAAGGTCTACTCTAATGGAGTTTATCTCCTAATCTCAATAGATGAATAACTCGTTACTAATATAACTAAAGAAAGGTTCTTGAAGAAATACTTTGTGTAGTCATGTAGATCATATTCTAGTTTCATGACGTTAAACTTCATAGAAACCATCATCTTAGCCACATGACACAAAATTTCATATCACCATACATGTCCATGCTTCATGAAGTTAAACTGTAGAGCATCTTTATCTTAGTCGCCTGATGATAAACTGCACAATATCATTTTCCTCACTACACAACATTAAACTATATGATTAACATCTCTTTAATTTGACGTTAATAAATCCCCCAAGGTACCACAAATTTGAATTCCTTGTGGTCCTTTAAAAGATGAGTTGATTCCATGTGAAAGCATTAGTCACATCATTTCCACTCCTTAGTGGAACTTGAGCACTGTTTCACCCTATGTTTGAATCAAATCTGTACAAGATCCATTTTTAAGAACTATATGTGGCTTGATTATTTCCCTTGGAAAGATATGTAGTGACACCTAGGTATTATTTCCTGGTCCAGGCACAATGTTTCTTTCATGTCAATTGACTTGCATCCTCATCGTAAGATGTTAAACTGTACAGTTCTTTAAGAATTACAGGTGGTGTGATTATCATTCAAATTAGATATGCACTGATACCCAAATATCCAATTTTGGTCCTAGGGAAAACAAGAAAATAAAAAATTCCCTATTCATTCCTTATGTGTCTGGATCAAACCTACATATGGGATTTTTTAAAAACTATGTGTGGCTTGATTCTTTCTCCAGTAAGATATATAGCGACTCTTGGATTTTTTCCCTGGCCCAACTATAATATTTCCATCTTTTTACATTAGTTCATATTTTTCCACACTGCCTAACATTAAACTACATAGAAAATTTCAAGAACTATGTATGTCTTGACTATTACCTCAGGAAGATTCAAAGTGATGCCCAGATCTTCAATCTAGGGTCTAGCCTCAATGTTGAGAAAAACTCTTCACCCCTGTGCGTATGAATAATACTTGTATAGGGAGCACCATTAAGAAATATGGGTGGCCTGATTATTTCCTCAACAAGATATGTAGTGATACCTCAATCTCTAATCCTAGGTCGAGCCTTGATTTTGGAAGAGAAAACCCCCTTATATTTCCCCATTCATGAGTCAAATTTGAGTAGGGATATCTTCTAGGACTTGTGAATTGATTCTCATTATAATGATATACATGGAGATTCATAGAATCTATTTTTTGGTATTTTCAAATGTAACTTTTAATAGTTATGTGTGTTACCTAACAACGTCTACCAATAAAAATCATAAAAATGAAATACATCCTAGATAGAGACTATAGAAACTTCCCCTCCCCATTAAGTACATTGTTATGTCAAGATGCTTCCTTTGCATGACCGCTTGGCTATGTATCCTATGCAGGTTGGATGGGCCTGGTACTGAGGGAAAATCCATACCCTCTTGTTCATCCAAATATGGATGGTCAAGATCTAGGGATTCCTAGACTTCCTACTTTATGGTCAACCCTCTTCCTAGAAATTATAAAAATCCCTCTTCCCCACATAGAAACCTGATGATATGGGGAAAAGTTCAATAACAATGGGTGGATTGATTCTTTCCCCTAGTAAGATACGTGGTGATTAATGAACCCTATATCTTGGCTCAACCATTATTAAATCATTAGACCCTTATCTTCCACTAGATTTACCTTTGTGTTTCAAAATACAATTTTACCACACCTTATTTCTCACACCGAGAATAGCTCACGTGGGTTTAGGAATTGAGTAAAGATCTTCTCTTCATAAATAAGGTATGTCAGTTCATATTTGGGGTTATCAATGATCCTAGGTGTAAGAGCTTAAAAGTCACAAAATTTTTCCTTACCATATGAATTTAAACTGCATGTAAGTACAAAGAACTTTGTGTGACTTTATTCTCATTCTATTGAGATATGTTGTGACACTGGAATATCATATCTTTAGTCCAGCCACAATTAACTAAAATAACCCAATCCTTTTGTTTGGATCATACCTGGATAGGAAACCCTTTCAAGAAATACATTTTTCTATATTCTCATCCATATGAGATATGTAGTAACGTCTAGACATTCAATCATCGACCCATCCACAACATCATTCAATTGACATCTCTTTTATCCCATGTATGAGTCAGATCTACATGGGGAGATCAATATGAGTTCTCATCTTACATGTGAACCTTTATTCAAGATACAACCATTATACCTCACTTTTAAATTAAATTAAGGTAGGGTAATTCATTCCCTAGCAAGATATGTAGTGACACCAAGGTCATATACCCTAGTCCAACTGCAATATTCTTTTTCACATCAGAATCACTTCACATCCTCACTGCATGACGAAAAACTACATGGACCTACAAAAACAATGTGTGGCTAGATTCTCATCTATATGAGATACGTAATGATGTCCATATTTTCCATCATGGTCTCATATTAAAAATGATATTAAAACACCACTTTTCTCACATGTTTGAGTTAGATCTATATGAGGAGATCCAATACAGGTTTTCACCCTATACATGAACTTATATCTGATAGAACTATTTGTAGATTGATTCTTTCTTCAAAAAAATACATAGTGACATTTGGTCCCTATAACCTAGTCCATCTGCAATATTCGATTTCTCTTCATATCAAAGCACCTAATGTGCTTGCTTCATGACATTAAATTGCACAACCTAATTTCATTTCCCCATTACATTAAACTGCATGTTACTCAAAGAGGTGTGTGTGGTTGATTATCATCCCAATGAGATATGTAGTGACGTCTGAATATCCTATCCCAGATGCATCATCAATATAAAATAAAATTCTCCTTCTACCACATATAATTAAAAATCTATGAAGGAGACTTTACATTAGGTTCTCTTTTTAAAAATCCCACCAAGGAAATAAATGATTTCAGAATTATTCATATGAGTTTGATTTATATAAGTGACTCCCAAATCAAGGCCAATTTTGGTCTAGACACTTCCCTTATGAATTGTACATTATCACATTCATATTTTATACTCCTAATATTTAAAACTTTCAGATCTTCATAATATTTCCTCAAGATTTTGGTGGAATAATGTTTGATACTTGAGAGCTCATTTAACTAACAATGTAGTATGTTCCACCAGTTGGCCTTGCATATATTCACCTACATAATGGGTCTATCAGCATAAGGATTCCACTATTTGGCTATGAAACAAATACCTCAGTTGGCCTTGTATAATAAAACTCCCATAATAGGTTTGTGAAAAAGTGATAACATCATTCTTGAGAGAATCCTCTTCTATACCCTATAGGATTTGATGATGGTATGTGGGAACCCGTATATTAAAATGGTCATTTGTTGCACATTTTTCCCATATCTTTTATGCCAACCTAAAAGTCCCTAATATTGTTATTTACATTTTTTCCATTTACTCATTCGTAGAATATTAAAATAACCTAAGATCATTTCACCACATATCATCAACTATTTCAATAATATTATGGTTCAAGTCATTTGAACAAAAAATATATACACCATACTTCCTACGTTTGGATCAGACCTTCCTAGAAAGATTATTCCTTTTATTATTTTGAAATTAAGACTGGAAAAAATCATTTTTTATTCAGGTGACTTTCTCCATAAACCAAACTTCGTGCTTCAAAAAATATGAATCTCTATAAAATTTCTTCATCTTTTTGCAGTAGAATGTCGGAATTATTGAGATCTTCTTTACCTGACTATACAGTGCATTCCCTAGTTGGACTTGTATAAACTCCACCCACATAATGGGTCTGTCAGCATAAGGATGCCACTATTAACTATATAGCACATTCCCTAGTTGGCCCTGTATAATAAATCCCCCATAGTGGGTTTGTCGAATAGCGGTAACAACATTTTTGGATTAGACCTCCTATAATGCCTTTATCCCTTCTCCCATGTCATTCTTTGGATTCAAGAATTCCCAAATCATAGTTTAAAATTCTTAATTTCCATTCCTTAATGTTATATCATGTTTCCAGACAAATTATCAGGAAATTATAGACTCATAAACCATTTTTTTCAATGCTAAAGACCTTAAATTAAATATCCCTTAATGTCTTTACTGCATGACATTAAACAGCACAGCATACTTTTCGTGAGGCATGACTTTAAACGTTGTAGCATATTATCAAAAAAAACCCTTAATATCCTTCTTGCATAACTTGAAATTACCCAGTATAATGTCCTTACTACATGACTTCAAACTGCATAGCATAATTTCCTTGATGCATGACTTTAAACTACACATCCCCAAAATATTCATGTTTCATGACTTTAAACATCATATAAAATTATCATAAATATCCTTTTTGACAAATATAACCTCCATTATACACTAAATTCATGTAGGATTGGTTCCTCATCCATGGCCTATATCAGCACAGATGGCCCCCTTTATTTTCGGACACCTTTCCTTGGAATAGGTATCTATTCCGGTCTTTGAGTCATCAAAATATTAAACCCCTTTGTTTATCACTAGTATATTTTCATAATTTATGGGAACTTTTTAACCCAACTATACAGTATGTTCTCCTAGTCATCCTTGCATAATGTCACCCACAAAACTATCATGTCAGCCTAAAGATTCCACAATTTTTCTATATAGTGCATTCACTAGTTGGCTCTGTATAATACAACCCTCATATCCAGTTTTTCAAATAGCAGTAACTTCATTCTTGGAAGATACCACCTCTATTATTATATTTTGAATTTTAGATTTGGTGACCATAAAAATTAATGACTCAATATTCCCCTTGGATGTATATGAAGAATATCAGTACCTTCATAGCCATCATGTTTTTTATGGGTTTTAATCATAAAATTCATGGTCAAACCTATTAGACCTAAAATACTAGATTTATTTGTCTGACATAAATGTCATTAAACATCCCTAAAAAGCGACATAATACTCACAAGGTTGAGAACTAGTAGAGGGAACCCTTGAAAAATGTAGAGTCTCAACTCTCTAGACCTAGATTCTGTACTATTTAGTCAATATCGAGTGATAAAAAGGTAAAAGGAAAAACATGTTCGGATGAAAACCCAAAAGGGAAAGCCTAAGTAAAAAATCTGAATCCCATCTGCTAATTTCCCTACATATTGGACTTAAGAAAAAATGGTTTGTTAATGACACAAAAGAAACCAAGTTTGTAGGTGTGTCTATAGGGCCATAGTAACTATCAAATTGCACTCGGTAGGCCCCTTGGAATAGTTTAATGTTAAAGCACCCCATATACCTATCACTGTAATTATGATTTGATTACATAAGGATGAAATTATATGGAAATTAAATTTAATGTTATTATTGTTGAAAGACAACTGGGATGAAGATATGGATGATCAGAAATAAAATTCATTTTATTTATGACAAAGAAATTCTCATAGGAACATCCACAAATATGAGTATCTCTGTAATAAGTTACAAAAGGCCATTGACATAATTCATTATTTTTTTGAATATCCTCTTTGGACCCATTGGCCACATGTTGAGGTTTCTTCAATCGAACAGCCTCTGTATTGTCGACCTGAAGAAGTGATTCCTTGGCATCTTCAAAGGATTTTCCCCCTTCCTTTAGAGTTTCTCTTAATGATCAGTGGAGTTGTTTATGTTCTTCTATAAAATTATCCAGTTCAATCTTAAGAAGTGACATTTGAATAGTCTTCTCATTAATCTTCTGGTTGAATGTTACAATTTTTTCACTATGATTGGCCTCATATGGAGATATTATCGGTAAAAATTCATCAATTTTAGCAAGAAGTATGGATCTTATCATATCCTTCTTAATTTTTTTCTCTTTCTCCAGCCTTCGAATAGTCTCTTTCACTATAGTATAGATTACATTATAATGGAAACCTCTAAATCCAAACATACTAAACAGCACTGAGAGTCATGAAATTCGCAAAGTCAGTTCCATGAAGTATTTATCAGATATATGCTCCTATATATCTTTCCAATATTTGCGACATGTGATGAGAAGAGCATTCTGAAACTCTAGATATGAATAAGAGTCATCCTCATATGGAGGTACGTACTTCGGTATTAATGCACTTAATTAATTTCATTCTTCTGCTTCTTCCCTAACAGTTACTTCTTCATCTTCCAGTTTTGGTTGAGCTAATGCATAAGTTATGCCTTTAGATCTTCCAATAGAAGCTGATAATCCTTCATGATGAATTAAAAGAATCGTTATCTTTAAAATAATGGAATGAGTGGGCACAATCACAATGGTTGGTAACTTTTTCCTAATGGAAGTTCAGCTACCTGAGAAGAAAATCCACCAACAATCCCATCCCCGGTAGTTTTGGTTAGTACCTATTGGTGGGGGATACCTTCTTCATCTTTCTGAATATTCTCTAGACAAACCTCAGGAAGATTCTCTGCATCAAGGTTCACTTGATCATGATCCTCCTCAACAATATGAATGAAAGTGATTTAAACATCTCCTCTAGGCATCATCACTATAGAATCTTCTATAGATGGAGATTCACGTTTCACCAAATCCTGATTATAAAATCAGGTATATGAAAATATATTGGATGAAAAATAAAAACTCATGTCTAGTTGGTTCTAAAAAAGGATCTCCAATTTCTTCTAGAGTAGTATACATGATAGAATGTTCTAATACTTCTTCCAAATACATTCCTAGATTCATCATAGCATCAAATAATATCCCAAGGTTTTTGTTAGTCTCACCCATGGTAATACTTGGAGTGTTTGGTTCATGACCCTATGATGATGACTTTAGACCCTGAACAGTATCCTCAATGAGAGTCATCGGGTTAGTATTATTCATCACAACATTTTCTTGTGCATGCGAGGAACTTGAAATATTATAGAAATGGAATTCAGGTTTTTTATAGCTTCTCATCAAACACTTCTGACTTACCAAATGACTCCTCTCTCCCAATATCAAAAATATGAGCGGTTCCAAGAGTGGATATTGTTTGCTCTGGTCTAAAAGCCTCTTCATTCAAAGGAGCTACTTCATTAATAGGGACCTGTACTTGATCAGAAGTTCCCTATTAGGTTCCCAAAGGCTCATTAATAACATCCCTAAAGGAAGAAATGGAATATTATAATATAATTCCATGAATTTTAAATACTTTTTATTGATGTGGCTGATGATTAAAATGTTTGGAAGACTTACCGCTGCAAATAAAACATTTTGACACATTTTTCTTCCTTTAGTCTATTTTGTTCTATCACTTATTAGGAGGAATAGAATCATAATATCTAAAAATAGGTATTGGGTACTACAATTTTCCTTCCATATCATCCTTTATGGCATGTTGGCATGGTGATATCTCTCCCGATTCGTGAGATGATTCAGCAGCTCCTAGTGTTCTTCCACTAGGTTTGTACCGTGGAGATGGAACTTCGGTCAATTTTCCATTACCCAACTATAATTTAAGATGTTATTTAAATTGAGTAGAAATTATTTTTCTAAATTCAAATGGAAAATTAGAAATGAATTTGAGAAGCATAAAACATATATCTTCCTAATCAAAAAAACCACTCCATTCACCCAATAAAGGGTCAACCCCATTGTGGTTCCATGATCTATCATCTCCTTCAATCGTTTTTTGGTGGGGATTGAATTGTTAGTTGAATATATGAGAATCTCTAGCTCCAAGATATGAATTATCACGTTTTTAGGATTATTCTCATGATGAAAATAGGATCAGGATTGAATATCTTCTCTTCTTTGAATACATAACCCCTTACATAAAAGGACCCACATAGTTTTAGTATCCAAATAAAAGCTCTGTCACATTTAATCAGCCTCTGGTCAAACATATTCAAAATACATTCCATATTGTTATGAGGATTATGCAACAGTCTTAGATCTGAAAGGCTTCATAATTCTTACTATTTTAGATGGTGGATGAGAAAATGGGACCCGCTGATCTTCTTGGCGATGGTGACTAGGTCTCCTAGGTGAGTCTTCTACAGGTGATGTTATTATAGCCAACATAAATCTAGAGGGTGGATTATATCTTGCATGAGGTCACTTTGGAGAGCTAGGATCCTTGTAATATTTATCCTATGACTCTGATGATTCATCCTATAATGGATAAGAATCACCTTGCAAATGAGAAAGTTCTTTCCTACTCTATTTCTTTACTCTAACCATAGGAACAACTTGGTTTAACACCCCTCGGTTTATGATGCAACCCAAGTCTCTTAATACCTGATTTTCAACCATCTTTCTACATTGTCTATAGGTAAATTAAACACTTCCCATGTCTTCTCCATGGATATGAGTAACCATAGCTATCGAGCCACCATCAGATGTATTTTTAGTCTAACATGCACCAAATGAGATATAGTAATATTTTTCTGACATTTGGATTGACATAAAAACTATAAGGAGTATAGTCCTTGCCTATAATTTCATTGGTAATCCTTATTTTTAGTACACCATCTCTACAAGATAGAATATATGCCCTCAACTCCAATATATCCATCCCGTCATTGACAAATCATCCAATAGGAAGATTCCCATTAGGAAAGAATTATAATTCCTTGAACATACGCAACCATTTCTTACTGTTAGGAGGTGTTAATTAAAAGTTATAAATACTAGATAAATCTTTAATAGATTATCAACACTAACATCTAAGGACCTGGATTGAACTCTTCATAGCATAGGTTATGAAATGTGTCATGATGCATCCCAATAAAACATGGAATGGTCCTTAGATTCTAAAAGGAGACCTCCCTTAATGGGTTTTTAACAAGATCCTATGAATCATCACCATGATAGGGGTGTCCAATCCCACTATATTCCTCTATTCCATCTTAGCCGCTATAAAAAAAGTTTCAGGCCTTACACCACCCTTGGAATATCAAACTAGTAACAAATATACACTAAGACACATGGCTACGAAACCTGCAAACGTGTCTTGGAAGGAATTTTGGAGTTTAATTCATACCCCCATGTTTCAAACTCTTATTTATCTAGTGTTGCCCAGATATTTCCAGGGACACCTCTCTTTTTCACCTTGGGACAGCTTAGTGGATGTTTACACGTTTGAAATTTCTCCTTCTTCTTCATTAAAAATTTTTCCATCCATTCCTTTGGATGAATATCCCTTCTTACACTGGATTTTTCATTTTTATTCTTGATTTTGTAAGCTATCTTCAATACCTCATGCACTAAGGTAGTTTTCATTTCTACATTATTACATATTTCCTTCAGAGGAATAAATTCCTCATACATATCTTCAATAACTTGACCTCTAAATATTTTATAGAAATCCCAAAAAAAATTGATGTCTACTTCCCCGTATGTCAAATGGAAATAATTTTTCTCTGGACTCTAATGTATCAGTATATCTAGCACAAAATCATCATTCCATTATAAATAGGTTTTCCTAACCCATACAACCTCATAAAATGCAGTGCTCTTTATATCATCTTTGAACTCTGCACATGATTGGCACACCCAATATGTCTACATCCAGGTAGGATTACAATCCCCTCTGAGAGGGAAATCCCAACTTTTCTTCCAACTATACAACTGATTTTTCTGTGAATCCCATAAAATGGATGAATAAAAATTTGGATTTTTCTCAGGTATATGTTCTTTCAAATATAGAGCACACAGGTTGTGATGTATGAAATGGGCCTTAGTTTTTGTCCTTCCATTTATAAATGTGTCTACAATAAAAATGATGGTAGATGAGAAGTTAGTATGGTCTAGAAACCAAGAAAATGGAAGATATTTCTTCAGAGCTAGTACATTGACTTCTTACATATGGCTATAACTGTATGGTGGAAGATAAATACTCCTTGGAAAATCTTGGTGATACTTCTTCAGATAGTTCACTATATTGGGAAGTGTGGTTTCACAGACATTTTAGTTTTCATGCCCAATGATCTTTATCATTTCATCAATTATAAATCTATCTAACTAATCACCAATTTGGATTCTCTTAAGAACCATTGAAACTGTAATTAAATATCAAAATTAATATTAGAGTTGGTTTATTTTGAAAAAATTTCAAAAATAAAGAAAATTTTACAAATCCATTATGTCGTGAAAGTGAAACTGCATCACGCAAGTATGTCACGCAAGTTTTGCCGTGCTAGTATCATACCTCATGTACATGGGTAAACAAAAAAATATTCTATAAAAACAAACCTTAGCACGTTAGACTTGTGAATAGAAATCTTATTTTTTAGAATCCTTTGTGATTTTTTTTCTAAACTAAATCCCATATTTAGAGAAGACAAAGAATACTTGTGTCCCATGAACTTGTATGAAAACCCATAAACATTCAAAACCCATTTAATTTTTTTCATCCCATTTTACCTCCGCATTACACCCTTTTTTCATTCAGATCCAACTTTGAGGGGGTTCTTTTTTTGAAACTCTGATCCATCACATGGATGAAAAAGTTACAAAGGGAAATGACTTTTATAATGGAGGGATAATAGATGGAGAATGTAGAAATTTTTAAAGTATCAAAATTGAGTTTTCCCAAGGTTAGACATACCACCGGCATCACACAAGTACATTCACTCCAACAGACTTAATGATACCTACTTGCACGCCAAGTCTCCTTTACCCAAGGTAGAATTATTTGCTTATAAATTGACTCATGGGGTCATCATTTGAATGGATGAATTTCCCTGAATATTGATTAATTATCTGGTCGCCCTAGTTCTTCTCCTATGTCCTCCAAAACCTACAAGGTGTTATTATAACACCTAAAGAGATAGAATTAAATGGAGACAGTGATACATAGGTCCTCTAAGTGATAAAAATTAATAACACTTGTTTGAATCATTCTCACAACCCCCATAATTTAAAAACACTTGAGCGACCACCCTTCCACAAGTTAGATGACATGCGCCCCACTTTGGTAAATACATAGGAAGACTCTTGAAGGCTTTATTAAAGTTTCACCCAAGTCTAACAGTCTAGGTTGTTTGTCACATATGTTGAAACCAATTTTCCCAAGTCTACTTGAGCACCCCATACCAGTGTTCCACTTACATAAACACCATCTCTTAGTTCACCTCAGCCCTTCAGCCTGCTCGAGTCTTTCATTAAGCCTCCTAAAAATCCATTAATAGTAGGACCTCTTCATCATTGACTCCCTTACCTTAAAGTGATTATGATGAAACCTCCAAAAAGACCTCCTAATTTACAAAATCTTTGATAAAGGAACATAAATTGTATCCAATTTGGGCTTTTATATCTATGGTCATAGGTTTCCCACGCTTTTCCTACCAGAGGGTCAGGATCTTCGGGATGTCTGTAGGATTGAATATCTATAATCACATAGACCATTACCCTCAGGATAGTGTTCTAGATTTCCCAATCATGGATTATAGGGATAAAAATCTATACTCCTCTTCTCATATATAAGATCCAAAGCCTATAGGTCCCAATAGGGAGAGTGAGGATCATACTAGCTTTTCCGTTCAACAATGTAAAAGTATCTCTCCTCTCTTGGGACCAATTTTAGGGAATTCTTCCTAGAATAAGCCCCTATCCTTTTGGGTTGGACCTAATGACCTTCGCCTTCATTTCCAATTCAATTTTTCATTGCTTTTCACCCTTATAAACCATATCCCAAGATTCTTTCCCCATAGGCTTACCATATTACATCAAAGGAGGATAAAGTATATGGTTTTTTAAATCTTTAACATCCTCTTATTTCTCACACT
This sequence comes from Viscum album, assembly GCA_963277665.1. Lineage (NCBI taxonomy): Eukaryota > Viridiplantae > Streptophyta > Magnoliopsida > Santalales > Viscaceae > Viscum > Viscum album. Next base: position 1,679,017,995 of record OY728158.1, read on the forward strand.
GATCATGACTCACATGGTCTTAGATATTTGTGATGATCACAATATCCACAGAATCCACATAAAATTTTGAAGATTGAGAACCTTGATTCCTACCCTAACCAGGATATATAATATGTCTACCTAAGGCCCGAGCTCAAGGGACATCCTTCTCAGAAGATAGTCCCAATTAAAACCCCCAATTTATTACGGAATCATTTTCAATATTAATCCCCAAATTCTTCTTCTCAAAGGTCCATACTCCCCTATGAGAATAACAAACAACAAGGGATATGTAAGAAGCTTTCACCTAGGGCCCAAGTTCACTAGACATCCTCCTCAGTAATCCAATACTAATTCCCTTAATCTAGGAACCCTCCTTAGGAGTAATCCCCGAATTAATCCAACCACAAATCTACATGAGTTAAGACATCTCTCGTGCACCATGTTACAAGGGAAAACTATTTAGGAGTAATCCCCAACCTATTTATCCCATAGGGTCATACTCCCCTGTGAGACTTATCTAACTACATGGGATTTGATTCCCATTAAAATAGGATACTTATGAAACCTCTCTGAGTTTCAGACCCAACACTTGAAATAAACCTTGTTCTCTCTGGGGCACATTCCCAGTACGATCTAATTCAGCCTAGAATTTCAAATTCCTTCCAAGTTCATTAGGATATTTGGACATAATTCCCACACCAAGATTTGACCAGGCACCTTCCACCTATATTTTCTTACTACATGACATTAAAATTTATGTTTATGGCTTTATCACATGTTCTTAAAAGGTATGAAGTGTCCCATTAGGTGTCACCAAACAATGGGGGTTCTGATTTCTTTCAGGAGGATACATAGGTATCCCATCTATGGGTACAATAGCAACATCAAAACCACTTTCGTCTCCCTGAATGACGATAGAATATATACTAACCAAGGTCTACCTAGATGAAAATAAACTATACAGAAAAGTTTCATCTCCTTGGATGACGATAAATTCTAGATTGGCATTCATCTACCTATATGACCATAAATACTAGTTCCCCACTAAGTGGATTAAAAACCATCATCATCATAACAATTGATAAAGAATCTATAAGTAGTATATAAGAGGATATTTTAAATGTATAATCTCGAATACATACAGATATCTCCATTGACGAAGAACCTCGAATACATATAGATGATTCTGAATTCCACACATGCTAATAATTTATTGAAAACTTCCGTGGAAACCTACATTACACTTGGTAAATTAATAAGGATTCATAAAAATATCTTAATTCTATAAGAGAGTCCCATAGTATGTAATAATTACCCTCAAAAGGGTGCAATGAGCCTGACCTCCCACCCTCTCTACCAATGTGTGTTCTTAAGCATCATGGGTCAAAATCCTTAACTATTGTCTTTCTTTGGAAGGAAGGTCCCTTTGGATACAGAACTATTTGGTGTTTTCGATTCCATAATCAAATACATTGGTAACCATCTGGAAATAGTGATTCTTAAATAGAACACACATTTTAGGGGAAATAGTTATCCAACCCCCTCTTATTCTAATTCAAAAATTAAAACATTGTTCATATTATGGTCAATTCACCTCCTCTATAAATAACATATTTCATTTTTCACCATGACCTTCATGGATGGTTGAAATTACAAAATATGGTTAAAATTACCAAAATAAGTATATTATATATTCTTTTATATTATTGAATGGATAAATAGTAATATGTTTAAATAAAAAAAACTAAGTTAAGCATGGTCTGAAAACACCTCCTAAATGAACTAATCATATAACAATAACATTTTATAATAAATGAATGTTACCAATTTGATAAATTATATGGATAATATATTAATATTTAATATTATATTATTAAATGAAAAAAATCATTTCAATTTTATATTTGTGGTCTGATTTGATAAGAACATTCGTAATTATCAATAATCTGAAGTGGTCTTGGAACCATAAAATGAACAACCTCAAGATAGTAAAAATAATATTTATATCAAAATAAAATGATTATAAGTGAATAAAAAATAATTTTAATAAATTAAATATAAATGAAAATTGATCTTAATAAATTTGTTATAAAAGATAATTTAAATATTTTTGATGTTAGATGTCTTCCCCAAATAAATCAATATTGGAGGTAAGGATTTCTTATAACACAATTATTATTCTATAAGTTATAATTAATATTATTGAACTTCTATATTATATATTTGATTTATTCTATTATATGATTGACTATATTATAATTCTTATTTTTTTGTGATTTAAATTTTTCCTCATAAAAATATTTTCCAAATAATTATAATTTTGAAATGAATTTGTTCAGAAGGGTTTTTATCTCAATTCCCCTTAATTAATGAATATTTTAATGTTTTTCACTATTATTCATTAATATATTGTGTTTAATTTCCCTTTGAATTATTTTATCATATATCAATTTTAATGACGTTTTAACAAATCCATTTTGTAATCTATCTTTCATTCATATATTACCAATATTGTATGATTTTGTCGACACAATTTATTTTTTCATAGGTCATGAACTTTTTTGTTCAACTATACACTCCTATATTTCTTGTATTATTCACTTTTAATTATCATATGGTATTTTCCCTTTCCCTGTTGAAAATTTATATTTTCACATAATGATATAATTATTTTATGGATTAATTCTTTAAATGATTCTATATTGAAAATAATAATTAGCATCCTATCTAAAAGTTATTTCCCTTACATTTCCATATTTTTTTCATTCCATAGATATTGTATTTTCATATTTTGAAACCCAAATATTCATTATCTAAAGTGATATTGATACTTATCATTAATTATTTTCAAATGTAATCTTTATTACTAATTTAATGACGTTTTCTTCAATAAATATATTTTGAAATATTAAAAAGGCATTTATTTTAACATTTTTTTCTTATCCACTATATTCTTTTACTTAAAGTTTTTTTATTATCAAAGATAAATTATTAGTGATTGGTTTAATGGTATTTTTTTAAAATTCATCCATTAACATTAGGGAAAATATATTGTTTAAAAGGGACCCATAATAGCATGTTTTATGAAAATGACTTATGAAAACACTTTTTAGCAATTCACTTCCATTTTAATCCCTATGTACAATATTATGTCACCTATGGATTAAATTTCATGTTCATTATAGAAGTGATTTTATAATGTAAATAATTTTAGAGATTGAATATTTTTATTGATTGGTCCAATTTGGAATATTTTTTATGTGATACCATTTGAAAACCACTTTCTTTCCATGGTTTATTTCATTATATAATGAATGATTGATTCTATATGGAAAACATATGTATGTTATATCCTTAAAATATGAAAGGGTTCATATATATCCCTCCAATGCACTAATTAATAATTTATAACTCATTATATAATAATTTATTCTTGAACATGATTATTATTTCAATTTATTCATAACCTTGTCTATGAATATGATTGTTTTTTAACTTTGTTAGCATCTTTATGTGTGATATTGAACCTGTTTTGCTTTGTTCATAATGTTATGGTTTCTTATGCTTATTTTTATACCACAATTTGAATTTATGATTTCATGAAATTGGATACATTTTCTAATTCTAGGATGGTCATTTTAGGATCATATGACCTCATTCCATGATGATTATGTCTTATGATTCAATAACCCAATTTTAATTGTATATCTTTTCCATACGCATGTTATCACAAGTTCTTATCGATGAAACCCTTTGTAACTCTTTTAAAAGTTTTATATTACTGATCATTTGTGCTCACTCATTTTGTTTTCTACTTCCCTATGAAATTATATACTGGAAAATGTATAGAATAAGGTTTTATATAATGATGTTTGTGGGATATTTTTAAGTAATATTGTCTAATAAAATGTTTATACAGCTAATATCCAAAGTAAATAACGTATTGGAATCCAGGATTATGATTTATTAATGAGGCTTAATTTTTTAATTAGGTTAATGGTCTAAAATTTATGCATGGATATCTTTGGTTGTCTCACACAAGTTGTTGGAATCACCCAAAGATCGGTGATAACTATTCAAAATTTAACAAGATTAAGGATAACATATTTTATGATTTACTTATGTCATAGGATATGATATAGAAAATTAGATATTCCAATTTTTTAGTACGATTGGTTTCTATTTTAGTATACAATAGATATGAAATATAAGATATCACATACATGAATTTTGAAACATCTTCCTATGAAATTTCTTTACTTCTGAATTGATGGGTTTTTTTGAATTATTAGTTTAGCTTCATATTATAATAGTTAAATTGTTCAATGTTTATTAAAACTCTAATAGGTATTAAATAACCCTAACTCAAAATGGATCCCATGAGATGGTATTCAATACATCACTCCCTCCATTAAAAAAAGGTAGTGTATAAAAGGGAATGTATCCCCCCATTTAGGGAACTATGACATTTTAATTCCTTCTTCAAATATTATTTATTTTATGGTTATTCATTCATATCTTTCAAAGATGTTTCTAGATCACTATTATAATAGAGACCCTCTAATTATCAATGAGGTTCCAAGCCCAGTGTTATTCTGTCAAAGTAAAGATTCTATTCATTGTTTCCTAAGTGATCCATGTCAATAATACTATATCTTAGAATAAAATATGGAGGTTGATACATTTTAGGTAAGCCTATATTTTTAATTATTAATTACATCATATTGATACTATTAATAATATATTAGGTATATATGTGTTTATTTCCACTATCAATATCATTATATGATCACACAAAACCTATATGTTGTATCAAAGCCTTAATCTTTAACTGATCAACATGTTTTTCTACCATTTTTCTGAATAAAAATCAAATCACGAGTTCTTGAATTGATTTATAGTGTATAATATCAATATATTTTTATTTTTTATCTTATTCGTAGTATAAAATTACCAGAAATGATATTTTATGATATATCGAAGTCCCAGGGATTTTTACCATATGATAAACAATGATATTTGATATCATATGCAATGATTGAATCCTGGATTTTATGATGAAAAAGAATTGTTTCATATTTATGATTAAAAAAATACATTACAATATGAATGGATCCTTATTATAGTTCCAATCATATGTAGTGATATCAATCACTTATTATGATTAATAATCTCATTATAAGTCATAAATTAAATATTTCTTAAAAGGATAAAAAATTCATATTTTTATAGAGTTCCTTATGTTTTTAAAATTTTAATAAATGATAAGTATTGGGCATCACAAATCAGATATTATCATGCTAAATTAAATATTAAATTTTTTTTTTGTATCTCGCGTTTCGGAAAATAAATAAATTTTTTATTCTATTTGAATATTCATATTTATAAACTGTTTATAAAAAGTAAATATTATGTATTTTTTAATTTATGTTATGAAAAACTTCTTATATAATTATTAATCCTTGAAATCAATTCTAGGTATGAAAATAAATTATTTATTGTTTCATCTACATTATCCTTGGTTTTTAATTATATTTATTAATCCAAATTTAGTATTTTAAATATCATTTATGTGTATTATGTTTTAGTGTTTATATGAATAAGATTATACCTTGATAAAATTATCCATTAGTAGAAGGAATTTGGGTCGTACTTCCGATGGTCCTAAATGAATATACCTTATTCTAGAAAGGCAGGGGATTGATATCTATGGATATGATCTTACTCATATAAATATTTTCATTATCATATAATTATAAAAATTTACATGAAGAGTTCATATCCCTTATGAATGAGATGCATCAGCATATTTATGAATATGTTTAGATTCTATTTATTATGAGTAGCACAAATTATGTGTTGTGTAAAGTGTTTCACACTAATATGGTGTGAGAAAATTAATTTTTTGGTCATAATTAGGGTTCCAAAACTAAATCATTTAAAAAAGACAAATATAAAAAAATGAAACATGATATTATATAGATTTAATGAAATTTAAAATATATTAATTTAATATAAATTTGATATATTTTAAATTTCAAAAACCATAAAAGAAAACCCCTCATGTACTAAATGTGATTTTTCTACCAAGTGGTCACTTTTTAGGAACTCTATCATCAAAATATGTAGTTAATGCTGAATATAGGTGTCTCTGTATTGTCTCATGCATGGAAATAACGTAATGGAAGACCCTAGTAGGATTAGTTTCTCATTATAATAATTTTTTGTGAAACAAATTTCAAGAATATATTAATATGAATAGATTAATGAAATAATCAAGTAGAGTTTGTATCCATGTAGTAGATTCTACAAAATGGGTGTCCACTCAACTATTCAAGAGTCATAACTATTTCGATTTCCCAAATTTCCTAAATAAAAATTTAAGTGATGGGATAAATGATAAACTAACCCATTACAAAGTTAAATATGGATAATGGATCACTAAATAGATATAATATATGGGATCATCATTTATAGTAGGAGTTATTTCATTAAAATCATTTATGAAAAGATAAAAAAACCATATACTCACCCATAGATATGTATTTATTGTGGATTATGGAATAAATCATGAAAATATTTTTGATATCTCATATAGGTACAAAATATAAACAAAATTCTAGATTGGTATCTAATGTTTAGAATTATTCATAAATATAAGAATTTTGAGTATCTATGTGTGAATTTTATAGATATAAACTACTCTAACTCTGACTAGTTGGTATTAAATACCAAGTGTACATCACACTTTTATGATGAAAAACATAAACATGGAGATACGTGTGAATGAAAAAATGGTTGGATTGTAATATCATATCATTAAGGAAGAAATATTTAATTCATTGGAATTCATCAATTATCATATAACTATAAATAGTGTATTAGTTATGGAATTGGAGAAAAGTTTTTATGATCCTTCCATAAACTGACATATGATCCCAGTGTATTGTTTGGAAAAGAATATATTTTGATTTTTTATACAGAAGAATAGTTTTCCTATATATAAAAATGATTTTTTAAAAGGAATTTGGTATATTATAAATGTTTATATATTCTAGATGTTGATAATCCTATCTATAAAATTAATAATAATAATTTAAAGGTTGATTTCAATCCCACAAACCTTAGGGATTGTCTCCTTGGAGATATAAATTATAAACACATCCAAAGAATCCATAGATTGGAGTGTCAAAGTCATTCGATTATGAATCATTTGATAATTGTGAATATTTTTTGTAAGGGAAAATATCCAAAGCACCCTTTAGTAAAAAACATAAAAGAGATGGTGTAATATTAGATATCATACATAATGATATATGTGTACTTTTGATTACTTAGAAAATTTGTGGGTTTTGGTACTTTTTAACTTTATCAAGTACTTTAGTTGGTATGGTAATGTATTTCTGATGAGCCATAGGTATTACAATTTTACAAAATTCAAATAAATTCATATAAAATTATAAAATCAAATGGGTTAAGGTATTACAATTATTTGATTAGATCGAGGTAGGGAATACTTGAGCTAGTAATTCATTGAAAATGTGATAGATTGTGGAATTATTCCATAAATTCATCCCTCTTGTTAAACCACTGTTGAATAATGTGTTTGAGTGGAGGAATCATACCTTATTACATATATTTTGATTGATTATGAGTTTTTGTTACGCTATTGTTTTATTATTGGGATATTATTTTGAGATTAATACTTTCCATACAAAACCTCATTCCATCTAAAATATTCATAAGCACACCATATAAGATATGCACTAGGAAATGTCTTAAGATATTATTTCATGAATGTTGGATGTTTTAAATCACTCATAAGATGATTGTTTCTAGTAAAATTAACTAAAATAAAATAAATTATTATTTACTGTTTATCCCAAGGAAACAATGGAATATTAATTAAATAATCCTTATGAAGAAAAATTATTTAGGTCCAGATGATACTACTATTTCGTGCATGCATATTATGATATTTAATACATTAATCATTGTAATTTAATTGATTTATTCCCCAATATTCTAACTATTTAATTGAATTTTTTATTTTTCAAAGCATGAAACAAATATTAAAAAAAAAGCTAAACCTTGATGAATTCTTGATGAAAACAATGTTCCACAACATCCTAAAAAGTGATAAATTATTCTACATGCTCTGACTTGAAGAATTGGGTATAAATGGAGTCTAAACTACTAAAAATTGGTAATTCAGGATGTTGAAATCATTTAGGACATACAAGGAACACAGAACCTGAAAAAGGAGTGAAAAAAATCAGATGAGGGACTGAGGAATTCATGGAATGACACTATAATTAACCTAATGAATCATGTTTGGTAGACACATGAATTATATATGTTTGATGTTATTCATCGAATACTTATGTTAAAATAATTGTCACATTTTTACACTATAAAGATGACTCACACCTTGTTTGGGTCTATGCAAATAATTGATTCATTCTCTAAAATATATCCACACCATGATTTCACTGAGATAGAGAATAAATCTATATTGATTCAGGCCTTGTAAAAAACTTACAATGTGATTTTATCAAAGGGAGTATAGTTTTTAATCTAGAACCACATAATTTACGTGGTGTAATCCCATTAATGTTGTGAACTTTATATAATGTTTGTATCTTTAATGTCTTAACATGGTCCCTTTTGAAAAAAAATACATATATATTTGAATCCCTACTACTATGAAAGGGGATATGAGATATGTGATGGAGCCAAACAATTGGAGTGTGTGACCAAGGAGCATATTGTTTCTACCATTATTCCTTTAATAGTATCCATTTAATCTTTCCCCATTGTGATTATCATGAGCTGTAATTCCATTTTTCCATTTTCTTACTACATGACCATTATGTAGTTAATTGAGGAGTATTATTTTAATACAATGATTAATCTTTATTGTTTTTTATAACTATTATGAAATCTAGAGTGGTTTTTTTACAGTTTTTGGGTCACTTTGTTCAGTAATTGAACCAAGTTGTTAACCATTAAAACAATATGATTATTAGATTAGCATAAAGGTACCTAGACTACAAATTCTTTTAGACCCAACTCTGAAAAAAAATATGAATGTGTACATAATTCTGTATATCTCAAGGATATAAACCTATAAATCACTCAACCTTACATTCTTTACAATTTTATTACAAAACCATATTTTTTTTCTTAATTATTTATCAATTTCATATAATAACAACAATTAATTTATTTCTCAATTTAATTATGTATTTCTAATAATCATTGTGGGTTCAACACTCAGACTTACCAAATTGAAACATTTTTTAGTTAGGTTTTTTGTTTTTAAATTATTAATTTGTTTTAGCCTCATAGTAAATTTAAAAATCCTTATAGGCTATCACATTTTTAATGTCCTTTCTAGGGACTGTTTCCTATATTCTTAGGTTTAATAGGGTGGTCATAATTTTTTTATTTTAATTTAATATTTTACACTTGGTCATGTTGTTCTACAGTTTCAATTAAAAATACATTGGAGGCTACTCCAATTATAAGATAGGTAAAGAGGTTAGTCTAGTATATGAACCAGAGCTATAGAAGACCATTCATCATATTCGAAAGTACAAAGAAGGTATTACAGAACATGAAAATTAGGTAATGGTTGGAGAAGCACAACAAAGACCACTGAAGATGCACATATTCATGGAATATGTAATACATTATGAATTTGGAATTCATCCCAATATTATGGTACTTCTAGCCATCACAACATAATTAGAAATAAATTTAGTGATCATCCAAATGATCTCCAAATCCAACCAATTTTTTAGGCTACATCACGAGGATCCAAACACACATATAGAAAGTTTCCTTGATCTTTTCATTATAATTAAATTTCATAATTTCTATACAAATTTGGTATGGTCAATTTTATTAATATTTTCACAGAAAGAAAATTTTGGATAATGGACTTAAAGCCTCCCTTATCATTCTAGTAATATATGAGATTAGTTGGTTAGAAACTTTCTATCTTGATTCATTCCACCATCAAAATAAATGAATATTTAGATATAAATTTTAAATTTTAATAATTTTGATGAGGATTACCCTTGTATTTTTTGATAAATATTTAATGATTTGAATTGTAAATTACCTTATTATGGGATTGGAATTTGGTTTCTTATTCAAATGAATTATACGGGTCTTTCATGATATAATTGGTTGATCGTTGATGAGGTATTTGGAGGATCAATGATGAGAAAGTCCCCTAATAAAAGCTATAACATTTTAGACAATCTGGAGGGTAATAGCTTAGAGTGGCTGTTAGACCCCCCCCCCCATGATTATGGGTGAACATAGTGGATAATAACTGGATGGTTTCCGAAATAGAAATCATGACAAGAATTATGGATGCATTGATGGAATTCAAAATCCCGACATGGTATGTACACTAAATATGAAAATTATAATGATTATAATAGAAAAATCCAATTTTAGGAGTAAATGAAAATGAAAGAGAAAGATATTGGTACTAACCATCGCCACATGGATTTTTGTAATAGGCACCTCAATGCACATCACTCACATGCGAGATCCATATCTTGGAAGAGACATTAGGCACATTTATGACCACCACTGTTAAATATAAGACTTCTCATACATGGATTTGACATCATTTTATATGAATATTAATTAAATTACACAAAAAAATCATTTTGACCATAATCTGTTTGTGCCTTTAAAGACTAAGAACACAATCTTCTATTTTGGATAATATTCTTCAACATAACCCATAAGGCTCTCCCCGTTTAGTGATATTTACAAACACATCCTACTTAAAACCTTTAAATATAACCTAGGGAAATGAAACATAAAAAGGGTTGAGATTATATGCTTAGTAAGGTTAAAAAATGGATATATTTAGTCATAACATGAATATAAGGGTATAATAACATCGTAATAACATATTAAATTCATACACTACATATAAGATATCAATATATTCTTCCATGGAATAAAGATTTGTAGTTTATAATGCATGAATCATAAGGAAATCATATAAATTGATTCATGATTGGATAAAATTATCACAAGACATAGATTTTGGAAATACACATCAACGTGTAACATTGTGAACATGTATAGATAATAATATTTTCACCCATTAAGTTAGGTGAATGAAATCAAGATCTCGTGTAAACTTATTGACATGCAACCAGGTCCATGCATACCATTATGGACATGAAATATAGGTCCGTTCATAATATTGTGAACATGTAATTAGGCTGATGCATAACATTGTGAACATGTAATAAGGTTCATGTATAACATGGTGAACTAGTAATATGGTTCATGTCTAACATTGTGAATATGTAATCAGGTTCATGCATAACATTTTTATCATGAGTTATCCAACATTACCAAATCCATTAGAGGTAGATATAGTTCCCAACCATTACATATTAATAATTATACATACATTTTCCATATGATTATAAAAAAATTATCCTATCATAAACCATGAAATGAAATGGACTGCATAAACAAGTTTTCATATCAAAGCCTATGAAAAATATATAGTTTTCACAATAAATTCATCATTTCATCATATAGTAACCCATGAAAAGAAGAGGTATTCATAATAATTTTATCATGGTATAACCCTTGGAAGAGAAATTTGTTTCATAAATATCATATCTTCATAAAAATTTCAATGAAATAATAAGAATGGTATCCTCAGTTCATATCCCTAATAAAAAATAAATTAAATTAGTTGAAGGAATATTATATGGAGAATAATTTTAAAATAAAAATAACTATGAACATCTCTTGGGGAAGATAAAATTTATTTAAAAATAATTTTATTAAAATAAAAATTCACAAAATATTTTCAAAAATATTCTCATCCAAAATAAATATTAAAATTTTTAAAGGGAGCTTTAATAAAAATTTAAAACATTTCTTAAAGAGAATATTCGTTCCATTTTGAAAAAATAAATTAAACATAAAAATTTTAAAAATAAATTTATTGGAAAATAAAATTTATATTTATAATGAAATTTTAAAAGAAAATATTTATCATGATGGTAGGAAATTTTGTTCATGATATACAAGTTCAAACAAATATTCCTCTCACATTTTCATTAAAAGGGAAACATGCATTGTTTTCTAAAATGACTAGATATTTATTTCAAAAACATTATAAAAAATAAAACATGGGTAATAATTTATTGAATAAATCATTTTAAGAATTTGAAAAAAAAATTATAATCATAAATAGGAAACACAATTCTATAAGAAAAATGGATTTTAAGAGAAAAGAGAAATAAAGATACTTTTTATTTAAAACATTATTTTGAACTCTTGAGTACATAAATAGAGTAAAATGAAGGGAAAATGAATTATAATTAAATAAATAGATAATAATAAATTTCCTATGTTTCTTGATATATGGATTTTTATATTTCAGTATCGGAAATATAATCATAAACAATCTCGATAAATGATGATATTGTAACATAAAATATTTTCTACTTTAGTAAATTTGAATTATAATCCCCACGAAGGAATAAAATTAAATTAAACATAATATATCATGGTAATAAATAAATTCAAGATATTACATTTTAATGGGTCTATGTATACACCTAATAGAATATTTTTGGTAAATAACATAACATATGTCACAAAGAAGGTAAAATGAAAATATATCTCTTACCGCTTTGGTAACTTTTGAGCTGTAAACCCCATGAAAGAAAGATCTTAAAATAGATTTGTAAATACATATATTTATAAGGATAAAAATCATAAAATAAATTCATTGGGATTATATAAACTATATAAAATAAACACACGGTGAATATGTCTTGTGTCTCACAGAAAATAAAAGTGAGATAGAAATCCATTAACTATTTAGTAATCTTTTTAATCGTAAGCCCCCATATAAAATTACATAAATTAAAATTTTAATATTATTGAATGGAGTATATTAATGATATAATATATCGATGGAATAGTATATTCACCACAAAAGGATGAGTTGTGAATTTTTATATGTCTCCCAAAAATAAAAGATAGAATAGAAATCCCTTACCATAGGTTTTAAATTTTTTCTGGAGCCTCATATATTATTGAAGTAAAGAAAAGACCTCTTTAACTGGGTAGAGGGAGATCCATTACATAGCTCGAAGCCAAAGTGGGCATTTAGCCCATTATATGGCCCGTTGGCCCATTTTTTGGCCCAAGGCCCATTCAATGAATAGTAATACTACAGTACCCACGCTGCTACAGTGCTACATAGTACCTTACACTACTACATTACCCTATCGCCGCTACAGTACCATGCTACTGCTACAATGCCCGCTGGTGCTACAATGCCGTCACTGCTACAGTTCGCAACAGTACTGCTACAACAACCTGATCTCAATGGGTTTTGAAAGTCATTTATATTAAATATTACTTTATTATAAATCAATTATATAACAATAATTATAAATATAAAAACATATATTATTTATTTATGGCCATTTATTTCCCATTTATTAACAATTCTTTGTTGAAATCCTTTTTTGGGTAATAACCACTTACTTTTTCATATTAGTTTTGATTTGTTATTTTAAATCATCTTATGTTGATCAAGGTTCCATAATCTCTAAAATTTTAACCTTTTTATAAATTTAATTTTATTCATTATATATTTATTTATATTAGTCCCTAAAATTTATTGATTAAAAATTAAATACATTGTTCATGGGGATGGTAGGCCATATGTACACATGAACATTGTTTCTATTTTATGGTAAAATTGAAATAAATAAAGGTAAATGATTCATTATCATTAAAAAAAATTATTTCATATATATCACATATTTTTATAAAAAATATCACTATTAATGAACGAATCACATCACATCGTTAGGTGTTAGTCCGCCATACACATGAGAAATGTTATCCTTTTCCTACAATATGAAGAGTATTATGGTCTGAGTGATATAATAATTATAAAAAACTAATAATATCAAAAATATCATATATAAATAAATAATCCATAATTGTGTCCATCCTTGATTAGTGGTAATGGAAAACTGAATGACACTGGTTCGTGAAGTGGCAGTTCGTTGTACACATGAACCATGATTTCATAACCCATTTGATGGATGTATAGATGGTTATAGGTCGTGAACATAACATAACAAAATATAATTATATGGTATATAATTTGGATATTATATCATAATTTTATAAAAATAACATAAAGAGATGGATTAATAAGAAAAAAATTCCCATTGATGAATGATACATCTTCTTCCGGTATCCTCCTTAGGTTTTCACCAAAAACATTCATAGTTTGTCTTTATGTCAAAAATAATTATTATAGTATTCGAGGGGGTAATTTGGGAGGTGATTTGGTTTGGTATTTTCATAACCAAAATTGTATAAATGTGTGAGTAATAGAGGATAGGGGTGGCCTTTTATATGTGAGGTCAGTGCACACTTGAAATATTTTGATGTAAAATGTTATGCCAGCATTTTAATCAAAAAAAAGGTTCCTAAATGGACCTTTATCGAAAACATAATGGATAATGTTGAAATATGGATATAAAATTGGTTTTTAATAATTTTGGGTTATTTTTTGCCCTTATCTTTTTATTTTATCACCCACTATTAACATTTTTACCTTAACCGCGGTATATAATTTTTACTATTTTTACTATTCAATTTGGTCAAAAAATAACTTGAACTTATTATATAATATATAATATTATGATTTTACATATTTATTCAATTTCTCCAAATTATATTCATATAAATGGAAAAGTTTAAATTGAAAAATCCCACAGGCAAGATTAGAAAGCAGTTTTTTTAATGGAAAATGTTCAAATGTTTATGATGTTTTTTGAAAAATCAGTATTAGATTGATTCCAATGATCTGAATTATATTAATTGGTGTATAATTGAACTAATTTTACTTTAATACTAATTAAAAATATAATTTAACATTTTACATAACTTAAATAGAAAGTATATTTTCCATTAAATTTTCGTATTTTTAATTATTCATCAAGAAATCAAAATTTTAAGAAAAATAACAAAAATTCACCCTAAGATAATTTTTGACATGAATACTTTAAAAATAAATTTTATTTTCTCAAATAAATTTTCAAAATGTTTGAATATTAATTTTATTAATTTTCACAAAAATAAATGAAAATCATTTTTTTATAAAATAGTATTTTCAAAACATATGAATGATTTACTACAAATTATGTACTTTTTTATGAATATGTTTCCATCATATAAATCCATTAGAATTGATTTTTTAAAATTAATTATTTATTTTCATATATCTATGTTTAATTTCTTGTTAATAATAGTTTCATTTAAATAAGTATATTAATAATATATTAGGGATTTCTTAAAACTCGGTGTTATGTGTAATGCAAGCTAACCGAGTGTTAAATTTAGAGAAGGATTAACATGGTGTTACATTTGATGGAACATATCAAAGAAATTTAATTTCTTTGAAAAAAAATATTGATAAAAACTTTGAG
Source organism: Viscum album (assembly GCA_963277665.1). Classification (NCBI taxonomy): domain Eukaryota; kingdom Viridiplantae; phylum Streptophyta; class Magnoliopsida; order Santalales; family Viscaceae; genus Viscum; species Viscum album. Next base: position 1,679,033,504 of record OY728158.1, read on the forward strand.
GGTTATATTTTATCCCCCCTTTAAATGAATTTCACCATCGAAATTCTACACTTTGATACAAAAAATGAGTATACTTTTACCTCGTCATAACTGTAAGTTCAAACATATCTTCCTAAAAATTTTGGTTTAACCATTGGACTTTGACCAGGTTTTTCGTCTTTCTTTATACAAATTTATCTATATGATCAATAATATCAATTGGTTATTCCTCATAAGAAAGATCCATCCCCGATGGTATTCCCCCTAAGTTTATTACATGTGAAGTGTCGTTTATATACTTCTTGGGAGAGATACATGGAACACATCATGAACCTATTATATGTTCAGTGGGATCACCAAAATATAATACGCTATCTTGATATGATCAAGTATTTTAATGGTACCAGTATACCTAGGTCTTAGTTTTCCCTTATTTCTTCCATAGATAAATTCATTGAAAGACCTTTTCACCAACTTCAAATGCTAGATCACATCAATAATTATCATCATATCATTTCTATAAACATTTTACATTACTTAAATGTATCTGAATAGATTTAACCTTATATTCAATTTCATTATTTATCTTGGTTCCCAATATCTTCAACTTCATTCTAGTATGTTAGAGTTCTACACATATTTGAATAAAGAGATTAAAAAGGGGCCATCTAAATGCTTGATTAAAAGTTATTATTATGAGAGAACTAACTTTGTGGAAGTCGTTTACTCCAAACACCCTATAAGTCCATATAATAAGATCTTACTCTATATTTCAGGGTTCAAATTGGTCTCTTAGACTGACCAACATTTTGAGGATGACATGTAGTGCTAAAACACAATACTTTATCAAGAGAATATTGATGACTTACATAGAAATTAAATGTAAACCTTAGATCTTGATAATATAAAATTAAATTTGGTACTCCATGAATCCTTACCATTTTCTTTAATTTATATTATTGCAATTTGATATAGAAATAAGTCTTCCTTAGAAGTGATCAATTGTATTGACTTTGAAAATTTATTGACTAAATACATAATAATCCCAACATAAATGACGAAATTAACCCTAAAGTTACTAGTAAATTTAATCATAATTACAAAAACGTGTATAGTAATCCCTTATTAAATAACATTTTTACTAAAACATATAAAAAAATAAAGGGTTTTATTTCCATAAATTTCTATTAAAATATATTTATTATTGATAAACTCCCATCATTTAAAACCTCATAAGGGATGTAAATAGATATGAACTTATGGTCAACCTTTAACTACTTAAGTTGTGATGGTATCCATAACTCTTAAGTTAATCTTATGTGGATACATATATTCTTTCAAATGATAAGTCACCTTTTATCCCATAAATAAGCTCATATCTTATACAAAAACATTTTAATTGGATGATTTGGTTCAACCTTGTACTAATAAAATATCAAATGTGATTTCATTTTTTCATAATCCATATAGAGGGTGATAATCAATGCTCAAAATCACGTTAAAATTTACTAATGTATGAAAAATCAAATTTCTATAAGACTTATTCATAAAAAATCAAACAAAAAATTTCCAATTTGGTATTGGAGGATAAGTTTTCCCTGATTATCATGACTCACTTCATCCATCATGAATTCATCTCATTTCCATTTGCCTTATTATTTAGAGTTTGTTGTGTATTATCATCGACATTAGACCTTGGATTGGGCTATTGATTCTAATAATGACTCATTACACTTGAAACACTATAGTGTGGTTGGGGAATTCTTGTTGAGCACTCTCTCCTTTATTTTAATTGATTGGCCTCTTCACATCACTTCTATATTCTTCTACTCGATGGTCGGGATTCCCGCACTTAAAACACCTTCTTATTTCTTTCAATCACTCACCTAAGTGATCCTTACCATAGTTTTAGAAAGTATCAATTTGAAACTTTCTCTTCCCTACATGTGACATGTTATTGGATTTTCCATGGAACCCCATCTTATTTTTCTTATCACCACAACCAAGGGGGTTTCTAGATTCCATTTCCACTTTTAGTGAACATCAAATTATTTATTTGCAGCATCCAATATATCTTATAGCTAACACCCATTTATGATTTGGTTTTAATCCACTTAATGATTAACAATCCTTATATTAAGGCTAAATTATAAAACCCAAAGAGCACCAAAAAATTCTTGTAAAAGTTTCTATGTAGGTATCAATAGATTCGTCCTCCTTCTACCTATGCTCAAGTAATTTTTTCTCCAATTTTATATAAAGAATATGAGAAAACTACATATTGAAATGTATGATTTTATATTCATCCAACTTCATGGAATCAATTTCGTATCATTTCTTCATATTATTAGTAAGATTCAATCATTGATCTTCATCACCTTCCAAATTGTAGATATACAAAATGATTTTATCATGGAATAAACACTAGATAATGTAAAATAAATTTCTAGTGGTATTAATCCAATTCTAACAACTAACTGATTAGAGAAACCACTGAAAAAAATTGGTTGTTTCATCATGAAGGAATCAACAGAACCTTGTTCCCTCCTTTACATGTTTGTATGTTAATCATGAGAAATATCTTGAGAAATTTTTTTAGCATAATAATGTGTTTTTTCACTTCATATCCAATAACATTTGGTTTATTAAGAAGAAAATCATTTATTTTTCATTTAATTCAGTATTAACAAGGATCTTTTTGGTTCTATCCATTCAATAAAACTGAAAAGCATAGTGTTAGAAGAAATAACCATAGTAGGGAACCACATAAGTTTGATAAATCACTTATAGGGTGTTTAAATAATAACAACTTCTTATTAATCTATGATATCTTACTTTTATCCTAGGTCATTCATAATCATCATAAATTTAAATTATTCATGATGGTTTCTAAATCGTTCGTGAATTTCAAAAGAATATCCCTATGGAGTGTCAAATGAGGTATACAGCAAGGCCCATTTTCATGCATGAGATGACGATAGAGTGTATCTCAATTCACCCTCTTTTGTCTTATTAACCCTAGAAACTTATGTTCCAAATACACATCCATTTGTAGTATCCACACATGGATGTAATTTCTTTAAAACCATTTTCTCCATCCTTTACCAAAATTGTAGTACATTTTTATAAACTGTGAGACCTATTTCAAATTATCCTTATAGATAACCCAAGTCATATCCTTTGAAAAATTCCTAAGTATCTCGCTAATTTATTCTCATCCTAGTTTCCAAAGTTTAACTAATCATTTCTTATTATACCAACTATAGTGACTTGGGCTTCTCATACATGTATATTGCCTATTTTTATTAGAATATTCATTATATTACATAAGAACACACCTGAAGACCATAAGAGTTAGTGCCTTTGGGGACTAGGTACAAAATATTATAATTTGGAGAAAGATCTTAATCATATCCCTTAATGATCTCACCAATTAGTTCTCTTCAGAAGAACACCAAAATTAAAACCATTCTTCAAAACCTAATGAAATGTAACATAAGAAATGGTGATATCAGATGCTCAATAAGGGTATAAAAGGGAGATATGTAATCATAAAATTAAAATAGGGGTATTATAAGATGATAATAACATAGGAAAACCATACCCTCATGTCAAATATAATAATCTTATGTCATAACATAAAGATTGAAATTTCATAAGACATGAATCTTAAAGAAATTAATAAACATGATCCATGAAAGCATAAAATTGGCATAAGACCTAGATTTTTCGCATACACATCATATTATAAAATTTTTTACATGTATAAATAGAGAAAGGTTCACTCATTATTTTTAGGTAATCAAGAGTTTCCCCCACATTATCATATAGAAAAGGAACCAGGTCCACACATAACATTATGGGAATGAAAGATCAGTTCAAACATAATATTTTGAACGTGTAATTAGGTTCATGCAGAACATTAGGAGTATATAATTAGGTTCACACCTAATATTGTGAACATAAAATCATGTCCATGCTTAACAATATGAACATGTAATCAGGTTCATGCATAATAGATTTACTCAATGAGTTATCCATATTTACCCAATGAAATTGAGGGAGATATTGTTCCCACACATCAGATAATGAAAATCATACATATTTGTTCCAAAAGATCATAAAAAATTTATCATATCATAAAACATTAAATGAAATGTGTTTCATAAACATCTCACCATATCATAACATGTGGAAAAGAGATTGGTTTCATAATCATTTCTTCATTTCATCATTTCATACCACATAAAAATAAGTGAGTTTTATAATAATTTTATTACCATATATCCCATGGAATATAAATTGGTTTCATAAACATATTTTCTTATTAAATCATTCAAATAAATAATAATAATGGTATCATTGGTTCGTATCCCCTATAAATCATAAATTACATCATGGGATGTCATATTTGATGAAGAATTAGTTTGAAATATAAATAATCTAAAATGTTTATTTAAGAAGATAAAATTTCTTTGAAAACCACTTTTTAAAATTAAAATTCCATAAAACATTTTAAAATAATTTACCTTAAAAATAAACATTAAAACATATAAGGGAGTTTTAAAAAGAATTAAAACATTTCTTGAGAAAAATATCCTTTCCTGTAACACCCCAAGATTTCATAGTGTGTTATTTCTTCAAAATAATTCAATAACTTGCACTACACGCAACACTGAGTTCAATCACACCATGACTTACAAAAAAAAGCCATTCAAAAGAGGTTATGAATAGTATTATCTAAATTTTAATCTTTATATAATCATTATAATTTTAGAATCCATATTATGAGTTTCTTAGATATAATGCAAGAACAAATTCATTTTCAGTATTGCACTTTTATCAACTTTTAATAGTGAACCCTTTTTAAATACAATATTTTTAAACTTTTTGACTAAATGGGGACATCAAAAATTTAGAATGAAACATCCCAAGCTTCCACGGTACGCTTTCTTTGAATAATACAGTAGCGTGTGTTGTACGCAACCTTGAGTTTTAACACACACCACAACCAATCAAACTAGTCGTTATGAATAGTAATACCTACTTTTTGAAATTATATATATTTTATATTTTAAAATAGACTTCATTTCTGGATTCGGAATATCGAATTTAGCCTAAGGTGAAATTTTGGTACTTTTCGGATAACTTTCATATTTTGATAAATAGTGAAAATTACTAAATTTTAATTAAAACAACTTTTTTAATCAAAATAATTAATAGTGATAAATTATGAATTTTAGTAGTTTTGAAGTATATTTAGAATATATTTTTACCATTTAATATAATTTTGGTCATTGGACATAATTTTACAATTAAACCGAACATAAACAAGTGTCAATCTTTTGATAGTTATTATCTCTTAAAAACACGCTTTTTGTTTTGACGGCGGGAATTAATTTTAAATTAATTTCTGCCACTTCTGTGTTTTGAATTTAGGAAAATAGATTCCATATTTGGAATCAGGATGTTCAAATTGTGTAAATATGTAACTTTTTTTTAGACATTTTGAATAATTACTGCGGTAAATATTTTATTTACCATGGTTAAGGGTAAATCCGGTAAATAAGGGTTAAAAAATAATATTATAATAATACTAAATTACCCTAAAACAAGTCTTAACCCTATTGGTTGATACATGGTCGACCGTGGGCATCTTTGGGTCGATTTTGGGACCCAATGGATCCACTTGTAAGTGATAAGGACACTTTATTTTAATTAAGTTAAAATGAATACAAAAATGACACAAGCATATATCTTTTAGAAAAACAATTGTTACATAGAGTTATATATGTTGGATTTTAGATTATAAATATTCATTAGAAAGATAAAAAATATTTCCTACATAATTATATTTTATTTATAATTTTTAGACATTAAATAAGTTATTTTATTTATGACACAATGATGATGCAGTAATTACTGTAATAGTGAAAAATTAAAATAATTGATATTATAAATACCCAAAGAAATATAATATGAAACTTTTAATGAATTAAACTAATTTTATAGGATAATATGATATATTAGTATTGATTTAATTGACTTTTTTTGAAGTAATCAATCTGTTATGAGTTTCACAAAAATCAACTATTGAATAGTGTCAAAATTGACATAAAAGAGTTCTTAAAACAAATATTATATTATTAATTGATATTAAATTCCTAAAAATCTAAGGATCGGCCCAGAGACTTATATCATGATAGGTTCATCATTAATGGACCACTTGGGGGTCGCTTGGATGTATGTAGTATGTTTATTAACCATATTATATAAAAATACAAAGAGACATTGTAAAAGTGAAACTAATTAACTTAGAGTTAATACTTAAAGATAAGGTTAATATAAGTACCCAAACCTGTCTAAATTCTATTGGTTGAGTTTTTTTCGACCCATACCCACCTTAACCTTTGAATAATCAACTTTTTAGCCATTAGAAACCGAATATTAATTTATTATAAATTAATATTTCTAGCTTTTCCAAAGGTGCCCCTCACCCCTCTAATAAAAGGGCACTCCTCCTTATCATTTCTTCACACCTTCAAAGACTTTTGGTTCGGCCAAACACTGCCCAAATACTCTCCCAACTTCCCTCACTACAACCTAGAGTCCTTAGTTTGATCATAAATCCAACCTAATGAGCCCTTTTGATCAAATCAAAAGGAAGAACCCGAAGAAGAGGTAATGATTTCACCACCCTTTTTCAAGTTCCTTTCTTCTTCCACTTCTTCTTTCTTTGTTCTTACCATTCTAAAATAATAACTCCAGTATCTTACATATACTATGATGTTATTATAAATATGGTACAACCATATTCAATATTCTATCCACCCTTTGAATAACATGTCACCATACGTGCGTACGTACGGCTTACCGTCTCCACATCGTGGTGTAATTGTTATTCAATATATTATTATTTGGATGGGTATAATAATGATGTGTAACTCATGTAAATAATAAATATAACATGTTAATGATTCTTTATATATGATATACCATCCATTTATATATTATTTTAATATCAAAAGACTGATATTGTCGCTCGTGCGTACGTACGGACTACCGTCTCCACGAACGCGATGAGATTCATTCTCCATCGTATCCATTCTAGTATAATTATCATTTGATGATTTAAAAAGGATGTTTAAGGACTTGATATCATTCTGGATATGAATAAGATTCAACAAACATGTCTTATGTAACAAAACATATAAAATAAAATGAGTAAGTTAACACCCGAAACGACGATAATTCTAAGATATTATTAACAAATCAATGTTAAAAGATCATATATGATATCATATTAATATATATGATTCTTGTATAATTTAATAACAATTATTTCACCATTATACAGGAGGTTAACCTACCCCAACCAAGGAAAAGTACAAGGTAAGGGTTATTTCACAATCTCTTCATTATCCGAGGTTGTTTATACGTAATAATCTACTGGGATCTCTTTATCATCCACATCCATGTTTCTTCAAAATGTATTTCAAAAAAAATTTATTATTTACAAGAATATGGGTTAAAGTCATTTATACCCTTGTTTGACTTTTTATAAGAGGAATCTTTTCGTCGTTTTCAAAACAAGGTCCTTTTTAACCTTTTCGACAGAATTAAGGTAAGAATGTTTTTTTAACTTATACGGTGAGTGCGGTTATTTCCTGCCGTTATAAAATATTCAAAGCTTTCCTTACAATATTATAAGAATATTTTCAAGAAAATGTTTTATTTTATATGGCTCTTAAATGCTTTCAAAAATAGAAAGAGATATTTCTCCAAAAAGTGTTTTGATTTCATCTATGTCAACATCCTTTGATGGATTTTATTCTTATTTGAAGTTGATTAATTATGATACAAAACTTCTATATTGTATTGAATGTTTTGTGATATGTTTGACTGTGGATGTGCTATTTTTATACCATTCATGGTTTATGGTGAAATTATTGACATTTCGTATGCTAGTTTTAATATGAATGTTTATGTTATGTTTAAACCTTTTCATATGGGAATGCATTGGACTTAATATGTGACGGGTGGAGCCCGCTATAGCTCCTCGATGCATCGGTAGGTCTCATGAGACAAACTAGTGTCTTGGCACAAGGCCTTGGAAAAATCTTATTTCTAGTCTTGGCACGAGGCCTTGGCTATGTGGTTATGATAGTCTGGCATTATGCATTCCATCATTATGAAAGTGGTTATTGATTTTGCATGTGATTATTCGATTAGTAGAATAACCATGTGAATAAGTAAATGGAATTATTTCATTTTATTTATGCCATACTATGTTAAATGTTCAAGTTTAAAAGGATTTTGTTTTAGTTATACATTGCCTTAAATGTTTATTCTTATTTATGAAAGTTTCCGTTATATTGTTATCCTTACTGGGCATTTGAGCTCACCCCTTTTCTATGTTTTATTTTTCCCAGGAAGTGAAGAAGTAAATTATGAATGACCTGCAGGGATGTTATGTGGGGATATGAGTGTGGATTATGGAGACATTATGTTGTTGTAGTAGTTTTTCATTTTATGATGTAATGTAAACTTATGAACATATCTAGTGTTTCCAAGGCTACTAAACCAATCGGTCTTTCGAGATTTGATCTTTCTTGTGATCATGCCAGTGTTATGTAATAATGCACCAACTCTGGGTAACTGGGGTCGGGGCGTTACAGTTGGTATCAGAGGAAGTTTAGTACAAACCTTGGAAGCTAGATTTAGATAAACTCTGATTAGAGCACGTAGACCTAAGATGAACTTTGAGGATTAGTGTTGAAGAACTTCCTAGAATTTTGGTATTGTAGAGATTTTGTGAGTTTTCCGAGCAATACATCCCTGTCTGGATACGAGCAGGTAGAGGCGGCTCTGGCACAGATGTACCTAGGGGTAAAACCCAAAAACACCGCTTTGAGCTAGACTCGAACGGGAACTGGTGCACGACAACGGGCCTTGTTGCACTCTTGGTTACGACACTCCCGGGGGATATGCTTAGGATAATTCTCACTTTCTTTACAAACCATTATGAAGGGTTTATGAGTATATACATCCTCAAAGGAGACATTTTTATGATTATGGATTATATCCATAAATAGTTCAATTTATGTTAAGTGTTTTATAAGTATGGGATTATGTATTTTGATTCATAAACTGATCTAGTGTATGCCATTGTTTAGAAATGGCACCCAGTAGAAGGAATGAGAACTCCAGAAATGCACATGATCCAAAGAGAAGGAAGGATCATATATTTCATGGTCTTAAGCTAGAATTTATAAGAGAAATAGTCTCCAATGTATTATCATCATATGAAGAAATAATATCTTGTGTTGATAAGATAAGTAAAGAGTTTACTGAGTCCTATGGATTTGAAGGGAAGCAAGAGAAGAAAAGGATGGAAGAGAGAAAGATGGATAAAGGGAAGAGGGAAAAGAATAATTTTCCCATATGTGGTAACTGTGGAAAGAAACACCCTGGAACTTGCCTGAAAGGAATGGGAGTTTGTTATAAGTGTGGAGGAAAAGGGCACAAAGTACGTGACTGCAAGGGTAAGAAAATGGTTTTAAATGTACAATGCTTCATTTGCAAGGAGTTTGGACACTACGTGAACCTATGTCCCAGTCATCAGACTATGCCTCAAATGATGTTATTGGATAATAATCATGTTATGATACTACCACAGATGAAGAGGAGTGATTAGAGTTCTTATGTTGATTATGTCAATTGAGTGTTGTATCAACAATGTACTTGTTATAATAATTATGGAGTATATAAGGATTGTACTGCAGTACTATTTCATTAAGGACTTGAGATTGTGTGGAACAAAGAAAAGTGACTCAATAGCAGGATAAATTTTTGGAAAATATATGGTTGAGAGAATGATAAATCATAATATAGTTCTGATACTGAGGTAGTGATTTTGGAATAATATGTGATTGTTTTGGATAAATTATATTGGATATTCTTGACTACCTTGGAACTGATTAATGATTTGTATATTCCATCATTGTTGGGGTTTAAAACATTTTTGGATTAATGAAGTATATCCAGTATTCTATATGGAATAAGGGAGCATGAATGTAATCAATAAGGAATATGGTAATACATGATGAAGGTATTCATATGCTATTACGGGGTAAAAAGGATCTATATTATGTTTACCTTCCTTATAAATGTTGGACTGTGAGTTTGGACAGAAGTATTTTGGATAGTTCTAGTTTGGATTATTTTGGATTGCCATAAAAGGACAACCCGGAGGTCGGGCGGCAACCCGTCGCGTCCGGCAAGGCTGTGAGACTTGAACCCGCAACCGAAGGGTGACAAGGGTGTATCACCTACCACTGGCCCACGAGATGTCCTGGATTAAATAATGTAGTTTTTATTAAAAGATCTTGTTGATGAATTATAAATTCGTTTATTTTAGAACCGTATACGAATAGTGTAAATAGATTTTTTTTACATTCTATTATCTTTTAGAGTGAAAGATGAGCTTGTGGTAGAAATTTATTAATGGATAAAACTCTAATTATAAAGTAAGTACATATCCTTATGATCTTAGCCAATCTGATAAATAAATTCCTCAATATTAAGAAAAGAAACTTAGAACAAAAATGTTTTCCTAGATGGTACCTTAAATCATCACTAATTTGTGGCTTTGGGATTGTTGGCCTTTTCATAGCCATGTTCTCTACCACTCTCCATCAGATAATTGATGGTTAGATTTTTCTTCCATATCCATATTTTCCTACATGGAACCTTAGTATGTGTTATTTTCGGTAATCTTCATACTTTCGACTTTTTATTTTAAATAGAGGCCTCATTAATTCATTTTTCGATGTGGGATTTCAACTAAGATATTTCGAAACGTCAAAAATGTGTTATCCTAATACCCTATGTTTTGTTTAACCGATGGTATTTCAAATCATCATAGATTGATGAATTTAAGGAACTCAATTTTATACTTGTTTGTGATTGATTACCTCAATCACTACCTATAAATATTTACGTTTTTCCTCCAATTATATGTCTCTAATTGCCACCAATGTTCTCCTAATCGAGATCATAATTTGGTGGTGACCCTTTCATTTCTCTTTTCCTCATATTAAGACTAAATTTTAGTAACCCAATTTCCGATGTGGGTTTTCCCACAAATATATTTTCTATTTTCAACCTTTTATTTTCGAAAGACAATTTCAAATTGTGAGGACGCAATTTATTGAAGGAGGGGAGAATGTAACACCCCAAGATTTCATAGTGTGTTATTTCTTCAAAATAATTCAATAACTTGCACTACACGCAACACCGAGTTCAATCACACCATGACTTACAAAAAAAAGCCATTCAAAAGAGGTTATGAATAGTATTATCTAAATTTTAAACTTTATATAATCATTATAATTTTAAAATCCATATTATGAGTTTCTTAGATATAATGCAAGAACAAATTCATTTTCAGTATTTCACTTTTATCAACTTTTAATAGTGAACCCTTTTTAAATACAATATTTTTAAACTTTTTGACTAAATGGGGACATCAAAAATTTAAAATGAAACATCCCAAGCTTCCACGGTACGCTTTCTTTGAATAATACAGTAGCGTGTGTTGTACGCAACCTTGAGTTTTAACACACACCACAACCAATCAAACTAGCCGTTATGAATAGTAATACCTACTTTTCAAAATTATATATATTTTATATTTTAAAATGGACTTCATTTCTGGATTCGGAATATCGAATTTAGCCTAAGGTGAAATTTTGGTACTCTTCGGATAACTTTCATATTTTGATAAATAGTGAAAATTACTAAATTTTAATTAAAAACAACTTTTTTAATCAAAATAATTAATAGTGATAAATTATGAATTTTAGTAGTTTTGAAGTATATTTATAATATATTTTTACCATTTAATATAATGTTGTTCATTGGACATAATTTTACAATTAAACCGAACATAAACAAGTGTCAATCTTTTGATAGTTATTATCTCTTAAAAACAAGCTTTTTGTTTCGACAGCGGGAATTAATTTTAAATTAATTTCTGCCACTTCTGTGTTTTGAATTTAGGAAAATGGATTCCATATTTGGAATCAGGATGTTCAAATTGTGTAAATAGGTAACTTTTATTTTTAGACATTTTGAATAATTACTGCGGTAAATATTTTATTTACCATGGTTAAGGGTAAATCCTGTAAATAAGGGTTAAAACAATAATATTATAATAATTCTAAATTACCCTAAAACGTGTCTTAACCCTATTGTTTGATACATGGTCGACCATGGGCATCTTTGGGTCGATTTTGGGACCCCATGGATCCACTTGTAAGTGATAATGACACTTTATTTTAATTAAGTTAAAATGAATACAAAAACGACACAAGCATATATCTTTTAGAAAAACAATTGTTACATAGGGTTATATATGTTGGATTTTAGATTATAAATATTCATTAGAAAGATAAAAAGCTTTACTACATAATTATATTTTATTTATAATTTTTAGACATTAAATAATTTATTTTATTTATGACACAATGATGATTCAGTAATTACTGTAATAGTGAGCAATTAAAATAATTGATATTATAAATACCCAAATAAATATAATATGAAACTTTTAATGAATTAAACTAATTTTCTAGGATAATATGATATATTAGGATTGATTTAATTGACTTTTTTTGAAGTAATCAATCTGTTATGAGTTTCACAAAAATAAACTATTGATTAGTGTCAAAATTGACATAAAAGAGTTCTTAAAACAAATTTTATATTATTAATTGATATTAAATTCCTAAAAATCTAATTCTCGGCCAAGAGACTTATATCATGATATTTTCATTATTAATGGACCACTTGGGGGTCGCTTGGATGTATGTAGTAAGTTTATTAACCATATTATATAAAAATACAAAGAGACATTGTAAAAGTGAAACTAATTAACTTAGAGTTAATACTTAAAGATAAGGTTATTATAAGTACCCAAACCTGTCTAAATTCTATTGGTTGAGTGTTTTCGACCCATCCCCACCTTAAGCATTTAATAATCAACTTTGGAGCCATTAGAAACCGAATATGAAGTTTTTATAAATTAATATTTCTATCTTTTCCAAAGGTGCCCCTCACCCCTCTTATAAAAGGGCACTCCTCTTTCTCATTTGTTCACACCTTAAAAGACTTTTGGTTCGGCCAAAATCTGCCCAAATACTCTCCCAACTTCCCTCACTACAACCTAGAGTCCTTAGTTTGATCATAAAGCCAACCTGAGGAGCCCTTTTGATCAAATCAAAAGGAAGAACCCGAAGAAGAGGTAATGATTTCACCACCCTTTTTCATGTTCCTTTCTTCTTCCACTTCTTCTTTATTTGTTCTTACCATTTTAAAATAATAACTCCAGTATCTTACATATACTGTGATGTTATTATAAATATGGTACAACCATATTCAGTATTCTATCCACCCTTTGAATAACATGTCACCATACGTGCGTACGTACGGCTTACCGTCTCCACGTCGTGGTGTAATTGTTATTCAATATATTATTATTTGGATGGGTATAATAATGTTGTGTAACTCATGTAAATTATAAATATAACATGTTAATGATTCTGTATATATGATATACCATCCATTTATATATTATTTTAATATAAAAAGAATGATATTGTCACTCGTGCGTACGTACGGACTACTGTCTCCACGAACGCGATGAGATTCATTCTCCATCGTATCCATTCAAGTATAATTATCATTTGATGATTTAAAAATGATGTTTAAGGACTTGATATCATTCTGGATATGAATAAGATACAACAAACATGGCTTATGTAACAAAACATCTAAAATAAAATGAGTAAGTTAGCACCCGAAACGGCGATAATTCTAAGATATTATTAACAAATTAATGTTAAAAGATCATATATGATATCATATTAATATATATGATTCTTGTATAATTTAATAACAATTATTTCACCATTATACAGGAGGTTAACCTACCCCAACCAAGGAAAAGTACAAGGTAAGGGTTATTTCACAATCTCTTCATTATCCGAGGTTGTTTATACGTAATAATCTACTGGGATCTCTTTATCATCCACATCCATGTTTCTTCAAAATGTATTTCAAAACATTTTTATTATTTACAAGAATATTGGTTAAAGTCATTTATACCCTTGTTTGACTTTTTATAATAGGAATCTTTTCGTCGTTTTCAAAACAAGGTCTTTTTTAACCTTTTCGACAGAATTAAGGTAAGAATGTTTTTTTAACTTATACGGCGAGTGCGGTTATTTTCTGCCGTTATAAAATCTTCAAAGCTTTCCTTACAAGCTTATAAGAATATTTTCAAGAAAATGTTTTATTTTATATGGCTCTTAAATGCTTTCAAAAATAGAAAGAGATATTTCTCCAAAAAGTGTTTTGATTTCATCTATGTCAACATCCTTTGATGGATTTTGTGCTTATTTGAAGTTGATTTATTATGATACAAAACTTCTATATTGTATTGAAGGTTTTGTGATATGTTTGACTGTGGATGTGCTATTTTTATACCATTCATAGTTTATGGTGAAATTATTGACATTTCGTATTCTAGTTTTAATACGAATGTTTATGTTATGTTTAAACCTTTTCATATGGGAATGCATTGGACTTAATATGTGACGGGTGGAGCCCACTATAGCTCCTCGATGCATCGGTAGGTCTCATGAGACAAACTAGTGTCTTGGCACAAGGCCTTGACAAAATCTTATTTTTAGTCTTGGCACGAGGCCTTGGCTATGTGGTTATGATAGTCTGGCATTATGCATTCCATCATTATGAAAGTGGTTACTGATTTTGCATGTGATTATTCTATTAGTAGAATAACCATGTGAATAAGTAAATGGCATTATTTCATTTTAGTTATGCCATACTATGTTAAATGTTCAAGTTTAAAAGGCTTTTGTTTTAGTTATACATTGCCTTAAATGTTTATTCTTATTTATGAAAGTTTCCGCTATATTGTTATCCTTACTGGGCATTTGAGCTCACCCCTTTTCTATGTTTTATTTTTCCCAGGAAGTGAAGAAGTAAATAATGAATGACCTGTAGGGATGTTATGTGGGGATATGAGTGTGGATTATGGAGACATTATGTTGTTGTAGTAGTTTTTCGTTTTATGGTGTAATGTAAACTTATGAACATATCAAGTGTTTCCAAGGCTACTAAACCAATCGGTCTTTCGAGATTTGATCTTTCTGGTGATCATGCCAATGTTATGTAATAATGCACCGACTCTGGGTAACTGGGGTCGGGGTGTTACATTTCCACTTTGACAAAAACTTTATAAAACATAAAACATTTTGAAAATACTATTTTTAAATAAACTTGAATGTTTATAAAGTAATATTTAAAGAAAATAATGGTCATGAATGTGTTAAATTATGTTCATGCCATACATATTAAAATAAATAATTATTTTACACTTTTGGTAGAAGAAAAATAGGTGTTTCTTATAAAAAAGACATATATATTAATTCCAAAAACATTTTTAAAAAGTAAAACCTGGGGAAAAATTTGTTTGATAAATAATTTTAATAATTTTAAAATCATTTTCAATGACATTTTTTAAAAAATATTTTTTTAAGAAAAAATATTCAACTGAAGAGATAAATATGGGCTATTTTTTAGAAAATAGTTTTTTGAGTGATTGTGTTGATAAAGAGCGTAAAATGAATGGAAAACATGTGCTCTTATAAAATAAAACAATTATAATAAAATTCATTATTTTATTGAGATAATTTTCATAATATTTCATCATCTGAAACATAATCATAAACAACACTAATAAATGATGAGATTGCAATACAAAATCATTACTTCTTTGGTAACGTTGAATTGTAAGACCCATGAAGGAAAAAAATTAAATAAAGCCTCCAATACAATGAGAATAAATAAATAAATTATATTATATATTATAAGGGATTTATATACACTTCATAAAATAATGTAGGTTCATAACATAACATATGTCTCAAAGAATGAAATTTGAAGCAAAGATATCATACTGCTTTGGTAGATTTTGAACAGTAAACCCAATAAAAGATAGATGCTAAAATAGATATTTTAATCCCTATAATTTTAATTATAATCACCATAAAATACATTAATTTCATTTTATTCACTATATAAAATAAATAAGTGGTGAATATTTCTTGTGTCACAAAAGAAATAAAAGTGAGATGGAAAACCCTTACTACTTTAGTAATCTTTTGAATAATAATCCAAAATAATGAATAAAATAAAATGAAAATTATAATATCATGGAAATAAGGATACTCATGGTTTAAAATTTCATAGGGTAAGTATATACACCACATAAAATAAACAAGTGGTGAATTTTCATATGTGTCCAAGAAATAAATGATATAATAGAAATCTCATACCTTAAGTATATACTTTCATCGTAAACATTTGAACATTACTATATAATAAATATAATTTTTTTATATATATAAAAACCAACCATACAAATAAATATTATAACATATATGATTTTGTTATGACCATTTATTACCTGTTTATTAACAGTTCCCTGTCAAAATCATGTCATGGCTAATAACCGCTTTTTCCATATACGTATTGATTTATTATTTTAAGTCATATTAATTTGATCATGGTTCCATAAAATAATGAATTTTAACTATGATATAAATATAATATATATTCATTCTATATCTATTTATATTAATCCATACAATTTAGTGATAGAAAATTAAATTCAAGGTTCATAGAGAAGGTAGGTCGTACGTACCCTGGAATAAAGTTTCCATTTTATTTTCAAATTGAAATAAGGAAAGGTAAATTATATATTATAATTATAGAATAATTTATATTTCATATATATCACATATTTTTTTTAAACAAATTCTTATTACTCTCCATGTAAATCATAAATGAATCACATCACTTCATGAGGCGGTGGTCCGTCGTACACATGACGAGGTTATCGTATTCCAACAACATAGAGAGTATGAAGGTATTTGTGATATAATAATTAAATAATAATAATAATATATTAAATATCATATATAAATAATAAATCTACCATTATTTATATCCTTGAGAGGTGGTAACGGATAAATGAATGACATCTATTTGAGAGGTAGTAGTCCTCCATACACACAAATGATGATTTCGTAACCGATTTGATGGAAGTGGAGATGGTTGTAGTTAATGTACATAACATAAAAAATATCAATATATTTAATAAAATTATATTATTATGTCATAATGTTATAATAATAATTTAAGGGGGTGGAAGAAGAAATAAAATAAATAATTGTTGATTAATGTTTCCTCTTCTCCAGGTATCCTCCTTCGATTTACACCAAAATCCTTCCTAATATTCATTTATATCCAAAATAATTCTCCTAGGATAAACTTTTAGTGACTTTGGAAGTTATTTAATGACCTATAAGGGTTTTATGTTATAATTAAGAGAAGATAGGGTGAAATCTTATAATTGTGGTGAATGGCACAATTGTAATGTTTTAAAATAAAAAGGTGTAACCGTGTTTCTATCATGACATAAGATTATAAAATGGTCCATTATAAAAAAATGGAATTAATAAGTTATAAATATGTCCATTAAATGGGTGTTTTAATGGTTTTTATTTTTGAACACTTATATTTTAGTTCATCCCCTGATTAAACTTATTTTTACATTAACTACGGTAAATAGTTTTTACTATTTTTTACAAATCATTTTGTTCAAATAATAAGATAAAATTATTAAATAATATAAATTATTTTGATTAAAAATTTTTAAAAAAATTTTTAAAATTAAATTCACATATGTGTAAAATTTAAAATTAAAATTAATCCTACATACACGATGAGAAATCTTGTTTTTAAAGAGAAAATATTTAAATGTTTAAAAAGATTTTATATCGAAATTAAATGTATAATTGATTCCAATTACCTGAATTGAATTAATGTATGTATAATGGAACTAATTTTACATTAAACAAAATTTAAAATATAATTGAACTTTATATTTAAATTAAACTAAAAGACAATTTTCAATTATAATTTGGTATTTTTCACTATTCATCATAAAATGAAACTTTTCATAAAAGTCCCAAAAATTCACCATAGTATAATTTTGACATGATGATTTCAAAAATTAAGTTTATTTTATAAAATGTATTTTATAAAATTTAAAAAAAATTATTGTTTATAAAACTAAATTAATTTTTTAGACAATAGTACTTTCGAAACTTATAAAGAATTTACCGATAATTAAGTACTTTTTTATCAATATGATTCATTTATATAAAACCATTTTAAATAATTTTTAAAAAATATTTATTATTATTCATATCGCTGAGTTTAAGTTCTAGGTTATAATGGTCACATTTGAATAACTATATTAAAAATATATCATGGTTTTGTTAAAACTCTGTGTTATGGGTAGTCCAAGCTATCATAGTGTTTCATATAGCAAAAGCATAACAAGGTATTATGTGTAAATAAATCTATCAAATAAATTTAATTTATTCAAAAACTAATAATTAATAAAAACTTAGTATGTTTCAACCACGAGATTTATGATTAAGGAAATAAAAAGAGGACTCGTTGAAAAAAAGGTTGCATTGCAAAATCTAGAGCATCAAGTTTTCCAAATTGTTTAGTAGCTTAGAAAGATACTGAGAAGAGTTTTAATAGGAGTTCCATAAGCAAAACCACATTGATATTTGAAATTTATAACCTTAAGAAGTGGAAAAGTATCTGAACATAACCCTTAACCAATAAGAATTCAACATGAACAACAAGATAAAAAGGAAGTAGAAGAGTTCGGTATAATTAAGATGATAACACATAAGAATAATGATTAATGGAGGAACCTACAACATTGTGAAATCCACATATACTATTCTTATAGATGATAAAACATGATAAGATCATAATTAAAAGAGGTATTTTACTTAAATAATTTAAAAAATGAAAAGTATTTTCACTTTTGAATGAGATATTGTAACCATTCCAACATAAAAAAAGATCATGAAATAACTAGAAATGAATAAAATAAAAATAGAACATATCAAAACAATTTCAATCCCAGGAGGGTGTTCTATTGTTGTATCAAAGAACTAATCAAAGATTAAATAAGAACCAGGTGGTTATTTTATTCTTTTTTATATTGGGTTTAATAAATTTTGAGAGTCCATATGTGACTTAAGTACGAGTGTCAACATCATGTCATACATCACATTTAAAAGCCTATGACTGGAGGGTCTAAATTCTGTAATATTTGTTATTCAATTAACATATTAAATAGTGAAATTACAATGAGGTTTGGTTGAACACCTTTTCATTAAAATTGAAAAGATCTTCTACCATATAGACTTTTTAGTGCATGATATAAAAGGGGATAATATTCTTCTTATTCTTATAAGTCCATTTTTACCAACTGGTAGGCATCTTTTTTATAAGAAAACGGGAAAAATTCTTTTGAGAGTTGGAAGTGAAAATGTTGTTTTCAATATACATTGTGGAATTATAAACTAAAAAATGAAGGATAATTATTTTAAATAATAATAATGGTATAGAGGTAGCGAAATTTTACTTTTAGAATAACATCAAGAGGTATGCATTATCCATGTTTATAAAACAATATTAAAATATAGAAAGAAAAGTGTAAATCTCATAGATAAGATCACTGAAGATAATGGGAAAGTTGACACTCAAAACATTTAATAAGTATAGTAGGTTTGGATAGTTCATGACATAATGTTTTATTTTCTAGTATAACAAATCATTTTTAGATAGGACCAATTAAGGTTTAGAATATTTTACCCCAAGGAGGAATAAATTTATTTCCAAAGTATTAAGTCCCATTTATATAAATAGATCACAACTAAGGTCCTTTTTGGACCCTAACTCAGAATAATATTTTCAATCTGTTAAAACCTGAGATAAAAGAGGTAAGGTTGAGCCAATTAGGTTCCACAAAAGCGCTTCCAAGAGTCAACCTGTGTTCTAGGATTTTTCATCTTCTTTTGTATGAATTGGAACTCTTACCAATTTTTTTTAACTTAAGTGAAAAAGTACGTGTACATTAACTTATTTTTTATCATTATTTAATTCAATAGATACACTAAAATGAAACATGACAAGAAGTATCTAGAATATTTAATTTAATATGACAAACAATTTATCATGAACTTGGGAAAATGGAACCTGAATAGGACCAAACCAATAGATTCATTCAAAGGGAAATAAGAATTTCAATTATATATTTTTCATCTTTATTCTCCGAATTGTTTAATAATTATACTATTATAAATAATTTCATACCCCGTATTTATTTTTAGATTTTATCAATGATCGTGGAAACATAAAATACTTAGGATAATTTCATTTACATGTTTTTTAAAATTTATTTTCCATAAATTTGAATTATAAAAATGTAAAAATATTGAGTATAGATAACCATGGGTATTTTTTTAAAATAAATCATGATTTAGGGAGATGGATTGATTCTGGAAAATGATTTTTTTTAGATTTGTCCTTCATTGAATTTATGATATTTTTTATTAATTTATTTTTTTATTCATATGTGTTTCCATCAATGATTTTACAAACCATTCATATCATTCCTCATACATTCATTGAAACCAATATTTCTCATTCTTTCTCTAGTATATTTCTTGAGAAACTAATGCATGTTTTCTTCAATAAATTTCTTGGAATATTTTCATAGCTATGATTGAATAGAATCACATTCAAAATGATTGATACATTTTTTTATCTATCAATTTATCATTATACCCACCTTACATTAATCATACTTTTTCCCATAAAATCCATGAATTCCATTATAATAAAAGAGATATATTTCAATACTTATATGTCCTTTCCTACCCTACATTCAATGTGTTTCATGATATTGCAAAGAATAAGGGTGGGTTAAGGTTTCCCATGGTTGATGGGGATATACTTTAGTAAAGATTCTATTATATGGGTTTTTTTTGTGATTTGGGGAGATGTTATGTTATCATTCATTATTCTTCATTTTTTAACTATATATCCAAAAAAGTGATGTGTCTTGGTAGGAACAAAAATCCCTAATTCGAGACTGGTTATATTTTGATCATATGGGGTAAGGTGGTGTATGTGATATTTATTTTAAACACTACTTTTTAGCAAAAACTGAAAATAATAAATAAAATCAAAAAAACAAGATATGGGGATCCATTCATTGTTCTTACTTTGATAATGTCATCTCTTTGATCATTGGGGTATGGGGAGATTATATATAAATTATTATAGGAGTTTTAAATTTGAATTATTTTTTAAATAATCCACTATGTTTTAGAGTAAAACCCCCTTATGTGCTTTATTGTACTTAATACCCACCTACCTAAAGCCTCATAGACATTTTAACCTTCATAAAAATTCCTCATGATAAATTATGATATATGTATTTATGAGGTGGAGATACTATATGGCTTGAAAGCCTGTAATAATTGACATGATATTGAGGTATGAGAATAACTCATTCATATGTGTACCTTGATTATGAGAAGAAAAATTTAAGTTAGTTAGATCTCAAATGTTATTCAAATTAATATTGAATTGAAAAATAAAAGCAGGAAACTAGAGGGATGTGGTTAATTTGAAGAGGTAAAGTAAAATACAAGGTTGATTTATTTTTTTGTAAAGTGAGGAGTTGATGAAATTTACCATTCTAAAGCTCAAATATTTAATTTACCATTTTATCAACTAATTTTATTGCCATTAATTAAAAATGGTAAGGTGAGTGGCCTTTATAGTATGTTTGGATTCCATCCTTGATAAAAAGTATTAATTAATGTTTGGGGGTTTGATACTTATATTTCATGAATACATATTATGATATTTGATACATTGATCTTTTGAATTTAATTTTTTTCCTCTCAAATATTTTAATTGATTAATTAATTTTTTGATTTGTCGAAGGATGTGAAAAATATTTGGAAAATAAGATAAATAGTGAGGAATTTGTAATGAAAAAGATGTTCCATAGCCTATGACAAGTAAATGACCAGTCTGCTCATACTTATAGAATCGGGTTGAAATTAAGGCTAACCTATTAGAAATTAGTAATTCAGGATGTGAAATCATTTCTGTATGTGAAAGGAACTCACTATTTGAAGGCTTGGTGTGAAAACAAATAAGGGGATGGATAAAGAAATTAATTGAATGACACTGTTTTACATATTGAATCATGTTTAGTAGACCCATAATTTAAATATTTGTTACATTATTTGGTAGAGACTCATACAAAAATAATCATCACCTCTTCACACTAGAAATAATAATAATTCCCTATTTGGAGATGAGCATGGAATTTCTTCACAATATGAACTCTATATAAGTCATGAGGCAACTGATATAGATAAAAAAGTCATTTCAATACATTCATTGTAAATAAATGACAATGTGATTTCACCAAATGGAGCATATTTTAGAAGCAAGAGAAACATAATTCACATGGTGAAATACCATTCATGATGTGAACCCAATGTAAAGTGTGGATATTTAATTTACTAATTTGGTCCCTTTCTAAAAAACCTTATGTATTTATATCCCTGCTACCAGGGAATATGAGATGGGGTTTGAGACAATGACTATACAATGGGAGTGTGCGACCAAGGATCTTATCGCTACTTCCATTATTCTTCTCCTAGTAACCATGTCACCATTATTGCACATGATTAGCATGACAGGGCAGTTCCATTGTTTCGAGTGATGTGTTTGTAATGGGGGTTCTTCATAGGAATAAATTTTATATTTTAATTAATTTTTGGATCATATAACTCTTGTTTTAAATTCCAATCTACTTATTTTTTTCATTACTTGACCATTGAAAAGATATTTCAGGAGAATTATTATAATTTTCCAATTAATCTCCCAATTTTTTGTATTACCACTATGAACTGTAGAGTTTTTATTTTTTAAAAATGTTTTCTATCATCTAATTCTATAATCAAACCAATTAACTGACTATACTAACATTATAATTATTAGATTTTCAGGAATGTTCTAAAAAATGGATTCTGACATGCACAACTCTGATAAAGAAATTTAATTCATACTTAATTTTGTATATCCCTAGCACAATATACATAAAATCATTAAACAATATATTCTCAATAACTTGATTTCAAAACCAACTATGTTTTCTTTTATCTTTCTCCCTTTCCTAAAAATATTATCATTCAACAAATATCTCAATTTAATTGATTATTTATAAACATCATTGTGTGTTTGAATCGCATAAATTATAATAATTATTTAGAGAGGTTATTTAAGTTTTTAAATTATTAAATTTGTGTATCCCCATAGGAGATTAAGAACGATCTATGAGTTTTCACTATAACTGGTATATTTTTTGTCAATGAATATGTAATGAAAGGAGTTATTGGGAGGAAATTTGAACTTAGAGAAAGTTAATACTGATAAACAGGAAGTGCTCCAAATATGAATGTTTAGAGGGTTTTGCAGATATTTATTAAACAATAAATGACTCATCATACAAAAGACCTCTATGGTTTGGTAGGATTCATCTGGGGGATGAGAGAAATGGATTTTTTTTAATAAATGATAGTGATTTAATGTTTAAAGTTGATGAATCTACTTCCAACCAAAAATATATTGATCATTTTCATTATAATAAAATTCTAAAAACCAATAAATTTTCAATAGACTCTATTTATAGTAACTGTGTCTGGAACTTGGTGGATACACTATAAAAGGTGATACCTCTATATTACAAGTTGGTTTCTCACATTAAAAATTGAGATGGATGGTAGAGTGTCTACCAATGAAACATTCATATTGAAAAGGGGTTACAAAAACAATCATGGTGTTGACTATAAAGATGCATTTTCACTAGTTACAATGAAAATGTATGTTCAGATATTTTAGAATATAGAAATGCATTTTGATTATGAGATATTTCAAATATATGTCAAATATATTTTCCAACAAAATTATTCAATGAAATGTATATATAAACCCTAGTAGGGTTAATGTTAAAAATGATATTGTTAAGGTTTTTAATTTTAAATGTCCCATTTATGGATTGTAGCATGCTTATTGGAGTTAGAATACCTAGTTTATTACATAATAAAAGTTTTTGGTTTCTTGAAGAACATGGATAATTTTTTTGTATATAATATGATTATTGTCAATGTTGAATTATTTCTAATATTATATAAGGATTATATACTACTTATCTAAATTTTTTTCCTAAATTAACTCTATATAAACATTTGGTTGGGTAAATTCCTCCCGATGAAAGGGAAGAGATAAACTATCTACTTAATTATTATAAATATCAATAGAGCTAAATCAGAGAGGATAATATGAATAATTAAATAAATATATAAATATATATATTGAAAATTTATTAATTAGATTAACATGGAGAAATATAAAAATGGGTCCTTACCGATATTTCAAGGCATGAATCATAGAAAGATTCAAGACCCTTTTAAGGAGTTATAAATAATGGATATAATTCCCCAATTGTACATCATAGAATTTATCATGTATTTCATCTTGTGAACTAGGCCAGATGTTTCTTACACTTTCATAATAATAAGTACATACCAATCCAAACATTTTGTGATTCATTAGATAACAATAAAGAATATCCTTAATTACTTGCAAAGAATTAAGTATGTATTTTTTATAATTGTAGCAGAGGAATATATCTACATAAAGGGTTACACTAATTCTATATTCAAATATTCTAAAGATGATTTTAGATCTCAATCTATTTTTATGTTTTTTCTAAAATAGTGGAGAATTCATTTGGAAGATTTCCAAATAGGAAGCCATATCACACATTATAATTTATGTAAATTACATCATTATATCAGATTTTATAAAGTAAAAAAGTTAGGATCTTGAATTTCATTTCTAAACATGGAGTTATATTTATTATAAAGGAGTTAAGTGATATTTTTTGTTTCAAAAATAGAGTTATTTATTAGGAAAAGGCACCCATATCTCATCAAAGGACCAAACACATTCTTTGAAAATACCATCTCATTCATAGATCATTAAGAGGGGTGATGTAAGGATCAGATAGGTGAATACATTGGATAATGTATCAAATTAATTGACAAACCAATTACCTCAAAAAATAGGTTCTTGTTAAGTCTCTTATAATAATATACTAGAGTGATTGGATGAAATGTTATTATATTTCATCATGATTTTATAATGAAGGAAATATACATTTATCATTCATTCATGTGTACTAGAAATTATAGTATGTAAACATTAGAATGGTAAAATCCCTTAAAAGTATGAATTTCAATTTTCCATAATCAATAATCATCAGAACATATTACAGGTGGTGATTATCTATTAAGATTTTATAGATTATTTTACTAAATAGATAATAAGTGGAGAATTAATATTTTGAAAGCCTCATCAAATTATATTTCATAGAATATCATAAAGTTGTTTGTTGGAGCGCAACATATATGGGATTTATCTAATCAAATGAAACTAAATAACGTCTAGGACTTGATTAAATTAAACTTAATAAATTCATGTTCATTCTTAGTTGAGTGAAATTTAATGTCCTCGGCCACTTGGATGAGGGGCATGTGATGTGATCATCTTCTTGATTAATTAAATTTGATGTATTCATTTATTAGATCAATCTTTTTGGAGTGTCATGAATGTATGAGTCATTATTTACTATATTGACATGTTTCATGTCTAGTGTCCACTAGATGTCATGGAATAATGTTTTTTATAAGTATAAATATATTATTTATATAATACATCTTATGGTAAATATATTTTTATAAAAATATGGGAATGTTTGACTTAGATCACACCATCCCCATTTGTATCTTGAGTGGCACTAATTCATTTATAAAGGTTTCAATTTAATTAAATCAATCAAATTTATAATTTATATCATTTATCAATGTTGGAGAGTCTTTCATGATGACATATTTATGACTTGGGATAAGTTATTTGTTTTGAACAAAGTGTTTATACTAAAATAAATATATTTAGATCAACTGTATCCAAATGAAATTTGGATGGATCCAAAAAAGATTATAGAATTTTTCATATATCCCTTATGATATTTTAGTAAAAGTGGGTGATTATTGAAAATGAACTAAATTTAAGGATATAATATTTTATGATATCCCTAATTCACAAGCAATGGTATAAGTGTATGAATTTCCTAATCATAGTGTATGATTGGATTCCATTACAGTGTATGATTTACATGTGATACAATATGTGATGTCACATGCATGAATTATTTTTCATCTTCCCACACAATATCATAAATTATGGATCAATTTGATTTATTTATTTATTTCTACATATTCATGATATAATAATCAATGTGTTCAATGATTATTAGAACTCAAATTATCCATGTTTTACTATAATGCATGACGAAGGTCTGGAGATGGTAGGAAACTCTTTACTCCTATCATTCGATGAAAGGAGTTTGTGAAAGGGACCAAACCCCCTATTAATAGTGTTATAATATTCACATGTCGTAGTCGAATCTATATTATTCACAAAATCAACTTTCATATTCACTGAAGAATTTGATAGAACATATTTTAAGAAGAAGGATCCCCTTTTATGAATAAGAATCTGAGTCCAATGTTACTCCCTCATAGGAAGGAGTCGTTTAGTTGTTTATTAGGTGGTCCCAATAAAATATACTCCATATAAGATCAAAATATAGATGGTGATTCATTTTTGGAACACATGATTTTTATTTTCTTTATTAATCATATTGATACTACTGAGGATATGTTAGGACTGTATGGATTTTCATACACTTACAAGACCATTTGATAATAACCCAAACCCCATCATGAACTCCCTCTATTCCATGGCCCATTAGAACAATTAGATTAAATAATATAGATAAAAAGATAAAAAGATAAAATATTTATCCTAATTTCATAGTGTTATTATTGGATCATTGAGCCACATACTCACTAAACCTTCTGGTAGGATCAAAAAAGGTTGTATAGACTTTTATAAACTAAAGGTCAAGATATATATTTATCCATAATTTCAAGAAATTCCTTTCCATTTAAACTTTTATAACATTTAATTTAAATAATCATAATGAGGTTTTAACATTTAATTATTCAAGTTGTGTATTTAAACTCCAAAAACCATTATTATGAAATGAATATGATGGGGATGATTCATAAATTCAAACTTCAGGATAACCATCAGAATTGAACATAAACCACTGAAATCAACCTAAATTCTAATTGAATCACCCTTGATGAAATCAAAGACTAAAATGAAGAACTCCAAGTACCCCATCCATAGTTTCAAGTTTTCATCTTTCTCTCTTTTTAGTCATCTCAAGATCTTACATCCATCTACTATAGAAGAGATAAAGAAAACATCAAATAGTAACATATAGGGACAATGTAAAACACAATGAAAAAGGGGTTATGTGGTTTGGACTTTCATCCTATATCCATGGGACAACAACATTGTATCTTTCAATTATCAAGGAAATTGAGTAAAACTATGTTACAAGGGAATATCCTATCTTTTAATCACCATATTATATGAAGAGAATAAGTCTCTCTAACACAATATTCTGGAAGTTTCACACTTCCTCTATACCTTCCAGTCTCCACACTTCTAGCCTTCGATCTCTACCTTTATCCCTACGGCCTCTAGTACATGGATAGGCATGTGATTTATCCTTATAGGTACACCTAATCCTTATGACTACCACTTTATTCATTTCATTAAATTTTTCATATCTGGACCAATCATTCTATAAATAGTGGGTCAATCCTATCATTTACTATTAGCACCATCTGATATATAGAGGTGTCCATCCGTTGACATGAGAAATCACTGATCACGTTTAGAATCTATTTATATGGATACTAATGGGTGATGAACAGTCCAAATCATCCAATTATCCACTCTAATTAATCCCATATTTAATTCCTTTACCACAAATGTAAAATAAAATCTCTAATGAAATGGCATTAGATACATCAAGTATGATTTTTCCACAGCCATCACATCCTCTAAAACATCATTAAAAATCCAAAAATCTACACCTTAATTCAAGTTCAATTCATCATCCATAACCATAATTAACCCATAATAGTAAACTCTTTATAAAACCTTCATTGACATTCATACACTTTTAATCCACTATGAATCATCTTCTAGATTTAATCCAACCATCTATATCTACTATACTCACATTGAGTATTCCTGTAAACATCTTGTGATTACATCATATAGTTTCCCCTATATATTCACATTATAGTTATCTCAATATCCAACCTCCACCCTCTTACATAAAAACCCAAGGCTCCTATTAAACATCTATTCAACTCACACTTTATCTCTTAGTGAACTACCCTCAACTACCTAAACTTTTTATACTAGTACATTATCTTCAATTGGTGATCCCATGTTTAATTGTTGGTGTCCAAACTTCTAG
The DNA here is from genome assembly GCA_963277665.1 of Viscum album. Taxonomy (NCBI): domain Eukaryota; kingdom Viridiplantae; phylum Streptophyta; class Magnoliopsida; order Santalales; family Viscaceae; genus Viscum; species Viscum album. Next base: position 1,679,062,008 of record OY728158.1, read on the forward strand.
ATATTCCACCACATAACTAAAACCTCAAAAAAACGAAAAATTCTTCCACGTATGATTTATTTTAAAACGATATGTATAATGATATCTCACTCAAATTGTATTCTCATTCTTAGACAAAATTCTTACTGGTCAGATTTTATCCATCCTTGCAGTGCTAGCATTGTTCTCCACTCCATGTTCTTTTTTATCATTTAGGATCCCACTATATAAATACCTCCTTAGTTCTATAGAACCATCATATTCTATTTTTATATATACAAAAAACTCACATTAATGACTTTAGACAAAACCCCTAAATTTAAAAAATAACCCATCTTACATCTATTTTATTTTCTCAAATTTTCATCAATAAGTTATATCATACACTAGGTTTATGGCCCAACCCTTTTCATACTTAAAGAATTCCTGAAGATTGTACCACATATATTTCACTATATGATCAATTTATAGTATAATAAACTCTATATTCATCATCATAAAAATTGTATTTCATGCAGAAAATTCACTATTAAAAAGTCTGACGACATGGGCATTATAAACACCCACTAAAATTTCTTTATCAGTAACCAAGACTTTTATATTCCATTTCTCCCATTTCCTTTAGATTTTCTTCTAAACCTTTGATTATACCACCATAATTCCAAAGGTCCCTGTAATTATCTACTATTAGTTTTTTTATCTTTTCCATAGAGTGAAAATTCATTTCAATGAAATGCATGAAAAGACTTGGAATTGTCATTACTCTAGATTTAGAATTTCCCAAGTATATATCTTATATAAAATTTTTATATGATATAGGAACACTTTTCCTAATTATATATGTCTAGATCATCCTATATAATATATTTAACCAAATAAAAATTCACTCCACTACACCCTTTATCCAATGTTCTAGATTATTCTTATTTTTCTTCAGAAAAAACACAAGTAGTAGTTTTACAATAATTCTTACACACTCCACAACCTCTCATGTTTCAAAATGATTTATATTCCATATATATCATGGTTTTTATAGAAATATTTTACACCAAAATAGAATCTATTATGTGATAAATCACTCATCATAACATTCCATGTATTTATTCTGTTGTTGACTCCTTTCATATAATAAACACCACCCAATGCATTGATGTCCACACACTTTTCTGAGTTCCAATGAATCGTTAAACGCCTTTGGATATCACACTTCCTTATATATTAATTATATGTTCTTAATGAAAACCATAACTCAAATTCTATATATCTATCATCTAGTACATATAATTCTAATACTCTTTTGAATGTCTCATGGATATTGAATCATATAGAAACAATCCATAGCCATTAATTCCCCAACTATGGAATTACCATAGTATTCAAAAAATTAGTCTTTCTTTATAGATGAACATATTTTGATGAATTGGTAATATGTTTCACTATGTTTTTTTCATAATATAGATAGAAACAACACTTTTACAACTATAATGAGGCTTACAGAATAAGGACATGCCCCACCTTTTCAAACATTATGCGATGAAACACCAAATTCATGTAACTTGACCTACAATGGGGTTTACAGGACACTTAGTAACAACTTCAATCACCCCCATAGTTGAACATTTTTGGAACTTCAGAATATACACCTTTTAGGAGTAGACCATATCGTCACTATCCCAATGACCTTGACATGAACTGAAAATTGATTTTTATTATGAAATCTCCTTATGTAAATATGATTCAAATATCAATAGACTTCAAAAATTGAAAAAAATTATTTTCATGTTTTCAAATTATTCCATATAATTATCCATTATTTTAAATTAATTCTCCATCCAAAAGAATACATAAACCAACCATTATAATAATTATCATCATCATCTAAGATCTATACCCTCTCTATTTGGATCTTCAAAATATTCCTAATCTATTTTAATGTTATCCACCAGAAATTTGAGGTCATACAAAATCAGAAAAAACATAAATGATAAATGATTATTTCATATAAATATCTCATAGTATTTCAAATAACTCATAATTCCTCCCAATAAATGGAACATTATATATGAATCATGCATCTAGGAGGACTCCATGTAACTAAAGACTTAGTAGGTACCCCCACCATATTCTCATTACCTAATAGATAACTTGTTCAGGAAGAACCTAGTAGTCTATAACCAAGAATGAATATCCAACTAAAAAAGGAACATTCCCCAAGACTACATCTTTTCAGGATAACTTCAAATATCCCATAATCCCTTTTGTACTTCCACGATATCATAATCACTTCTCTCCAAGACATTATAAACTACTCCACCAGAAACTGTGCAACTGTGCTCTATCAAAGAACATTGTAACCAAGTTATCTAATACCACTTGTTGGGATTCAAAAACATAAGAATTACAACCTCTAATACCAATTTTTGGGAATGAGGGATAATATTTATATCACCAAAAGTTCCAAAATCTATCTCTCTAACTCAGTGGAACATCAACCACCTAATGTAGACCAGCATTAAATTGAATCATCCCCCATTACTTTTTAGATAGGAAATTGAAAGTCAATGAAATCTAGCCATCATATTTAGGAGTCCTATCTATATGGTTCCATTCATCTCATGATATTCCTTTTAGATAATTTATAAATGATCAAAAATATAAAAAAACACACACATGAAATAATAAAGTATAAAAAAATTATAAAGGAGATTACATGTTTTAAAATTTTATCCTACATCGAAGGGAGAACATCAAAATATCTTTAATTCATCATGAAACTAGAGTACACATGAGTTATAAGGGAAACACTATCTTCTGGTAACCCTACATAAATGAGATATATAAGCCTCACAAAAACCAACTTTAGTATATTTAATTATCACCATTTATCACATGGTATCTACACTTCCAACCATTGATTACTAATTTTATCCCTAAATCCTATGATACCAGGATATTCCATGGTGTGATCCTTCTTCAGAAAACTTAACCTTATATTAGTTGATTTGTTCATTTCATTACACATTTCATAGGTGTACCAATCCCATTATTTATAGTGGGTCTAACCGGTTATCTAGTATGCACTGTCATCTGACATATGTAGAATTTTTTCTATAGATATGGGTAACACATTATCTCATGTAGTTTATTTTTATATAACATCTAATGACCATTGAATGGTGTACGTCATCCACCACTCTAATTTGATGAATCTATGCACTATTCCTTTTCTGCAAACTCATATTGAAATATCTTGTGATGTATCATTAGAGACATCATATATGACTTCCTCACAACCATTACCTCCTACAAACATTTTTCTAGTATCTAGAAGTAGCACCTTACATCATCATCACTTTATCCTTCAAAAATGTGATCGACTCACCAGAGTACATGAATTTAAAGACCTTATTCAGTATTCTCTCACTCAAAATCAACTATAAATCATCCAATATATTGAATCCAACCAATTTTATCCACTAATCTCACTAAAATATAACCAATAAACATATGGTGAATACACCATAGTTATAGCCTTTAAAATCACCTTCCAGTTCTCACATTTTCTATCCTAAACCCACTAACCTGAAAACCCAAGGCTCTTATTGAGCATTCATTCAACTAAAAAATTATAAACTAGTGAATTTACCTTAGTGGGTCAAGAATCAGGTGTCAGTACATTGTCTCCATATATTGATCCCAGGTGTGAATTTTGGTGTATAAACAAATAGAGATATCAACACTTGATCGAAAAATAATTTTGACTCCAAATCCTAATAGAACAAATAATAATGATAACATTTAGATCAAGATAAGAAGTAATACATCATTTTATTTTATAACATGATAATTTCGATTAAAATAAACACAATATAATGACCTTAACTACACCATGGTGAATCCCAACATCGACCATTATATACACTATATTTATGTTAAACCTTACATATTCCATGACATCAACTAAATCATAATTTATTCCATGTTAGTGCATAGGTCCATCACTTACACCATCTAATTTGTATAGATATTTTTCAGGGATAAAATCTCTTTGGATACAACCTAAGTGAATATATAAGAGTAAGAATAATATATTGTTTAATTTTATTGTAGTGTAACTAATATGAACTAACATTAACATACAAACATATCACATAAATTTATATGAATAATTACTATATATCATAATAAATTAGACAATGAAAATTATAGGTTTAGTGTCTTTGGAGATTATATTCATAACCAAGTTATTTTATAACCTCATTAATATCTTTGACACATATTCATAATAATTGATGCTCTCTTAAACATATCATATATAATACAATTCTTTATAACCTGGGAAATAAAAAAATAAGAAAGGCTGATCTCAAATAATTAGTAAGGGTAAACTAAGTAGATATCAATTGAAGATCATAAATGTCCATTAAATGAGCATATGGTTATGAGAACATAATCAAGGATCATGGACATAATGTAATAGAATCATACCCAATAAAACAAAGATCATAAATCATGGGTAATATTCTAAATATTTCAAATGGCATAAAAAGAGAAATAAGGCTATGTATACAGGATTAAATAATCAAAAAACACTGAAACATAACATATTCTAATAAATATTGCACATGAATAACTATGTAAAATAATTTCTTATGTTGATGATCACTTCCAAAACCATTATTACACAATGGGTTAAGTCCCATAGTGGATTAGATTCACTTCCCAAAACCTTAAATTCCATATCATGATATATAAAGTGTTACAAAATGATTAAAAAGGATATTTAACTTATAGACCAATATTTACAAAATGAAATCAATACAAATGTGTTCCACATGAATATTATAACTTCCATAATTTCATCATTGCTTAACAAACCCATGGGAAATAATCTAGTTTCAATAAAACATCCAAAACCATAATCATAATAGATCCAAAGTAATAAGGTTGGTTGTTTAATTATATAATATCCCCAATGAAGAATAATAAAAATTAAAGGGTGTTAATGTGGATAATAACACATTATTAAAATAATTATAAAATTAAATAGATAAATATAAGAAATACTCTTTAGGTTTTTAAAAACTTTTGTTTTAAAGGAAATATTTTATAAAAAATGAGAATATAAATTTCTTCACAAAACCATGAAAACTTTTCAATTATTCATTATAAATAATATAAAATAAATTTTGGGAAAATTCATTCATGTGGGAATAGTTAAAAATAATATTTTTCACACTTTCTTAATGAGAGTCATTATCAATAAAAAACAACACGTGTGGAATAAAAAAACTGATTATTTTTAAAAATTTAAAAAGAATAAAATATATAATATAAAATAATTTTAATAAATCATTTAATTATAGATAATAAAATACATAAATAAATATAATGAATATAGATTTGGAGGAGAAATAGTACTGATAAAAAAGAATAGATAAGGTCAGTTCTACTTACAAATATCCTTTTGGTTGAATTGTGAACCAAAAGAAAGTTAAATAACAAGAATACATGTAAACATTGAGAAATAAATATATGATTAGAAAATATATGGGGGCTAATGTATAAATAACTAACAATTTGTTTCAGTGTAAAATTAACATAAAAATCCTCAATTTTAATGTGAGGTTGGAAAATAAACCCATACCTCAAATTTGTTCTTGGTTGGATGTACTCTAAATTTATATATGAGTAATTCATGTTCATTATTATAATGTATAATAAATGTATTCATATTCATTTTTATTAATACTATTCATTTATAAATCCTTATTACCCATATATCAATTGTAAATTGTTAAAATTAGTATTTGGTTATACGTTTTTTTTGTTTTCCCATGCACGTTTTGGCTAAAACATTACGTATTTTATCCTTGATCATAGTTTCATCACCATTTAATATATTTTGAATATTTATAATATGTTTACTAAATTTATATAGAGTCTTGTGGTTATTTCATGGAATATATGGTAATGGTTTGTATGGAATGCTTAGAAATATCATTTTTTAGTTTCAATTCAATAAAAAAATTATTCTATTAATTAATATAATAATATATATTACCATACCAAAATTATGAAACCATCTTTAGTTCATTATTTTTTTCATACTCTAATATTATTTATGATTCCATGGTCATTCATGATTTAAATGTTATACAAAAATACATTGTTTATATACATGGTAAAACAAACCAAAACAAAAACACATTATAACTATTGAATGAGTAATAACATGTCATTTTATTATAATAATATAACAATAATAAATGATTCAAAGTATCAAAAACATGTTATTTAAGTGATAAATCATATTCAAGTATATATAGACAGAGAATATATAGAATAATGATTAAGGAGAGGACAATACTTATGTTTAATACTTGAATCTTCTCTTAGAGACCCTCTTATAAATGAGGGATATGGGACTTTTTATTGGGTCCATGGATTCCCATAAATGATAAAATAATGTGATGGAGAAAATTTTGAGAGGTATTAAAGATAAATTCAAAGAAAAGGTGGGGTTTGAGGTGTCTATAGGAGTGGTTCTTTTATTGGAGAGATTTAGGGGACTTTTCAAAAATACAAATTACTTTATATATAATGTTAACATTTTAAAAAGGTAAGTGAACATAAGTTAAAAAATGATATATAATGGGTGAGTGGAGATTGATAATTAAAATTTACAGACATTTAAATATAATTTTTTGTGATATTTTAGGTTTTTACCCTCAATTTAAATACCTTTAACATATATTAGTCATTAATATAGTGGCTAACTTTTACCTTAGTAAATGAATTTTCTGAATATAAATGAAATTGAACATATAATATAATTTTAATAATATTATTCTAAATATTACATATATTTTATTTAATTAAATTTATGAAAATGATAATAATTAGTTTCAAAATAATAAATTTTGTATCTAAAAAAATCAGAAAAATATATTTTTAAGACTGAAAATAGTTTCATTCTTATTCCATACCAAATAATAATTATTTGATGAATGTGACATCCTAAACTGAATGCTACTAAATGGTGCCCTGAGCCGGTTGGCCACATCTTCTCAAGTGTGCCTCCTCATACGCCAGAGGGTCCCGACTAGGAGTGAGGGTCCCGTACGTCAGTCTTGGGGAGACTATACCCTCTTTATCAGAATAAAACTCCAAAAGAAGAAAACAACAATAAACAAGTGTAAAAGCATATAAATAACCATAAAAATACCATAGAATATGATAGTCAAAACCAGAAAAATATATTACTCAACTAAAAGGTAAAACATTATATGACAATGGAAGTGTAATGTGTCTATAGTGCAACTAGAAGTAAGGACATAAAAAATATAAATCGGGTCCTGAAACATGTTTAGTTCCCTCTCACATGCTTCAATACTAAATAGCAACCAATCCCAGGTCCTTTCCCTTATCCTCTCCTATAACAACAACTTCTACTTGGGTGACGATCAGGAAGGATGAATAGGGTGTGAGTAAAACACAGTAGGCCACCACCAATGGTGTATAAAACTAGTCCAGTCAAAAGATATAGTATGCAGTTTTATAAATCAATAAATAAAATTCATAATTAAATAGTTATCACATTGTCATTTAATCTTTAATCATCACATTAGGTCGAGTTTAAATCCATGCTTCCAATTTGAATCATCGCTCAATATTATCATTCATTTTGTGAAGTCTGTCATGACTAACACCCTAAAATCTCATTGTGTGTAGTTCATCATGCCTACCACTCCTTTTTCTCATTAGGTGGAGGTTGTTAAGCCTAGAACCCTGTAATATCAATCATGGATAACTATTAGGTAGAAATTCCATGTCCATGTCCAAACTTCTAATCGTTCAAGAATGACTTGTCTAGAAACAAAAAAAATATCTCATCCATTTAATCATTCATTAACTCCCAAAAATTTTCCACACCATTCCATTACTAATCCAACGATTAGTTAAATAGTTGAAAGGACATTATTTAACTCAACAATTAACTAAGTACATAACCCAATAATTAATTTATCGATTAATTATTCAATCAAATCCATTCTCATTTAATAATTAATTCTTATAAATTAAATATCCATATCAAAACACAACTTTTCATAATTAATTCTCACAATTAGTTATCTTTGATCAACATTTTATCACATAATTAATTCTAACAATTAATTATCTTTGGTCAACATCATGCACATAATTAATTCTCATAATTAATTATATTACATATACAAATATTATTTCATAATTAATTCTCCCTAATTAATTATATTAACACAATCAATTCAATATCTCATTTAAAATATCTGAACTCATAAAAAATATCCAAAATATATATTTTGGAAACCCCCCTTATGTTGGTTCCCTCATTCAATTATCAATTTATCACCAAAGAAATCAAAAGTACAATCCAATTTCTTAATTACTCTAATTTAGGAAATAAAATATCAAGGGATGATAGAAAATCATAAAATCACCTACCAATATCAAAATCATGACTATGAGAGTTTGATTTAGACAACCTACCTCGGTTTATTGATGGAAGTCAGACCAACGGAAATCTACAAAATCTGAGTGGCACGACATCATCGATCAAGATTCGGATCTAAATCCCTAAACCAAAATTAAGATCAAAAGAATCAATATCTTAAAAATAGAGATCTATATCCAAAATCATATATCTATCTCTCAACTCATAGGTTTAGATTCATGTAAAAGGTGGAGATCTTCAATGAAAATATCAAGGAAAGATAAAGGAAAAATGGAAGAAGCAACAGGATGAAATCCACTTTCCAGGAAGAGAGATGATATTCAATATGAGATTTCAATCATGGAGAAAAGTGTTCGAATCACCATGGAATCCTTCTAGAAGGCTCTGAGATCACCCAAAAATTATCAAGCCCAAGCCTAGGTGGAACTAGAGTGGTTTCGGCAGTTCAGGTGGTTTTAAAACCAATTTTTTTATTACACTGCTCTGTGTGAATGGTTTCACCTAGGAGGCTACACAGTTAGGCCAAAATGTGTGCCAATTGTGCAGTCTCCCATTTCCTACATGGGTCGATGGTGTATGGTTAGGAAAACTGTGCGCAAACTATGATAACCTCAACTATCTTCATGGTTATCTTACACACAGTTTTTCCAAACCATACGAAAATCGTGCACCGCCCCCTATCATCCCAAGTTCCTTAAAAACATCACCCAAACACACCCCAGGTCAAACCCCAAAACAAAGGTACGTAAATCATAAAATATTACCTACAAACGTGAATGATATTACTCCAGAAAAGGTGGAGCTCTTACGGTCTCCCCAAATCATAATAGTTCATCCTCAAGATGCACTCCTGAACTTCTCTAAGATTCTGAGCCAAAAATATTGGGCCATTGATCCCTCTTGTCTACTTCCCATTCCCATGTTTCCTCCTTAACATTTACATGTTTCCATAACACATGAACTAACAGTACTGTCTTTACCCATAACACTTTCTCATCGTAACCTAGCACATCTATCAAATGCTCCTTAAAGGAAACATCTATCTTGAGGTAAAAATATTCAACATCAATCACATGAGAAGGTTTGGGGTGATATCTCCATAGTTGTGACACATGGAAAACATCATACATTGCGCTGAATTTTTTTGGGAGTGCTAATCGGTATGCAATCGGCTCGATTATCTCAAGTAATTCAAACAATCCTACGAACCTGGGCACCAACTTTCGTTGCATTTGTATCTTGTGGTGACCCAATCTGGGTGACACCCAATGGAATACGCGGTCACCTACTGTAAACTCTAGGGGTCGTATCCATCTATCAGCATACGACTTTTTTCTACTCTGAGTTGTAGCCATACATTTTGGAATCAATTGCACCTGCTCCTATGTCTCTTAAGAGTGACTCGATCCCAACAACTCTAACTCACCTGCCTCTTACCAGCATAGTTTTGATCTACAAGGTCTACCATAAATTTCCCTCTATTGTGAAATCTGAATAGATTCCTCAAAACTATTGTTATAAGTGAAATCCACTAAATCCAAGTGATTCTTCTAAGAACCACCAAAGTCAAGCACACATGCTCGCAACATATCCACTGACACCTATATGGTACGCTCCAACTTCCCATATATATGCGGGTGGAAGGTCTTAATTAATAAAACCTGTGTACCAAGTGCCTTATGTAAGCCCTTCCAGAATCGTGAATTAATGCATGAATCGGGATCTGAAACTATAGTCAGCGGCACCCCATGCAAATGAACTGTCTCTCATACATACATTTCTCTCAACTGCTCTATCGTAAAGGTTTACCTAATAGGATAGAAGTGTACTACCTTCGTTATTCAATCCACAACGACCCAGATGTAGTCTTTCTTTCTAAGAGCCTATGGAAGTACTTCCATGAAATTCATAGTCAGGTCATCCCACTTCTATTCTAAAATAGGTAACAGCTGAATAGGCCTCCATATCTTTGATTCTCTTACATCACCTGTTAATAGGTGAAACATAATTTTATGAGCCCTGTAATCTCATTTTTCATGCATGGCCACAAAAACTATCATCGTAGGTCATTGTACATTTTGGTCACCCTAGGATGTACTTCCCACTTTAAATAGTGAAATTCTCTCATGATTTCCTCTCGCATACTCGTAGGTGCAAAAATTCGATTTTTTCACGTAGATGATCTCATACTCATATATTATCTAGTATGAAGGTGGTTCAATACCTTCAAGTCTTTCCCTTAATTCTGATCGCTTTAGATCCTCATACTACCTATCCATGATCTGTCTCAAGAGTGTAGACTTCACTGCTAAAGAAATTAGATTCATCCTCTCATGACTCTCATAAACTACCACATGCATTTCTTCCAGAGAATTCATAATCTTCCACTCTATACTCGACTCATCTACCAACTGAGTCTGAGTTTTCCTTCTCAGGACATCATCCACATTATTCCCCTTTCTAGGTGTATATTCCAATTCAAAATCAAAGGACTGCATATACTCTATCCATATTTGTTGTCGAAGATTCAAGTCGCTCTACAAAAATATATACTTCAAACTCTTGTAATCCATATAAACTATAAACCTTTCAAATAAAATAAATTTTCACCAACACTTAAGAGAATAAAAAACTATTTCCAACATGAGGTCATGTGTAGGGTAACTCTATTCATGTGGCCTCAAATACCGAGACCTGTAAGCAATGACTTGATCCCCTTGCATTAACACAACTCTGATTATGATCCCAGAATCTTCACAATACAACATGTACTTCTCACCTGACTCAGGTAAGATAAAAATTGGTGGGTATATCAAGAGCTTCTTCAACTCCTGTAAATAATTCTTGCATTCTTCAGTTCAATAAAACATTATCCCTTTCTTGGTCAAACCTAAAAGCGGTGCTTCCAATTGCGAAAATTCTTGGATGAACCTCATGTAATAACTAGATAATCCCAAAAATATTTGGATATCAAAAACATTCATCGGCCGCTTCTAAGACACCACTGCCTGCACTTTTTCTGGTTCTACTACCATACCTTCTTCTGAGATTATATGCCCCAAAAAGTTCACTCTGTCAATCCAAAACTGAAATTTAGATAGCTTGGCATATAGATGATGCTCTCTCGGTGTACTCAGGGCGATATCAAGATGTTGGACATGATCGGAATGTGTATTAGAGTACACCAAGATGTCATCCACAGACACCACCACAAATAGATCTACGTACAGATGAAATATCTTGTTCATCAAAGACATAAACCATACTGAAGTGTTTGTCAACCCAAATGGCATTATGAAAAACTCCTAAAAGCCATAGATGCTTTTGAAAGTTTTTTTTAGTATATAAAAAGTCTAAAGTCACACATGATGAGACCATGATCTCAGATTGCTCATTGAAAACACACAAGACCCCTTCATTTGGTCAAACAGATCATCGATGCATGGAAGACGATATCAGTTCTTCACAGTCAATTTATTCAACTTCCAGTAAATAATACACAACTGTAAACTCTCATTAGCCTTCTTTAAAATCAATATAGATGATCCCATAGGCGACGTACTTGGATAGATAAACCATTTATCCTCCAACTCCTCCAACGACCTTTTGATATCTTAAATCTCAATCATTTCCATTTTTTAAGGTGGAATAGATACCATCTCAACCCCCAACATGATATAAATATTGAATTCCACATCACTCTCAGGTGGAAACCCTGAAAATTCATTTGGAAATACATCCTGATAAAGTTATACTACTAGTGGAAGGAATTATTTCCTACCACTCCCATCATCCAGTAAAATACTAGCAACTTAGGTTGTGATCTCTCCCAGTTGCCGAATAATTGTCCCAGCTCGACCTGCATGGATATCTCCTTCCCCATGAAGAACATACCGATCACCCTTAAGAGATACAAAGGTCACTCTCATGTGGTAAAAATATATGTTGGATTGGCATGTGACTCCCCAATCCATAACCATGATCAGGTCAAAGCCCATTATATCAAGGGCATAGATATCCCAAATAAAATGATACTCTCTAATCACTACTGAACACTCCTTACATTAACCGATATCCCTAGACCCTGTTCCCATTGGTGTATCAATATTCATCACCCTAATTACGAAATAAACCTTCAGGTTGAAGACATTAACAAGATTTGTAGATATAAAGTAATGATAGGAACCATTATCAAACAAGACACTAGATAATGTAGAATCAACTAGAATAGTACCTATCACTATCGATGGACCAGCCTCTCTCTCCATATGTGTAGATTTCACTACATGTAACTGTCCATCCCCTCTTCCTTTTGGTGTCGTCTGACTCCCCAGAGTAGCACCACTTAGCTGATACGGGGACTTATACCTTAAAGCACCACGCCCACTGCCTCTACTGCCACTTCCGGTATAACTCATACTTCTAGACTTATGTGGGGCAGAATACCACCTTCCCACACTCTAACAATGAGAAGATTCTTCCTAAGAACTAGCCTACCACTGCTTCTTGCAGAAGATATGTAGGTTCCTCCTCTATCCACAAAACTATAACTCCACTGGTGGTCAAGGAAAATAATTATGATAGTGTCATTTCCTACCGCACTAGTGGAAAATCACATGAGTACGGTATGGTGTGTAAAGACCCGAAATTTTGAATAAATGTTTTTTCCTATTTTTTTGTGTTATTTTATTTTTCATAATCAACAAAACTATTTCATTTAACATGAGTATAATTAAAATGAGGCTGTTAGGTTTTGAATATTATATGACCGTTAGTCAGTATGACCGTTGAAAACTAAATGTTGCGACTTTTGTCTCTAAATACAAGTGATCTTGGTTAATTAATATAGAAAGAAGATTTGATGGCCTCACACAGTAGTCTTGGACTGATCGAAGCCCATCTAACAGAACTTGAAAAGGAGTTAGCACCACTGGGCTTTTCTCTGGACCAAACCCAAGCCAAACTTCATCGTGTGAAGATAGAACGGAATCACCTTCACGAGAAATTCAAACTGATAGAAATTACTACTCGTGCAATGTTGGTTGAGCCTCCCTCGGATTCTCTCACCGTAGCACACTTTACACTAAGGTCCTATGCTGGTGTGATAAGGGGCTATGTAAGTAGACTGTAACTGCCTTGTGTAATCATTTGTTTTGAATAAAAATTTAGATTTCTTCTTATGATGAAGTTTATGAATTTTCAAATGTCCGGATAAATATAGTATGCATATTTTTGGTGAATTTTAGAGAAATGATATTTTAAAAAAATGTTTATGTAAACCACAAATAATTAAAAATGTGTAATGATTTTCAAAAAAATGATCTTCTACAATTATGTTCTGTACGAAATTTAGAGTCTAATAAGATCAACGTGATTTTTGATGAATAGTAAAATATGAATTGTGATTTAATGCTTAGGATTAGTAATGTGACCAAATGGATTAGTAATCTCACTTAAATAACACATTAATATAATCTAGGCACCTTGATTAAATAATCTGATTCAATAAAATCGTTAAATAAAGGTTTTATAAATTATTAGTCAAGTATTAGTTTTTTCAGGTGAATAGTGTTTTTTATTTAAAAATTTAATTAAAAATATTTAGAAAATTATTTTTTTAAAATGGATTTCATTTTTGAACTCAGAACCTCGATATTATGTTAAGGTAATTTTTAGGGATTTTTCTTTAAAAAATGAATTTTCGGTGAATAGTGTATTTATTTAAAAATTAAATTAAAAATATTTAGAAAATTATTTTTATAAAATGGAGTTCATTTTTAAAATCAGAGCATCGATATTTGGTTAAGGTAAAATTTTGGGATTTTTCTGAGAAAGTTGAATTTTTAATGAATAGTGAAAATATAGTTTTTAAGTTACGAGTGTTTAATGACATCATAAAATGATATATTAAGTATGTAATATATATGGTCGACTTATTAATAGTAATATAAGGTATGAGGTGTCCCAAGTTTCCAATACCATGGGCAAATACCATGGTAAATCCCATGGTTTTGCCAAAACCACTAATTAGGTGCCCCTTGGCAATTAATGCCTTGTCCCCTCACATTCCCTATAAATACCAAGCCAGCCTCTCATCCATTCAACTCCCAAACTCTTCCCCAACGAAGCTCTGGTCTCATTAACTCCCAAGGAGTCCTCCCAATGTTCCCCCAAGCCTTCAAGGTCTAAACCATTGAGTTTTAAGAGTTACATTTTAAGGTAAGGGATCTGACCTCTCTCTTTCTTTTCAAGTAATCTATTTTATGTCATTTATTTTATACTCCATGTTCTTATGTTGGAGGATGTTATTATATATTCATATTACTTCCCTTTTCATGTTCATATTATGGGATACCCCATATTTCTCTCATCAATTCGTTTTAAGAATGTTTAAGTGGCGCCGTTAGGCTGCCGAATTTTTAAGGGGATTCTTTCACCCTTCTCATTCTTTTCAAAGTTCTACTTTCATGTCATGATTTTAAAGTTCCTTTTTTAATTATGTTGGGGTATGATATCTATATCTATCATACTGAACACTTATTTTCACATGATGAGATACCCTATTTGATCTTTTCAAATCATTTTTGTTGAAGTTTAAGTGACACCGTTAGGTTGCCGAATTTTCGTAAGAGAAATCTAATTTTTGTCTTCCTTCCATGTTCTTCATTTCAAATGGTATGTCCTTAAAATTTCATTACCATGTTCATATATCCTTCTTATTATGTCCCTATACTATTTTATGGGTCATTTATTAATTTTTGACCCATGTCCCTTCTCTTTCCAATGTTTTCTAAAACCCCGAAATATAGTCATTATGCTGCAGAATGTTCGTCTCAAAATGCCTCACTCTCTTTTCTCAAAATTATTTTATGTTATAAAGTGAATACTCAAAGCTATTATTTCTATAGGGGTATTCAAATATATATCAAAATTTTCTATTTTAAATTCTGGGATTTACATTTGTGAGACCCGCTCTCCCCTTCCGTGGGATTAAAGTGACGAAAAGATCATGTCTTTAAAGTAGTTTTTATCTCATTATGATTATGAAATGAAACCCATTTATTTTATGCTATATGGGTTATTTATGAAATGTTTGATGATTATATATGTGGATCACATGATAATAAATTCAAATTTAAGGGTGTGCCCTGATAGCGCTCTAATGCATTGGGTAATGATGTAACCACTAGAGATTAAACTTTTCACGATATCATGGTGAATAACCTTGGTAATTTTCAAATGACACATTGGGGATGGACCTTGGTGTTATTTTCATGATTTTCTATATTAAATTTTGTAGCCACATCTTCAAGTTATGAAAAAATTTATTTTTATTATGATATATCTCATGATTTCTTTCTCATTCCTTAAAGTTCTTTTCATGACCTTATTGAAGTATCTCAAGTTCACATGTAAAATGTTTCTCTTGTTTCCCTTACTGGGCCTTCTGCTCACACTTTCATTTGATGTATGTCCCCAGGTTATGAGATGCAGTAATGAACCTAGGATTAACATAATGAGAAGCCTTAAAAGTGTTTAAGAAGAATGTTTTTTTTGTTTCATGTATTATGTTCCTGGTTTCCAAGACACTAAACCTTAAAGATCCTCAGTTTTGTATAATGTAATGAAAGTTTATGTGATAAAAAGGCGGAATGCTATAGTTGGTATCAAATGATGGTTTAGATATTTGTGGAAATTAGGATATGAAAACTTTAGGAAGAACCCTATAGAAAAGTTTATATATAGGAAATCTTCCTGGTATTTTGGTGCGTATTGAGTAAGGGGTTGCCAAGAAAATACATCCCTGTCTGGATACGAGCAGGTAGAGGTGGCTCTGGCATAGATGGACATAGGGGTAAAACCCGAAAACACCGCTTTGAACTAGACTCGAATGGGAACTGATACACGACAACGGGCCTTGCTGCACTCTTGGTTACGACTCTCCCGGGAGATATGATTTGGTAAATTCATAAGCTTAGTATGAACCATTATTAAAGGAACAAAGATAAAATAAAATAAAGATTCACATAAGAATATATGATCATGGATAACCTAGATTGGAACCAAGGGGATCACAAGTTAGGTTATAATTTCCTTCTACAAGTTTATCCTTCTATGCTTAAAGTTTCCTTTTAATGATTATTTGTTAAGTATTCAAGCACCTAATTATACTTTCTTTTCTTAGTTAATGGCGGGAATTGTAAGAACATGTCCCAACAACCAATGTGATAGGAAATGTGATGATTTCCTTATTGATGCAATAGAGATGATGAAAGATCAATTTGAACATATTGTGATTATGCCAAACCAGCTATGAAAAATCACAATTAATATTTGGTACCTAGTTGTATGCCCAAATTCCTTAAGGAAGAAGAAGACAAAGTCTCAAGGATGTTCATATGAGAAAGTTGATAATGGAAAGAAGACCCAATTTCCTTTATGCAAAATATATGGAAAGGGGAACCAAGGAGAATGTCACAAAGGAACTAGGAGATGTTTTAAGTGCGGGAAGATAGGGCATAAAGTAGCCAATTGCTTTAAAAAAATGGATAATGTGATGAATGGAGATAAGGTTCGATCTAATGTGATTTATACATTTCGATGTCGTAAATGTGGAGAAGTTAGACATTATCCAAGGCAAAGCTCTCTTAGAATGGGTGAGAAGCATGATGAGCATCAACAATATTCGAGGACAAGGGAGCAATGCAAGTGCTATGCTGATATGGATCATGATGACTGAAGTACATGTAACTTCTTCGCAATAATTGTCTATGTCATGTTGTATTTTAGTTCATGCTCTATGAGCATATATTTTATGTTTTCTAAGATCAACGAGTCACTACCTAAGATTATTTCATATCATTAAAGAAAACATCTATTGTTATGTACCACATGTTGATGTAGTAAAGTTGTTCTTCTAAAAAAGGTGATTAGGGGATTAAAAGATTATTATTATTTTGGAAGACGTTAACTATTTTGGGAACCCTATTTGATCAAGGTAAATATATTACTATTTTATTTTCTTTGAGGAGTTAAGGATGACTTATATTTTGAAGAATAGATGAATTTAAAGTAGACTTATAGTAATTTAGATTACTTATGGAAATGATTAAACTATCTTGGGGTAAATATGTTTAGGTTAGTTACTTTTGTTATAAGATGTTAGGAGTGGTTTATGTTGTTTGGAGATGAATGATAAAGTTTACCTTGGAAGACAATGTTATCAAATCCTTATTATGTTTGAGTTTCAATCTTTGTTTGGTTTATTTTGAGGATTTTTAAGGACAGTTATTTACGAAATGGTCTATGATGAACTTTGGGCAGTACCATGGATCTTAAAAGATTTAAAGTAATTTCCCTTCCTCTGGGGTTCAATATTTTGGAAGAGTTGTTTTATCTTACCCTTTATGTTTTTTGGATAATGTTTAAAGATAGAGGAAATAGATAGTTAATCTTTGGTGGATTATGTGATTCTCTATAATATGATTCTTCTACTTTGATGAGGCCAAGTAGTTTTGAATGCTCAACGTTTGGAGAAAATATTAGTTTTGGTAGAAACATTTTAAAGGATGAAACTCTACTTGAAGGTAGGTATATTTCCTTATGTTTTTATTCTATGTAGTAAATGAATTCCTCAAAACTATGAAAAGGAACGTAAAACAAAAATGTTGTCTATTAACCTTTACTACTGGGTAATCAAAGACCGTTTACACACATCATAAGTTTGTGATTTTTTATTGTTAACTTTCTTCTAATCATGTTTTCTATCACTCTCCCTCAGAACTTGACCCTTTGTTTTTTTCTTCCATATCCATGTTTTTCTACATATAATCCTAGTATGGGTTAACTCGGGTGACCATTGTACTTCCTTTTCTATCTTTTATAGTAATAGTGTTACTGAATCTTTTTCCAATGTAGGACTTTCAATGAAATTTCAAAACCCAAATTTAAAAAATTGTGAGGACGCAATTTCTTAAGGGGGGAAGATTGTAACGACCTGAAATTTTGAATAAATATTTTTTCCTTTTTTTGTGTTATTTTATTTTTCATACTCAATAAAACTATTTCAATTAACATGAGTATAATTAAAATGATGTTGTTGGGTTTTGACTATTATATGACCCTTAGTCAGTATGACAGTTGAAAACTGACTGTGTTGACTTTTGTCTCTAAATACAAGTGATCTTGGTTAATTAATATAAAAAGAAGATTTGATGGCCTCACCCAGTAGTCTTGGACCGATCGAAGCCCATATAATAGAACTTGGGAAAGAGGTAGCACCACTGGGATTTGCTCTGACCAAACCCAAGCCGAACTTTATCGTGTGAAGCTATAACGGAGTCGCATTCGTGAGAAGTTCAAACTTATAGAAATTACTACTCGTGCGATGTTGGTCGAGCCTTCCTCGGATTCTCTCACCTTACCACACATTACACTTAGGTCCTATGCTGGTGTGATAAGGGGCTATGTAAGGAGACTGTAAATGCCTTGTGTAATCCTTTGTTTTAAATAAAAATTTTGATTTCTTCTTATGATGAAGTTTATGAATTTTAAAATTTCCAGATAAATATAGTATGCATATTTTTGGGTAATTTTAGAGAAAGGATATTTTGAAAAAAAATGTTTATGTAAACCTTAGATAATTAAAAATGTGTAATGATTTTCAAAAAAAATGGTCTTCTACAATTATGTTCAGTACGAAATTTAGAGTCTAATAAGATCAACCTGATTTCTGATGAATAGTAAATTATGAATAGTGATTTTATGCTTAGGATTAGTAATGTGACCAAATGGATTAGTAACCTCACTTAATTAAAGCATTAATATAATCTAGGCACCTTGATTAAGTAATGTGACTCAATAAAATGGTTAGATAAAGGTTTCATAAATTATTAATCAAGTATTAGTTTTTTCGGGTGAATAGTCTTTTTTAATTAAAAATTTAATTAAAAATATTTAAAAAATTATTTTTCTAAAATGGATTTCATTTTTGAACTCAGAGCATCGATATTATGTTAAGGTAATTTTTGGGGATTTTTCTAAAAAAATGAATTTTCAATGAATAGTGTATTTATTTAAAAATTAAATTAAAAATATTTACAAAATTATTTTTATAAAATGGGGTTCATTTTTGAAATCAGAGAATCGATATTTGTTTAAGGTGAAATTTTGGGATTTTTCTGATAAAGTTGAATTTTCAATGAATAGTGAAAATATAGTTTTTAAGTTACGGGTGTTTAATGACATCAATAATTGATGTATTAAGTATGTAATCTATATGGTCTACTTATAAATAGTAAGATAAGGTATGAGGTGTCCCAAGTGGCCAATACTATGGGAAATTTCAATTGGCAAGCCCATGTTTTTTCCAAAACCACTAATGAGGTGTCCCTTGGCAATTAATGCCTTATCCCCTCACTTTCCCTATAAATACCAAGCCATCCTCTCATCCATTCGACTCATAACTCTTCCCCAACGAATCTATGGTCTCATTACCACCCAATGAGTCCTCCCAAGTTTCCCCCAAGCCCTCAACGACCAAACCTTTGAGTTTTAAGAGTTACATTTTAAGGTAAGGGATCTGACCACTCTCTTTCTTTTCAAGTAATCTCTTTTATGTCATTTCTTTTATACTCTATGTTCTTATGTTGGATTATATTCTTATATATTAATATTAATTCCCTTTTCATGTTAATATGATGAGAGACCCCATATTTCTCTCATCAATTCGTTTTAAGAATGTTTAAGTGGCGTCGTTAGGCTGCCGAATTTTTAAGGGGATTCTTTCACCCTTCTCATTCTTTTCAAAGATCTACTTTCATGTAAAGTTTTTCAAGTTCCTTTTTTAATTATGTTGGGGTATGATCGCTATATCTATCATACTGAAGTCTTATTTTCACATTATGAGATACCCTATTTGATCTTTTCAAATCATTTTTGTTGATGTTTAAGTGACGTTGTTAGGCTGCCGAATTTTCATAAGAGAAATCTAATTTTTGTCTTCCTTCCATGTTTTTCATTTCAAATGGTATGTCCTTCAAATTTCATTAACATGTTCATATATCCTTCCTATTCTGTCCGTCTACTATTTTATGGGTCATTTATGAATGTTTGACCCATGTCCCCTCTCTTTTCAATGTTTTCTAAAACCCCAAAAAATAGTCGTTATGCGGCAGAATTTTGGTCTCAAAATGCCTCTCTCTCTTTTCTCAAAATTATTTTATGTTATAAAGTGAATACTCAAAGCTCTTATTTCTATAAGGGTATTCACATATATATCAAAAATTTTCATTTTAAATTCTGGGATTTACATACATGAGACCTGCTCTCCACTTCTGTGGGTTTAAAATGACGTAAAGATCATGTCTTTAAAGCTGTTTTTAAAACGTTATGATTATGAAATGAAACCCATTTATTTTATGCTATATGGGTTTTTATGAAATGTTTTATGATGATATATGTGGATCACATGATAATAAAGTAAAATTTAAGGGTGCTCCCTGATATCTCTCCAATGCATTGGGTAATGATGTAACCACTAGAGATTACAATTTTCACGATATCTTGGTGAATAACCTTGGTAATTTTCAAATGACGCCTTGGGGATGGACCTTGGTGATATGTTCATGATTGTCTATATTAAATTTTTTAGCCACATCTTCAAGTTATGAAAAATGTTATTTTTATTATGATATATCTCATGATTTCTTTCTCATGCCTTAAAGTTCTTTTCACGAGCTTATTGAACTATCTCAAGTTCACCTGTATAATGTTTCTCTTGTTTCTCTTACTGGGCCTTCTGCTCACCCTTTCTATTGATGTATGTCCCTAGGTTATGAGATGTAGTAATGAACATAGGATGAACATAAGGATAATCCTTTCAAGTGTTTAAGAAGAATGTTTTTTTTTCATGTATTAAGTTCCTGGTTTCTAAGACACTAAACCTTAAAGATCTTCAGTTTTGTATATTGTAATGAAGGTTTATGTGATAAAAATGAGGGATGATATATGGTGCAATTGTTCTTCCTGGCTATCATCCTTGCTTTCCACCATCCTAACTAAGGTTTGTGTGATGGCAATTCCTTCTCTTAGACGTCACACTCCATGATCATCAAGTTACAGCTACCGATCTACTATTGGAAGCCTCCTTCAGGTTACCCTCTAAAATTAGAGCTTGATTAACAATTTCTGAAAATTTCAGTATCCTTAAAATATTCACCAAGGACTTAATTTTACACCTAATACTGTCCTAAAAATTTTTTTTCGAAGAGGCCTCATATGCCACCAAAGTTGGAGCAAAATGTTGTAAATATGTGAAATGTTCCTCATAATCCATTATAGACATTCTTCCTCAAGTCATATGCATAAACTCTAAATCCTTATCTAATCTTAGCATGTCTGGATAGAAGTGCTCCAATAACTTCTCAAGAATGTCCTTCCATAACATATCATCAGTCTGTCTAGATCATACCTGAATGTCCCACCAGCACTTCACTAAACCCAGTATCATATAAGAAACCAAATTGACCATACATCTTACTAGAATATACAAATGATCAAGTATCATCTCTATGGATTCAATCTAGAATTCAGCTCCCTCAGGTCCACCCTCTCTAGTAAAAGTATGAGGGTATTATAGTAGAAACTCCCTTCTCAACTCTGACATGCTTTTCTGAACCTACCCTAGTTCACTCTCCATTAATTACATGAAATGAGAAAAGTTATATCAGAATTTTTCCCCTTCTTCCTCATCTTGCACCAATGGTTCCTCAAGCTCACTGTCTAGAAGTTCGTTTTGTGTCATAACCCTCAGTATCTCCCTCAACAAGCGTCGTGGAGTCATATCTCTATAAATCCACAAACACTTCATAGGTATCATAACACAACCATATAACATTTACAAAAGTTTGGAAACTAACACAACATGTTTCAACATTTCCTTTATCCCATTTTCCAGCCACACGGTCAACACCAAGGCCTTATTACTACCCTTAACCATCATACTCCAAGGTCTTTTTTAACAAGGGTGCATTCATTATAATTAATTAATCAAACCATTAATTAATCACATTATCTTAAATTAATCAATTCATCAATTTATTAATTAGTCATAATAATTTTATCAATCAAGGTTTTCATTAGACACCCATTTATTCTCATTTTGCATCATTATTTCACTCTCACAACAAGGAAAAACAATTCAAGTTCGACAACTTACCCATAACCCATTTTCCTGTGAGTGCCTAGAATAATGCATGTCACAACAACTCTGAGTGCCTAGAATGATGCATGCAGACTCAACTATTGGGTCTCTTTAGGCCACATATCAAAATTAAGAAATTTTCAAAAATAATATCACATCACACCACAAGTTCATCACCCAAGGTGAAATAATATCCAACTGTAATAATAGACATCAATCACAACAATCCCACCCTGAGTACTCGGATCTTCCTGCATACATGGGTTTGGAACTCCCATGTACAATGTCATTACCATGCCTCTGCTCTTCCTAGTCTCATGTCTACCTTTCCCAAAACACTAAAAAACAAGAATAAGAAATAAAAGGAAACTCCTATGATACCACTTTGTGACGTCCCAACTCGGGTGCCACTAAACGGTGCCCCAACCCAGCTAGTCATATTCCCTCAAGCATGCCTCCTCGTACGCTAGATGATGATGACTAGTAACGAGGTTCTGGTAATTTGGTCTTGGAGAGACTATACCCTCTTTTATCAGAATAAAACCCCAATGGAAGAAAAAAACAATAACCAAGTGCAGAATCATTTAAATAACCAGAAAATAACATGGCATATGATTGTCAAAACTAGGTAAATACAATACTCAACTAAAAGGTAAAACATGCTATGAAAATGAAAGTGTCAAGTGTCTATAATGCAACTAGAAGTAAAGACACAAAGACTCAAAAGAAGATCTCAAACCACATCCAGTTCTCTCACCCATGCTCCATTCCCAAACAAAAACCTATCATAGGGTCTTTCTATTATCTTGTCCAACAACAACAAAGTCTATGTGGGTGAGAATCAGGTGGCCTAAATAGGGTGTGAGTATAACTCAGTAATCCACCACCAACAGTGTCTAAAACAAGTCTAGTCAAAAGATAGTGTATATAGTGTTATGAATCAATAAATAAAATGCATAATTAAACTGATATCACATTTCCATTTAATCTTTAATCATCACAGTAGGTCCAGTTTCAAACCATGTTTCCCATTAGAATCATCACTAATTATAATCATTCATTTAGTATAGGTCATCATTCCTAAGAAGCTAAAATCCCATTAAGTGTAGGTCTTCATTCCTAGAACTCCTTTTTCTAGTTCAGTGTAGGTCTTCATGCCTAGCACCCCATAATCTCAAGCTTCGATAATTTTTTGGGGAGGAACACCTTGTCCAAGTCCCAACTTCTAATCAGTCTAGAATGTCATGTCTAGCACCACAAAAATATCATATATTTAATCCTTCATTGATTCACAAGAATTTTCCACATCATTCTATTACTAATCTATAGATTAGTTAAACTATTTAAAGTCCATTAGTTAACTCAATAATTAACTAAGCACATAACCAATTAATTAATTCTTCAATTAATTAATCAATCAACACTATTCTCATTCCATAATTAATTCTTCAAAATTAATTATCCATATCAAATAAAGACTTTTCAAAACTAATTATCAAAATTAATTATCTTTGATCAAAATTATGGAATATAATTAGTTCTCACAATTAATTGTATTTGGTCAATATCATGGCACCTAATTAATTCTCAAAATTAATTTTCTTACATAGCCAAACATCATTTCATAATTAATTCCCCCCAATTAATTATCTTAACACAATAAATTCAATATCTCAATTACAATATCTCAACCCATAAAAAATCTCCAAAATTACTATTTGGGTAACCCCCCTTTTATTGGTTCCGTGATTCAGTTATCAATTAATCACCAAGGCAATCACAAGTCAATTACACTTTCCTAATTACTTCATTTCAAGAAATCAATTATTCTGGGAAGATTGAAAATCATAAACTCGTATACACATATCAAAATAATGACTATGGAAGTTCTATTTAGATCACCTACCTCATTTTATTGATGGAATTTAGTCTAACAAAAATCCCCAAAATCTGAGCGGCACAAAGTCTTCGATCATGCTTCGGATCTAAATCCCTAAACAATAATTAAGATCAAAAGTATCAAGATTTGGAAAATTGAGATCTAGATACACGATCCTAGATCTAGATCTCAACTCATATGTTAAGATCCATATAAACGGTGGAGATATTCCATGAAATATCAAGGAAATCTATATGAAGGAATAGAAGAAGTAGTGGGATGAAATCCACTTTCCGAGAAGAGAGAGGATCTTCAATCCGAGCATTCAATCTCAAAGAACTGTGTTAGAATCCCATTGGAATCCCTATGTAAGGCTCTGATATCACCTAGAAATTGTCAAGATCAAGACTAGTTTAAAATAGAGTGGTTTCATAATTTCATGTGGTTTTGAAACCAAGTTTCAGATTAAACTGGTCCAGGAGAATGGTTTCACCTAGGAGGCCACATGGTTAAGCCAAACCATGAGCTAAAACTTCATCTTCCACTTCCCATATTGCTCTATGGCACACGGTTAGGCAAACCGTGCACTAACCGTGTTGACCTCCAATGTCTGCATGGTTAGCTTACACATGGTCTAGCTTAATGGTGTGCAAACCCTGCACAGCCCCTTGTCATCCCATGTTCCTTAAAAACATCACCTAAACACACCCCAGGTTATACCCCCAAACAAATATACTTATAAAATTCAAAGAGTACCTAAAAATGTTCTGGATATGACTCTAGAAAAGGTCAGGATCTTACAATTAATCATAATTTATTTGATTACATATATAAAAAATATTTTTTTTAATTTATTATTCAATTGTGGTCAATTTATTTATTATCTAAAATACACAAAATAATGAAATCAAATACTTAAAAATTTTCCATTTTGACATTAAATGGACGTAGTCATGTCCCATTATTTTTCTTTTAAAAACTCAATTTTATTAATCTATCTATTTTATAAAATTTCTTTAAACACGTCTATTTATTATTTAAAAAAATTATATAATGAATAAAAATTCATATTTTTATAATAAAATATTCAAATTATTTATTACCATTTTATTTCATTTCAAGATTTTTAATTATATTATTTTTAACTTTTTACCAACAATTAAAAAACTACAATATACCTGTTGGATACAAATATATCCAACAACCATGTATAAAATGGTTATATATCTAATAATCATAGATATAATGGCCATATTACATGCATATATATAGTCGTATATGATTCACTAGAATTAATTTACTTTATTCGTTTACATCTTTCACAGAATTTATTTTTAAATTTAAATTTTTTCCATGTATTTTCATATTTATAGTCAATGTTATGGTATTTAATTAAAACCACTAAGAATTTGATTTTATTTCCATGGTATTTTTATTTTCTTGTGGTTTTATTCCTCTAGTGGTTTCTTTAATTATGTTTCATATTGTGTTATCACGTATTATTAATATTAAACTTAAAGTGTAATATATTATCTTAATGAAATCTATCATGGTTTCTTTTAGTTTTATTTTTATTTTGTTATAAACTGTCAAGAACTCTCAATTTATTAAAATGTAAATACATACTAAAATCATATGGTGTTACATTCTACCACCCTTATGAGAATTTTTTCCTGTAAATTTAATTACTCTAACAATAATAATCGTGGTTACTTCTAACATATTACATCCTCAGGTTCCATTATATCTTTCTTAAAATTATGATTCCTCTAAATAACTTTAACCAGGTGAATGGTCTTATTTCATAGTATATTATCCCAATGATCAAATATTTATATCAGTTGTAACTTGTAAGAGATATCATATACAGTTGTACAATGTCTGAGTTCAGTACATGTGATTTATCAGATATGTAATTTCTTGAAATTAATACATGGAATACATCATGAACTTAAGAAATGTTCAATGGAAGTTGTAGATGATAATCTACCTTCCCCGCATCATTACAAATTTTAACAAGGCCAATATATCCAGCGATAAATTTTTCATTCTTCCCGAATCCTATAACCCTCTTCTATGGTGTTATTTAGATGATTAACTTATCTTTGAGTTCCAATTAAAAATATTTATGATTATTATCGGTTCAACTATCACAAACCAATTTGAGTCACTCCTAAACTAGGTAACTCCGTAGGCTAATGAAAATTCTTGGAAGGTATTACCGATATCTATAGGCTGACAAATAGTGTTAGCGAGTCAATATATACTCATTAAGAATGATTTCTCCTAGATAAATAACTTTTAATAAGTATAATAGTTATACTAGGAATCCAAAAAATATATTTCTATACACTATATGTCCAAGAAAAGTAAAATAAATAGTTTGAGGTTAAAAAAATATAAATATTGAACAATCGAGTAAGTCATTAGTAGGTTTCTAATCACTAACACCCACAATGAAACATGAGTAACCATGGGATGTCAAATTTTTCTTCATGAATTTTGAGATTTCATTATTTGTTTCGATGCATTTGGACCAAAACTGATGGTGTTTTCTATTATGTTTAAATTATGGTATAAAATTAAAAAAATCAATGTTTTTGGTTAAATGGGAAGAGAACTAAAGGACAATAGTTTTCCCATAAAATTTGTTAAAACTCGAATATCCCATACACATGGAACTATGAAGATTCTAGTGAGATTTTCAATGTTGGCATGCAATTTGTTTCTAAACCATGAACATCCACAAACCCCATTAATTTTTTAGTTGACTCCATTATCTAATAAACGTCTTTATCATGATTTGTTGCTATTTGATATGGATTTGAGATATTTTTTTTATAATTTGATGTTATTTGGTTGGATTTTAGGATATTTATTAATCAGATGTTTTATTTAATTGGATAACAACTGGGTTTTGAAAATTCATTAGGAAGTTTTCTTAGAGGATTTTAAAATGAATTAGAGTTTTTAAATTATAAAATATATTCCACCTAGAAAATTTTATTTAATACTTTTTAAGTAAAATATTATGATTTTGGAAAAAGGTTTTAAAGGTGTAATTTTAAATTTTAATTGAATTGGTGTTTTTTTCTAATTGGTGTTCATAAATTGATTACATGGGTTATTTAAATCAAGGTGTGTTGTAATTTGAATTCATTGATTGAGTTTTGTGTATCTATTTTTTATTTACTTCATGACTCGTAAAAAATACTTACGTGGTTTTAGGAAGACTATATCATGGAGTGTTCCTCATCATAGAGCCTCTCCTGTCTTGGATGTAGTTATTAAAGTTGTTAACATACCCCAAAATCTATATAGAGAGTTAGAATCAACCAATTCTCATTTTTTATTTTATTTTTATTAAATTAATTTAATGTACTTATCCTGAGAAGGTGAAAGTAGAGAGAGCGATATAGATTATGAACATCCATTAGGGTGACTAGATATAGAAGGAATGTATCAATTATTTTAATTATTTTCTTTTTTTCTCCTGAGTTAGTGTTTGAGTACATGATGAAAGTTCCTATTATTATGTGAGATATTAATGAATACTTTTGTTTGAACATTTATTCATTTAATTATTATTAGATTTAGGATATAGTCAATAAGTCCAATATGGTGGATTTGATCTCTTAGGACCGACCCAGTTGGGGTTCTGACCCTATTTCTTTTGGTATTGGTTAATGTTAAATATTTTAAGAAAAGAAAAAGTAGGATGAACCCATGTTTGTAAATGAAAATGACTTGGGAGAATCTTCTAATCAATTTTACATTCCTCTAGTGTATAATTTATGTCCTATGTGCCACATGTTTGTTCAGCCTAGCCATTCTATGCCCTCATGTTCTATATTCCTGAAGTCCTTCCATAGTTATAGTCCATTCCACCATATTCAGAATTTTTTTAGGTTTGGACATCATTAAAAGAATGAATATATATCTTATCTTGGATATTAGTGGTATTTCAACATATAATTTTCAATGTACCTATTTTTTTATCCCATGTTATTTTTGGATCATCTAGTTTCTAAATCTATTTTTTTATATTGTATGTTTTATAACATCATGTTTCTTTAGAGAGGATTATATTTATTTTATATAATTACAGATAAGTCCTTAGTTTTAGTGATTAGTTATGGGTTCTCTTGATTAAAGTTATGGGTGATTCATTTTTGGGTTTTCCATAAAATTTTTCATTCTATTTAATCCACCATGATAAGTGGAATCCTTATATAGTAGGGAGAAATATTAAAATTCATTGATTTATAATCGTTCTTTTTGATTTTATTCCTTGAATTTATTATACATGGGTTGTGGTATTGGATGTGGTTTGAATCCTTTCTTTATCACACTAATCTACAGATTTGTTTGGATACATTAACTATTTGTTAGCCTTATATCATTTTAGAGGTTACCTGACCATGGTCAATATATAATTTCTATTCTATATTCTATTTTTTTATGTTTTAAGATTCATGTAATTCCCTTGGCCTTTGGTGACTTTACAGGGGATCAAGTGTTATTGTGGGGAGAATCGTCACACCACAACTTCATGTTCTTGGGTGTATTATTTATTTCATGGTTTTAAACTTTCTGGTTTCCTTTTTTTGGTATTTAATATTTTTTGGGGGTTTTATGAAATATGAAGATTAAATCTGAAGAATTACACATCAATAAGTAAGTAGTTCATGTCGCAACCATCCCGTATATAGCTCATCAAAAGTCTAAACAGTCTTTGGGCCCTTACACAGGCTGGCTTAGGCACCCAGATGAGGGGTTACTCATACTCTATAAAGACATTAACACTTATATCTATTTTTTATTTGTAATGTTTCCCTGAATGGTCTGATTGTTCATTAATATTCATGAGAATTATCTGGTCCCAAAATATTGTATTTTCCAACTTCACAGCAACAAGATAGAGTTTTGTACCTCTTTTTATTAAGGGCCTTATATGGTTACATCTGAATCATGGAATAGAAAATGTTATTATATGAAAACTCTAATAGGAGAAGGTGTTGATCCCAACATCCTTTTAAATTCATTGAATAAGATATCAATATATCTTTCAGAGTGTGAATTCTCCTTCCATATTGAGAATCAGTGTAAGGATGGTATGCATTCCATAAGCTTAGTACTGTATTCAATTCTTATTTAATACTACTCAAAAATATGAAGTTAAAACATGGATCTCAGTCTTATATAATTGATATTGGTACTATATTTAGGCATACCATTTCATTTACGTATATATTTTCATGTTGATTGAGTAATACATCTTCTCAAATATAAATTATATGTGTTGACTTAAAAAGGAAATACACTATGTACCAGATATAATTATTGGCTTTATTACTCTTGGGAATACCTAGAACAAAATATCTGGTGGTGTTCTCCTATTTCTATAAAGGTATGGGTATTGGTTGCATCTTCCCTTTAGACTTCTATCATTATTCTTTAACTTTTTGTCAGATATAGAATATATATATATATATATTCTAAAATATCCATGTTCATATTTTCTCACCAAAAATGATTATTAAGATCTATATTTATTTGTGCTTCCAAGATTGGTATACAATGATGATCCATTTGAATCATCAAACATATCCTTCTTTAATTTAGGTATTTATGGAACATATATTAATTTTTAAATCTTATCTTTCGATCATATTTAAGTTTGAACTATAGAATATTGCACACATTATTACATAGATCTATATCATTATTTTGTTCCTACATGATCTTCACATGTATATATGGTTGACCAATCACATTGGAAATATTTCATGACCCAACCCAAGTTAGGGCTCGAGCCCCAAATATCCAAAGATATCCTCTATATTTTAGGGTAGGTGACCACTACCGAAAGAATAACTAACATGGGGAGTCCTTCACCTAAGTACTTTTACGGACAAATCCATCTCAATGAAAATGTGAATAAGGAGTAAATTTAAAATAAATATAAACTGATGGAACAACCATGCAAGAAAAACCTCTTGAAAGTATAAGAGTATGGTAGTGTAAATTGAAAAGTAATGTAGAAAAATACTCGCTAAACAAAAAATATTTCCCAACCTAAAAAACTAGAAAAGTCAACTTCTAAGAGATCCCAAATTTTGAATCCCAAGTTGTGAACACCATACATAGTACAATGTCCAAGGTATCCCTAAACTCATCTGAAGTCACTACTGACCTATCATTCATCTACATAAGACACGTCACATGTGGGAAAATCCCAGGCATGGGTGAGTATATGCATTCCCAATAGTATTCCCTAAAAGATAAAGTGGGACCAATAAGAGATATAGTAGTAATATAAAGATAATAAATGTAAGATATGGTCAAATAGAATAGCTCTACCTAGATCAAGAGGGGAAATAACCTCATCTAATCGCAAGTTTATTGAAACATTTAGTAGATTAACTACTTGTCGAGACATATCCACCTATAGAAAGAGAGTAGACTCATCCAACCATGAGAAACTAGACACAAAAAAATGTGACATACCTCGCACATGCTCACCTCTCCTGGAAGGAGAGTAACCAAATACAAGGTGCGGATACATAAGCATATATATATATTTATTAATATATATATGTGCTCTATCAAAATAATCAAAAGTTAGAGATTAATGGTATCTCCATCTCACATATCAATCTAAAAAGAAGAGTATCCAACAGTTCAAAAATTCCATCAACGATGCCCAACATCTCACCCATCTTTCCAAAAGTAACCGTCCAAGTCAATCCATGCCTCATCACTACATACCACATTTGAGGGATAAAAAACTTGAAGTAGTGGATCGATGCCCTAGTATATTTGGGTGGATCCAATATTAAAGTATCTATAGAGGAAATTTTCCCATTCTAATGGGGGTTTTCACTCTAGTGTGACATGGACCTAGACCCTATGATGATAGTGAATTACACTTGGTAAGTTAAAGGAACCACACCCATACTGATTGGGGGTCAACTATATATGTTGAGGGCCCGCACCCTATTGTGATAGGGGGGTTTCAACTTATCATTGAGGAACTGCACCCTATCTGATAAGGGGTTCACTAAAAAGTTGAGGACCTGCACCCTGGTACCACAGGGGGTTCCACTCTAGTCATCGAGAACTCACAACTTAATACATCAGTGGTGTTCCACTCAAAAGATAGTTATAGAGGACCCACACACATGCTGATGGGAAGGTTCCACTCTAGTCATCGAGTACCATCACCCTATCTGATAGGGGGTTATATTTGGAAGAATCCTATAGTGATCCTGACTAATCACTGTCATATTTGGGAATTACCTATATAACCATAATTCCCATAACACTTCACATCATATCATGAAATCCAAAATTTAGGGGACAATGATGTTATATTTGGGAAAAATCATAGGATAGTTTACTCATGTACTAAAATCTGAGTCCAAAAAATGGGGATATATAACCTTGATGTTTTCTAAAAAGAGGTCAATGGGTACATATTGTGTGGCCCCACTCAACCACTTAGTCATATCTATGGATGGAACATGTCTCCCAAATGTGTATGAGTAAACTCCATGTAGGTGGACTATATGGTGTGTCCGAGCTACCCATGATTGGGTCATGTCCATGTACCAAACCTCATGTTCTTGTATTGGCCCCATGTATTGATCTCATGTACTCTAGTACACGGCCATGTACCTCGACATGTACTTCCACATGGGATCCCACCCTTGTGATATATCACATAGGTTTCCCATCTAGGGAAGGGGTACATGTCATGTAAGGGGTCTACACTCTGTGTCATCCTTAATTTTTTCTGAAACCCTAGCTGCCACACCTAATAGTCTACATGTAATGTGTTCATCCTTTTACATAGTGCATAGATAGAATTTTTTTGGAAAACATAGATTTACTGTCCTCACCCGGATTCAGGCCTCACTACTTCGAATTTGGCTTCGGTTCTACTTGGGAATAGTGGATCTATACTGGATCAGTCATTTTTTTCCTTCGTCGGCCTGAAAAACATATTATGGTTGTTCGTGGTGGTTCCATCATCTAACTCGTGCGCACCACATGTGATTGTGCCTTCCTTCAACATTGATTCATTCATTTACCGACAATATGACCATCCTATTATCATAAAAATCACATATGTGTGCTTGATTTGTTGATCAGCTCCTTACACACAATTCTCTCATTATCCTAGGGGTCCGATCAGGCTATGTACTACCCGATAATGTCAAACTACCACGGGGTCCTACCAGTGATGAATATGAAGAATATATTGGATTAAGGAAACATAAAAAATTTAAGAATCCTTTCCAATCATTCTTGACCAGGGATCATTAATGGTAATTCAAGGTTATAAAACATTAATAATCAAATTAAAACTAGTACATAAGTGCATTCTTATACAAAAATTGGAACATATTGATAGCAAGGATATATCTTCTCAATAATTTTAATCAAAAGGAATGAATTATCAAATTAAGAGTACTACATATATATTATATAATTCTACATCAAATAACACATCCACTAATGATTTAGAGATATATTTGTGTTAGCTTCATCCGGATCTACACTTATCTAGTGTTCCGTTGTCATATTATGTGATTCTCCAATAGAGGAGGAAAGAAGAGCTATAAAATTCTCCCAGGGTTTATATGGATAGCCTTAGAGAGTTCTCAACATAAGTATAGATATAGACATTTTTTTGAATCTAAATGAATTAATTATTTAATTTAATAATTAATTAGCTCACTAAATGTACTTCCAATGAGAAAGTAGTCTGAACGCCCCACACTGAACTATTTTTGGTCACACCTAGGGTAAACACCTTGTCCCAACCTCAATCATGGACTCATATTTCTTATTTGAGATTTCATTTAAGATTTATCCTTTTTTATTTAAGAAAACTTGTTCACTCAATATAAAATATATTTAATAATTTTATTAAATCAATTTTTGGCACCCCAGGCCTCAAAATCACACCGTATTTCATCGCATGTCTATGAAAATATATATAGAAATATTTCCAAGTATTACAAATAATAAATGGGTCTCTACATCATTCCATCCTTCTACATTTTCATCCCCAATAATAAAAACTGATTAAAAAACTTAGGATGCTGAGCTCGCACCTAGATCTACCACTTGCTGGAACTCTCAAGCATATTCCGATGCTGCCACAACACGTGGACCAAGGGGGTGGTATGATCACACAAGGTCCTATATTTTTGAAAATCAATCACCATTGGGTGATCCTTAAAGGTGGATTCAACCTAGATGTCTATATTTCTCCAACCAATGATATGTGTGTGGTCATGCATGTATCTCCTCAGTTCTGACCTGTGGAAGATGTTGTGCACCGACTCCAGTTGTGGTGGTTGGGTGGAGAGGTAAAATAAATTTCCAACCCTATGCAATATATTGAATGTCTAGATTAACCTTGGGTATATTTTTCCACTCCATAGCAGAGACTATCACAAAATCATTGTCCAATAGGAACTCCAACCAGTGCCATTTTTCTCAAGTTCAAGTATCTCTATGTAAAGATGTACCTGATACACTAATGGTTTCCATAAACTAAAAAAGTCTCTATCCAAAGGAATTTTATGCATTTACTTAGGGAAAAGACTATAATTTCCATCTTTAGGTGATGAGATACATAGTTTTTCTCATGGGTTCTCAACTTCATCAACTCATATGTGATAACTACAGGTCACTGCATCAACACACAGTCAATACCAACTCTTGATACATCGCAATAAAATCATAACAACAAACTTTTCTCTAGTATTATTGATATGGTATCCCTATTCATCCTCATACTCAACTCTTTAAAGGCACTCTGGAATAATTTAAATAATGTAAATAGATACCCTTTCCACATCATGGTGGTGAAAGGGGTTGCAATTCTAGATAATTATACCACAAACTTCTTGTTGTACCTTGCCAATCAAAGAAATATTTTCACCTATAACATGATATTTGGTGGATCCCAAGTAATAAAAACATCGATCTTCAATAGGTCCATGAAAAAACCCTGCTCATAAATGAAAATCCCTAGAATGTGAACCTTATAGATCTAGAACAGGCACTTCCAGAGTTTCCCATAAAGTCGATGCTCTTGAAAAAAATATCGGGCCATCGTCAAGAGCTATGCATGCTTCTCCTCTGATGAAAACTAGAATAGTATGTCATAGATTATGACTACAATAAACTTTTCTATGTAGGTTTGTAATACCTAATTCATAAAATCCATAAACATGGAGGGCATATTCCTCACACAAAATTCCATCACTAGGAAATCATAGTGTCTATAGCGACACCAAAATGAGAACTTCAAAATATCAACCTTGCTAACTCTCAACTAGTGGTAGTCGAACCTATGATCAAACATTTAGAACCATCTCACACATCTCAACTAGTTAATGGTGTATTAAATAAAAAAAATAATTATTATTTTCTATTTCTTGGTTCAAACAATGATAATCCACACAAATACCTAATATCTTGTCTGTCATTTTTATGGACAACACTGGAGATGTCCAGGGGGACACATTAGAGATAATGAAACCCTTATACATGAGGTCCTCCAACTACAACCAAAGCTCTAGAATCTTTGTAGGGGACATCGGATATGGAGTAGAAGATATTTAAGTGGTCTTGGGATGTAAGTCAGTACAAAACTCCATCTACAAGCTCAGAGGTAGTCCCAGAACGTACCCAACTACACCCACATCTCTCATATCTCTGTAGGGGCCATTTGATATGGAGTACAAGATATTGAAGAGGTCTTAGGATGTAAGTGGATAAAAAAACTCCATCTACTACCTCAGTGGTATTCCCAAAACTTACTCATGGAGTACATCCAAATAATACTCCACAACTGAAGGAACCCAAATGAATGAAGATCCTACATCACCACTAGATATACTCACTAACAAATGGGTGATGGGTTACAGTCTCCAACTCATAGAACCCACTTTATCTACCATGAGATATCTCTAAACATAAATTGAGAATATTCACCCGTCAATGTGAAAACATCCAAATTGTATGTGGTGATATACAATCTAGTCTCAGACCATAGACTGCCAATCCATACCAAAGATGATGTCATATGGATCCATGAATATGACCGAAGGGTCCCATATGAACCTTTATCCACCATGATATATCTCAAAATACTGGTAGATAAAAGATACCGAATAATTGTTCCTCATAGGAACCTCAATATAAAGTTGTTGTGCGAGAACCTCCACTGGGAGATCCGTCTCTTGCATCATAAGTATAGAGATAATGGAATTACTGGAACTTGTGTCTGATAATATTAAATTAACAGTATAATAAACACAGATCATACCACTAATAATTTTTTGTGTAGTATGATTATGAACCTCCAAAGTATGAAGTTCTCAGTATCCCTAAATGATAACTACTTGAGTATAACGTGGGTTTCATAGTGGTGGTGGTGATGGAATGATCTCATAAATTATTCCACCACCCATAGCTCCTCCAACTCCTCTACCAGCTCTACCTCCCTAAGGACCACA
Source organism: Viscum album (assembly GCA_963277665.1). NCBI lineage: Eukaryota > Viridiplantae > Streptophyta > Magnoliopsida > Santalales > Viscaceae > Viscum > Viscum album. The sequence continues at coordinate 1,679,098,109 of OY728158.1, forward strand.
CTATCCTTAAATAGGAGATCCCAGATCAAGCTGATACCTATTCCTTGGTGGTTCATTAGCTATCTATCTGCTACTCAACATGTCTAGTCGAGCAGTATCGTGTCATGTGACCTCACCTACCACATGTAAAGCACCACCCCACATTGGGTTTTCCTAGTGATCTTCACTTTCCCAGACCATGTGCCTGAGTCTAATCACAGGGAGGTATCCTGCGTTGATATCCTAGAACCTGGCATCTACTAGCTACTGTAGACGTAACATCCCTCTGGTGCCCACTGCCAGATCTAGCTATCTGGTATCCCTCTGATATAAATATCTCTATCACTAGTTCCTACTCAAGAACCCCAGTATGGGTGGGGATGTACAAGGAAATTTTTTTGGATTGAATCTCTCTTTAGAGTCCCTGATAAATCTTTTGTGCTCATAAGTAACCATCCCATATCATGTCAAGAGAGTACCGCGTAATGTATATGAACCTCTCTTCATACTAAGTCATTTGCATCACTCCATTTTGTAGCTCTAGAAGCTCTTGAATCCAAAATGAGTGCAAACAAGAGGGGTGGAACTCCTGATGAAATAACTCTTGGAATTCAGGCCATGGGAGTGTCATCTCAACATGTATCTATGTAAAAATTCTCCACCAGTACCCAACATTACCATGGAATATGATAGCTTCGAATTAAACAATATAATCCATCAAGGTATAAAAAATACTGAAGACATGGACTACTAAATCTATTAAAACTTCTTCAGCCTGAGGATCTGGATCACCACATAATCTTAATGTTCTCTCGTATAGGAACTTGTAGAGTTCACTAATCATGTGTTATCCTCATCCTACTCTACTAGAACCATCTATTTCTCGATAGGTGGTGGTGCCTCTACATTTCCACCTAGAGGAAGGGGTTGTGGGAAAGACCTTGAACTGAGGACTCATCAATCAGCAGATTGTCATAACAATCCATAATTGGTATCTTAGCTGGTTTTCATCTTAGAGCCATCCTAAAATTTATCAAGGTGTATTGTGGTCAGATGAACATATATATATATAACAGGGTCTGAATCAAGAAGGATAATCAAGGATTCAATCCAATATGATATATGTAACATTTATCCCTTTAATAAATGTCTTGATATTCAGATTCAACAAGCAGGTAGCTAGAGTCCCTGTGAATGGATACATCAGTCACCCGTACCATCACAAAATTCTTTGGCCTGAGATCCACACTCAAGAAACTATAACACTATTTCCATAAACTCAACCAAAATCATTATAAATAGACTAGTCTAATATATGTCCCAAGGATAGAACTTACTCTGATACTAATCATTCATTACCCAACCTAGGATGGGGCTCAATCCCCAACTACCCCAAGCCCACCTCCATAGGCCAGAGGCTAGAGACCATCACCAAAGACATAACGAACATGGGGAGTCTTTTTCCTAAGTACATGTATGTACACATAGATCCATCTTGATTCAAAAGTGAAGAGGGAGTAAAATTAAAATAAATAGAAAGATGAGGTAATAACCTATCTTTAAAAACCTCATGGTTGTAAAAGATTACGGTAGTGTAAACTAAAAATTAAAGTTATAAAACAGACGCCCAACCATAAATATGTCCCAAACTAAAAAACTATAGAAGAAAACTTGTAACACCCCAGGTAAATAAAGAATATGACATTTTCACATTTATCCATATTTGTGAATAAAATATTAATATTACTTTAAAGGGGATGCTATTCTCGATGGCATACCCAATACGCAACAACGAGTTTCTTGGGAATCTTACGTTGCACTCTAATAATAAAATAATATTATTTTAAATGGTAGTTAACGCCTAGCTCTTGTAACGGCGGGAATGAACAGAACAGACTACAAAATTATTATATATGTTTGTCAAATACTATTACTCTTTACAATAAATGTTAGTGGATTAAAAATGCGAATGAATCCAATTTTAAGCGTAAACATTCTAATATTCATTAAAAGGACGATTAACCGCCTTTTGATGGAGAACCTCTTTTAAATCCACTTTTTGACAATTTTATGTGTTATATTTGGCAAAATAAAATTCTTCTTTAGAATCTGGACATCAAAATTTACTTTGTGTAAATTGTTGGTATTTTTCCGATAAAGTTCATTTTTTTAATGAATAGTGAAAATGAAGTATTTTAATTCAAAACCTCGTTTTAATATAATTTATTTATATGATTAGGTTATCTTTTGAATTGGTTTTAAAGTTAAATTATAATATATTTTTACCATTTAATACAATAGTGGTCTTTGGAATTAATTTCACTTTGAAATTGGACTTAAACTAGTGTCAATCTTTTGATATATATTGTTTCATAAAAACACGCTATTTGTCATGACAGTGGGAATTAATTATTAAATTTATTAATGTAACTTATATGATTTGAATTTTTCAAAATAGACATCATTTTTTAATTCAGAATATCAAATATAGCTTAGGGTAAAGTTTTGGTATTTTTCTGAAAAACATCAATTTTTGAATAATAGTGAAACCACTAAGTGGTACTTTAAAAACTGATTTTTCGTTTAAATGAAACTTTACCACTTCTTTGTTTTGAATTCAAAAAATCAGACATACATGGTTTTCATTAGGAATCAAAATATGGTTCAATGGGGCTAAAATTATTTTTTGGTGAATAGTAACTTTTATGTTTTTAATCGCGATTAGAGGTAATTAGTGTAATTTAAGGTAAAAATAATGTTTTAATAATATGAAATGAACTTGACACATGTCCTACATTTATTGGATGTGTAATGGCTGACCAAGACAATCCATGTGTCAACTTGGGACCCCATGGAGCCACTTTGGTTGGAAAATGACATTAATACCTTTTTATTTAAAGAAAAAATTATAATGTCACAAACATGTGTTGTTTTACTAAAAAAATTTACATGGGGTTATATAAGTCATATTTTTTACTATAAATTTTCATTAGAAATCTATAAATATTTCCTACATCATGATATTTGTTTTATAAATTTTATACATTAAAAAAATTAATTTATTTATGACACCGTGATGATGTAGTGATTACCTCATAAATGAACAATTTAAATAAAATGAAAAGATAATGTAAAATCTAAGAACGAGACTTGTAAAAAACCTATTGTATGTTTATATTTCAAACTATTATCACCTTATCCTCGAAATATATAATTTTTGGTCCTTTAAAATCGGAAATTCATTTTATAATAAAGTAATATTTTATAACTTTCCAAGAGTGCCCCTCTTCTCCTCTTATAAAAGGCACCCACCTCTACCACCTTACACACACCTCTCAAGACTTTGGCTCGTCCAAACCCTACCCATTTCATCTCTCCACATCCCTATATTCATTATTGATGCCTCACTTTGGGTAGATTTTTTCCAAGGAAGCCTTTGTGCTTAAATCAAAGAGAGTTACCCGTTTTAAAGGTAGTGTTTTCTCTTGTGTTCTTATGTTTTAGTTTGCTTCTCCAACCCCATAAACTCTTTTTATTATTTTATTTTGTAACAACACCAGTATATTCAATATACTAGGATGTTTTTATGTGAATTATTCGAGCTAAAATTACACATAACTTTGTCTAATGGTTAAAGAACATACCGTTTCTGTGGTTGGCGATTTTCTGCCTCACGAAATGATAATTGTTCAATATACTTTTAACACCTTTAAAGTTGGCCATTATGATGTCACATTATCTTATATATGATATATATGGTATTTATGTTTACTATATGCTTCTGTATTTTATATTTAAAACATACCTTTATTCTTTTCGTGTTGTGAAAGTGCGATAATTTCATATGAGGAAGTGTGGACTACCGCCCCCTTAAGTGATCTGACTCGTTAATGCAATACATGGAATGTATAATGAATGAAATTAATGAACATATGTGACCTATATAACATATATATTATAATGTAATTATAATATATATATATATATATATCTCATTTCTTTTTAATTCCATTAATATGACAAAAAAATGAAAGTAGCGTTCATGCGTACGTACGGCCTACCATCTCTATGAACGGTGCTTTTCATTTTTTATCTCCAAATGTTATGGAATAGTATAAAATGAATATGTACTAGATATATATGATATTTTAATCATTAATAATATTCTATAAATTATTTACTTATAACTAAATGGGCAATCATGTTCACAAAAGTTCATTTTGTTTACTCTTGTACCAAACATCGGCAAAAACATCTGATATGAACTAACATTATTAAACAATTATTGTAACATTATAATATGTGATATGAACTGAATAATAATCTTTAAATAAGGTCCTTAAGAAATTATAAATTGACCAAAGTTTATTATTCAGGAATATAAAGAAACAAACAAGGCAAGTCGGACTTGAGGTAAGGGATCCGACCTCTGGCTTTCTTTTCAAGTACCCTCTTTTATGTCATTTCATTTATGCTCCATGTTCTTATGTTAGAGGATGTTATTTTTTATTAACCATACTGTAATTTTTATTTTTATATGATGAGATACCCCCTCTTACTCTCATCAATTCTTTTCATTAGAATTTTTAAGTGGCGACATTAGGCTGCCGAGTTTTCGTAAGGTATTTTTCATCTCACTTTTATTCCCGTGAGATTTATGCTACATTTTCCACCATTTCCTTTGAGTGGTATATGTACTGCCCATTATTCTACTCTTTGTGTAATATACTTTCGTTTATGAGTATTTACATCAATGTTGTATTGTCCGTCTTTCATGGGGTGTATGTTTTGAAAGATACCCAAGTCGATAAGGGAACCTTTCACCCTCCTCTTTTGAAAAGACTTCTTTTGTTATGTCTTTTAATTCACATACTATTAAGTTGGGATATGTTATTACATATCCTTATTAATGTAAATTTTATGTCCAAGTGATGAGATACCCTTTTTATCTCTCATCAACTCTTTTTCTGAATTTTGAAGTGACGTCGTTAGGCTGTCGAATTTTTGCAAGGGAACTTCTTAACCCAATTTTGATTCTTTGGGATTAACTTGTACTCATTGAATATGTCGTTATATGAATATGTGTGAGTAACCTGATATTGTTTTACACTTAATATCCACTTATTTTTTGTGTATTCGTTTGTCACAGATAATTATGTAATTGATTTATCCTTAATCCAAGGATACCGTCTCTGTAAGGGACTTCGTCTCAATATCCATTCATTGAGGCATATTTTGTTTTATACAAAACTTTCTTTTATACGGTGTATAAACCCCTTTGACTTTTACGCTTATTCAAAATGAATATTTTTTTATACAAAGTGTTTTACTAAACGACAAAAGGAATGTTTCTTTGTCGTATGTATGCGGCGACAACAACTTCTCCGCCGCCGTGACCATTTTTTGAGTTTCGGCTTCCTCTACAAGCCATTACTTTTTTTAAAATAAAAAAATAAATACCATGTTTTAATTTTCTTTAATTTTGGTATTGAAAATGGTTTTCATAATGTTTTCATATCAAAGGGTTGTATTGATATCTTGTGATTGAAAAGTGTAAATGTTATGTTTCCTTTATGCATGTTTTATGTGATACAATTATTCTATGGTTCTTGGGCATTATTATGAAGACGGGTGGTTCTGTGATTAACTAAGGGCGGGTGAGCCCGATATAGCTCTCCAATTCATTGGGTAACGCAAAGGAGTTAAACATTAAGTTTTCTCCGGAGAGATTTAGGGAATATACTGTGATGGGTATTCTAAACGTATCCAAGAGGGTTACTCCCTATGTAAGAATGTTATGAATGCCTCAAGTTACCTTTATGCCTTATGATTTATATGATTTATTCGTGATTTGATGAGGTATGTTAAAATGCTTATGTTTTATGAGTAAAGTATGATTGCATACATGGACTAATGTTTTCTTTTCGTACTTTTATATCCCTTACTGTGCTTTTTATGCTCATCCCAAGTTTTTGAAATGTTTTTCACAGGTCAAGGGAAAGGTGCATGATCTGATGATAGTTTCAAGGATGTGTCAAGAAAGAAACCATGTTTTATTTTAAATATGTTTCCTTTGATGGGGAAAACCAACACTATATTTTATGTAACCACTTTTTTTAAATGTGGAATGTAATTCATGATTTATGATATAATTCTCTAAAACTCTAAACCTGAAAAGATCCTCAATGTGAATTATTCATTTAATTCAACATTAAGTAAGGTTTAAGGCCGGGGCCTAATAGTTGGTAGCAAAGGTCGGTTTAGACAACTTTAGGGATTAAGAGTTTCTGTTAGACACAGGATTAGTCCCTATGTCTATTATTTCAGTTAAAACCTTGTTTTATTATTTTTTTAGGTCAAGTAAAGCTGGTTACAAATGGAAGGAGAATGATCTAAAACGACATTCCTATCTCTTCCTGATGACATGCTTGCAATAATTATTGCCAAGTCATTTCGGATGATTGTGACACATTTTCTAGCATACAACTCACTTGCAAGCAGTTGTTTGAGATATGAAACACCTCCACTATACCTCGTTATCATCATGCATCATGGGTTGTATTTAGACAAATACTATTTTCACAATATTATCATATTTTCAAGAAAGGTAAATATTATCAAGGTATTTTCAAATATTTTACCTTTTCACAAGAATTTGAAGCATATTATGATTTAAAAAATGGTGTTGTGGAAGGATACCCTTACATAACCTATTTATATTTTCTTTTAAAATATAGTCTCTTAGCACATACTTATGGTATTTTAAAAGGACCAATAATAGAAAGTTTCAACTCAAATTCTATCCGACTATTTCATAGAAATCATTTTTTATCAGATGTTTTGGAATTATATGCAATACATGATTATTTTCCAAAACTATTTTTCTGTGAACACCCATATGACCCATGTTGTACAAGGTGTATTTTGATGGAGGAAGAAAATTATTTTGAAGGATCTCTAAATCATTGTTGTAATGCATGGGACTTCTACCTACGTGAGCAAGATGACGATGAAATCGAGTGGACTCCATGATCAAGGTATCATGTTATTCATTTTGGGAATCGTTTTATTTTATCTTATGTTGGTGAAATAAGACTACAAGAATTAAGATGTTGAGATCGTAACAAATTTGGATGAAAATGAGAGGTATAATGAAACTATTGAGGATAAACATGTTGGGGTTATTTTTGGAGTTTGATAAAAATGACAACACGCAGACCGTGTGACAACCTGTCGTGTTAGACAAAGCTGCGGGAATCGAACCCACAACCAAAGTGCGACTGGTATTTATCGCCTAACACTGGACTACGTGAATTCCCTGGTTAGTATGACTTATTCTTTTTAGTTAGATGAATTTATGAATTAAGAGTAAGTTGATTTTGGGTTATCTATGGAAATTATTAACCTATAATGGAGGATATGTGATTAGGTTAATTACTTTTCAATATGAGACTTTAAGACCAACTGATGTTATTTGGAGATAAGTGTTAATTTGTACCTTGGAAGACTATGTGATTAAATCCTTCAAATATTTGGGTTTCAATCTTAGTTTGGTTTACTTTGAAGAATTTTATGGACAAATTCTTTATTGAATGGTCTTTGTTGAACTTTGGGTATTGTTTGACAAATTTGGGAGATTAAGAATATATTTTTTATCCTTTTTGGGTATTATATGATCTCATACTAACCTTTTAGGTTTTAGTTTTGGTTAAGGTCTAAATACATGGGAAGTATATAGTAAACTTTTGTGGATTAGGTGATTCTCTAGTAGTTGATTATAGCTCTCTTAATGTAAACAAGTCTTCTTAAATACTCATCATTCGGGGAAAGTATGAGTTTGTGTAAGAAATCTAGTAAAATTTCAAAGTCAACATGGCAAGTAAGTATGTTTCCTTAAGATCAAAAATAAATTCCTTAATGAAAAGTAACTTAAAACAAAAATGTTGTATATTAACTTTTCCTACGGGGGAATTGAATACCGTTTAACCCACAACAAGTATGTGATTTTCTTGTGGTTAACATTCTCCTAAACATGTTTTCTATCAATCTCCCTCAGAACATGACCCTTTGTTTTTTCCTCCATATCTATGTTTCCTACATGGAATCCTAGTATGGGTTAACTCGAGTGGCCTTTGTACTTCTCTTTCTTTATTTTAAAGTGATTTTCTACTGACTCTTGTTCCGATGTGTGATTTTCAATGACGTTTCCAGGCCAATTTTAAAATTGCGAGGACGCAATTCCCAAAAGGGGGGAAGGGTGTAACACCCCAGGTAAATAAAGAATATGACATTTTCACATATATCCATATTTGTGAATAAAATATTAATATTACTTTAAAGGGGACGCTATGCTCTATGGCGTACCCAATACGCAACACTGAGTTTCTTGGGAATCTTACGTTGCACTCTAATAATAAAATAATATTATTTTAAATGGTAGTTAACGCCTAGCCATTGTAATGGCGGGAATGAATAGAACTAACTAAAAAATGATTATATATGTTTTTCAAATATTTTTAAACTTTACCATAAATGTTAGAGGATTAAAAATGCGAATGAATCCAATTTTAAGCGTAAACATTCTAATATTCTTTAAAAGGACGATTAACCGCCTTTTGATGACGAATCTATTTTAAATCCACTTTTTGAAAATTTTATGTGTTATATTTGGAAAAATAAAATTCTTCTGTAGAATCTGGACATCAAAATTTACTTTGTGTAAATATTTGGTATTTTTCTGATAAAGATCATTTTTTTAATGAATAGTGAAAAATGTTGTATTTTAATTCAAAACCTCTTTTTTATCAAATTTATTTATATGATTATATTGTCTTTTGAATTGGTTTTAAAGTGAAATTAGAATATATTTTTACCATTTAATCCACTATTGGTTGTTGGAATTAATTTCACTTTGAAATTGGACTTAAACTAGTGTCAATCTTTTGATATATATTGTTTCATAAAAACACGCTATTGGTCATGACAGTGGGAATTAATTATTAAATTAATTAATGTAACTTATATGATTTGAATTTTTTAAAATAGACATCATTTTTTAATTTGGATTTTCAAATATATCTTAGGGTGAAGTTTTGGTATTTTTTGGAAAAACTTCAATTTTTGATGAATAGTAAAACCACTAAGTTGTACTTTAAAAACTGATTTTTCGTTTAAATGAAACTTTACCACTTCTGTGTTTTGTATTTAAAAAATCCAACATACATGGTTTTCAATAGGAAGTAAAATGTGGTTCAATGTGATTAAAATAATTTTTTGGTGAATAGTAACTTTTATGTTTTTAATTGCGCTTAGAGATAATTAGTGTAATTTAAGGTAAAAATAATGCTTTAATAAACTTAAATGAACTTGACACATGTATTAAAATTATTGGATGTGTAATGGCCGACAAAGAAAATCCATGGGTCAACATGGGGACCCCATGGAACCAATTTGGTTGGAAAATGACATTAATACCTTTTATTTAAAGTTAAAATTATAATGTCACAAACATGTGTTGTTTTACTAAAACAATTTTTACATGGGGTTATATAAGTCATATTGTTGACTATAAATATTCATTAGAAAGATAAAAATATTTACTACATCATGATATTTGTTTTATAATTTTTAGATATTAAATAAATTAATTTATTTATGACACCGTGATGATGCAGTGATTACCTCAAAAATGAACGATTTAAATAAAATGAAACGACAATGTAAAATCTAAGACCTACACCTGTAAAAAACCTATTGGATGTGTGTATTTAAAACTATTATCACCTTATACTCTAAATATATAATTTTGGGTCCTTTAAAATCTGAAAATCATTTTATAATAAAGTAATATTTTATAACTTTCCAAGAGTGCCCCTCTTCTCCACTTATAAAAGGCCCCCACCTCTACCACCTTACACACACCTCTCAAGCCTTTGGCTCATCCAAACCCTGCCCATTTCATCTCTACACATCCCTATATTCATCATTGAAGCCTCACTTTGGGCAGAATAATTTCCAAGGAATCCTTTGAGCTTAAATCAAAGAGAGTTACCTTTTTTAAAGGTAGTGTTTTCTCTTGTGTTCTTATGTTTTATTTTGCTTCTACAACCCCCTAAACTCTTTTTATTACTTTATTTTGTAACAAAACCAGTATATTAAATATATTAGGATGTTTTAATGTTAAGTATTTGAGCTAAACTTACACACACCTTCGTCTAATGGTTAAAGAACATACTATTTCTGTGGTTGGTGATTTTCTGCCTCACGAAACGATGATTGTTCAATATTCTTTTAACACCTTTAAAGGTGGACATTATGATGTCAATGTATTTTATATATGATATATATCGTATTTATGTTTACTATATGCTTCTGTATTTTATATTTAAAACATACCTTTATTCTTTTCATGTTGTGAAAATGCGATAATTTCATATGAGGATGTGTGGACTACCGCCCCCTCAAGTGATGTGACTCGTTAATGCAATACATGGAATGTATAATGAATTAAATTAATGAACATATGTGACCTATATAACATATATATTATAATGGAATTATAATATATATATATATATATCTCATTTAGTTTTAATTCCATTAATATGACAAAAAAATGAAAGTAGCGTTCATGTGTACGTACGACCTACCGTCTCCATTAATGGTGCTTTTCATTTCTTATCTCCAAATGTTATTGAATAGTATAAAATGAATATGTACTGGATATATATGATATTTTAATCATTAATAATATTCTATAAATGATTTACTTATAACTACATGGGAAATCATGTTCAAACAAGTTCATTTTTTTACTCATGTACCAAACATCGGCAAAAACATATGATATGAACTAATATTATTAAAAAATTATTATAACATTATAATATGTGATATGAACTGAATAATAATCTTTAAAGGATGTCCTTAAGCAATTATAAATTGACCAAAGTTTATTATTCATGTATATAATGAAACGAACAAGACAAGTCGGACTTGAGGTAAGGGATCCGACCTCTCGCTTTCTTTCCAAGTACCCTCTTTTATGTCATTTAATTTATGATCCATGTTCTTATGTTGGAGGATGTTATTTTATATTAACCATACTATATTTTTTATTTTTATATGATGAGATACCCCCTCTTACACTCATCAATTCTTTTCTTTAGAATTTTTATGTGGCGTCGTTAGGCTGCCGAGTTTTCGTAAGGGATTTTTCATCTCACTTTTATTCCCGTGAGATTTATGATACATTTTCCACCATTTCCTTTGAGTGGTAATGTACTGCCCATTATTCTACTCTTTGTGTAATATACTTATTTTTATGAGTATTTACATCAATGTTGTATTGTCCTTCTTTCAAGGGGTGTATGTTTTGAAAGATACCCAAGTCGGTAAGGGAACCTCTCACCCTCCTCTTTTTTGAAGACTTCTTTTGTTATGTCTTTTAATTCAGATACTATTAAGTTGGGATATGTTCTTCTATATCCTTATTAATATAAATTTTATGTCCAAGTGATGAGATAACCTTTTTATCTCCCATCAACTCTTTTTCTGAATTTTGAAGTGACGCCATTAGGCTGTCGAATTTTTGCAAGGGAACTTCTTAACCCAATTTTGATTCTTTGGGATAAACTTGTACTCATTGAATATGTCGTTCTATGAATATGTGCGAATAACCTGAGATTGTTTTACACTTAATATCCAATTATTTTTGCTGTATTATTTTGTCATAGATAATTATGAAATTGATTTATCCTTAATCCAAGGATACCGTCTTTGTAAGGGACTTCGTCTCAATCTCCATTCATTGAGGCATATTTTGTTTTATACACAACTTTCTTTTATACGATGCATAAACCCCTTTGACTTTTACTCTTATTCAAAATTAATCTTTTTTATATGAAGTGTTTTACTAAACGACAAAAGGAATGTTTCTTTGTTGTATGTATGTGGTGACAACGACTTCTCCGCCGCCGTGACCATTATTTGAGTTTCGGCTTCCTCTACAATCCATTCCTTTATTTTAAAATGAAAAAATAAATACCCTGTTTTACTTTTATTTTATTTTGGTATTGAAAATAGTTTTCATAATGTTTTTATATCAAAGGGTTGTATTGATATATTATGATTGAGAAGTGGAAATGTTATGTTTCCTTTATGAATATTTTATGTGATATGATTATGTTATGGTTCTTGGGAGTTATTATGAAGATGGGTGGTTCCGTGATAAACTAAGGGCAGGTGAGCCCGATATAGCTCCCTAATGCATTGGGTAACGCGAAGGAGTTAAACGTTAAGGTTTCTCTGAAGAGATTTTGGGAATATATTGTGATGGGTATTCCAAACGTAACCAAGAGGGTTACTCCCTACATAAGAATGTTATGAATTCCTCAAGTTACCTTTATGCCTTATGATTTCTATGATTTATTCCTGATTTGATGAGGTATGTTAAAACGCTTATGTTTTATGAGTAATGTATGATTTCATACAAGGACTAATGTTTTCTTTTCTTACTTTTATATCCCATACTGAGCTTTTTATGCTCATCCCAAGTTTTTGAAATGTTTTTCACATGTCAAGGGAAAGGTGCATGATATGATGATAGTTTTTAGGATGTGTCAAGAAAGAAACCATGTTTTATTTTAAATATGTTTCTATTGATGGGGAAACCCAATACTATCTTTTATGTAACCACTTTGTTTAAATGTGGAATGTAATTCATGATTTATGATCTATTTCTCTAAAACTCTAAACCTGAAAAAATCCTCAATGTGAATTATTCATTTAATTCAACATTAAGTAAGGTTTAAGGTTGGGTCCTTATAAAACTACTAAGAGATCCCATATCCCAAATCCCAAGCTCTGACCACCATAATCAGTCCAAAGTACCAGGTACCCCTAAGCTGCTATGAATTCGACACTAACATGTTGTCATTAACATAAGACACAACATGTGCGGGAAATTACCACATAGGGTTGATTATATACATAACCAATAGGGCACCCCGAAAGATGAAGGGGTGGAATTAAGAGATACAATAGTAATAGAAATATTGTAGATGCATTATGTTATAAAATAGTATAGCTCAACTTAAACCAAGAGTAAAAGTAACCATCTCCAAGAACAAGGGGATCAAAACCGTGAGTAGATAAACTACACGTCATGTATTCCCCACCTATATTAGGATATTATACTCATCCAACCCTGAGAATATAGACACATAAAACACGTTTCATACCAAGTGAGACTTTTCCACTCTTGGAAGTATAGTAATGAAATCGAAGGTGTGGATATAGAAGAATGTGTGTGTGTGTGTGTGTGTGTGTTGGTACTCAGTCAAAACTATCCCAAATGAGAGAGTAAGGGGATCTCAATCTCATATATCATCTTAGGAAATAGAGTATACAATTTTTCTAAATTCCATCAATGATACTCAGTATCTCATGTGTCTTCTTAGAAGTAATCGTGCAAGTAAAGACATGCCTACTCGTTGTATCGGAAAATCGAGGGGGAAAACATGAAGTAGAGGACCCATTCCCAAGTATGTTAGGGGTATGCACTCTTTATGTATCCATAGATTACATGCACCCATGCATAAGTGGGGTTACACTATAGTATCATGAGGACCCTCACCCTATGCTAATAGAGGGTTCCACTTAGTAAGGTAGAGAACCATGTGCACGTTGACGACCCATGACCTTGTGTGACAAAGGGGTTCCAAACTTGTCATAGAGGACCGAAACACTATTATATTAGAGTTTCATATTGGATTTTAGGACCTGTTCCCTGGTACTATAGGGGTTTCCACTATTTTCATCTTGGACTAGCTCCCTAATATGTTAGGGGGTTCCACTATGAAATTATCTATTGAGGACATTCACCCATGGTGATGGGGGACCCACTCTTATCATTGAGGACCTATAACATATCTAATAGGGGGTTACACTTGGAATAATCATCTATTGATCATACTTAATCACTTTCATTGTTGGGAATTTCCTCAATAAGTGTCATTCCCGAAACATTTCACATTGTAACTTGAAATCCACAAATGAGGAACCATCGCATTCTATGTGTAAAAACACATAGGATAGGCTACTCATGAGTCAAAATACAAGTCAAAAAAAAGGATATACAGAACCTTGAAGTTTCCTCAAAGAGGTCAAGGGGTACACGGTGTGTGAGGGGACACACAAGGCATGTGGTCCCACTCCACCACATGGTTGTGTCCTAAGTTAGAACATGTCTCCCAACTATGTTGGAGTGAACATTGTGTAAGGGGACTATATGGTGTGTCCAATCTACCCTAGTCTAGGTTATATCCTTCGAATCATTTTCATGTACTAGACCCTGTGTCTATGTACTGACCCCATGTACTTGGGTACATAGCCATGTACCAAGGTGTGTACTCCCACACAGGATCGGGCCTATGTGATCCATCACATGAGTTTTCTATATGGGTAAGGGTTACATGGAATGTATGATATATACATGAAGTTCCGTCCTTATTTTTTCCTAAAACCCTAGCTACCGCAATTAATGGGATACATGTTTTGTGTTCATCTTTATACACGATGTGTTGTGGGGATTTTTCTAGAAAACTCAGATCTGATTTTCATGCCATGATTCAGGCCTCACTTGTAACGCCCTGAGACTTTATGAGAAGTATTATTTTTAATTTCTTTGATATCTTTTTTGTATGCTTCACCAAGATTATATTGCTCTATACGCAACACCGTTTTAGTTTGTAGTATATGCAACACTATTCATATCTTGTGATACACCCAATTTCATGTTCTTTAGAATAAAATTAATTTTACACAACATCAAGTATAGATTTTGATCAATGTATAACTGAACTATATTTTTATTATGTAATACGCAACACCAAAGGAAGCTTTCCCTACACGCAACCCTGACTTGTCTTGCATTACCCGCAAGAGAGACCTTCCTAAATAGCATGTGTTGTACGCAATACTGAGTTTCACTAAACGATATATTATTATAATATTATCACTAACTAGCCGTTATGAATAGTATTAACTAAATTTTGAATTTTATAACATTATCATTCATTTTACACATTTTCTAGACTATTGTATGAGAACAAAGTAAATTTTTCAAGTAAAACAAGTATTTTTCAAAAAAATATAGTTTTTTCGCCTTTTGATGGCGCACCCATTTTCAAAATAATTTTTAACAGGTTTATAAGTTCAATTTTAAAAAATAAACTTCTTCTTGTGAATCATGATATAAAACTTTATGTTGGATAACGTTTTGATATTTTTCTGATAACGTTCATATTTTGAAGAATAGTAAAAATACGATAAATTTTAATTAAAAACAACTTATTCATAAAGATACTTTATATGGTTAAATTATAATATTGAATGGTTTTAAAGTATAAATAGAATATATTTTTACCATTTAATATAATTTATGTCATTACCATTAATTTTACATTGAATTCATATGAAAAAATATTTTAATCTTTTGTAATATTTTAAATAAAAACCTATTTTGTTTTCGACTACAGGATTAATTTTAAATTAATTACTATATCTTTTTTGTCTTCAATTTGGAAAAATTAATTCCGTATTTGGAATCAGTAGGTCCAAATTCTGTTAATAGGCTACTTTTTATTTTTGGGCATTATGAATAGTAACTATGGTAAATTTTATTTAACAAACTTAAAGGTAAATCAAGCAATTATGGGTAATAATAATTTTATAAAATTACCCTAAAACTGGAAAAAATTCTATTGGATGAATAAAAGTCAACCCATATCACCTAAGTGTTGAAATAGATTCATTTCATAGACTTTTTTCCATGAAAATGATGTAATTTTTATTTAAACCAAAGAAAGTGACAACATGTCACTCTCTTATATCTTATAAATGTAATAATATTAATTTGGGGATAAAATTCATAAAAAATCGAACATAAATAGTCTCCAGAAATACAATAATAGTATATACATCATTAGAATTTATTTATAATTTTTAGGGATTAAATAATTATCATTAATGATGACACAATAGTGATGTAGAAATTATATTATTGATTGAAATATAAAATAAATGGTTTTAAAAATATTAAAATAAATATTATATAAACTTTTTATGGTGATACACTAATTTTATAAACAAATATAACATTTTATGAATCAATTAAATATTTTGGTTCGAATATATCCTCTGTGTGGATTGTATTTAAATTCAAATAAATGAATAGTGTCAAAATTGACACTATTGTTATTTTCTAAAAATTACATATTATTAAATTTTTTAAAAATCACAAAAATATTTAAAAATTATAAATTTAATTTTATATGGTCCAAAATTTTATAATTTAACCAATTATGGACAATTCACAATATATAATTAATTGTTTATAACAATTTAAAATTTAGAATATTATTACCACAACTAAAATTAAATGGATTAAATAAGGATAAATCAAGTTGATAAGGTTTAAAGTAAATTCCAAACTTCTCTAAATTTTATTGGTTAATCAAATTAAAACCCTATCACATCTAATATTCTAATTGAGTCATTTTTGGAGGTTTTTAACTAGGGTCTGAATTTATTATAAATTAATATTTTTGGGGTTTCCAAAAGTGCCCCTCTCCTCCCATATAAAAGGGCACCTCCTCCCTCTCCTCTTCACAAAATTTTGAGCCTTGAAGATCAGCTAAACCCTTACCATTTATCTTATCCACTTCCCTATAAACCAACTAGAGGTCCTGGTCTACTTCAAATACAAACATTAGTTCCCTAAGAGAAGGTTAATAAGAGCACGTCGGGGAAGAGGAAATATCCTTTACTGATTATTTCAAGTTTATTTCTTCTTCTACATCCTTTTATTTATATATTTCATTATAAAGTAATAACATCGGCATCACTAATATACTGATATGTTATTATAAAAATTAAACTAACCAATTTCACCGTCTATCCATCCTACGAAAAAAATCCCCGCGCGTGCGTATATATGGCTTACCATCTCCACGTCGTTGTGTAATCTGTTTTTCCAACGCCAGCTTACTTGGATGGGTATAATGGTGAAAATAATAACAATATATTATTATTATAACATGATACTAATTCTGATATATTATATCATCCACTCCAATTCAATTCAATAATTATGGGAATTGTATCATCGCTCGTGTGTACGTACGGATTACCATCTCCACGACACGATGAGATTCATTCTCCATTTAACCATTCAAGAATGATTATAAAGTATATATAATGAATATTAATGAAATATATGACATAATAATTCTATTGTATATATATATATATGTATTTCGTCTACTTACTTCCATTCAATTCAATAAGGAAATGAAAAAAACGTCCATGCATACGTACGACCTACTGTCTCTATGAACCGTATATTTCATTTCAATTATCAATCTATTATATACTAAATGTACATGATATATAAATCATGTTTTACTTTCTGGAAGTAACAAAATCATGATATAGGTAATAATAATATCAAGAACAACAAGTCCAAACTTGTACGATAAATGATACGATTATTACCCAAAACATTGCTTTAACATGAAATTGACAAATGAACGGGTAATATAAAGACCTAAGTGAATCATATAAGATATCATAAATGTTATTATGGTTCGTTTAAAAGTTTATAATATGTTTAAACCCAATATACAGGAGTTTTGGACACATATGGTAGAAATTAGACATTAGGTAAGGGTTTATTTTGTCTCGCTTTTATTTCTCTGAGACATACGCCTTAATAACCCCCTATTTCTTTTTATGGTGTTTGTGATTACCATGAATGTTTTATGATTTTTATTATGAAGGATATGATATTTACATATTCATGTAATTATCCATATTTTATGTCACGTATTATTCCACCGATTATAAATTGTAAGGGATAATTATTCAAATCTCATTTTTATCTGGGATTGTTTATTCGTAAGTATTTTTTGGGGTTTTTTTATCATCCATGTCCATGTTTTCTGAAAATGTTTTCCTAAAATGTTTACTATTCTTCCATGTATGTTTAAATTCATTTTAACCCTTTTTTGACTTTCACCACATGGTACGAAAGGAATATTTCTTTTGTTTACTATACGAGGTACTTTTTGACTTTTCCAGCAAAAGTACGAGAAGAAGGTTTTCATAACTTATACGTCATGAATGGATTTTTAAGGTTTCATAACGCCTTATTTTCATGAAGCTTACTCTACAATATTTCATGATTATTTTCATCAAAAATCATATTTTTTTTTAAAATTTCATGGCATTTTTTGAAAAGAAAATTATTTTGAAGAAGATATTATATTTTCCTAAAGAATTCATTTCAAGTGTTTTATCAAAACTACTTTCCATCTAAGTTGATGTTATTTAGTATGTTTATGTTTCAATTATAATGTCTCTATTATTTACATGGTTCGATTTTTCTTATGATGAAATGATATCCATTTGTCTTATATCCATTATGTTATGATGGGATGATGTTTATGAAACAATTTTATTCTTTGGGTTATGATGAATGATTTATGTTTATTTTGTGGTACAAAAAATAATTATTTGATTATGAGATGGGTGGGACATATTTCTCCCTCCAATTCATTGGGTAAAGATTTATATCTCAAGAGATATACATGGTTGGAATGAAAAATGAATTTGGTTCAGTAATACAGAGATGGAACTGAAAGTAAACCTGGTTTAGTAATGGACTTTGTCCTCTATGATGGTCTTGGCAGCAATTCCTTGGCTACTTTGGAAACCATATCATGTGATTAATGGTTTTCCACAATCCCATGTTTTATTCCCTTGTTATTTTATAATGATTAATGTTCCTTTAAGATTTATGCCTTATGTACTACCAATATTTATGTCATTGGTCATGATTTTTATGTTTTATGATCATGTTTTTACATTAAAATGTTTATGGATTGTTTTTATATTCTCCATTTTTACCCTTACAGAGCATTAGAGATCAACCTTTTTATGTTTTCTTTTCCCCAGGTTATAATGAAAGGTTTTAGGTAAGAAAAAAAGAGGGAGATCTTTATGGGAGATGTTGAAGATATTTCTCCATGATTAGAATATTATGTTCCGAGTTTCCAAAGACACTAAACTAACATGGTCTTTGGGCATCTCTTTATGTTATGTGTTAAGTTTTATGAAAAAGTAATTTAATTTCCATGTATGTCAAGCTTCGGGTCTCTACAGTTGGAATCAGAGCAAAGGTTTAGTTAACCTTTAGAAACTAGGATGTGAAAACTTTAGTGAGATCCCAGATATATTTATAAGGTATTTCTAATGATTTCACTAAGGATAAGTGTAAATATAGGTTATAGTCCTATAATTACGGTAACAATATTAGGATTAAAACTAAGATGTTAGATATTAGCTCTTTATTATGTTGTTTTCCTAGAATGATTTTTGCCTCCCACCCTATTCTTTTTGGGATTTAGATGATGGCTGGAACTCGAAGGAATAATGTTGATGATTTTAATGGACAATGCAATGATTTTATTTCTGAATAAACCAATGTTATGGGATATAGAGTTCAAAATCTTACTGATATACTTACATAATTTATGAACCATTCAGGACTTCCAAATGATCAGAGAAGGGAACAATATTCTATTGAGTCCTTCATGAGGCATCTTCCACCTTCTTTAAATGGGTCTTCTAATCCACTTATTTCTGAAAAATGGATCAGTACCATTGAAAAGATATTTTCCATACTTTTCTATTCAGAACATGGAAAATTCATTTTGGGTGTTTACCATTTAGAAGGTGAAATAGACCAATGGTGGACTCTAATTAAGAATATAAGGCCCCATGATGAAATTGAATCCAATGGAATGGGATGAGTTCAAGAACGTGTTTTTCAATAAGTAATTCCCTTGTATTCTTCGAACAAAGATGGAAAAGGAGTTACTTGAGATTAATCAAAAGGATGATGAATCTATTGGTATATATAAAGTGAATTTTATAGGACTTGCAAGGTATGCATCTGGGTTTATCATCCAACCTGAAAGTAAAGTTGATCTATTATTTAGTGGCCTAAAACCAAGTCTTTGAAGGGAATTAGCTATAAGAGGCTTTAGTAGCTATGAAAAAATTGTGTGTTGTGATATCGTGGTAGAACTGGAGGTTGGTGTTACATATCCATCTCATGGTTTTGATATGAAACGAAAGATGGAGTTCGAGGAAAAATCTCAGAACAATGGTGTAAAGAAGATGAATGTTTCTTTATGTTCAAAATCTGTAAAGAAGCATGGTGGAGATTGTATAAATGGTACTAGAAAATGTTTCAACTGTGGAAAAGAAATTCATCGAGCAGCTAAGTTCCAAAGTAATGGGAAAAAAGTTTCTAATGATGTGAATAAAGAAAAGACTACTGAGAATGTACCACTAACACTTCAATGCTACAAGTGCATGTAAATGGGGAATTATGCTAATCAATGCCAAAATCCAAGGGTTAATGATGATTAACATGAGAAACCTCTTTAGGGAAAGGAAAAAAGGGAAGTCACTTGTGATAACTATTTGTGATGTTGAGTATGACAATGATGTTGTGGAATGATTAAGTGTTTATGTAATGGGATTTCAAAATACTATCATGGAATCTCATTTATAGTATTAAGGAATATTAGAATATCTATGTATTGGTTAATTATGGTATTCAATAGTTATATTGTACTGGTAACCATAAAAAGTGATTGAAATATTTTTGGAAAGCATGTGATATGCGCATAATGAATGGATAAAGAGAAAATAATATGTTTGATATTATTAATGAGCTCAATAATAATATAAGGACAAAGTGATATCATGGTTTGAGTATATATAATTTTTAAGATTTTGGTATGTGGAAAGAGTTAACTTTTGACATAATTCCTGTTTTCACTAAGGTTCTATGGTAACTCATGTTTCAACAGAATAGATGATTAAGGTATTCACATGTTTGGAATGTGACCAACAAGATATATCTTATGATATATGGGTGATAAATGATGGTATTCACATGCTTGGTAGATGAAATTTCTAGTAATCGTTTACTTTATACTATGAGAATGGATAATCCTAAGGATTGGAATGGATTAATTTAGAAATCAGATAGTATTCTTTAAGGCTAGAACCTTTTTCGATATTATTTCTTAAAGTGATGTTTTAGAAAGAGGAAAACCTGAAGGACAGGTGACAACCCATCACGTTGGACAAGGTTGCAAGAATCGAACCCAAAACCGAAGTGCAACAGTCCTTTATTTCCTACCACTTTCCTACAGGAAGTCAATGGTTAGTATAAATTAATTTTATTTTATTAAGCGGTATGATAGATGAAGTATAATTCAATTTTAGGAACCATATACGATTAATCTCAGCATAGATGGACTTATGTATACTTAATAACTTGTGCTAAACTTTTTTTAATAGTGACAGATGGGATGACATATCATTATATCGCATGATCTACTGACTCTTCAAGAATGGAAAATTCAACTTCATTTCTTTAAATAAGATATGAAGTAGGAATTGTTCATGGAATAACCAACAATGATATTACACTGAAATGAAGTAAGTATTTCTACTTATGTGAAAATTCATCAACTTTGGGGAAATGATCTTGAAACCCAAAAATGTTTCCCTAGAACTCTCATATCTGATGAATTAGATGGTAACTTAGATCATCACAAATTTATGGCTTTGTGATTGTTGTATTTTTCATAGCCATGTTCTCTACCACTCTTCATCAGAACATGATGGTTGGATTTCTCCTCCATATCCATATTTTCACCTATATTATCCGATGTGGAATCCCAATGCTGAGTTACATTGGGTTATGGTTATGTTTCTAAATTTCCTTTTTAAAATTCAGTTTTGGTGTTTATTTTTACAATGTGGGTTTCTATGAAAGAAACGTTCAAGTAGAGAACCATTTATAACCCCGACATATTTCGAGGGAGAAATTCATTTTAAAGGGGGTAGAATGTAATGCCCTGATATTTTTTAAGAAGTATTATTTTTAATTGTTTTGATGTCTTTTTTTTTGTACGCTTCACCAAGATTATCTTGCGCTATACACAACTCTGTATTAGCTTCTATTATATGCAACACTATTCTTGGCTTATGATGCACTCAATTTCAAGTTCTTTCGAATAAAACTCAATTTACACAACACCAAGTATATATTTTGATCAATTTATAACTAAAATATATTTTTATTATGTTATATGCAACACCAAAGTAAGCTCTTATTACATGCAACCCTGACTCGACTTTCATTACATGCAAGAGCGACCTTCCTCGATAGCATGTGTTGTACGAAATACCAAGTTTTACAAAACAAGATGTTATTATAATATTATCATGAACTAGACTTTATGAATATTATTAACTACATTTTGAATTTTATTACATTATAATTCATCTTACACATTTTCTAGATCATTGTATGAGAATAAAATAAATTTTTCGGGTAAAATAAGTATTTTTGAAAAAATAAAAATTTGCCGCCTTTTGATGGTGCACCAATTTTAAATCTAATTTTCAAAAAATTTATAAGTTAAATTTCAAAAAATAAACTTCTTCTTGTGAATCAAGATATAAAAATTTACATTGGATAAAAATTTGATATTTTTCTGATAACGTTCATATTTTGATGAATAGTAAAAATATGCTAAATTTTAATTAAAAACAACTTTTTCATCAAGATAATATATATCTTTAAATTATAATATTGAATGGTTTTAAAGTATAAATATAATATATTTTTACCATTTAATATATTTTATGCCATTATAATTAATTTTATGTTGAATTCATAGGTAAAAACATTTCAATATTTTGCAATGTTTTAAATAAAAACCTGTTTTTTCGACAACGGGATTAATTTTAAATCAATTAATGCATCATAGGTGTCTTGAATTTGAAAAAATGGATTACATATTTGGAATCAGTAGCTTCAAATAATGTTAATAGGCTACT
The DNA here is from genome assembly GCA_963277665.1 of Viscum album. Taxonomy (NCBI): domain Eukaryota; kingdom Viridiplantae; phylum Streptophyta; class Magnoliopsida; order Santalales; family Viscaceae; genus Viscum; species Viscum album. The sequence goes on from OY728158.1 coordinate 1,679,121,080, forward strand.
TTTTATTCATGGTCATTATGAATAGTAACTATGGTAAATTTTATTTACCATAGTTAAAGGTAAATCAGGAAATTAAGGGTGACAATAATATTATAAAATTACACTAAAACCTGGAAAATATCTATTGGATGAATAAAAGTCAAAAAATATCATCTAATGGTCTGAATATATTCATTTTATGGACTTTTGACCATTAAAATGATGTAATTATTACTAAAACCAAAGAAAGTGACAACATGTCACTCTCTTATATCTTATAAGTGTAATAATTTTAATTTTGTGGTAAAATTCATAAAAAATAGAACATAAATAGTCTCCATAAATCCAATAAAGTTATCTACATCATAAAAATTTATTTAAAAAATTTAGGTATTAAATCATTATCATTAAATATGACACAATAGTGATGTAGAAATTATTTTATTGATTGAAATATCAAATAAATGGTTTTAAAAATATTAAAATAAATATTATATGAACTATTTAATGTGATCCGTGAATTTTCTAGACAAATATGACATGTTATGAATCTATTAAATATTTTTTTCTAATATATCCTCTGTGTTAATTTTATTTAAATTCAAATAAATGAATACTGTCAAAATTGAGACTATTGTTATTTTTTAAAAATAACATATTATTAAATTGTTTAAAATCACAAAAATATTTAAAAATGACAAATTTAAATTTATATGGTCAAAAATATAATATTTTATCCAATTATGGACAATTCACTACACATAATTAATTATTTATAAAAATTTAAAATTTAGAATATTATTACCACAAATAAAATTAGATGGATTAAATAAGGATAAATCAAGTTGATAAGGTTTAAAATAAATTCCCAACCTTTATAAATTTTATTGGTTGATGATATTACAACCCTATATCATCTCATATTCGAATTGAGTCATTTTTGGAGGTTTTTTAGTGGGGTTTGAATTTATTATAAATTAGTATTTTGAGGTTTTGAAAACTGCCCCTATCCTCCCTTATAAAAGGGGACCTCCTCCCTCTCTTATTCACAACATTTTGAGCCTTTTAGCTCGGCCAAACCCAATACATATCTCTTATAAACTTCCCTATAAACCTAATAGAGGTCCTTGAATTCTTAAAAGACCATCTTTAGTGCCCTAAGATGAGGTTAAGAAGAGGCGAGTTGAGGAAGAGGTAATGTCCTTTACCGATGCTTTCAAGTTTATTTCTTCTTCCACTTCTTCTTATTTGTCTGTTTCGTTATAAAGTAATAACATAGGTATCAATAATATACTGATATGTTATTACAAATTTGAGATAGCCCATGTTCACCTTCTATCCATCCTATGAATAATGAAATCACCACGTGTGCGTAGGTACAGCTTACTGTCTCCACGCCGTGGTGTAATCTATTTTTCCAACAACGCCTTACATGGATGGGTATAATGGTGGAAATAATAACTATATATGATTATTATAATATGATACTAATTCTGAGATATTATATCATCCACTCCAATTCAATTCAATAATTATGGGAACGATATCATCGCTCGTGCGTATGTACGGATTACTGTCTCCACGATGCGATGAGATTCATTCTCTATGTAAACCATTAAAGAATGATTATAAAGTATATATAATGAATAGTAGTGAAATATATGACATAATAATTCTATTGGATTTATTTATATATTTATTTATTTCATCTACTTACTTCCATTCAATTCAATAAGGGAATGAAAACAACTTTCATGCGTATGTATGACCTACTGTCTCCATGAACGGTGTATTTCATTTCATTTATAAATCTATTATATACTGAATTTATATGATATATGAATCACATTTTACATTTTGTAAGTAATTAAATCATGATATAAGTAATATTAATATCAAAAACAACAATTCCAAACACGTACGATAAATGATACGATTATTACCCAAAACGTTGCTTTAACATGAAATTGACAAATGAACAGGTAATATAAATACCTAAGTGAATCATATATGATATCATAAATGTCATTATTGTTCTATTACAAGTTCTTAATATGTTAAAACCCACTATACAAGATTTTTGGACACGTACTGAAGAAATTTGACATAAGGTAAGGGATTATTTCGTCTCACTTTTATTTCTGTGATTCATACACCTTAATCACCACCTATTTATTTTGTATGGTGTTTATGATTCCCATGAATGTTTTATGATTTTTATTATGAAGGATATTATATTTACATATGCATGTAATTTTCCTTATTTTATGACACGTATTATTCCACTGATTAAAAATGGTAAGGGATAATTATTCCAATCTCATTCTTATATGGGATTGTTTATTCGTAAGTATTTTCTGGGGTTATGTTTGTCATCCATGGCCATGTTTTCTAAAAAAAATTCATAAAATTTTTACAATTCTTACATGTATGTTTAAAGTCATTTTTACCCTTTTTTCACTTCTACCACATGGTATGAAAGGAATGTTTCCTTTTTTTACAATACGAGGTACTTTTTGACTTTTCCGTCAAAAGTACAAGAAGAATGTTTTTTTTAACTTCTACGGAATGAACTGATTTTTATGGATTTATAATGCCTTATTTTCATGAAGATTCCTCTACAAGATTTCATTATTATTTTTAACAAAATATTATTCTTTTAAAATTGCATGGAATTTTGTGAAAATAAAATATTTTTGAATAAGAAAGGATATTTTGCTCAAGAATTCATTTCAGGTGTTTTATCAAAACTATTTTCCATCTAAGATGAAATTATTTATAATGTTTATTTTTCAAGTATAATGTATCTATTTTTTACAAGGTTTTATTTTTCATATGATGAAATGATATCCATTTGGTTTATATGGATTATGTTATGATGGGATGATGTTTATGAAACCCATTTTATTCTTTGGGTTATGATGAATGATTTATGTATATTTTCTGGCACACGAAAGAATGATTTCATTATGAGATGGGTGGGACATATATCTCCCTAAAATGCATTGGTTAAAGATCTATATCCTATGAAATTGACATGGCTAGAATGGAAAGTGAATCCGGTTCAGTAATTCCGGGCTGGAACGGCAAGTAAACTTGGTTCAGTAATGGACTTTGTCCACTATGATGGTCTTGGAAGCAATGCTTTGGATACTATGGAAATCACATCAAATGCTTAATGGTTTTCCAAAAATCAAATGTTTTATTTACATGCTATTTTATCATGATTAATGTTCCATCATGATATATTCCTTATGTACTTCCAAGCATTATTTCATTGCTCTAGATTTTGAAGTTTTATGTTCATGTTTTTACGTTCAAATGTTTATGGATTGTTTTCATGTTCTCCATGTTTACCCATACTGAGAATTTGAGCACACCCTTTTTATGTTTTATTTTTCCCAGGATATAAAGAAAGATTTTAGGTAAGAAAACAAAAGGGGAAGATCTTTATGGGATATGTTGAAGATCTTTCACCGTGATTAGAAGATTATGTTCCGAGTTTCCGAAGACACTAAACTAACAAGGTCTTTGGGATTATCTTTGTGTCATGTATTAAGTTTTCCACAAAAGTAATGCAACGTCTATATACTTCAAGATTTGGGTCTCTACAGTTGGTATCAGAGCGAAGGTTTATTTAACCTTTGGAAACTACGATGTGAAAACATTAGTGAGAGCCCCAGATATATTTCTATGGTATGTCTAAGGATGTCCCTAAGGTTATGTATAAGTATATGTTATAGTCATATAATTACAGTAATGATCTTAGAATTAAAACTAATATGTTAGATATTCCCCCTTTATTATGTTGTTTTACTAGCATTATTTTTTCCTCTCATTCTATTCTTTTTGGGTTTTAAACGATGGCTGGAACTCAAGGAACCGTGTTGATCAATGTAATGGAAAATGCAATGATTGTCCTATTGAACAAATCAATGTGATGGGATATGGAGTGAAAAATCTTATTTATACTCTTACACAAGCTATGAATCATTCTGTACTTCCAAATGAGTAGAGAAGGGAACAATATTCTATTGCGTCCTTCATGAGGAAATGTCCACCTTCTTTCAATGGGTTTTTTAATCCACTTATTGCTAAACAATGGATTAGTACCACTGAAAAGAAATTTTCCATACTTTTCTATTCAGAACATGAAAAATTCATTTTGGTTGTTTACCATTTAGAAGCTGAAACAGACTATTGGTGGACTCTAATTAAGAATACAAGGCCCCATGATGAAATTGAATCCATGGAATGGGATGAGTTTAAGAACATGTTTTTCCATAAGTAATTCCCTCATATTCTTCGAAAAAAGATGGAAAAGGAGTTACTTGAGCTTAAGAAAAAGGATGATGAATCTATTAGTATCTACGAAGAGAATCTTACAAGACTTGTGAGGTATGCATTTGGCTTTACCATCCAACCTGAAAGTAAAGTGGATCAATTATTCAGTGGCTTAAAACCAAGTCTTCGAAGGGCATTAGCTATAAGAGACTTTAGTAGCTATGAAGAAATTGTGTGTTGTGCTATCAAGGTAGAACTGGAAGTCAGTGTTACATATCCATCTCATGGTTTTGACAAGAAAAGAAAGATGGAGTTCAAGGAAAAATCTCAGAACAATGGTGAAAATAAGATGAATATTTCTTTATGTTCAAAATGTGGAAATAATCTTGGTTTAGATTGTCTAAATGGTACTAGAAAAAGTTTCAAGTGTGTAAAGGGAAGGTCATAGAGAAACTGAGTGCCAAATTATTCGGAAAAACCTTTTTAATGACGTGAATAGAGAAAAGAATACCGAGAATGTACCACTAACACTTCAATTCTACAAGTGCAAGGAAATGGTGCATTATGCTAATCAATACCCTAATCCAAGGGTTAATGATGATTGATGTGAGCATCCTCTTAAGGAAAATAAAATAAGGGAAGTCACATGCGATCACATCTTCTTGTGATGTTGAGTATGACAACGATGTTGTAGAATGATTAAGTGTTTATGTAATGGGATTTTAAAATAGTGTCATGGAATCTCATTTATATTATTATGGAATATTGGAATATCTATGTTTTGGTTAATTATGGTTTTCAATAATTATATGGTACCGGTAACCATGAAAAGTGATTGAAATATTTTTGGAAAGTAGATGATATGTGAATAATGAAGGGATAAGGAGAAAATAATGTGTTTGATATTATTATTGAGCTCATGACTGATATAAGGACAAAGTGATATCATGGTTTGAGTATATAGAATTTTTGGGATTTTGGTATGTGGAAGGAGTTAACTTTTGACTGCATTCGTGTTTTCACTAAGGTTCTATGGTAACTCATGATTCAATAGAATACCTGATTAAGGTATTCACATATTTGGAATGTGACCAACAAGATATATCTTGTGATATATGGGTGATAAATGATGGTATTCACATTCTTGGTACATGACCTTTATAGTAATCGTTTACTTTATACTATGAGATTGGATAAGCCTAAAGATTGGAATGGATTAAGTTGGACATCAGATAGTATTTTTTAAGGCTATGAAATTTTTTCTATATTATTTCTCGAATGTTATAATGGTGAAGTTTTAGAAAAAGGACAACCTAAAGGATAGGCGATGACCCATCGGGTCGAACAAGGTTGCGGGAATCAAACCCACAACTGAAGTGTGACAGGACTTTATTGCATACCACTAGCCTACAGGACGTCCTTGAATAGTATAAATTAATTTTATTTTATTAAGCAGTATGATAGATGAAGTATAAGTAAATTTAAGGAACCATATACGATTAATCTCAGCATAGATGGACTTATGTATATTTAATAACTTTTGCTAACTTTTTTTAATAGAGACAGATGGAATGACCTATCATTCTTTTTCATGATCTACTAACACTCCAAGAATTACAAATTCAACTTTATTTCTGTAAATAAGAGATTAATTGGAAATTGTTCCTAGAATTACCAACAATAATATTACACTGAAATAAAGTAAGTATTTATAATTATGCGAAAATTCGTCAACTTTAGGGAACTGATCTTGAAAACCAAAAATGTCTCCCTAGTACTCTCATATCTAATGAATTAGTTGGTACCGTAGATCATCACAAATTTATGGATTTGTGAGTGTTGTATTTTTCATAGCCATGTTCTCTACCACTCTTCATCAGAACATGATGGTTAGATTTCTCCTACATATCCATATTTTCACATATATTATCCAATGTGGAATCCCAGTATTGAGTTACATTGGGTGACCGTTATGTTTCTAACTTTCCTTTTTAAAATTCAGTTTTGGTATTCCTTTTTACAATTTGGGTTTCTATGAAATAAACATTCAAGTAGAAAACCATTTATAACCCCGACAAATTTCAAGGGAGAAATTCATTTACGGGGGGTAGAATGTAACACCCTGATATTTTATGAGAAGTATTATTTTTAATTTCTGTGATGTCTTTTGTTGTATGCTTCACCAAGATTAGATTGCATTATACTCAACACTGTATTAGCTTGTAGTATATTCAACACTATTCTTGGCTTGTGATGCAAACAAGTTCAAGTTTTTTCGAATAAAATTCTATATACACAACACCAATTATAGATTTTGATCAATGTATGACTAGAATATATTTTGATTATGTTATACGCAACACCAGTGGAATCTTTCCCTACACACAACCCTAACTTGGCTTGCATTACATGCAAGAGAGACCTTCCTCGATAGTGTGTGTTGTACGCAATACCGAGTTTCACTAAACAATATGTTATTATAATATTATCATGAACTAGATGTTGTGAATAGTATTAACTAAATTTTTAATTTTATAACATTATCATTCAACTGACACATTTTCTAGATCATTTCATGAGAACAAAATAAATTTTTTGGGTAAAATAAGTATTTTTAAAAAAATGCAATTTTTCCGCCTTTTGATGGCACACCCATTTTAATCTAATTTTTAACAATTATATAAGCTAAATTTTACAAATAAAACTTCTTATTTTGAATCAGGATATAAAAATTTACATTGGATAATGTTTTTATATTTTTCTGATAACGTTCATATTTTGATGAATAATAAAAATACCCTAAATTTTAATTAAAAACAACTTTTTCATCAAGATAATTTATATGTTTCAATTATCATATTGAATGGTTTTAAAGTATAAATAGAATATATTATTACCATTTAATATAATTTATGTCCTTAAAATTAATTTTACATTGAATTCATAGGTGAAAACATTTCAATCTTTTGCAATGTTTTAAATAAAAACCCGTTTTTTTCGTCAATGGGATTAATTTTAAATTAATTACAGCATATTCTGTGTCTTGAATTTGTAAAAATGGATTCCATATTTTGAATCATTAGTTTAAAATTGTGTTAATAGGCTACTTGGTATTTTTGGGCATTATGAATAGTAACTATGGTAAATTTTATTTACTATAGTTAAAGGTAAATCAGGAAATTAAGGGTAACAATAATATTATAAAATTACCCTAAAACCTGGAAAAATTATATTGAATGAATAAAAGTTGACCCATATCACCTAACGGTTGGAATTGATTCATTTCATGGACAATTCACCATGAAAAGGGTGTAAATATTTTTAAAACCAAAGAAAGTGTCAACATGTCACTCTCTTATATCTTATAAGTGTAATAATTTTAATTTGGTGATAAACTTCATAAAACATCGAACCTAAATAGTCTACAAAAATCCAATAAAATTATCTACATAATTTGAATTTATTTCGGATTTTTAGGGATTAATTAATTATCATTAATGATGACACAATAGTGATGTAGAAATTATTTTATTGATTGAAATATCAAATAAATGGTTTTACAAATATTAGAATAAATATTATATAAACTATTTAATGTTATACAAGAATTTAATTGAAAAATATGACATGTTATAAATCTATTAAATATTTTTTTTCAAATATATCCTCTCTGTGGATTTTATATAAATTCAAATAAATTAATAGTGTCAAAATTGACACTATTATCATTTTATAAATATAACATATTATTAAATTGTTTATAAATCAAAAAAATATTTAAAAATTATAAATTTAAATTTATATGGTCAAAAATGTCATAATATATCCAATTATAGAAAATTCACTACACATAAGTAGTTATTTATGACAATTTATAATTTATAATATTATTAGCACAAATAAAATTAAATGGGTTAAATAAGGATAAATCCAGTTGATAAGGTTCAAAATCTAATCCCAACTTGTATAAATTTTATTTTATGATGATATTACAAACCTATCTCATCTCATATTCTAATTGTGTCATTTGTTGAGGTTTTTAAGTGGGTTTTGAATTTATTATAAATTAATATTTTTGAGGATTCCAAAAGTGCCCCTCTCCTCCCTTATAATAGGGCACCTCCTCCCTCTCCTCTTCACAACATTTTGAGTGTTCGAGCTCGGCCAAAACCTATCCATTTCTCTTATCAACATCCATATAAACCTACTTGAGGTCATTTTCTTCTTAAAAGAACAATTTCAGTGCCCTAAGAAGAGGTTAAGAAGAGGCACGTCGAGGAAGAGGTAAAATCCTTTACCGATTCTTTGAAATTTATTTCTTCTTCTACTTCCTATTATTTATTTGTTTAATTATAAAGTAATTTCATAAGTATCAATAATATACTGATATGTTATTATAAATATGAAAAAACCTAATTTCAATTTCTATCCATCCAATGAAAAACGAAATCACCGCGTGTGCGTACGTACGGCTTACCGTCTCCACGTCGTGGTGTAATCTGTTTTTCCAACACCACCTTACTTGGATGTGTATAATGGTGGAAATAATTAATATATATGATTATTATAACATGATACTAATTCTGAGATATTATATCATCCACTCCAATTCAATTAAATAATTTTGGGAATGATATCATCGCTCGTGCATACGTACAGATTACCGTCTCCACAACGCGATAAGATTCATTCTCCATGTTAACCATTCAAGAATGATTATAAAGTATATATAATGAATATTAATGAAATATATGACATAATAATGATATTTTATGTATGTATATATATATCTATGTCATCTACTTACTTCCATTAAATTGAATAAGGAAATGAAAACAACGTTCATGCATACGTACGGCCTACTGTCTCCATGAATGGTGTATTCCATTTCATTTATCTATGTATTATATACTGAATATATATCACATATAAATCACATATTAAATTTTATAAGTATGTAAATCATGATATAATTAATATTAATATAAATAACAACAATTCCAAACATGTACGATAAATGATACGATTACAACCCAAAACGTTGCTTTAACATGAAATTGACAAATGAACGGGTAATATAAATACCTAAGTGAATAATATATGATATCATAAATGTTATTATGGTTCTATTTCGAGTTTATAATATCTTTAAACCCACTATAAAAGTGTTTCAGACATGTACGGAATAAATTGGACCTAAGGTAATGGATTATTTCGTCTCACTTTTATTTCTGCGAGGCAAACACCTTAATCACCACCTATTTATTTTGTATGGTGTTTGTGATTCCCATGAATGTTTTATGATTTTTATTATGAAAGATATGATATTTAAATATGCATGTAATAATCCTTATTTTATGACACGTATGATTCCACTGATTATAAATGGTAAGGGATAATTATTACAATCTCATTCTTATCCGAAATTGTTTATTCATAAGTATTTTCTGGGGTTATTTTTATCATCTGTGTCCATTTTTTCGAAATTTTTTTTCTTAAAATGTGTTCTATTCTTAAATGTACGTTTGAATTCATTTTTACCCTTTTTTTAATTTTACCACATGGTATGAAATGAATCTTTCTTTTGTTTTCCATACGAGGAACTTTTTGACTTTTCCTTCTAAAGTACGAGAAGAATGTTTCTAACTTATATGGCTTGAAAAGATTTTTTAGGTCTCATAACTCCTTATTTTCATGAAGCCTCTTATAAAATATTTCATAATTATTTTTAACAAAAATCCTATTCTTTTAAAGTTTCATGTAATTTTGTGAAAATAAAATTATTTTGAAGAAGAAAGGATGTTTTCCTTAAGAATTAATTTCAAATGTTTTTTCAAAACTACTTTCCATCTAAGATGACATTATTTAGTATGTTTATGTTTCTAGTATAATGTCTCTAATATTTACATGGTTTTATTTTTCATATGATGAAATGATATCCATTTGTTTTATATGGATTATGTTGTGATGGGATGATGTTTATGAAACCCATTTTATTCATTGGGTTATGATGAATGATTTATGTTTATTTTGTGGAACATGAAAGAATGATTTCATTATGGGATGAGTAGGACCAATATCTCCCTCCAATGCATTGGGTAAATATTTATATCTTATGATATAGCCATGGCTAGAACGACAAGTGAATAGGGTTCAGTAATACAGGGCTGGAATGGAAAATAAACTCGGTTCAGTAATGGACTTTATCCACTATGATGGTCTTGGAAGCAATGCCTTGGCTATTATGGAAGTCATATCATGTTCTTAATGGTTTGCCACAATCCCATGATTTATTCCTATAATATATTATCATGATTAATGTTTCTTTATGATCTATTCCTTATGTACTTCCATGATTTATGTCATTGCTAAAGATGTTGATGTTTTATGTTCATGTTTTTAAGTTCAAATGTTTATGGATTATTTTTATGTTATCCATGTTTACCCTTAGTGAGAATTTGAGTACACCCTTTTTATGTTTTCTTTTCCCCAGGATATAAATAATGGTTTTAAGTAAGAAAACAAATGGGGAAGATCGTTATGGGAGATATTGAAGATCTATCACCATGATTAGAAGATTATATTCTGAGTTTCCGAAGGCACTAAACTATCATGGTCTTTGGGCGTCTCTTTGTGTAATGTATTACGTTTTCTGGTAAAGTAATGTAATTTCCATGTACGTAAAGCTTTAGGTCTCTATAGTTTGTATCATAGTGACGGATTCGTTATCATTTGGAAACTAGGATGCAAAAACTTTAGTGAGATCCCTAGATATATTTCTAAGGTAAGTTTAAGGATGTCCCTAAGGTTAAGTATAAGTATAGGTTATAGTCATAGAATGACAGTAACAATATTAGAATTAAAACTTATATGTTAGATATTCCCCCTTTGTTATGTTGTATTCTTAGCATGATTTTTTCCTCTCAGACTATTCTTTTTGGGTTTTAAATGATGGCTGGAACTCAAGGAACCATGTTGATCAATGTAATGGACAATGCAATGATTTCCACCTGAACAAACCAACGTGATTGGAGATAGAGTGAAAAATCTTATTGATATACTTACACAATCTATGAATCATTCTAGACTTCCAAATGAGTAGGGAAGGGAACAATATTCAATTAAGTCCTTCATGAGGCAATGTCCACCTTCTTTAAATGGGTTTTTTAATCCACTTATTTCTGAAAAATAGATCAGTACAATTGAAAAGAAATTTTTCCATACTTTTCTATTCAGAACATGAAAAAATCATTTTGGTTGTTTACCGTTTATAAGGTGAAAAAGACTAGTGGTGGACTCTAATTACGAATACAATGCCCCAAGATGAAATTTAATCCATGGAATGGGATGAGTTCAAGAACTTATTTTTCAATAAGTACTTCCCTCATATTCTTCAATCAATTATGTAATAGGAGTTCCTTGAGATTAAGAAAAAGGGTTATGAATCTATTGGAATCTATGAAGTGAATTTTACAATACTTACAAGGTATGCATCTGGATTCATCATCCAACCTGAAAGTAAAGTTGATCGATTCTTCAGTGGCTTAAAACAAATTCTTAGAAGGGAATTAGATATAAGAGACTTAAGTAGCTATGAAGAAATTTTGTGTTGTGCTATCAAGGTAGAACTGGAAGTCAGTGTTACATATCCATCTCATGATTTTGAAAAGAAACGAAATATGATGTTCAAGGAAAAATCTCAGAACAACGATGAAAAGAAGATGAATGTTCCTTTATGTTCAAAATTTGGAAAGAATCATGGTGGAGATTGTCTAAATGGTACTAGAAAATATTTCAAGTGCAGAAAAGAAGGTCATCGAGCATCTGAGTGCCAAAGTAATGGGAAAAAGTATTCTAATGATGTGAATAGATAAAATACTACATAGAATATACCACTAACACTTAAATGTTGCAAGTGCAGGGAAATGGGGCATAATGCTAATCAATACCCTAATACAAGGGTTAATGATGATCTACGTGAGCATCCTCTTAAGGAAAATATAAAAGGGAAGTCACATGAGATCACTATTTTGGATGTTGAGTATGAAAATGATTTTAGGGAATGATTAAGTGTTTATGAAATGGGATTTCAAAATAGTATCATGTAATCTCATTTATAGAATTATGCAATATTAGAATATCTTTATATTGGTTAATTATGGTTTTCAATAATTATATGGTACCGATAACTATGAAAAATGATTGAAATATTTTTGGAAAGGAGATGATATTCCAATAATGAAGGGATAAGGAGAAAATAATATGTTTTATATTATTAATGAGCTCAAGACTGATGTAAAGACAAAGTGATATCATGGTTTGAGTATATATATTTTTTGGGATCTTGGTATGTGGAAAGAATTATCTTTTGAAAAAATTCATGTTTTCACTAAGGTTCAACGGCAACTGATGTTTTAAGAGAATACATGATTAAGTTATTCACATGTTTGTAATGTGACCAACAAGATATATATTATAATATATGGGGGGATAAATGATGGTATTCACATACTTAGTAAATGACCTTTCTAGTAATCATTTACTTTATACTATGAGATTGGATAAGCCTAAAGATTGGAATGGATTAAGTTAGACATTAGATAGTATTCATTAAGGCTAGAACCTTTTTTCGATATTATTTATGGAATGTTATAATGGTGAAGTTTTAGAAAAATGACAACCTGAAGGACAGGTGACAACCCGTCACGTCGAACAATGTTGCGGGAATCGAACCCACAACCGAAGTACGATAGGCCTTTATTCCCTACCATTGGCCTACAGGAAGTCCCTGGTTATTATAAATTGATTTTATTTTATTAAGAGGTAACATAGATGATTTATAAGTCAATTTCAGGAACCATATACAATTAATCTCCGCATAGATGGACTTATGTATATTTAATAACTTTTTCTAACATTTTTGTGATAGAGATAGATGGAATGACTTATCGTTATATTTCATGATATACTAACACTTCAAGAATGAAAAATTCAACTTCATTTCTTTAAATAAGAGATGAAGTGGAAATTGTTCATGGAATGAGCAACAATGACATTACACTAAAATCAAGTAATTATTTCTCCCCATGCAAAAAATCATCAGCCTTAGGGAAATGATCATGAAAACCAAAAATGTTGTCCTCGTACATTCATATATAATGAATCATATGGTACCTTAGATCATCACAAATTTATTGCTTTGTGATTGTTGGATTTTTCATATCCATGTTCTCTACCACTCTTCATCAGAACATGATGATTAGATTTCTCCTACAAATCCATATTTTCACCTATAGTATACTATGTGTAAACCCACTGCTGAGTTACTTTGGGTGAACTTTTTGTTCCTAATTTTTTTTTAAAAATTAAGTTTTATTATTCCTTTTTAAATTTTGGGTTTCTATGAAAGAAAATTTCAAGTAAAAAACCATTTATAACCCCGACGAATTTCGAGGAAAAAATTAATTTTATGGGGGGTAGAATGTAATGACTCGAGTTTTTATGAGAAGTATTCTTTTTAATTTCTTTGATATATTTTGTTGTACACTTCACCAAGCTTATCTTGTTCTATACACAACACCGTATTAGCTTGTAGTATAGGCAACACTATTCTTGGCTTGTGATGCACACAATTTCAAGTTCTTTCAAATAATATTCATTTCACAGAACACCAAGTTTAGATTTGGATCAATGTATAACTGAACTATATTTTGATTATGTTATACGCAACACCAAATTAAGCTTTCCCTACACTCAACCCCCACTTGGCTTGCATTATATGCAAGAGCGACCTTCCTCGATAGCGTGTGTTGTACGCAATACCGAGTTTCACTAAACGAGATATTACTATAATATAATCTTGAACTAGACATTATGAATAGTATTAACTAAATTTTGAATTTTATAACATTATAATTCATCTTACATATTTTCTAGATCATTTTATGAAAACAAAATAAATTTTTTGGGTAAAATAAGTATTTTCTAAAAAATGCAGTTTTACCGCCTTTTGATGGCGCACCCATTTTAAATATAATTTTTAAAAAGTTTATAAGTTCAATATTAAAATATAAACTTCTTATTGTGAATCAGGACATAAAAATTTACATTGGATAATGTTTTGATATTTTTCTGATAACATTCATATTTTGATGAATATTAAAAATACGTTAATTTTAATTAAAAACAACTTTTTCATAAAGATAATTTATATGGTTAAATTATAATATTGAATGGTTTTCAAGTATAAATAGAATATATTTTTATCATTTAATATAATTTATGTCATTATCATTAATTTTACATTGAATTCATAGGTAAAAACATTTCAATCTTTTGCAATGTTTTAAATAAAAACCCATTTTTTCAACATTGGGTTAATTTTAAATTAATTACTACATCTTTTGTGTGTTAAATTTGAAAGAATTGATTCTGTAATTAGAATAAGTAGGTCCAAATTATGTTAATTGGCTACTTTCTATTTTTAGGCATTATGAATAGTAACTACGGTAAATTTTATTTACTAGAGTTAAAGGTAAATCAGGAAATTAACGGTAACAATAATATTATAAAATTACCCTAAAACCTTCCAAAATTATATTATATGAATAAAAGTCAACCCATATCACCTAAGGGTCATAATAGATTAATTTAATGTACTTTTGTTTATGAAAATGATGTCATTATTATTAAAACAAAAGAAAGTGACAACATGTCACTCTCTTATATCTTATAAGTGTAATAATTTTAATTTGGTAAAAAACTTTTTCAAACATCGAAAATAAATAGTCTCAAGAAATAAAATAAAATTATCTACATTTTTTTAATTTATTTAGAATTTTTAGGGATTAAATAAGTATCATAAATGATGACACAATAGTGATCTAGAAATTATTTTATTGATTGAAATATCAAATAAATGGTTTTAAGAATATTAAAATAAATATTATATGAACTATTTAATGTTCTCCACGAATTTTCTAGACAAATATGACATGTTATGAATCTATTAAATATTTTTTTCGAATATATCCTCTGTGTGGATTTTATTTAAATTCAAATAAATGAATAGTGTTTAAATTTACACTATTGTAATTTTATAAAAATAATATATTATTAAATTGTTTAAAAATCACAAAAATATTTAAAAATTATAAGTTGAAATTTTATGGTCTAAAATATCATAATTGTTCCAAATATGGACAATTCACAACACATAAGTAATTATTTATAATAATTTAAAATTTAGATTGTTATTACCACAAATAAAATTAAATGGATTAAATAAGGATAAATAAAGTTGATAAGGTTTAAAATAAATTCCTAACTTGTCTAAATTTTATTGGTTGATGAAATTACAACCCTATATAATCTCATATTAAAATTCAGTCATTTTATGAGGTTTTTAAGTGGGGTTTGAATTGATTATAAATTCATATTTTTGAGGTTTCCAAAAGTGCCCCTCTCCTCCCTTCTAAAAGGGCACCTCCTCCCTCTCATATTCACAACATTTCGTGCCTTAAAGCTGAGTAAAAACCTATCCATTTATCTTATCCACTTCCCTAGAAACCTACTATAGGTTTCTTTCAACTTCGAAGACCAACTTTAATTACCAAAGAAGAGATTAAAAAGAGGCGTGTCGAGGAAGAGGTCATATCCTTTACCGATTCATTCAAATTTATTTCTTCTTCTACTTCCTCTTATTTATTTCATTCATTATAATGTAATAACAAAGGTATCACAAATATAATGATATTTTATTATAAATATAAAACAACCCAATTCACCTTCTATCCATCCTACGAAAAACGAAATCACCGAGCATGCGTACGTGCGGCTTACCGTCTCCACACCGTGGTGTAATCTATTTTTCCAACACCACCTTACATGGATGGGTATAATGGTGGAAATAATAACTATATATGATTATTATAACATGATACTAATTATGAGATATTATATCATCCACTCCAATTCAATTCAATAATTATGGGAATGATATCATCGCACGTGCATACGTATGGATTACCGTCTCCACGGCATGATGAGATTCATTCTCCATGTTAAGCATTCAAGAATAATTATAAAGTATATATAATGAATATTAATGAAATATATTACATAATAATGTTATTGTGTTTATGTATATATATATATATATATGTATGTATTTCATCTACTTACTTCCATTCAATTCAATAAGGAAATGAAAACAACGATCATGCGTACGTACGGCCTATCGTCTCCATGAACGATGTATTTCATTTCATATATATATATCTATTATATACTGAATATATATTATATATAAATAATGTTTTACATTATGGAAGTAATTAAATCATGATATAAGTAATAATAATATCATGAACAACTAGTCCAAACATGTACGATAAATGATACGATTATTACCCAAAACGTTGCTTTAACATGAAATTGACAAATGAACGAGTAATATAAAGACCTATGTGAATCATATATGATATCATAAATGTTATTATGGTTATATTAGAAGTTTATAATATTTTTAAAACCACTATACATGAGTTTCAGACACATACAGAAGAAATTGGACCTAAGGTAAGGGATTATTTCATCTCACTTTTACATCTATGAGACATACGCCTTAATCACCACCTATTTCTTTTGTATGGTGTTTGTGTTTCCCATGAATATTTTATGATTTTTATTATGAAGGATAATATATTTACATATTCATGTAAGTTTCCTTATTTTATGATACGTATGATTCCACTGATTATAAATGGTAAGGGATAATTATTCCAATATCATTCTTATCCGGGATTGTTTATTCATAAGTATTTTCTAGGGTTATGTTTATCATCCATGTCCATGCTTTATAAAAATGTTTTAATAAAAATTTTACTACTCTTCTGTGTATGTTTAAAGTCATTTTTACCCTTTTTTTACTTTTACCACATCGTATGAAAGGAATCTTTCTTTTGTTTACCTTATGAGGTACTTTTTGAGTTTTCCAGAAAAAGTACGAGAAGAATGTTTTTTTAACTTATACGGCATGAACATATTTTTACGGTTTAGTAATGCATTTTTTAATAAACCTTATTCTACAAGATTTCATGATTATTTTCAACAAAAATCCGGTTCTTTTAAAATTTCATGGCATTTTGTGAAAAGAAAATTATTTTGAAGTAGAAAGGATATTTTCCTCAAGGATTCATTTCAAGTTTTTTTTCAAAACTAATTTACATCTAAGATGAAATTATTTAGTATGTTTATGTTTCAAGTATAATTTATCTATTATTTACATGGTTTGATTTTTCTTATGATGAAATGATATCCATTTCTTTAATATGTATTATGATATGATGGGATGATGTTTATGAAACCCATTTTATTCTCTGGGTTATGCTGAATGATTTATGTTTATTTTTTCCCACACGAAAGAATAATTTCATTATGAGATGGGTGGGATATATATCTCACTCCAATGTATTGGGTAAATATTTATATCTCATGAGATAGACATGGATGGAATGACAAGTGAATCTGGTTCAGTAATATAGGGATGGAAAGGCAAGTAAACCTAGTTCAGTAATGGACATTGTCCACTATAATGGTCTTGTTAGCAATGCCTTGCCTACTATGGACATCATATCACGTTCTTAATGGTTTTCCACAATCCCATTTTTTCTTCCCATGCTATTTTATCATGATTAATGTTCATTTATGATCTATGCCTTATGTACTTCCAAGATTTATGTCATTACTCAAGATTTTGATGTTTTATGTTCATGTTTTTATGTCCAAATGTTTATGGATTGTTTTTATGTTCTCCATGTTTACCTTTAATGAGAATTTGAGATCACCCTTTTTATTCTATCTTTTCTACAAGATATAAAGGAAGATTTTATCTAAGAAAGAAAAGGTGAAGAACTTTATGGGAGATGTTGAAGATCTTTCACCATTATTAGAAGATTATGTTCTGAGTTTCCCAAGACACTAAACTAACATAGTATTTGGGTGTCTCTTTGTTTCATGTATTACGTTTTCCACAAAATTAATGTAATGTCCATGTACATCAAGCTTCAGGTCTCTATATAACTGCTAAAAATCTAAATTATATTCGACTTGATAATGGTGTATCTAGAACCGATTTGTCATTTCCGTCCATCATTCACCAAAAAAATGTATTTTGGTGGTTCTCAATGGTTTTGTCGTCCAAACTGCACGCCACCACACACCATTGTGCCTTACTTCAATAATGATTCGTTCATTGGTCACCAAAAAGACTCTCCACTTATTTAAATATTACCATATCTTTTTTTCATTTATCTATCTTTTCTTCAAAAGAGATTCCATCATGATCACAGGGGTCTGATCAGACTCGGTACCGCTTGTAAATGTCAAACTTGGAATCTGGTTTCCTACTGATGAGGAACACGAAGATGATTTTGGAGAAAGTGACCATAAAAAATATTGTGAGAATATTTTCCAATATTTCCTATCCAAATATCAAGAATGGTAATCTGATGTTATAAAATTTTGAATAATAAAATTAAAACCAATATGTAAGTGCATGCTAAGGTGAAACTTGCGGTAGATCGATAGTTGGGATCAATTCTATTGATCATTTAATAAAAAGTGTATAAATAACCAATTTAAGAGTCCTACCTAGATATTGGATTGTTCATCATTGAAGAACATGTCTACAAAATATTGATAGGAGTTTTTTCATTTAACATGTCCGGATTTTCTCTATATAGAGTTTCATCGTCTTCCGAGCTGATTCGCCAACAGATGAGGAGTGAAGATTTCTAGAATTACCAATGGTTTTATGCGGATAAAACTATATACTTTTATATGTCATTATTGATATAGAAATTTTTTTTCATTAAAATTAATTATTTAATTAATTTGATAGTTAATTAACTCACTGAACATACCGCCAACGAGAGAGGAGTTTGAACGCCCCACACCGGCCCATTTTAGGATGCACCTAGGGTAAACACCGCATTCCATACTCAGTCATGGACTTGTATTTATGATTTAAGCTCTTATTTAATAGTTATACCATTTTATTGAAGAAACCATGTGCACAGAATATAAAATATATTTAATTTTTTATAAAATTAATTTTTTGTACATTGAGACTTGCAATAACATGTCATCTCTGTGAAAAAATATGAAAATATATATAGAAAAAATCAAAGTCTTATAAAGAAAAAATCGATCCTCTACAAAATATATTATTTATACCCTTACTTTTTGTTTTTATGAACTATATTTCATAAATACATGTGTAATGGGTCTCTTTAAATTCTCATCTTTGATAAGGTATCATGATTCTTCCAACCTAAAGAATTATAAAACTCATTTTCCTTCCTAGGGTGATATTGTATTGATTATTCATAGTCCCTAACCAAATATAGATATCTCATTTATCTCATATTCAACTCCTTTTATGTGTATATATACTTTATGGCCTTTTTATTTTTTTATCACATTTTTTACCACATATATAATGCTTCTATGTCATTAATGAAAGTATTTCCATGACTACCTCAAAATCATGCATAGATTAAATTTTATCATGTTCCATTAATTGACATGAGACATATGATGCCACATTTTTATTTTCTTTGAGAAATCATCCCATTATATTATTTGAGGCATATCTATATATCATAAACTCATCTCCACTTAAATGTAGTGTGATTATAGGTGAAATGATCAACCTTATCTCAAAATCCTTCAAATTTTATTCACATTAATTTATCCAAATAAATTTTACTCCCTTATCAGTTAAATTACATAGTAGATTTAAAAAATAGGATAAATGTAGCACAAAGCATCATTGTTATCCACCAAATCTAATAAATATATATATCTCAGTTACTATGGTTGGTCTATACTATTATTAAATTACCATTATCTATGAAGGATATATATATACCCAATCTTATTATTACATAACAAATGAAATATACTTTCTATAGATAGAATTCACACTTTATTTATTTGGAATATAGGTTCTCCTTTCTCAATGTCTTCAACAAAATCATCAAGTGATATTCATGCCCTTCCTTTATCCTATAATATATGAGAATATCATCAATAATGAAAAACACGAATTTATTGATGTAATATCTAAAAACTTTATTCATCATATCGATGATGATGGTGGGAAATTTTGTAAGTCTAAAAAAATCTATGTATTCATATTTTTTATTTCATATTTGAATACTTTTCTTGAATATATCATACTATTTCACACTTAATGGGTGATATCCAAATAAATGGTAAATCTTTGAGAATTATTTATAACCTTATTGTTAATCAAACGAGTGGTCAAAATGGGGTAAAAGACACTTTTTCTTAATCACAATCATGTTATGTTAATGATAATAAAGGTAGAGACAAATTAATATATCATTCTTCTTAAAAAAGAGTACTTTTAAGACACATTTTGAATCACTGTGGTGTATAAAACACCTTATCTATATTGTCCTGGTGTTTCTTCTCTAATTATTGAAAAACAATCTGGGTTATCCAGTTAGGATAATTTGATATATGTTTATCACAAGGTATGAGTTCTATTAAAAACTAAATCATGTAGTGTAGGGGAACGCCATGAAAATATTATAAAAATTCATCAATATATTCCTAAATAAAATAAATTTATCAAATATTTATTTTTTCCCTAATCATTTGAGCTATATATCTCTCATTTATAGGTAACAATACCCATACAATAGAAATAAACTCTATATAGAGTTCAAAGTCACCCTTGTATAAATAGGTGATCATGGGTTGATTTGAATATAAAATGTGATTTCATTATCCCAAAAAATTAATATGGACTCAATATATGGAGAGTTAATCCATGTTAAAATATCATCAAATGTAGCTAAAAAGAGAATAATAATATCTTTGGGAACCGCATTCTAATTAACTTTATGCGGAGAAGAGTTGTATAATTGGTAAAAAAAATCAACACACTATTCCGAGTTTTTATTTATAGTATGTTATGTATCCATTGGGATTGTTATTTTGTGATATTAATAAACATTCCAGATATGATGAGTTTTTCGAATCAAAATCAGATAAGAAATTTGTATTTCTATAGTGTAAGATGAGTGTACCAATCATCCCTTCATTTTCATAACCCACTTTTTTAGTTTTGATTGAATATAATTTACCTTTATACATTGTCCAAAATGGTTGTTGATGTTTATTTCTATCATTAACTTTTGGATTGGTAAAATAGTTTACATAATGTATGCACTCCTTATAATTGAAGCATTAATGTGTGGGTGGTGCATATGGTTGATCTTTCTTTTCATCCAGCTCATTGTTTGACCTCTTTATATATCATTGACATATATCTTCCTAATATCATTCTTATCCACACTAGAATAACATACTTATCCATTTAATAGAATTACCTTATGATTAATTCCATATCTTTGGCATATATAGAGATTGTTTTTTCTCCTCTATGGGTTTTATCATTTGAGTTTATTTGAAACAATTTTTTTCTCTTCTTTTCCCCAAAACTATGAGAATAATGGGAGTCCCCAATTTCTATTTACACCTTGAATGTACATTGAAAATTTTCTTCATAGCAACCAAAGTCAGTAATTTCCAGTTTATTTTTGAGAGTTAGTTTTAAGACACTAAATATATGATAACTTTTTCTTTTTGATTAAATTATAAAATAAAAATTATACCTTTCAAGTCATGGTGTTTTTTGAATGATAGGCTCTAATAGATTCATAGACATTTTGATTATTATCTAGGAATTTTCCCAATATTTTATTATGAAGATTTCATGGAAAATATTTGTTGAAAAATATCATTATAAACTATTCCAAATTCATAGAGTTGATTTATTCCTCCTTCATAATATTATTAATGAGATTATACCATTGAATATCTTTACCTTCCATATGATAAATTGTTAAAAACATTTCAATGGTTTGAGCACTGGATAATAGAAGAAAAATTTAATTTATCCACTACTCGATAATTAGTGGACTAGAAGACCCACTAAAGAATGGTGGATGTTTTCTCATAAAGGGATTAATGGAGAGTTATTTATTCCTTTGACTTTTTTGTCTCTTCAGAATGATTTTTTGTTGTACATTTCTTGAGAGAGTTAGGTGACCATATCCATGAGATTTTTAATTCAATCTATCATAAAATTTATTTTCTCATTAGGATGAACATTGAATTTTCCATCATCATAATTGTTAACTCAATTCCTATTTTTCAATACATTGACTAAAACTAAAATTATTAGTGTTAGTATCAACAAAAAAACATATTAGTAAATAATATTATAAGGAAAATCAATCATAATATTTCCTAAATAATGACACTAACATTTCAAAAAATGAAATTTTAGGTTCCTTATGGATCACATTTGCTTTTACAATGGATGTTTTAGGTTGTATTCTCCTATTATTTATAAATAATACCCAAAAATAAAAAACATTATTCAGATACCAATTAATATGAACCAACATTAACATATGTATGTTTTAAAACTCTTTAAATGAATACTTATCACTTATCACTATAAATAACATCCCATAACCTATAAGTATTGTTTCATTGGTTATTAGATTCATAAAAAACTTATTTTACAACAACTTCAACATCTCTCACACATATGCATCACAAGTTACACCCTTCTAGAAATATAATACTTCGTACTCGTGTTTATAAATTGTGGAATGGAAACAAAATAAAGGGTGAGATCAAATGGTCTGTAAGGGTAAACATTGGATATATCAATAAAATATCATAAGTAAATGTATGATGATAATAAGGTTTTGAGAACATAGTTAAATATCATTAACATAACATAATAAAATCATACCCAATAAAATATCATCCATAAATCAATATTTAGGGATTAAATATTTGACATAACATAAAACATGAGTAATAGGGGTGTAGATAGATGAGTAAATAATATTAAGCTATGAAAAATAAAATAGATATAAGAATGTGGAACATGTATAATTATAGAAAATCATTTCTTATATTGATGATCAATGTTGATATCATCATAACATATTTTAAATAATCTCATAATGGATTGGGCTCACTTCATATTTCCATAAATCATATGTATAGAGTCCCATAGTGGATTGGGAACACCCCAAAGTCCCTTAAATTCCATATCTTGTGATATAAATATTTACCCAATGAATTGGAGGGTTATAAAGTTCCTAGAACAATCATCACATAATATAAACTGTACATATGTGTACCATATAAATCTGTCACGACCCATACACCAGGTCATGTGTTCTGACTACCCCGAACCTTCCTTCCATAGGCAAGGGGCTGGTGACTATCACTGAGTATGAATATCACAAAAAAGGAAGGAATTTTCCATTAAACTTCTACACACGCACAAATCATAAACTGTGGAATGTAAATAAAATGTAAACCACAACTATCACTGAGAGAAATATTGAGAGTGCATTATAAAGTAAAAGTACAAAGGGGTTAGAATAAAATAGAAAACCCACAAATGAAAGTAAAACGGCCATGGTCTATCCACTCGAGACCCCACCTGAAGGGTAGGTGAAGGGTAGTGGCCTGTAGCCATAGATGTAAGAATTTTTATCTTGTCTCACTCAGCACCACCTGGTCTAAGACCAAGAAGGTATCCTTTGAAGTTTTTTTTTTGTCCCATATCACAAAACACAACCTAGTCCTCAACCACCAACATCTCTGGCGAAGCATCTTCCTGTCCCATCTCACTAAGTACCACCTAGTCCCAGACAACCAAGGTCTCTATAGAAGTTTCAATTTCTTGCGTGGGACATGAAATGTGTGGGCGAAGCCTATGAAGGAGTGAGTAAAAAAATACTCAGTAGGGAACCCAAGCCAAAAATAAAGGACCACGAAGAAAGACCACATAGTGATACCACAAAGAAAAGATAGCTCACACTAGGTATAACTCAAAGTATGGAAAGCAAGACTATCATTCATAACACTGAACATATAAGACTATGGAGGTACTCATCCCGGATGAGTACTGTGGGCCTACTGCTTCACACAGAGTCGCTCCCTATTGTGGGCATTTCGGGTCACATAGAGTCTCTTCTCACTTAGGCCATCATAGCTAGTCCACACAGGGCCGATTTTAGTTGATCCACACAGAATAGCTTGTAATTGATCCACACAGAGTCTCTTATTGATGATCCTAAAAAGTTATCTTGTAATTGATCCACACAATATTCCTTGTTTCTGGTCCATAGAGTACCACTTAAAATCTAGGCCTACAGGGCCATTTAGACCCACTCATCAGCAGTCTTGAAGACTTAGCTAGTCGTAGGATACTCACACGTAGTGAACTTGATTCCAGGAGAATCCACTTCTCAATAAATTTTTTATATTTAAACTTCTATGAAAGTATCCTTAGATCATTAAAAAAGAATCATCTCTTAGCTAGGGTTCCAAGGCCACAAATGACTCGCCAATCGGACGCTCGGTCTGAAAGATATTTCTGTTATAGTAAACAGGGGCAGTGGTGTCTAGGCCCGGTCTGACCACGTCGGACTGACCCAAGAAACTCGGCCTGAGGGGTCCTGCATGACCCATTCCGGTTCGACCAACCTAACCTGACTTAGTTTGGTTGTGCGTCAAGCCTACTGGGTTGGCCTACGAACCAGGTTTTTTGTTATTTTTCTCCACCATGGTCCACCTAGCTACCTGGTTTTATCCCGTCAGTCCGGCTCGCAAAATAAGTCCAACTTGAGTTCTATCCCAGCCCACCCAGTAGCCCAGTTCACCCCCCCCCCCCGGCTCAGCCTACATGATAGGTCGGTCTCCTCCATTCTAAATTCCCAACGGGCATATAGTTCGAGCACATGTGGATGACTTGAGTCGGCCTCCCATTGTCATGCACGTAGTCCCAGCTGGACCGTTTGCCCACGCTCCACAGCCCACATGGCATGGTCTACTCCACCAGCACTGTTGAGTAGCCGAATCCACCTCTTCTAGCCGGTAGCCCCTACTACATCATCGTGTCCCCATCCAACTATATCCCCCACATTGGTGCGTCGTTGTGGCGCACCACCACCCGCCTGCGGGTGCTGAATGGGGCCACCACTGACATGGGAAACCACCGAATTGGGCTAATATTATTGTGGGACACTTCCAACACAGGCCACTACTGATATGGGCCACCTCCATTGGTGTCAGCGAGCCGGCGAGGCCTTCCGCAGACCACTGGATCTGCTCCGGTGGTCTGATCCCCGAAATGTTTGTGCCTCCGGGCTCCATGGGGTGATGTATTCCCTGTTGTGACCTCGAGAATCACCTCTCCTTCAATTTAGAGTTGAACCCACAAAGAACACATGAACTCCCATGGAAGGAGGATTCATGGCCTTGTTTGAGTCATCCTGTTTCCTCCATGTTATAGTTTTTAAAAAATGGGAAGGGGTAGATTCAAGATTCTATCAAAAATCTAACCCCCAATCAGAAACCCGAAGATAAAACACCTCCCACAAGAAAAAGCATCCCGCATATCAACCTATTAGTGGGTTAATCTATGTTCATTATTTTAGAAATAAGAACAGTGCAAACAAAATAAAAAAGTAAACCCCTACTTGGAGAAGCTTCGATTGGAGGAAAGGCTCGTCGTTGACAGAGATCTATCCAGAGGGATTCATCATCCACTCAAAGTTGTTGGCATTTTTCAATATATGGTCCTGGGTCTATTCCCTCAGGGTGTCATTGTTGTCCTCTGATTCCCCAGCATTCTTCATTGGAGAGGTTCTCTTCTTGTTCATCAGAGGAATTATGGGGTTCTCTATCAACCCTGAATTCCCTGTTTAATTAAATAAGGAATAAATGTGTGTGTTGAAGCATTATCACCATGCTCAATTAATAAAGTTATTTAATGAGATTTATTAATGCTACTCAGCATTGCCTCATCATTACACCATAGCACTAATTTTCCACTAATTCACGATGAAGAAAACAAATAAAATAACTTTTTATGTTATTTTATTTTTCCTCCAAAAAGACAAAAAAAATTAACATTTTCTATCGACCTGCATTCGTTGAGTTTAGGCCCTCCTTAAGGAGAACATCTCATTATGAACTCAAAGGTGGTCTTGAATTCTTAATTCGAGTTGCCGTTTGTGAGTTATGAGTATTAGAAAACAAAATAATTCTTTTTATTTAAATTATTTTATTTACAATTATGTCCTAAAAAACAAATTTTACAGCCAGCCTGCTCTGGATGATTTTAAAATCCACCGAAGGGAAGAACACCCTCACGAGATGAACGATACTCTCAAATTTTCAATCTGAGTTTCCATTAGTGAGTTATAAGAATTTGAAAAATAAAATTATTTTATTTAATTATTTTTTTTGGGTTATTCCATTTTCAGGTTTCCTCACTAGAGGCTCATGCCAACTAAACATAAGTCACTCCTATGGTAAACCCTCCATACAAAATGCAACGGTGCCCCAGAATTTCTAATCTGGACACCCATTCAAGAGTTATTACACTTTTTTAGGAAAACCACTCTCATGCGCTATTTAGAAAATAACATTTTCTTACAGACCATTCTTGGCACACTGGGCCTTAAAATTTCACACTTTATCATCTTCTGGTCTCGAGATAATCCCATATAATTTTAACAAATATATTATGGGAAAATACATTACCCCCCCCCCCATAGGGATTTATGTCTTCATAATCCAAAACAAAGGATAATCAAACAAAGGGGGGTTCTGAGCACAAATCTAAGCCTCCCACTCCCATGTGATCTTATGGAGATTTCCATGCTTCCAATGAACACACACCCGAGGAGTCGACTTCCCATGAAGGATATTCTCTTATCAATCCTCTATCACCACCAGGTACCCTACAAATGTCACCCAATCATCAATCTCCAGCTTGTTGTGGTCGATGACATGAGATGGTTCATGCACGTATCTCCCCATATTGGATACGTGGAAGACATCATGCACCCTCTCTAAATACGGTGGTAGAGCCAAGCTGTACACAACCTCACCCACTCTACGCATCATTAGCAAAGGTCTGATAAACCTCAGAGATAACTTGTCACCCCCGCCAAATATTTGCATCCCTCTTTAAGGAGAGACTCGTAGGAACATGTGGTCCACCTCTTTGAACACCAAGGGTATATTTCATCTATCATCATAGGAATTCTATCAGCTCTGTGCAGTCTTTATCCACTCTCAGATGACTTTAACCTTCTCAGTGGTATCACGTACCATCTCTCGACCTTTAGTTGGTGACTCCCCTAGGTTTATCTAGCATAACGGTAACCTGCATGGTTTCCCATATAGTTCTTCGAATTGTGTCATTCCACTATTGGAATGATAGCTATTTTTTTATGAAAACTCCACTAGAGGTAGGTTTTCCTCCCAACTGTGACCAAAGTCCAAAATACAAGCACATTGCATGTCCTACAACACATAAATATTCTTATCCATCTAACCAATTGTCTAGGGATGGAAAGTCATACTCAAGCATAGCTAAGTATCTAATGCCTCATGTATCCCTTCCCTAATCGGGGTGTAAAGTGTGAATCATGATCTAAGACTGTCATAGATGGGACTCTACAGAGTCGAACTATCTCCTACACATAAAGGAATCCCAAGCTCTCTTCTACACTCTATTCTGGAATCGGTAGAAGGTGGGCTAACTTGGTAAGTCAGTATATGATCACACAGATAGTATCATTCCCCCTAGATATATGTGGTAAGACTATCATGAGGTTTATAGATATTTCATCTCACTCCCACTTTGGTTCCTTGAGGGGTTATGTCAAACCTTCTTGGATCTGGTGCCCATCCTTCGCTTTATGACAAGTGAGGCATCACGAGACAAACTCATCCATGGCCTTATTCATCCCCAGCCACCAGTATGGACGTTCGGGGACCTAGTACATATTTTCAACACCTAGATGTACAATCAAAAAGGATGTAGGGAACATCCTCAACACTATCTCTCATAATTCCACTGGTACAACGTTGCATCCTCTAAAAATAATGACGTGATCCCAACCTATCAAATGTCCATTATGGTTATTCTCTATGGAAAATTGAGCACATAAAGACTCACAGTCAGTTTCTCCAAGTTGTGACTCCCTGAAATATTAAATATTATAAGGGTAATAATCAATGACTAGAGATAAGTTGTTTCATCCCCATGCATGAAGGATAACTAAAGCAAGGCCAACTACTCTAAGGCCACGTTGAGTAGCTGTGAAATCGATCTCCTACTAAGAGAATATACCACCATGTTTCCCTTCCTAAGAGTATAGAATATCTCTAAGTCATAGTACTGGAGGAACTCTAGACAATGTCATTGTCTCATATTTATATCCTTTTGAGAAAATAAATACTTGATACTCTTGTGGTCAAAGTAGATGATGAATCATTTTCTTATATGGTAGTGTCTCCACATCTTCATTGTGATGACTACCACTACCAACTCAAGGTAGTGAGTTGCATGGTTATGATCATGTGGTCTCAACTATAATGAGCCATAAAAAGACACATCTTTCACCTACCTCAAGACACAACTAATCTTGGTTCCAGATGCATCACAGTGCACCACATAGTCAGTGCCCTCCTCTGGTAGCCTTAGGGTAGGAGAACTCATCAAGCTCTGTCTTAGTTGCTGAAAGATCTTCTAGAATATGTCATTCTACAAGAAATATTTTCCATTTTTATTCAATGCTATCATGGGTGCTGCCACTATATAGAATTCAGGTACAAACATCTGATAGTGTGCATCCAACCCATGGAAACTTCATACATCGGTAATGCTCTTTTGTGGCTCCCAAGAAAGAACCACCAAAATCTTCACTAGATCCACCTCAACTCTAGTCGTTGAGATGGAATGTACTAGGAAGTGGACCTTTCTTATATAGAAATCACACTTTGAGATATTCTTGTAAATCTACTTATCTTGGAGTGTGTCCAAAACCATCCTTAGGTGTATCATTTGATGATCCTCAGTTGTTGAACACACTAAGATGACATCAATGAAGACAACTACAAAATATTCTAAATATGACTTGAAGATCATTTTTATGAGTCCCATGAACACTATTGGGGAATTCCTCATGCCGAATGGCATCACTAAGTACTCTTATTGGCCATAGAGACATCTAAAAGCCATCATCAGGATGTCCTCATCTCGTACTCAAAGTTGATGATAACCTAATCTAAGGTCAATCTTTGAGACCATATCTCTCCCATCAGATGATCCAATAGGTCATCAATACTAGGTATAGGATACTTCTTATTCACGATCACCTAGTTTTGGGGCCGGAATTCCATTCATAACCTCATGATTTCGTCTTCCTTATTGGGAAACAATATTGGTGCTGCCCATGGTGAAACATTGGGCCTTACGAACCCCTCCCTCTGCAAGTCCTCAACTATACCCTCATCTTCTATAGCCCTTCAGAATCCATCCAATATTCATGTGTAGATATTGGAGTCTTCTCGAGGTACATATCAATTCATAAATCTACCTCTATATGAGGAGGTAGTTTTGAAACATCATATGGAATGAATTCCTTGTACTCGTCTAAGCCTATGAGACTGACGTCGATTTCCTTTTTCCCACTACTAACAACCACTGGATATATATGCTCAGGAAAATAAATTTCAACCATAAAGTATCTCTCTATATCCTTATACTAAGTAAAAATGTAGAGAGTAAAATTGATGGCTCAGATGTCCATAAACACATCTCACTCGGAGGTCTGAGCCTTGAAGCATTGGTCGTATCGTATTCATTGATTACCCAGAAGGGTTGGTATGCCACAGTTAATACTCACCTACCGACATGTCGTCCTTCCAAACCTGCAAAAGATCTTGGAAATTCATATCCATTAGCTCTTAATAAAATATCCCCTTTTCAGAAAGAGGTTCTCAAGATCTGTCCATTAAAAAGTCCCCTTATCATAAGATCGGGTAATCTAAACCTCATCATCACCCTGTTGGTCCACGTAGAAGGCTCACTTTCAGGACTACAATCTAATCTAATAGTTCCTTAAATAGGCATAAAACTCAGTCACCACATAAATCCAGTCCTTAGTAGCATGTCAATCATTCTCTCCATGGAACCTAAGGCGCCCTTGTCGCTAAAACTCGTGTAAGGAAATGAGCCTACAAGAGTCCTCTACTGGTTGCACCGATAGTAATTGCTGACCAACGGGCGGTGGTAAAGTTGGGACCCCACCTGAAGGTTCCATATCATGAAATGGTCCATGTACCAAAGCCTCATCACTTTTTAGACCATCCTTGTGGTCACATACTAGATTCCTTGTTGGCTATCTGTGTGGAGGCATCTTGAAATAGATCACGATGAATCACGATTAATAGATTATACCTAGTGTGATTAATATTACTCAAAAAGAACATGGGAAAACACTCAAAGATGAATTCAAATATTTTTTAATGTACTAGGAGGGAAAATAGATTTCAGGGTCCTGGTGTATGGATATGTTGGCTGCCACACCAACACTGAACTCCCTGTCCCGAAATCCAAACCAAAAACACATAACAACTTTTCCCATTAAAAATTTATAGACTCTTAATTATTTGGGTAGAACCAAACTCCTCTGATACCACTTTTTCATGACCTGAACCCCATGTCCCATGTTGGGACTACCCCAATCCCTCCTTCCATAGGCTAGGGGATAGAGACTAGCACAGTGTAGGCATATCCCAAAAAAAGGAAGACATTTTAGTTTAAACCTGTACACAGGCCGAAATCTCAAACTGCATAAAGTAAACACAAAGTAAACCACAACTATCACTCAAACAACTAATTAGAGCACAATAAAAACTGAAAGTACAAAGTGGCTAGAATAAATTCCCAAAACCACAACGGAATGTAAAACTGCCATGGTCCATCCGCTCGAGACCCCACCAGAAAGTTAGGTGAAGGGTAGATGCTTGTAGCCATAAAAGTATGCTCGTCCATCCCATCTCACTGAGCACCACCAGGTCCCAGACCACCAAGGTCTCCGTTCAAGTGTCTGTATATCCCATATCACTCAAAAATAACTAGTCCCAGACCACCATGGTATCCATGGAAGTTTTTACCATCCTGTCTCACTGAGCACCACTTGGTCCCGGACCACCAAGGCCTCTGTCGAACTGTCGACCACCTGCATGGGACATTACACATGTGGAAGAATCCTGTATAGGTGTGAGTAACAAAATAATCATTATGGACCCCAAACCACAAATAAAGGACTATGAAGTAAGACAACATATCAGGACCACAAACCAATGATAGATCACATAAGGTATAACTCAAAGTATGGAAAGAAATACTATCAGTCCTAACAATGAACACCTTGGATTTTTGAGGTACTCATCCCTATTGAGTATCGTGGGTCTACTGGGTCACATATATTTCATCCCCATTGTGGACCTTTCAAGTCACATAGAGCTGCTTACCACTTAGGCCATCATATTTGGTCCACATAGAGATACTTATAGCTGATCCACCCAGTGTCTCTTATAGATAATCCACACAGGGTTGCCTGTAGTTGATCCACACAAGGTCAATTGTAGCTGATCCAAAAAGGGTTTCTTATAGCTGGTCCACATAGGTCCTATTATCATCTAGGACTCTAGGGTCATTTAGACTCGCTCGTCAGTAGTCTTTGGGTCTCAACCAGCCGTAGGATTACCACATGTAGTGTGCTTGATTCTGAGAGAATCCACTCCTCAATCCATTCATCATATTTCAACTATTATTAAATTCTACTTATATCATTCCAAAAAAAGATTCTCCTTATGAGGGTTTCGATGCTTCAAACTTCTCACCAATCAGATTCTCGGTCTAAAAGCTATTGGAATTTTAGTAAAAAGGGGTCGATTTGTGTCTGGGCCCGGTCCGACCTAGTTGGACCGACCCAACCAACCCGGCCCAGGGGGCCCGCATGATCTGGTCCTATTAAATCAACCCGACCCGGCTCAGTTCTGGATAGGGTTGGCCCAATACGACCAATCCCATTAGGCCTTTCTAGACCCAACCCGGTTCAACCGGGGGTCCAGCCCGTCAGATCGCCTAGTGACCCGGTTCCATTTGGCCCGTCCTGTAATAGGTGGGCTATTTTTTCCCCTACCTGAGATGCCCAGTCCCCCCCCCCCAGCCTGGCCTTCATGGCAGGCCTATCTCCTCCATCCCGAATGCTCGTTGGGCATCCAGTTAGAGCACACACAGCCAATAAGAGCTGACCACCTCTTTTCCCACATGTGGTCCTTGCTGGACCGCATGCCAGCATGTCGTGGACCACATTTCATGAGCTGCTCCAAAAATGTAGTCGGGTGGCCACATCTGCCTCCGCTATCCGGAGACCCCTTATTGCACAGCCATGGAACCAGCCCACCGCATCCTCCACCTCATCACACTGTCGGGGCGCACCGCCACCCGCTCGCAGTCATCGGTGCCAACATAGGTGAGCCAATGAGGCCTTTTGTGAACCAATAGGTCTGCTATGGTGATCTGATCCCCAAACCGCTTGTGCCTCCAGGATCCTTGGGGAGTTTTTTTCTCTGTTGTGGCCAAGAAAATCATTGCACCATCAATTTGGATGTTCGGCCACAAAGAAATCATAAAAGTCCAAGGATGGATGAATCAAGACATTGTTCGTGTTGGCTGGATTCTTCTGTGTTAGAGTTTTCAAAACATGGGGAGGTGGAGGTTCAAGATTCAATCAATAATCTATACCCAAAGTAAAATCCTAGAGATAAAACACCCTCTTAATAAAACAAGTTACCTTCAAATCAAGCTCTTCATGGATTGATCTGCGTTCGTTGTTTTAGAAATAAGAATGGGGAAAAGAAAATTAAAAGGTAAACCCCTACCTATAGAAGATTCAATCAGAAGAAAGGCTTATCACTGATGGTGATTCATCCATGGGGATTCAGAATTCACTCAAAGTCATTAGTGTTTGTTGATATTTAGTCCCAGTAATATTCCCCAAGGGTGTCATCACCATCATTAGATTTATTGGCGTTTTTGGTTGGAGAGGTTCCCTTTTTTCTCATCAAAGGAATTCCATGGTGGTCTGTCAACCCTAAATCCCCTATTTAATTAAAGAAGGAAGATGTGTCTGTGTGGAAACATCGCCACCCTACTCCATTAATGAGGTTCATTAATGAGATTCAGTGTTGCATCGTCGCTTCACCACAGCCCTGATGTGCCACTACTTAACAATAAAGAAAAAAAGTTAAATAAATTTTTAAGTTATTTTATTTTTCTTATAAAAAGCCCAGAAATTAAATTGTTCCCTCCACTTACACTGGTCAAGGTTAGGCCCCACTTAAGGGGAACATCTCATTATGAACTCTTTGGTGTTCTTGAACTTTAAATCTAAGTTATCATTTTTGACTTTTGAGGATTTCAAAATAAAATATTTTTTTTTAATTGTTTTATTTATGGTTACGTCCCAGAAACCAACTTTTATAGTCGGTCACCACCGGCTGATATTAGGCTTCTCTTAAGTGATGCACACCCTCATGAGCTCAACCTTACTCTCATATTTTCAATAAGAGTCACCATTCTTGAGTCATAATGATTCGAAAAATAAAATACTTTTATTTAATTATTTTATTTATGGTTATGTCATTTTCAGTTTTCCTCACTGGAGGATCATGTCAACTAAACTTAAGTCACTCCTAGGGTAAACCCACCATCCTAAAAGCAACGGTGCCCTTGTGTTTCTGATCTAGGTACCTATTTATGAGTTATTTCAATTTTTCAAGAAAACTGCTCTTGTGCGCTATTTAAACCATAACATTTTTTGATGGACCATTTTGGGCACACCAGGCCTCGAAATCACTTGTAGTCTCAGCACCTAGTCTTTAAATAACCACATATTATTTAAAAAATACATAGAATTTTGGGACATTACAAAATCAAAAAATAGTCATAATTTTATCATTTCTTAACTAGCACATGGAAAAGAAATGATTTGTATGAAAACTTCCACAAGCCATTATCATTATCTTTTCAAAGTAATAATATTTATGGTTTTATTATAGCATAATAACATTTAAGAATAGGGAACATAAAAGTATGTGGATATATATTGTTATTCCCATAAAGGGTTTACATTAGAGGTACCCTTGGATAGGGTAAATTAGGGTGTAAATATATTTTAAAACCACTTTTTCTTAAACTCTCACTACCCTATCTGAATCTTGACCTCATAGTAATAATGGTCTCTATTTAGATCATATTTGGAAAAATATATGATTGAAAATATTATTTCCTTTATCCTTTACTCAAATTTTTTCTATTTTTCTATAAATACATTTTTTTAGTAGTTTATTTCAGAAAATAATGGATGGAATATAGACCATAAATGAGGATTTTTAGATGGTTCACCTGCATTGGTCTAATCTACATAGAATTAAATTAATAATTTTTCAATGCACTATAATCTACTAAATCATTTATTAATTGTCGGTTTTGTGCTTATGTCATATAAACATAAAATGTTTGGGAAAATCAGTGTTTTATTAGGACCATTTCCCTCACACTTCACTCCTTTTCTCACTAATCCAAGGGTAAAAAAATAATGGTGGAAAAATAGAAAACAATAACTATTATTATATATGATGCTTTAAATATGAGTTGGTTCCTTTTTACTCCTTGGGTTTCTCCTTCATAGAAAAACTATGATTTCTCTATGAATACCTTCACATTATTTCAATGTAATGTCATGCAAAATAACTTCATTATTTGGAGAAATATTTAATGAGTTCCCGGTTATCCTATTCTTATCCTTTTTTTAGATGTGCCAAAATTTCCTATCAATTCTACTTTTTCCCTGCAGTAGACTCACTTAATTTATAGATAATGATCTCTCTATAATTCCCTCATTCTATAAATATGTCTCTCTAATTTCAAGAGATATTCTCTATTTTCCCCTCATGAATATCTTCAATTATTCATGATCATGATGGAAAAATAATTAATGAAAACATATTTTTAAGAAGATTAAAACTTATACAAATATTTCATTTCAATTTTAGTCAAGACAATAATTTTTATTCTCCTCAATTCCTAGTAAAACATAAGATATTTAATTCTAATATTATACTAAATCAATATCTTCCATGGTGAAAAAATCACTATCATGAAAAAACCTTCAGTTACTATTGAATTTAGAGTTTACACTTATATATATCCATTGTTTTGGACTCTTATTTTAGTGTTGTCCACTTGAAAATAGTAGAGAAACTGAATTTCATTTTGAAATTATTTAGTCTGTACTTATTTTCAATGGTTTTAAGACTAGTCAAAAACCTGATCCCCAAAACCCCTATAGATCTTATATTAAATTCAACCAAATATCTCAATGGTATTTTTTAATAGTCTTTGATATTTATAACCATTTTGGAATAATATTTCCAGTACAATGTAGATTTCTGAAAAAATGTAGTACCACTAAAACTCATCTTACCATCCTACATGGTGTTACAAGATATTGTTATGTGGTGAATCAATTTGATGGAATTTCAATATTTTGGAATAATCTTGTGACATATATTAATCCTATTTGATAGTGCCACTGAGATCCTTTTTATCTCTCTTTTATGGTTATGTCCTTCAATGGTGGCATGTACATTTGGATTCCATAAATAAAAAATCTTGTAAATAAGGCATCTATGGTATGTTATTTTTATTGGGGTATGGAATAGTTCACCCCATATGATGAATACCAAATAGAATTTAACTTCCTTTTTTATCCTATTATAAATCTTCAATATGGAATACATGGATTTTCCTCCCATGGTGATACCCTACACTGTTGCCATTATTCCCCCACACCACCACCCTGTGAAGCCTAGACACTAAAAAACTTAGCTCCTACCAACACAAGTTATTCCACTCCTCTACCACCCCATGATTATTCTAACTATTATGTTTTCTATCTCTTATATCTGGTCTTTATTCAACTTTCTAACTAGGGGTTGGACCCATTTTTTATTTATATAGACTTATTCTGTAGTTTAATCCATTTTACAATGTCATAAAGGGTCCACTTATCCAACATTAGAAAATGGATGAATATTATGGTGTTGATCACATATCATTACTAATTTTCATTCATTATTATGAAATTTGGGGTTTGTGTCATAAAATGATCAACTAATACATGAAAAAAATCAGTATTACTTATATTATAGTATAATTGCCTATCTAATGATGTGATTTATGTCCTCTAAATAGAACTCAGACTCATATTTACTCAATATTCTTCACAATGGTTCCAATAATATTCAACATAAATAACCAATTTTATTGATAATAAATTAGACAATACAACTTGAACTTCTACTGAAAACAATTCCATCATTATCCAATACCATATTATTATTGATCACAATTCCAACACCCTTAATTGTTGACAAAAAATCCAACACTATCGAATATTAAATCCCAATTGGAATATAATAATCTCGCCCTTCATATTTTTTTGTTAATACCTCTTATCATGAATATATTTCCTTTTCAACTATACTCAATGCCTCTACTTTGGAATATATTACTTCTCTAGTAAAACATAATGTTTTTCTCCCTCTACAAGGGTTGGGTAATCTTCTTCCCCCTTTGTGGACTCATCATTGATTAATGACGAATCTTATATCACTTTGACATCAAATCTAATACCTTATACTTAAGTTATTATTTTTATTATAAATATTAACATAAATTATCTCCTTATGAGGAAGTACTGCTAATTATTAAATTCCCATTGCTTCATTGATGTCAAATAGTAAAAACTCAAATTAGTGTTACTTTTGACATCTTCTTTAGGGATATAACTTACGAGTGTGCCAATTAAAATGATAATTCAATGTATTTATAATTATTAAAATTCATTAAATAATGTTAATATAGTAATTTCAATATATAAATAGAGACTAATATTCCCATTTTTAATAAAAATATAAGTCTCCTACAACTCCTACACTTCACTTGTCAACCAAAATTCATGATTTTCTTTCAATCCCCAAAAACTTCTTCAAAAAATTTTGGAATCAATTTAACTTTAGTTAGTGAACTAACCATATATAAATGGGACATCAACATAGCATCAAAGCCTAATAATCTATGGATTGATGTTGTAAATAAGATATTTATTCAATAGCACAAATGACATCTGTTTCCATTAACCTACTATCTTAAAGTATATACAGTCACAATTTTCTTTTTTTTTCTAAGGAACAATTCTTATGTGCTCAAGAACGCATTCACTAAACCATTATTTAATAATAAAAAACCATATAGTGTGTGAGTCACACTATATTTCTTATTTCCAGTTCAACTTTAGTAATTGATCCCAGTAAGAATTATTAAATAAAAATTATATTATTATAAATTTTTTGAAATATATTTATGCCCTTACTTCTCTAGGTTTCATTCCTTAGTTAATGGGGATACAAATTTTCTATTAATACCTCCAAACTACCCAAAAATCATTCAACTTCATCACAAAATAAATAATTAATATCCATTATGAAATGAATCCTTCTATAGAGTCTTTTGATATCATGAAATAATTAGATGATACAAATAGAAGAAAACTAGTTATATTAAAATAAAAATCTGAAAGTATTATATTTTGTTTCTACCTCTTCTAGATTTTTCCTTCAATCATTAATGCTTGATACCAAATTTGATACCACCTATGTGATAAAACTTTTCTTTGCATAATTTTTTCTTTGAATCCTCTTTTTATAATTTTAGCCTCAATAATATACTATTTACATTTCCTCTCATCCTCAACTGGTACTTTGGATCCTTCCTTTACACCACTTGCATATTTTAATGAAACTTCCCTATGGATTTTACTTCCCATAAAGTGAAAAAAAATATTTTAACAATAATTAATAGTATTAAATTCCATGGGGATAGGGGATCTTCTATATTTATTAGGTTTTGGAATGTGGTTGGTCGTGGTAAACTAACCCTTTATTATCAAACATTCCATTTCACTATTTTATGATTGTGGAAATGGTTGTTATTGCCTCATAAATTTAAGCTTTTTTATATAATTCTCTATGGTTATCTTCATCAACCACTCATTAATGAATATCCTTTGAGTGATTCCACTTACACAAAAAAAAATGGATGTTTAAATTGATATTTTTACCTCCTTTGGTTTAGGTATTTTTTCATATTTTTTACAATTCACCAATGTAAGATTATTATTTTGATACAACACAAGTGCATATTTCTCAATGATTCCTTCTCCATTTTGTAAAAATTACTTATGAAATTAATTATTTCCTTATGTTGTTTTTTATAAAGCTAAGAATTCAATATTTATGTTCCATATCTTTGATATCCCCGATAACTACCTCAAACTTCTTCATCCTTATAGGATTCTTCTTTACATGGTATTACACCTTTCTCAATGTTGGAATAGATTATTTATTTTCTCTCTAATGTTTTTTCATTCCTTCCAAAAGGGTTTCTATGAGTAAAATATTTTTGGTGCTTGGTGAACCCTTGGTCAAGTTACATAATTTTATGTCAATCCAGTGAACCCATTTTAAATCATAAAAGGCTTTCATTCAATATAGATCCACACCTTATATTTCATTGGAATGGAATGTTTCCTTATGACTTACTTTTTCAATTTATGAGAAAAATACTATCCATAATAATAATGTTATAACTTATAAAACAACTTCCATAAAAACACACATCGTGTTGTTTCTACTCATATAAGATGTTCGTATGTATAATTTCTCATTACTACAAAATATAATCTTGAATTCTAGACTCACATACCTGGTGTGTCTTAACCTTCCAAAAAAATATCACTTTGTTACTACTTTTCTTTGTAAATATTTTACTCTAGATTTTTTAATTGACTTAATCTTGTTTTTTTATAATGAATATTAAATTATTCTTGATTCACTTTTTGAGGATCCTTTAGAGAGAATATCTAAAACCAATTTTACTTTTTAGGAACTGATATTTCTATCAATATTCTTAATATTCTCATTTTTTTTATTTTAGTTAGGAAACCACCTCTTTCATCCTTGATCATGCATATATTATAATTGTATCCTCTCTTGAGGTTATATCTTGGGAGGGATATATTTTCTTTTAATTCATTTTATGAGGAAATTTTCTTTCAAATTTATTATTCATGTTCTTTTAGGAAATCAATATGTCTCCTCATCTCTGATCACATATTCTTGATTTAAAATTTCATGTACACCTCTAATCTTATTATCCTTCTGTTATATGTGGCCATATCTTCCCAAAATTCAAGATCCACATGGTGAATTATTTTCTATTAATCCACCTCTTCATATAAGAGTTTGATCATTTCTTAGTCACTATAAGTGAATCCTACAAAATAAAAACATGGTATTTTTATTATTTCACCGATTTTATATATACAACACTCAATATATAGGGTGAAAATGAATTTCTATATTTTTTTAAAAAAATTCCAAAATATTTTTAGGGACATATTTAACCATTATAACAGAATTTTTTAGCTTATCTTGAATGTTTGTCTTCCCAAAATCCTTCCTATTTTTTTCATTTATCTTAACATAATACAGTCTTCACTAACATTTATCATAGGTAATTTTTTATAAAAATCATCTAGTTTCATTTATAATTCAAAATAAATATTTCAATGAGAAATATTACTCAAGATATATTTTTTTAGAGACTTCTTTAGTACATCCTTATAATAGGAATAAATCTCTAAATTTATTTGATCTCCCCCAAAAAAATATTAATGTTAGCTAATAATAATAATTCCATCAAACAATATTTCACTAAGGACTAAAACATTTACTTATAGGTGTGATATAAATTTCTTCTTCCATTTAAAAAATTATTTCTATAAAATATCATAATCCAGTTATGATTTATGGCTTCCAAAATAATAAACACCAAAAAAATTGAATCATGTCAGATAAAATACAAATCTAATGGAAAGTGACTTATTCTCTAATGTTAAGTGGTAATACAGTAAGGGGGTTATATTAGAGATACATAGATATGGATATATTAATTTGGATTTTAAAATGTATTTTAATTAAAATGTATTTTAATTAAAATGTATTCTTTAAACTAGCACAACCCTATATTGATATTGAAATCATGATTATTAAAGTCACTTATTATATCTTTTTTAGATAACAATATAACTTGTAATCTTATTTCCATTAGACTATACTCAGTTTTGTTAAATTTCCTAATCCCAACTTTCATCATTTTTTTATAGAAAGAAATTAAAAGGAATAAAATTACATAGGGTGTAAGGAAATTTACATTATTCACCTGAACTACACTAATCTGTAGGGAATAAAATCAGATATGTGTCGATGCTCCAAAATAATTTGACTTCAATAATAAATTTTGGGTTTATGTTGTGTCTTGTGTCACCCCGTTAAAATTGTAGACACAGCACAATTTTTTCCTAAGGTTTCTTTCTTAACACTTTCTTCATTTTCTCACTACTCTAAAGGGGGATACAAGTTAGTGTGTAAGAGAAAAAAAATAGTATCACCAATATTGTAGATGATTCACCAAAAATTATTTTTTTCATTGGAACTTCATGGGATTAGTTTTTTATAAAAAAAACTATGAACTTCTCCATGAAAAACATTAAATTTATTCTTGAGATGTCATTGGAAACAAGATTTTTTTATAGAAAACCCTTAAATGAGTTCTAAGTTATCTTATTTTTA
This sequence comes from Viscum album, assembly GCA_963277665.1. Taxonomy (NCBI): domain Eukaryota; kingdom Viridiplantae; phylum Streptophyta; class Magnoliopsida; order Santalales; family Viscaceae; genus Viscum; species Viscum album. Next base: position 1,679,162,108 of record OY728158.1, read on the forward strand.
TCCTTTTTTCAATTATGTTAATGTAGTCTATCCTAGTCTTATTTTTCATAGTGGTGAACCCCTTAATTTATATATAAATATATCTATAATGTTTTATCATTATAAAAATAAATATCTCAAATTTTAAGAGTTATTCTCCATGTTTCCCTTCATGATAATCTTCAAGCCTTCATGAGTATAATTGGAAACACCATTGTTTGATATTTTTTAGAAACTAGGTCACACTCTTCAAAATACATATTATAAATTCATGTTAAGATATCCCTTTTAATTATCTTAAATTTTCCTTAATTTATCTAATATTTAATTATGATATTCTTCTTAATCGATATATTCTACAATAAAAAATTCACCTTGAATCCCCACCCTTTGATTTTTTTTATAAACAAAATATATGTACTTTTTAAGTTCTATGGTCTCGTACTCTACTTGTGTAATTTTTTTCATTCAAAATTCTAGATCCACTAAATTTTTCTTTGACCCTTTATCATGTATCCTTATTCTATGTTATTTTTGGAGAAGTCAAAAATAAGATCCAAAAAATCCAAGGAGATGTTATATTTAATTAAACTAAAAATCCTTGATAAATTTTCTAATCTCATTCAATCTTCATAATTGTCATATCTTTTTCATTACACTATAGTGTGGAGGTATCCATACTTCTAATACCACTAAAACTCATTTGATCATACTCTATGATACATCATTCACATTATGTGATAGTGAATCTATTATGTGGCATCCCTTTGGTTTGTAATAATATTATTTCATATCTTGCTCTAATTTGGTAGTTCCATTATGATCATCCCAAACTACCTTTATTGTGTAATATATCTACAATAGAATATACATTTTCATGACATAAATATTAAGTCATTAATAGAAATCCTATATAGAATGGTCATTATATTATTACATTTACATTATCAATTTAATAGTTCCAAGTATGTAGTGAATATCACATTGATGTTCACATATTTTTTTCCTTCACTTAAAAATCTTGAGTGCGACATCCATTTCTTGTTGTCCTCATGTGGTTCTACCCAGCACTATTGACAATATTTCTTCATAGCACTACAATGTACTACCAGTGCAATGACCATTCTATCAACAACCTAAATAGGCTATGCCACTCCTTTATTCCCCGTTATTAGCCTCACTATCAAGCTTGTTACTGTCTATTTTTGGTGTTTCCCTAGTTACATAAATAGGGGTTAAACCCATTTTTCGATTACTCATGCTCCTTCTATCTCGTGATCTATTTTACTGTGATGTAAAGAGTTCACTACTCATAAATTTTCAAATGGATGAATGTTATGATATCTATAACCCAACCCTATGAAGTTACCTTTATCTTTATGTGATCTGGGATTTGCAACAAAATATTATTTACTATAACTTCAAAAAAATCCTTATAACCTCTATTGTGGAATAGCTACTTATCATGCACCATTATATATATCCTTCAAATAGAACTCAAAATCTAGTTGACCTGATATCCTCCACCTTTTTACCAATAATCTACCACACTAAACCCACTTTTTGTTGATAAATTAATCTATACAATAACATCATATTCTATTTATAGTAACTCATACACCATCCAATACCAAATGTTTGTTGACAAATATTCTCACACCCACACTTGTTGAAAAAATGTTAAATATCGTCCAATATAAAATATCATTTGTATGATAACATAGAGTAAAAAATAAATTATAATACAATTATAAATTTACTTTTGAAAAATGAATAAACTGTCTTTTTAAATAAATTTTATTTAAAAAAAATATTTTATAAAAAATGGGAATATAATTTACTTTTAAAAATAATGAAATCTTGGAGAGGTTGATTTTAAAATAAAACTAAGTAATATTATGGTAAAATTCATTCATGTGGAAAACACTAAAAATGAATATAATTTTCATACATTTGTATTGAGAGTAAAAGTCAATAGAAAATTACCCATGTGGAAAATATAAAAAACATGTTCCTTTCAAAATTTTGTAAATAAAATAAAAGATAATAAAAAAGGATATTAATTAACAATTTATATAGAGAATATTATACATGAAACAATATTTATATTATGGAAATTCGGGGAAATATTCTCAACCGAAAAAAAAATTAGTTAGGTTTTTTATATTTATAAGAATCATTTTGGTCAAATTTTGAATGAAAGGGAAGTAAAATGATAAAAATACATCTAAAGACCAGGAAATAACCATAGAAGAATAGAATACATGGGGTTTTAGATTGAAATAATATATTTTTTCTTCTTGTGGAAATTTAATATAAACAACCTTACTTACCTAAAGATAAATTTTTATTCAAAAAAAATAATAGGCATAAGTTAGATAATATAGTAAAGGAATATTAAAGTTATGAAGACTCAACACATCTTCATCTATCAAAAAATTATAGTCCTGGGTAATGGGACCTAAATAATTAAATATATTGAGGGGAAGGGACTCGTTTCATTTAGCTTTCAAAATATTTTCCACCTAATTTACCTCTTACTATACGTGAAAAAACAAAATATTATGATTAAAAATGTACTTATATTCATAAATTACATAAGAAATAGACTACTGATATTTGAGTGAACCTTTAAGTTATGTGATATTAAAATATGATTCTGACTCCACCATCAATAGATAAATACTCCTTTCTATACCAATATAAAGATCATTGTGTAGTTATCTAACCTTTGCTTGAATGGGATTTAATTAAAATAAAATTCATGGTAATCAAAGTTAACCGATCCATATCATTCCCAGATAATTCCACCACCTTGCATAATACCTTTAAAGAAAGTGTTTTTTTTATATTCATACCCTCAAAAGGAGTGGACTAAGGGACCCATTGTCTAGTTTTACCATTGGTAGCTTGTGAGACTTCATGAAAACCAAAATAATTTAACCAAAGAATATTTCTTCTGAAAATAAATCCATTCTCATAAATGAGATAAAGAAATAAAAATTTTGGAAGTTGGGGGGTTTTAAATATTTTATGATTATTGTATTATTTCTATGTTTCCCAATGAATCCAACAACCATTACCCAATGTGACCTTGAAAACGCTTCATTTTCCCAAATTAATTGCAACACCTTAAATCCATGATGAAATAAAACTATTAAATGAGTTGAATATAGGTGTTCTTCAGTCTCATCTTTAATTTCAATGAAACAATAGAATTTATAAGTGATCTGGACTCTTTTTTGCTATGTATAATTATCCATAGGAATGACATTATTCCTTTCATGATAAACAAGGAAATTATACTTCATCAGAATGGACCTGACCCATGAATGTTTTTCCCATAGATCATCAGTGTTAAATGATCTGGAGCTAATTTGGATAAATTAACACCGATCAACATCTTTTACCACTTAGATACTATTGAATTGGATTTTGTGTTAGTCAGTTAGGACATAATTGCTAAAAATTTTATGATTATCATATTTTTCATATATTATGTCATATATAGGGCGGTGAAGTAAGAACAAAGGTTTTGATGTCAAATTATATTTTCAGAATAGAATTTATCCATCACTAATGACCCACCAAGAGTGCTTATGTAGAATATAAATAGGATTAAGAAGGTTTCACCACAATCGAGAATGGGTAGATTAAGTATAAAAATTGTATCAAGGATTAAACCATATTTTTTATAGTAAATATAGCACATCATAAATCTATTTAAATTATATCACATACATTTTTTCATTCCTAACATAAATGGATTAATTAAGTATCTTTGATCCAATACATCCTTCATCAATATTCTTGGAATGGTGGTTGCAACTAGTCCAATGAATTTTCTTCATTTCAAGATTCCCAAATGAAGGTATTGATTGAGTTTTCAATGATATAAAGAACTGCCTTGGAAACCTTGATGAAAGAGATAAAATTCATGTATATAGAAGTTAGTGTAGAATTTATGAGAGTAACTCATCCACAAATAGATAGGAGATAACTCTAATAGTTACTAAATCAACTCCAAATTCTATGCACCCAATTTTAAAAACATGTTATTTGGATTATTCTAGTAGAGAGGGTAACTCTGGGATAATACATGGGGAAGGACCTTCAAGGAATACCCAGCCAAGTCTCAATATTCATCACTCAATTATTTTAGTATGATCTGTAAATGTACACATTGCTCTTAGAATAGATGATATATTGACCACTCTATTTTTTATACAAATTAAAAATGTATTTCAATAAAAATATTGAATATTTTATTCTATTTAGAAAATAAAAGAGCATATCATCTGTAAAAAAATTAGTGATAGATACCATATGAACTATACCATCCTTTTAAATAATTCAATTTCTTAGAAAAAATAAAAATTACAATGTCCATGTTAATAGAGTCTTGATTAAGAACAAATAAGCTTGAAGAAATTAAATCGCCTTATTGAAGTAACCTTTTCAATATGAAGAAAATAAAATTTATTCTGATTAAGGAAACTGTGAAGCCCCACAGATGTGGTTATCTCAATTAAATAACTGATAAGAATATCTAATTATAATACATTTATAATATCATTAAAGTTAATAGTTTTATAGAATTAGGAAAAATCATTAACAAAAAACACATATCTTTTAAACTATAAGATATTTTTCTCAAAATACAAGTTACTTATTAATCCATGATAATTCATCAACACCTACCAAAACTTTTCCACACATGATACGTTTTTACACCCATATTATTTTTTACGTTTATTTAAAACATGTAAAAATGGAATCATAATAAAGGGTTGAGATAATATGCTCAGAAAGTGATGATAAATGAAAATGATATGTAAGTCAACATCATGGGTAAAATTTGTGGCATAATTTAACAAAAAAAAATATACAATATGAATAACATGATCCTAAGAACATGACTCCTAACCTTCTCATAAGAACATGACTCATAACATGATAATTAGTATAATAATCATACAATGTAAATTTTGTTACAAACTAAACCTATTTTATTCATAATAATATCACCAATGTTCATCACTATAGTGTCATAAAACAATATTACCCTGGTTATTCACCAAGTAATCATAAAACATTACCACGGCATGATTCCATGTTTTCATGAACATTCCATCTCTTGAAATTAATCTATTATAAGATGAATTGGAGTTCTATCTAGGAGAACACTTCATTTTACCAATATTTTTCACCAATGAAGCATAAAACATTACCAAGTAATATTTTCAAGGTATCATAAAACATGTCATCTCTATAGATTAATTATTTACCCAATCCATTAGATCTCTATTAGAGTATACACTGCATATGCCTATCATTATGTGTGCCACAACAATCAAATATCATGAGAACATATCATTTTATCCCACGAGTAAGAAATTTGGGTTTCAAAAATGGAATTACCCAATAAATAAAATAATTTAACATCAATATCGATACCATTGAAGGATATTATATTTTGGATGAAGATATGTCAGGGAAAATAAAGTAAGTAGTTAAGTATCAGTATGAGTATACAAAAGGGATTATGGAAAGGGACTAATGAGAGAGAAGGGTAATAAATAATCAATATAGAATTATTTTTAAATTAAAGGTTTTGTTATAAGCACATGTAATCATAATCTTTTTGAAATTAAAAGTCTTACAATGTGAAAATTTTACATGGAAAATCAAGGATTCATTTTTGAATCATAAAGTCTTAACAAAAAATGATTATAGAATGGGATTAATGAGATAGAAGTGTAGTATATCATTAATAAATAATAATTTTTATATTGAAGTATTGATTATGAACACATATAATCATAATGATAAGGAAACAATAGGTATTATAATAATGGAAGTTATTGAATTAGAAAGGGGAGGGTGAGAATCATGGAGTGATTTCCACAACATGAAAACTATAAAATATTGGATTATGAAATGGGTTAAATGAAATATAAGGGTATTATCTCATCATTAGGGAATATTTTTTATAGTAAATTATTGATTATTGACACATAAAAGCATTTTCAATTTAAAATAAATGTTCTTATAATAAAATAAGTACTTGAATCAAAAGGAGGAGGAAAAACCTTACCATGCTAATTAGCTTCTTAAATATTGGGAGGACTCTTTAAAACTATATCAAATCCTTGGGAGGGATTTATAGATGTATAGTTATGTTAAATTAAAGATCAATTACCTTATGGTGGAAAGCAATGATACAATGGGTGGGAGTGAGGTCCTTTTATAAGTGAAAAAAAGGATAATTTCATGGAAATATTTGTGAGAAATGTAGGTATGACGTTTTAACCAATGAAAGGAATTATCAATGGTATAAGTGTAAATTTTATTTACTAAAATACAAGACACATTAGATTACCCTTTTTAACACTTATTAATCTTGATTAAATATTAATCATGGTCATTATTATTCACTAAAAATATACAATAACAATTTTTACCAAATTTTGATGTGATAAATCTGAATTTAAGAATTTTTTAACCAAATTATGTTTTTAAATATGATGAAATTAAATTTTAAATTAAAAAATATAATTTTTTGAATAACGGTTTGAATTGAAATATTATTTTTTAATTTTTAGGTTCTCTTAATACCATTTAACATTAATTAATAATTAAATGAGTATTAATTTATAATTATATATGTATAAATATGTTATTAGGGTTTTAATTTTAAAAATATTTATTTAATTAAAAAATAAAAAATATTTAGAAAATTGTCTTTCTCTGAAAAATAACTAATTTACCACAGTAACTAGTTTTTAATGAAGTAAAATATTTTGTAAGCCTAAAAATAAAATGGATTTTATTACATAATTTAGACATTATTATTTAAAATATGAAATATATTTTAATCAGATAAAATATCTATGTTTAAGAAAGTTAAATTTTAACATTAATGCATATGATGTGTAAAAATCATTTTTTTCATGTGTATTTTTAAACATAAAATTTATGTGTTTGGGTAAAATTATCAATGTATTTTATTTTTATATTATAAATTATTTTACCAAAAAAATAAATTTTTATGTTTATTTTAAAGAAATACGAAACCTAATTTCACCAAAATAATATTTAATTTAAAGAAATAACAATAGATAGTTTTTATTGGAAAGTATTACTAAAGTCCCTAAAATGTTAATCATAGGTTTTCAAAATTCAAAAAAAAATTAATTTGTTTTTTTACTTATTAAATATTTTGTTTACTAATTAAATTTTTATATAAACTATTAGGACTTTCTTATATAGGGATCAATTCATAAAATTTATAATTTCGATAAGAATTGTATTTTTCAATATTCACCTAAAAATAAATTATATTCAAATATTAAAAAAATATCCTTGGAAAATTTTATTATTCTAAATCCAAAATTTTACTTAATTTTTGAAATTAAAATTAAAAAATTTAGTAATTTAACTTATAATTAGAAATGTAAAAATATAATGAAAATTTTTTTCATAGAAAAATATCATTTAAAAATATTAAAAATTATTACTTTAATATTTCATCATAATTATTAATAATATTCATGTTAATATATTAATAATATAAACAATATAATTTATCCATAATTTATTTATTTTCTTAAAATTAATTTCATAAAAACAGATTTTTAGAAATCTTGAATTTTAAAGCATTAATTAATCTTATTTTTAATTTAGCTATATTAATTGAATTTTAAACAATATTTTAGTCTTAATAATGACCTTCAATTTTTTATATATATTTAACAAAATTAACCCTAATTTCACCTTCCAATTATATGGATAAATTTTAACGGTTATATAATGTTTCAAAATTCGTTATGGTTTACTATTGCATGTGAATCAATCTGTTGAACACATTTTGTTTAAAATGAAAAATATATAATTTAATATATTTTGGTGTTACATTACACCCCTAAAAATAAATGTTTTTCTTATAATATTAATTCTCAATCACTAATAACAAAAATTATATCTATCTAAAATATATGCATAACTCAAGATATATTTCCAAATGTGGTGTCTACATAAATATCTTAGGTATAACTAGGAAACACATATTTTCCCTTCATCATGTAATCTTATTGATTTATTTTTACTAAAAAAAGTATTCATATATGCTCTATTTTTATCAGAAGAAGAATATTCTAATTCCTTTGAGAAATTTCCATGGTTTCTTCATCACACATTCTTGACACATAGGAAATTAAATCTTATTTTTATATCATATTTATCAACCAAAATTCCATGATTATTCGTCACTATACTCTTTGGTTTATATGAGCATTAAAAAAATTTCATGTTATTAATCATAATTCTTGATATATGGTTTGGAATAATCACATGATTTCACACTTCATTTCATATCTCGTTATGTTACTCATTGGTAAAATCTCTACATTATTCATAGAATCCATTATTAACTTGGTACCTTATGGTTTCACCCAACACTAAAACCAAAAAGGTTTTATTGTGAGTTATGAACAAAAAAATAAAATTATTGTAAGGTGAAAAAATCAACCAAAAATATTTAATGATCCTCAACATTATTATAATATCTTTTAATTCAACCTAAATCACTCTTAATTTGGTCTAGGTATCTTTATGTTGGGTTATCTCATATTTACTAACATAATTCGATGAAAAAACAAATACATTGTAAAGGTTTATAAAGAGAATGTGATTAACCAAAGCATATTCCCTAGGACTTTCTAGATAGGTGTGGAGTATTCGGACCACTCATCAGGTACCAATGTGAATATTGAGTTGATAATCAACTATCCTTTATAGGGTGACTACCCCTAGGTAAATTGTTGCCATATTTTCATCTAGTTACCAGTATCCAAATATTGATGTAATTGAAAAGCGAACCACGCAATCTCTAGTTTAGATGAACGTCACGGTATTATCCTATACTTCAAATTATCACTTAGACTTATCCCTACATATTTCACTATTGTTCACTTATCCCATTTCCTAAAATATTCAATATTACCTTAACTAACCTGAATGGTTATCTATAACTTTTAAATTATGCTCAAACTTAAATTATCAAACCTTAAATTATCCTTAACATACATCATAAACTCTAAATTTATTTAAACTTTAAACATTACCAACTATCTCACCCTATGGATATTTTCATATAAATTACATGACTTATAGAAAATATTACATTATAATACATTCCTGTGATCTTTTAGGTCTATATTTTTGGACAAATAAGATAAAACATTAACTAAAAAATCACATGAATTTTTTATGTATCAAAAAACATTTCTACTATACTAGTACTTATTAATATATAAAAAATCTTTAACACTTCCCATAAATTATTCACACAGGATACTCTTCTATAAATATATTATTTATTACTTTTCATCATAACCTAAGGAAGTGGAATCAAAATAAAGGTGTAAACTCAGATGCTAAGAAAGGGATAATCACTTAAAATGAAGAATAAATAAAAATCATGGGTAATACTTTAGGAATAATATAATAAAAAGAAAAAAAAAAGAAAAATAGGTATAACATGTTTATAAGAACGTGATGAATAATATGATCACAAGAACCTAAGGCATAACATGGGGATGTGTCTATAACATAAACTTTAGATATTCATAATCTTATAACAAAAATTCATCAGTAATATGTCATAAATTCATATTACCACGGTTATTCACCAAGGCATCATAAAACATTTCCAAGGTATGCTTCCAATGTATCTTGAACATGTCATCTCTAGAAATTAATTTTTCACATAATAAATTATAGAATTAACAGGGAACACCCTTCCTCTTACTATTATTCACTAAAAATTTATAATAAAACATTACCAAGTCATGTTACCAAGGTAACATAAAAATTTTCATCTTCATTAATTAATTATTTACCCAATGCATTGGAGTTTTATCAAGGTAAAACCTTTATATATATATCATTATGTGTTCCACATCAATCAAAGATTATAAGAATGTGCCATTTTAACCAATGAGTATAGAATTTGGTATTCAAAAATAGAATTACCCAATAAATAAAATAATGTTACATCTATATAGATTCCTTTAAATGATATTATTGTAGGGTACTCACAACATGAAAATATTCCAGGGAAAGTCAAAGAGTGGTTTCAATAGAAAGACTGGTTTAAAAAAGGGATTATAGAAATGTATAATGATAGTGAAGGTCAGTATCTCATAAAATGGTAATAATTTGGATAGTAAATTATTGATTTTGAACACATTTAATCATAATCACATGGAAAGAAAAAGGCTTACTACATTAAAATATGACATGGAAAATCAAAGAGTGATTTCTACAGCATGATAGCTATAAAAATGGTTATGTAATGTGTTTAATAATAGGTAAGGGTTGTCTCTCATTAAAATATAATATTTTTTAAATTAAATTATTTATCATTAACACTTTTAATCATAATAATATGGAAACCAAAAGTCTTATAAGAAAGGTAGTGCTAGAATTTGAAAGACTATGCATAGAATTGATGAGTGATTTTTGCAGTATGGGGACTATACAAAACTGGATAATGAAATGGGTTTAACGAGATAGAATGGAATTATATCACCATTATATAATAATTTGGATATTAAAGTATTTATTCAGAATACATGAAATAATAATCATCTAAAAATAAAAATTCATATAAAAAAATAGGTACTTGAATCAAATAGAGGATGTAGAGAACCATTACATTAATAAGTAAATTTTTAAAAATTGGGAGGACACCTTAGATCCATAGGAAGACCTTGTTATGTTTTTAGATAGGTATAGTTAAGGTAAATTAATGACAAATTCATTTTCATTGGATAATGATGATATAATAAGTGGGAGTGAGCTGCTGTTTGTAATTGAAAAATTGGGGAATTTTCATGCAAACTAAAGTTAAATAAGGGGTAAGAATGGTATAACATGGGGGTTAGGTTAGTTTAGTGATTTGTTTAATTAGGTGTGGAAATATTGGTGATACGTTTATATATGAATTTATATCCTATAAAATGTATTCTAGAAGGTCTAAGTTCCAAATTTATTTAGTAAAATTCGATACACATTATATGGCCTATTTTAACACTTATTAATCGTGATTAAATACTAATCATGGTTATTATTTTATCATTAAAAATATATGATGAATCTTATTGCAAAATTCCAATATTATAAATCTAAATTTGATCTCTACTTAATCTAATTCAATTTCTATATATGATAACATTTACATTTAAATTAAAACATATAATTTATAGAAACACTATTTTTTTAGTTATATGTTGTTTTAATTTTTAGGTGTTCTTAATAACATTGAACATTAATAATTAATTTAATGAGTGTTATATTTCTTGTTTATATTTATAATAATCCTATTATTTTCTTAATTTAAAATATATCTATTTAATTAAAAAATATACAATATTTTGAAATGTATCTTTCTTTGAAAAGTAATTATTTTACCACAAAAAAATTGTTTTTAATTATGTACATCATTTTTTATTCATAAAATTAGAATGGTATTTATTTAATAACTTATAAATAAATATTCTAAATACTAAATCCATTTTATTAGATAAATTTTCTATTTAAAAAAATCAATTTTAAAATTAACACATGTAATGCGTAAAAGACCATTTTTAGAAAAGTTGTATTTTAAGCTTAAAATTTATGTGTGGGGTAAGGTTATAAATGTATTTGATTTTAATAATATAAATTTTTTATCATAAAACAAATAAATTTTATGTCTCTTTCAGAGATGTTCTAAACCAATTTTTTCCACAAATAAATTTTAATTAAAAAGTATAATAAAGAGTTTTAATTTGAAAATAATACTTAACTCTTTAAACTATTAATCATTTGTTTTCTAAATTAAATATAATATTTTTCTAAATTTATAGTTCTACATACTAAATATGTATTTTAAAAACTAAAAATTTCTATAAATTTCTATATCTCTCTTATAGAATGATCACATCATGAAATTTATATTTTCAGAAAAACCTGTATTTTTCACTATTCATATAAAAATCAACCATTAAAGAAAAACCCCCAAATATTATCACTATATAATATTTTTATTAAAAATACAAAGTACAATATTAATTTTTTCAATGTCAATTTATTAAATTTTCCAATTTAACTTTAAATAAAAACATAAAAAATAATGAAAAATGTTTTCATTGGAAAATGATCTTTCAAAATATTAATCATTCTTAATTTTATTCTATATCAAAACTAGTAAATTTGGTGTTAATAGATTATTAAAATAAATATTATATTTTATCCATAATATATTTAATTTCTTGAAATAAATTATATAAAAAGGCATAATTTAAGAATAGTTTCATTTTAAAGAATAAAACTACCTTATTAGTTATTTAACTACACTAATTGAATTTTTATCAATGAATTAATATTAATAATTCCATTTATTTATATTTATATATATATTTAACAAAAAATTTAACCCTATTTTCACCATCCAATTCTATGGCTATATTTTATCAGTTGTATAACATTTTATGGTTTGTCTTAGTTTGGTGTTGCATGTGAAGAAAGATATTGAACACATTTATCTTTAAAGGAAAAAATATAATTTAAAATATCATGGAGTTACATAAACAATTATCTAGGCTAAAGGAAAATACTAAAAATATAAATCACAAAACCACACCGAGAAACCTTAGTGTCTTATGACTTTCAGAAATAATTTCTGCTCAATAGTGTCGTCGACTCTTTAAATGTAAAACTTCTCTATAATGTTTAACTTGAACACCTTACTTTTAAGATCCTGATTCTTGTATTTTATAAAATCAATAGCATCATTTAATTTATCTATTCTATAAAAATAATTCTACTCATCTGAGAAAAAATTATTAAGGATTGTTTAAAAATTTTGATTTTTTTATATGACTTTATAAGTGAATTTTCATAAGCTAATGGGATGGAATTGTTCAAATACCATAGGGTGATTTGATTTTAAAATAATGATATGGGTGTTGGGAAATGAACTTATAGATTAATACCCCCTATGAAATAGTCTTAAATAGATATTATAAGTTCCACGATTATGATGTCCCATGATTCCATCAAGAATGATCCCAATAAATAATCTAATATTGTAGCACTATCTAGATTTATATTTCTAGTGACTTTGAGAGAATCAAATATTGATATTACAGTAATAATAGGATAACTCATATGATCATCAATTATTTAAGGTATTGTACTAAATAAGTTATTACTTTATTCATCTCTTGGGTAACATCATGGTCACTCAAACCAGTTCTAGAGATGAGGGAGGAAAAATTTCCCCTAAATAGGGGACCAAAAACACTTACATCACTAGTGGAAAACATATCTTCTATATACATTTTCAGGTTACAAGAGAATCTCTTTTATTTTATTCAAGAATAAAATTATTCTAAGTTTCAGTCATATTTTTTGAGCTAATGGATTCCTGAAATTTCATGGTAATATTACTCTACCTCTAACAAATAACTAACAAGATCCTTATGTTTATCCATGAGGGTCATGAAAGTGTCATCATTACATGTTTCTTGGAGATTGTTCTCCAAAATAATAAATTCATTTTCTAGATCATGGATTTTTGGGACAGATGAATCTAACTATTTAGACATTTTTTAGGGTCTCATTTGTGGCATTTGAGATTTCTCTGTAGGATATTCCAAGGATAGTTTATTATGGGGTCAACCTGGGATTTGTGTACCACAGATGATGAGACTTATACCTAATTCCATCTCTTGGAGAAATAAAATCATTGTAATTCAGTTCAATTCCATTTAAGAGCGAGTAGGGGTTAAGAATAAATCGATAAATTTATACCTAGGTTTTAAATTGGGGATTTAGTAAATCAAGATATCCCCTACAGATTTCAGAGGCACCTATCAAGATGAATCTAAATATTTTTATTTCCTTGGTTATTGTTTCACAATTAAAATATTTTTTCCGTTAATCCTTATGTCTATGTGGTTATTATAAGCCAAGAATCTATTGAAATCACACATGGAATTTATATAATATCAGAAACCTCCTAACTTCTTAGTATGATCAAGGATTGTGTTTAAATACCCACTAATAAACCATGGTATGCATCTTGAGTTAAAGATGAAAAGATATACCCAGAGACATTCATGATCCCCAGTTTTACATTTTTGATAAATATAGGTAATAAAGATGTTATTTTTAAGAGTTTAAAACTTAATAGATATATTTTTTGAGAAGGATTTAAAAAATCCATTGAAATATTAATTTTCTAGAAAATCTATATATGCTCATTAGAAGGGTTTTCATGAATACAGTGTTTGATATGAAGCATCAATACAAAGTTTTGGATAAAACTAGACTTATTATTGTTTCCCAAAAAATCCATTAAAGGAAAATAAAAGTTATTAGATATAAGATTAAAATATACACACTTATTAGGGGACCCAATTCCCTTCACATTCCATATAAAATGGATAACATTATTAAATGTATATTAATGTCTTTGTAACCTTACTCTCTTGTCCTTAAAATTTATAAGAATCACTTTATTTAACACACCATGTCTTTATCTTTGGGTTCACCCCATTAGATTTAGTATAATATAGTAAGGGCCTTTTGGGTACTCTATTCTAGAAAATATTTGTGACTTATAGCTACTCTTCAATCAAATTCATGGTGCTAAAAAAGATAAAATATAGAACAAAAGAATCTTTTAAACATAGAAGAATATATTCTAGGAATGATAAAGATAAATCATTTTCATGGAATTCAGTATACTTACTAGTACCATAACCATTAATAATAAGTAAGGGATGTTACTCTACATAAGGAACCAAATCAAATGATCCATTTTAAAGATAGGGATGAGGGACTAAATTTTCTTACACAATAGGAAAAACTTGAACTTCACCCTTGATACTAGAATCGAAACCTTTTAGAGAAAGTAAGGGAGACCTAACTACATAGTAAGACCCATATAACTATATCCATCATAAGTATCATTAAAAGGGAATAAACTAACTTCTTAATAGGATATACTTAAATATAATACGCTAGGTTTCTAGAGTATATAATTGAATCATATGGAATAACACTATGGGAAATAGAACCCTGACTTTGAACAAACTGAACTACATTGGGAGATACCAAGCCCTGGAAAGAGGCATCCTAAAACCAACAGGTTTGGGGATATGTGGAATTATAATACTAATACAATTTTTTCAATACAATCACATACTTTCATTTAAAAAACAAATGTTATATGTATTTGTGATTATATGGGATTGAGAATCTCCTCTACAAACACTGAATGAAAGTCCTTCTAAATGGAATAGAGAGAAAACTCATTTAATAATAAGTTTAGGTTTATTATTCAAATTTATAAGAACCACATTAATATTTATTTTACTTAATATCATTCAATTTTAATTTATTATTACCCATGTATTAATTATTTATTGATAAAATTAATATTCAGGTTTTAGTTTCTTTTTCTATGCATATTTTGACTTGGTGGTTCTAATCCTTCCACCTAGATCATGGGTTTATAACATTATCAATGTTAATGAATACATATAATATTTTTTTATTTATTTTCATAGTCACATGGTAATTTCATGGATCATTTTGTAATGGATTGAATGAAATTATTAAAATATTTTTTATTATGAATTCTGATTCAATCAAAAATAATTATTTCTATTAAAGAGTATAATTGTATATATTACCGTCCAAAAATTATTTAAACATTTAATATTATTCATTAATAAATATCATTATCAATAATTATATTTCCTTTTTCACTGATGATTTAATTATTATAACATCATTCATATAGGTGGTAAAACTAACTAAAAAAGGAACATTTTATAATGATTGAATTAGTAAGAAAATTTTATTGTATTATAATAATATCACTTTTACATAAGATTAATGGTTTTAAAACATTTTTATTAATTTGATAATTTATATTCATTAAGAGGTGGATGAAGAATATATAAAATATTTATTAAAGAGAGGATAACAGTTACATTAAAGACTTGAATATACTCTTATAAAACCTATTAGAAATTAAGGGTTTGAAACTTCTTCTTTTGACTAGGGGTTCCTAAATATATATGAGAAAATTTTGTTAGTGATTCATGATTAAATATATCAAAATGTTTGGGTTGATTTTGGTATAGGAGGGGTCCGTTTATAGGATATCTTGAGTAATATTTTCACTAATACCCATTACTCTATGTATATGGTTGTCATTTTAAAAAAGGAAAGTATAAATAAGTGAAAAACTAAAAGATAATAGATGATAGGAGATAGATAATTACCTTAAACACCTATTTAAATATAATTGTTTGTGATATTTTAGGTCTTGAACCCTTATTTAAACCATTTTAACATATCTTAGGCTCTACCGAGGCATCTAAGTTTTACCTTTCTAAATTATTTTTATGACAAAGAGTGAAATTATACTTATTGTATAATTTGAATATGTTGATTCTAAATATGAAATCTATTTTATTGAATTCAATTTATAAAAGTGATAAAAATCAATTTTAAAATAATAAAAATATAATGCATAAAAATAGTTTTTCAAACAAATATTTTTACGTTCAAAAATACATTTATTCATATTACATAACATTTAATAATAATTATATTAATGGTGATTTATTTGACTAAATATATAAAAAATATAATTCATTAAGATCAATCTTCAATAGGGATCATATTTATTTTTAATACAAAAATACCAAAACTAATGAAAAATAATGCTTTCAAAATATCCCTTTTAACATTAAATAATTTTAATTGCATTTCATTATTTATTATACAAACACTCAATTTTATCAATCCATTAGTATTAGAATATTTCTTTGAATATATAAAATCATTATTTAAAAATAATATATAACGAATTAAAATACTAATTTTTATAATATAACACTAACCAATTATTATATTTTTATTTATTTCTAGAATTTTGGATTAAATTATTTATTATTATTTTCCAAAAATTACACAACTCCAATGTAACTATTAGATACAATTATTTCCAAAAAATATATATCAAATAGTTACTTATCCAATGGCCATATGTCCAATGAATATATATATATATATAACATTCATATTACATTCCTATAAATAGTCATACATGCTTCACTAGAAATCATTTATCCTATTAATTTAATTCATTATAAAAAAATATTATATTTATACTATATTTTTATTCCTTCTACAGTTCTAATCAGAGGTGGGATATTTAATGAAAAACAACAGTATAAGGATTTCATGTTTATTTTATTTTTATTTACATGTGGTTTTAATCCACTAGTATTTTTCTTTATGCTAGTTCATATTGATTTATCAGGATGTATAAATGTTTATCTTAAATTCTAATATTTTATATAAAAATATATATCATTGTTTATTGTATTTTAATTATTCTTGTATTACAGTCTATTAAACAAACTATAATTATTTAAAACAAATTACATACTAAAATCACATGGTGTTACAGTTACACATAAAATTCATATAATTATTTACTTCAACTCAAGAAATATTCATTCCTTTGTATTCCAACTCAACTCCAATATGCTTCCAACTATTCTATAAGAATTTTCTTGATAAATACAACATGAAAACACCTTAAAGGCTCATGAATGAATTGAAATAATAAAATATTCATAAAATGAACCCAATATGAAAGTTTTATAAAATTGCATCATATAATATAATGTTGTTTCTGAAAATTCTACAACCCTTTTTATAGAAATCAATGTTATATTGACCATGGATCCATTGATAACAAATCTAAGCTCCCCCTTTGTCAATTTACTTTTTTAGGGATCTCTAAATTTTAGAATCTTACTCTTTTTCTCATGGAAACCATCCACTATTCTCCTTGGATGTAATATAATTTTTGTTTTTTCATCACATATAAGATATAATTTAATATATATATATATAACTTTGACATGAAAAATTGTCACATGTTATGTTGGGGTCCAGTCATTAGTGAATCATTTATATGAACTTTAAACACACCCCAAATTAATTTTTGTAAGCATTTCCCTTCAATGTACCTTTATTAGTGGATCTCTTATTTTTTTGATATATAAAATTTTATGATCTGGACACCAACATGTATCAACTACCTCATGTAGTTATGTCTATGAGAAATCAGTATTCATTTTCCATTACAACTATTCTTATATGTCCAATATAGTTTTTCTTGAAGATAAAAATTAACAGAAACCAAGAACATTGATATGGGCCACAATGGTACATACAATAACAGAGTTCTAAGACACTTTTATTCTTTTCCAGTAGTTATTAAAGAAGTAAACTCAATCTCCATTATGGAGCCTATTATAAAAAAATTTTTCTTAGATCCCAAACAGATGACTTGAGCAATAATTGTGAAATTCCAAACCATTCATGGTAGATTAATTATCATGATTAATAATATATCATGCATTGAAAAACCTTCCAACACCTTGGGTTTTAATTATTACACATATAGTAATCCAATGAAATATTTATATATTTTTGTACACTTTTAATTTCATTGTCTTATGTATAACCTGAATTACTAGAATTCATGATCATGTTTTAAAAGATATATGAAATATTGGGTAATGTAAATTTCATAGCTTACATGAGAGCCTCAATATTCCAAGAATACTTCTGTTGATCAACTTCCCCACCAAGACATGGTAGCACCTTACTCCAGAAAGCTTATTGGGTTAAAACTGCTGAAAATTATAATTATTCAAATATTTTTATAAAATTTTCAATGTAATGAAATTGATAAAGTAAAATTAAAATTTTATTAATAATAATTTAAATTCCTGATTTAAATTATTTTCATCTAATTATTTCATATAAAAATTTATAGATAAAATTAGATTCATCTCATTTACATGATTAATATAATGAAACCACTCTGTATCATATTTTAATGTTGGATTTAATTCTATTTTATATGGGATTTTTAGCCAAAATAATTGAAATTATGTTACGGTTTAAAAAATGGATTTTAAAGGAATTGAAGACCTTAACACATTTTCGAAAACCTGAAAGCCATTAAGGGTATCAATTCTTTTGCCTCAAATCGGTGACATAGTAATGACATTGGGATCTTTAGTTCCTTTTCCATACCTTCTAGAATATAAGACTAACACCATATATTCTCACAATTTTCCCTCTCATTTTGTTTGGTGTTCTATTTTAGTTTATTACAGCTCTCTTGAAAAAGCTTTAAAAGAGTGAAAAATTTTACAGGCTTCTTTTTAAAGAATTTTTTCTAGTTTTTTATTTATTTAGTTGTTTAATTTATAGTTTTTTGAAATTTTTTTATTTATCTGTTTGTTTAATTAATTTGATGTAATTTTTTAAAAATATTTAATATAAGTTGTTATTTAATTATTATTTATTGAATACTAATTAATAATTAATTACTAATTATTATTAATTATAAATTTAATAATTATTCTAAATTAATTAATATTTAATATCACCTGGTATTTAATTATAATTACTAGTTTATATTGATATTTATAAATTAATTAATATGAAATTAATAAACAATAATAATTTCTATTAAAAATTTAGTAATTAATTTTTAAAACTATTATTTAGTTACTAATTGTAAATTATTTAATAATAATTATTCATATTTATTAATTAAATGGTAATAATAAATAATTATTATTTAATAGTTATTATTATTTAATTTTTAATAATAATCAATAATTATTTTTAGGTTATTTTTTATATATAATTAATAAAAAATTTGTTATTGATAAATAATAATTATTAATATATAATTAATTATTTAATATCACATGGTAATAAATAATAATTATAACTTATTAAAATTAATTAATTAACTACCAATAAATTAATAAATTAATGGTTATGTGGTTTTTTAAGCAATGACATCCTTGTTTGGATACAAAAATGTGGATATTGGTTATGACTCAGATGCACCTATGGATAATAACCTTAAAAAGGGATGGTTGAGTACCCCTTCAATCTTCACTCAGTGCATATTGAATAGGCCTAACAGCACAATTGGTTTAACACTACAAGGTTATAGGATTTGGTTATTCATTTTATCTTTACAAAAAAATGAAATCAATTTTTATTTCATAATCATATCCGTATACCATGAAATAACTTTACACAATTATTTCATCCCCATCCCATTGATAATTTTACATTCAATTATATCATGAATATTCTATAGTTTCAAAGATGGATGTTGGAATTTTCTTAGAAAGTCGTATTATTTCATTGTGAACCATGCACGATTATTTCTCATAGGGAATATTATTTAAACTTTTTTAATATTGGTAAAAATAAATTATTTCACATAGAAAACATATTTTCTTGTATCTAATACTATGTTGAAGTTATTTAAATCGATCAAGGAGCTTTATATAGTAGAAACCTGACACAATTGGTTATTATAAGATATTTGTTTCAAGAAGAACTTCATAAAAGATTTCATGATCAGTTAAATTTGAATCCTGATAAATAGATCCAATATATTAGGTTTCTAAATCATCAATACAAGTATATTATATGACAAATAATTTATCCATTACTTGATGATAATTCTAGGTTTCAAGTAATATCATTATTTTACTGATACTCTTTTAATGGTTTAATGGAATTATATATTGAGGTTTCTATTTTATATTAATAGATTAATATTATAAAAACATAGATCCCTGCAAGATTCATCAAAGAATTTCTATCCCAAGAGTATTAAATTGTTTCATATTATATGGAATATGGAAACCAATCCAATAACCAAGATATGATGCGAGGTAAGTTAGACTATGATGAAGTTTCTAATAATTTAAAAGAAGGATAAAATAATGATTATGTAGGGGTGATAAATAATTTAGAAAGGTAGTTATTATAAATAAAATGGTTATAAACCAACCAATATTCATGATAAATCATCCATCATTGTTTTCATCTTATTCAGAAAACCAAAACACATTTTCCTAAATTTGACTACAATATTATCACAGAAGGAATTGAGTTTTTTGGAGTTTTAGAGGATATAATTGGTCAAAGGAAAAGAACATATATTTTGGAATATATTTTCTAAACAAATATGCCCTCAAAAGTGTATTGAAAAAACTTTATATAGATAGACACTATTGATATTTAGATGAGGAGTTAGATTTTATAAAATACATCATACAGTGTGATAATAAGATGATTGTAGATTTATCTTGATGGTGATCCCAAAAATTTATCTTAGAGGGTTGATAATTTCTAAGTGTTGGGACCAAGTTGGACGGATAAGGAAGTAAGAAGAGTTTGTTGTTATAGATTGGTATTTTCTGTGGTCAAATAAGCTAAATCAATTCACTTTGTAAAGGACTTGTAAACTAGATTATGTTTTCTGATATTTATTTCAAAAACATTATAAGTCAAGAGAACTTGTGATGAAAGACTTAGGATGGAAAGGGGGAGAAATGATGTTTCCATTCATATACAATATTGATGTAAGGAATGATGTTGATGGAAGATAGGAAAGTTTAAGTACTTTCCATTGAAACTATGACGATGCTTTGCTAATTTGTATTAAAAAATATCATAAGTTTGGAGAACTTGTGATGCAGGCCTTATGAAGGATATGGAGAGTAAAGAAGTGTTTTTGGAAAAGGAAAGAAAGCAGCGTGCAAGTCAAAAGTGGGGCGCAAGTGTGGCGCACATGTATATGTGACGCACAAGTGTATGTTGCGTTCAATTCATATTTCAACATCATCATATCAAAATATTACAATGGAAAGAAACAGTCGCGCAAGTTCTGGAGCGGCAAGCAAGTGCTGGAGCAGTGCGCAAGTGTTGGAGCGGTGCGCAAGTGCTGCAGTGGCACACAAGCTTTAGAGCGATGAGCAAGTGTATGTGGCGTTAAATTCACCAAAATGCCCATAAATAGATGAATAGCCTACTCATTTGTTAAAGTCTCAACACATAAGAAAAAATTTGACCTTTGATCGTGAAGGTAGTAAAGAGTGGCACGCCAGCTGAAGTGGCATGCAAGCTGAGGGTTATTTATAAGGCGCGCAACTAGGGCGGCGCGCAAGCAGAGTGGTACGCAAGCAGAAGTGGCGCACAAGTTGTCAGAGGCATGCAAGTAGGGAGGTGTCTTCAATAAGTTTGTTGTGTATAATCCAAAAGTGGCACGCAAGTTGTGAGCTGTGTACAATAGTGGCACGCAAGTAGTTAGTGGCGCGCAAGCATGTAGGCGTGCAAGCTGAGTGGTGCGCAAGCAGGTGGTGTGCAAGCTGGGTGGCGCACAAGAAGGGAGTGGCGTGCAAGCTGAGTGGCGTGAAAACAGGTGGTGCGCAAGCAGGGAGACGCGCAAGCAGGGAGTGGCGCACAAGTTGTTTGCAGTAGGAGGTTCTTACCAGCTACAGGGTAGGAAATTGAAGAATTGTTTTGAATGATTTGAATTTTGAGAGTTCATTAAGAATCACAGTATCATTACAGTACCCTATTTGTGCTAAGATAGATCACACACACTATTAGATTGTTTTCAAAGTGCTACACAAGTGTGAGTATATATCCTACTTGATGTATTCCACATCAAAGGATTGTTTTCTAGTGGATTGTGTGGTACTGGATTGTTTTTGTACCATACCAAGGATGTCTCTACTCTTGTTGAGTAGTGAACCTTGTAAATATTGTGTTATTGTGGTTGTGTGTGTTCGGTAGATAAGAAACTCTTTAACATGTGGAAAAGGTTGTTTCAAAAATAAGGAAACTTAAAAAGAAAACGATATCACTGATTCACCCCCTCCCCCTCTCAGTGATACTTGGATCTTGACTAGGAACATCAATTGGTATCATAGGGATAGGTTCCCTTCATTTATTATTTCCTGAAGTGGTTGAATATAAGTTGGGATAGAGAATATAAATTGCATGAACAGTAAGGGGATTCATATTTTTTATGGAAATAACTATCACATCTAGAAGGATAGAATGATGCCTTATCTTATGTCTCTTACATATGAAGTTCTTGAAACTACAACAGATGGATTTACTACTATTGATGAAAAGGTTCCTCTTACTCCTGTCGATAATAAGAATCTTGATAATGATGGAAGATCTAAAAATGTGTTACCCTCATCTCTTTTTTAGAGTGAATTTTTAAGAGTGAAAGGTGTTGCTACAGCCAAAGGAATCTGGGACAAACTAAAGAACATCTATGAAGGAAATACAAAAGTTAAAGAAGGCTAAACTACATATATGAATACTGAAGTATGAATAATTAAAAATGAGAGAATCAAAATCTATTGGGGATTTATTTAACAGGATAAATGATATTGTAAGTATAATCATATGTCTTGGTGAAACATTGGAAGATTCTACAGTTGTCGAAAAGATCTTGAGAATTCTTCCTGACAAGTTTGATGCTAAATTTTCTTCATTAGAAGATAGACACCCTGAAACATTATCTTTGGATGGTTTTCATAACACTCTCATTACTTATGAGATTAGAAGGGAGAAGACTATGAAAAGAAAAACAAAAGCTGATAGATAAATGCCATTCAAGGATATAAAGAGAGAGAAGTCAAAGAAGAATATTATTGAATATAATGTTGGTGAATCTGATTTTGAAGATGAGGTATGTAAAACTTTTTATGAAATTTAATCCTTGTTTTATAAGAACGTGAAAGGAGGTGTAGGGAAATACAAGGGTAAACTTCCCTTGAACTATTTTGAGTGTCGAGCTGTTGTTCACTCTGCGGCTAACTGTCCTCAAAAGAATAAATAATAAGACAGTGATGATGATAATAGAATTCCAAGAAGGTTGTGTAAGAAACAAGATGACAAAGATAAATATTTTTCAAAGGGGAATGATAAAAAGTTCTTAAAATCAAAAAGAAAAAAAATTTTATATAAAGATGAATATGAAGAAGACAATGAAGATGAATCTGAGAAATTATTTTCTAAAAAACTAGAGAGAATACCTTTATTTTACAAGGGAAATATTTCAGAAGAAGAAGAAACTCAACTTTAATATCATCAGAAAGAAGAGTTGAAATAATGGTTGAGGAAGATCAGAAGGCTTGAGAAGGAAAACAACAAGATGAGAAATCAAAATTCCACATTAAACAATCAAGAAGGTTTTACTCATTAGAAAATCAAGATGAAAAATTAGATTTATGATCTGAAAAATTCTCTTGAGAATAAAAAGAATCATAATGATCATCTTTAAGTAAAGTTGAAGGAAAAAAGAATAAGAGTTGGAAATTATCCAACAGAAACTTTATAAAGCTAAATAAATGAATATCAGTTTCATAAATTATATGTCAGAAGTTGGTGAATGTTTCAGTAAGAATGAACCAAAAAAGTATCCACAAAATTTACCTTCAAAGGTCGAAATTAAATACCGAACTGGTTCTAATAAGAACAAGTCTGGAAAGACCATGTATGTGGTCGAACTCAGCAATGATGAAAAATCAGACGTGTATAAAAATCATGAGTCAAGAAATACTTCTAATACTTCTAGTGATATTAAATCTGAAATGATAAAGGGAGTTACAAATGAAAACATAACGGTTGATGGTCATCATAGTTCTATTAAGAAGGTTGTTGAGAAGTGTGTTCACAAATCTAGTCAGTATAGAAGTTTCAAAGTAAAATATCCATTCCATGGTTACTACTGGTATTATGGTGTATTCGGACACATGGAAAATAAGTGTTGGTTCAACCAATAACATTAAACATATTCCACAAGTTTTTAAAGACAAGGATTGAGGGGGAGTCAACCCTTTCAAAATAGAAATTCTCCAGATAAATTTTAGAAGATATCTGAGAAGACTGGTGTGAAAGTTGAGAATAGGTTCCAACCACTGGAATCTATTTGTGAAAGATATGATTGACCTAGACATCTTTCCAAGGGTTTCATTAGTGTGTTACTAGAGAAACAAAATATTCTTAATAATTATAAAAATCCAGAGTTCTTAAAAACTAAAAGGGACAGGTATGATAAGTCCTAAAATAAAGAGTGTATGGTTGTCTGGCCAGAACACATAGACATGTCTGGGAAATTGGAGAGATCACAACAGAAAGTGATGGAAAAGGAAGAACAAAAACATCTTGTTGTCAAAACTACGTTGAAAGATACCAAAAAATAATTTCCATGGATTCTTGATAGTGGGTGTTCTTCTTATATAATATGAGACATAAATTTGGTGAATAATGTGAAATACATCAAAGAAGGAATTGTAACATTTGGAAATGATGAATCTCTGAGAATCAAAGGTGTTGGATCATCCATCATCTGAAAAGAAAAAATGAAATCTAAGAAAACATTATATTTTGATGGGTTTAAACATAATCTATTGAGTGTTACACAACTCTATGATGAGGGAAACAAAGTTATCTTCAGAAAAGATGGGTTCGTTGTGAAATGTGAAAATGATGGAAATATAGTTACAAGAGGCCAACGTACAAAAGGAAACTTGTTCCAAGTTGGGGAAGTAAAAAAATTCTTGTTACATGGGAATGGTGGATGAAAATCAATTATGGAACAAAAGGATGGGACATATGTGTCAGAGAAACATGTGTCAGTTATCAATGAGAGACAGTGTCCGAGATCTGACTGATTTATCAAGAAGAAGACATTGGTGCTGCACTATCTGTGAAAAAGGGAAGATTACCAACTCTTTTCATAAGAGTTGAAATTCAATCAAAAAACCCCTGGAACTTATACATTATGATATATATAGACCAATGATAAAGAAATAAAAAATGAATATAATTAATTCATTACTTTCATTGATGAATTTACTCGCATTTCTTGTGTTATGTAAATGAGACATAAGTCTGATGCTCTTAAAATGTTTAAGAGTTTCAGGAGGAAAGCAGAAAATTAATGTGATTATTCAGAGAAGAAGTTGAGAACTGAAAATGGGGGTGATTATAAGAATGATGAGTTTAAATGTTATCCTGAGACACATGTAATTTGGCATGAGTTTATACACCATACACACCTCAACAAAATGGGGTTGTGGAAGGAAAGAATCGATGTTTTGTGGAAATGGGGAGAACTATATTGCTTGAGCATAGTCTTTCTCATTATTATTGGCAGCAAACCATGATCACTACTGTCTATATTTAGAACCGATGTTTCTTTATACCAAACATAGATATGACTCTATATGAAATGTTTTATGGAAAAACTCCATGTCTGAAACACTTAAGAGTTTTTGGAACTCCATGCATTATAAAGAAGAAATGTGGAAACCTTGTAATGTTTGATCAAAGAGGAGATGAGGGAATTTTTCTTGGTTATGCTACAGAAGGAAGATGATATAGATGTCTCCACAAAGAAATAGGAAGAATTATTAATTCTACAGATGGAAAATTTGGTGAAAATGTTGAGAAAGAAAAGCAGTCATATGTTGATATTGAGTTTGAGCAAGATAAAAAAGATTTTGTTAATTATTCTGAGAATGCTACAAACTGTGTTAATCCTACTGATGAAGAGGAATCCAACTCAGAAATCTTGAGTGATGAGGATTAATTTTCAATAACTCATCATAGGTTGAGGAAACAAGTGGAGGCTCAGAATATTATTTGAGATAAACATCAGAGGGTTCAAACAAGAAGAAAAACGAATGCTATATCATAAAATTCTCTTTATTCAAAAATTAAACTGAATGATGTAAATGAATAATTTGAGAATACATAATGGTTTCATGCAATTAATGAAGAGATTCATTAGATAGATAAGAATGATACTTGGGAACTTGCACCCAAGCCGGACAACAAAACAATTATTGGTACAAATTGGGTTTTCCAGAACAAGCTGAATGAAGAAGGTAAAGTAATAAGAAACAAAGAAAGATTGGTTTGGAAAGGGTATTCAAAAATTTATGGAATTGATTTTGATGAAACCTTTTCTCTGGTGGCAAGATTAGAAACAATCAGAATCTTTCTTGCTATTTCTACCCAACGAGGTTACAAAATCTTTCAAATGGATGTAAAATTTTCATTCTTGAATGGTGACCCGGATGAGAAAGTCTACATTGATCACCCTTTTGGATTTTTTATTAGAAAGGTTGAAAGTTATGTGTGCAGGTTGAAGAAAGATTTTTATAGGCTAAAACAGGCTCCGAGAGCATGGTATTCTGAATTAGATACTTGCTTAAAGAAGATGAACTTTAAGAAAGGGAGAGTTGACAACAATCTATACAACAAGGAATGTCAGGAATTTTCACTAATCATTATTGTTTATGTCGATGATATTGTATTTGCTGGAAATGATGAAAGATCATGTGAAAACTTTTCTGAGGATATGAAGACTTTATTTGAGATGTCCATGCTGGGAGAAATGATGTACTTTCTTGTGCTACAAATTTCCAAGAAGAAGAATCACGTTTTTCTGTCTCAAGAAAATAATGATAAGGAACTTCTAATGAAGTTTGGCATGAAAAATTTGAAACCGGTTTCCACACCAATTTTAGTGGGAACCAAGTTTCCTAAATATGGAGAAGGAAGTTAAGTTGATCTGAAAGAGTTTCGAAAGCTGAATGGATGTCTGTTGTATTTGACAGCCTCAAGACCTGACATTTTCTATGTTGTCACTTTATGTGAATGATTTCGGAGTGCTCCTAAAGAGTCACATTTGATTGATGTAAAAAATAATTCTCAGATATATCAAAGGCACAACAAATTTTGGAATTAGTTATGATGATTCAGGAAATATTTTTCAATTCAGGTATTCTGATGCAGATTGGGAAGAAAATGTTGATGATCTAAGATCCACATCTGGTGGAGTTTTCTTTCTGGGTAAAAGTTGTGTTAGTTGGCATACCAAGAAATAGAATTCATTAACTCTTAGTATAGATGAATCTGAGTATGTTTCTGCTACTCAAGCTGCAAATCAACTAATGTGGATGAAGACTCAACTGGAAGATCTACTTATTGTTTTAAAGCTACCATTGCTTTTGGGTTGTGATAATCAGAGTGCAATCAATCTTACAAGAAATCTGGTACAACATTCCTGTGCAGAACACATTAATATAATGTACCACTTCATCAAATAAAAGGTGTAGAATAATGAATTGAGGATGTAGTAAGTTCCTACATCTGAACAAGTGGCTATTATATTCACAAAACCTTTACCAAGGGAAACATTTGCAAAATTAAGGTTGAACATGGGTGTCTAACCTCCTTCTCATCATGGTTAAGGTACGTGTTTCTTTCCCCACTCTCATCTTTCCTTTGGATAGTGTTGTCAAGGGGGAGAATTTTTTAATAAATATATCCTTATTGATGCATGAATAAAGGGGGAGTTGTGGGTAAGCTGTGAATCCATCATGTATATGTGTGAACAATTCTTACTGCTTATTGGAGTGGTTGTAGGAAAAAATGTTGTTTTACAGGAAAGTTGAAGTGAAGAATGCTGAAGTAGAATCCTGAAAGATGTTCTGAAAACGGCTGAGGAGATATGATCATTAGATTTTGTAATGACTTGAACATTTCAATTATATTTTTTTCCTAATTTAGTGTTTAGTTTTATTTTATACTCAAAATAATAATATCCTTTAATTAATGAAGTGGGTATAATTAAAATGAGACCATTGGGTTTCGAATATTATATGATCGTTGGTCAATATGACCATTGGAAACTATAATCTTAATGTTGTGTTTTTATAAATACGGTTGTCCTGGTTAATTAATACAGAAAGAAGACTGAATGGCCTTATCCAGATGACTCGAGCCATATAAAGCCCGTCTGTCAGAGCTTGGGAAGGAGGTAGCATCACTGGGCTTTTCTCTAGACCAGTCCCAAGCAGAACTTCAATGTATGAAGCTTGAATGGAATCACCTAAGGGAGAAGTTAAAGCTGATAGAAATCACCACTCGGGAAATGTTGTCTGAGCCACCCTAAGATTCTTTCACCATATCACACCTAATACTTAGGTCCAGTGCTGGTGTAGTAAGGGGATATGTAACGAGACCTTAGCGGCTTTGTGTAATCCTTTTATACAAACGTAATTTTTATTTCTTCTTATGGAAAAGTTTGTGAATTTGAAATATCTGGATAAATACAGGATGTGTATTATTGATTAATTTTGTAAAAAAGGGGTATTTTAAAATTTTTTGTATTCATTAAATAATTAATAATGTGAAATGATTTTCAAAAAATGTCATTCTACAATTTGGATCAGTGAGAAATTTAGAGTCTAATATGATCAACTTGGTTTTTAGTGAATAGTAAAGTAGGAATAGTAACATACCCTTATGAATAGTAATGAATAGAAATTTGACCAAAAAAATAGAAACTTCACCCATAAATGTATAAATACATTTTATACATCTTAAAGGTGAAAAAATTATCACAGTTTAAGTTTTGGTATTTTTGTACGCCATAAATATTTTATTTACAATTTTATAATTAATTTAATTATTTAAAATGGAAATTTAATTTCACAAAATTTAATCATAAATTGTTACTTTATTGTCTTATGGGTATTGGGTATATTTATGGGACCTTGATTACTTTTTTAAGGTGTTACAAAATTAGTTATAGTTTTAAAGTTGTGTTTTTAGAATAAATAATGCTTTTATTTAAAAATCAATTTAAAAATATTTAGAAAATTATTTTCATAAAATGGACTCCATTTTTTAATTCAGAGCATCAATATTAGGTTATGGTCAATTTTTAGGTTTTTTTTGAAACAGTTGAATTTTTTGTGAATAGTAAAAAATGCAGTTTTGAGTTTCAGGTGTCTAATGACATAATTGATGATGCAACAATGATGTAAACTTTCTGGTCGACTTATTAATAGTGATATATGCTATTAGGTGTACCAGGTGGCCAATACCATGGGAAAATACCATGGGCAAGCCCATGGTTTTGCGAATACCCCCGATGAGGTGTCCCTTCGAAATTAATAATTTATTCACTCACTTTCTATATAAATACCATGTCATTTACCTCATTCATTTCATTACAAAATCATCCTAATCGAAGTTATGTTCTCCATACCTCCCAAGGAGTCCTCCTAAGGTTCCCTCAAGCCTCCCAAGGTCCTGAACTTCATGCTTTCGAAGTTACTCTTCAAGGTAAGGGATCTTTTCACCCTCCTCTTTTAAGTCATGACTTCCTTTATGTTGTGTCTTATATTTTCCATATTTTTATATTGAGGGTATGTTCTTATATTTTCATATTACTTTCCACTTCATTTATAATTGTTTAGAGACCCTTTCTTCTCTCATTAATTTGTTTTCTAAATTTTTAAGTGACGTTGTTAAACTGCTGAATTTCTCATAAAAGCAATCGCATCTTCTCTTTTTTTTCATGTTTCCTTTTCCTGTGGTATGTCATTCAAATATACTTACCATGTTTTTATCTCTATTTTATTATGTATTTATATTGTAATATGAGTTATTTATGAGTTTTTTACCCTTTTACCCTCTCTCTTTTTTATTTTCTAAAACCATGTTATATAGCCATTATGCTGAAGAAATTTCATCTCAAATTTTCTATCTCTTTCTCTCATGAAATTATCTTGTTTATTTATTTGAATACCCAAGCCTATTTCATTTATATGGGTGTTAATAAATATATATAAAAATGATATATTTTATTCAATAATATACATACATATAACCCTCACTCCCTTTCCATGGGTTATAAATGTTATTATGATCTTATTTTTAAGAACTTTTAAAACGTCACGATTTTGAAATGAAACCCATTTCTTTTATTATATATGGGTTATTTATGAAATGTTTGATTATGATCTATATTGATCACATGAATTTAAATACATATTAATGTTTCACTCTGATATCCCTCCAATTTATTGGGTAAATAATTAATCTCTAGAGATGACAAGTTTCACGATACCTTGGTGAATAACCTTGGAAATTTTTATAACACCTCAGGGATAAACCTTGGTGATATGTTCATTAATGTATAAATAAAATTTTGTAGCCACATATTCATGTTATGATTCATGTTATTTTTATCAAGATATTCATATTCTTCTATTGCTCATGCCTTTATTTCTTTTATCATGTTCTTGTTAATATTTCTCAAGATCACATGTCAACTGTTTCACTTGTTTTCCTTACCGAGCCTTATGCTCCCCCTTTTCTTTGATGTATGTATTTGGGATATGAGATGTAGTAATTTAACATAGGATTAACATATGATGAATCCTTATTAGTGGTTTAGAATAATGTTTTATGTTGTTTTCATTTATTATGTTCCTGATTTCCAAGACACTGGACTTTAAAGATCCTCTGTTTGTAAAATGTAATGAAAATTTATGTAATAAAAAGGAGAGATTCCATAGTTGGTATCAAAGGATAGTTTAGTTATTTCTGGAAATTAGGCTATGAAATATTTAGGAAGAACCCTATAGAAATATTTAAATATAATAAAACTTCCTGGTATTTTGGTTAATATTGAGTAAGTGGTTTATCAATCAAATACATCCTTGTCTGGATACGAGAAGGTAGAGGTGGCTCTAGCACAGATGTACATTGGGGTAAAACCCGAAAATACCTCTTTGAGCTAGACTCGAACAGGAACTAGTGCACAACAGATGTCCTTCCTTCACTCTTTTTTTGACACTCCCAGTGGATATTTTTGGTTAATCATAAGCTTTTTCGGAATCATTATGAAGGATTTATAGAGAAATGTAATTGTTTAAAAAAGTTTTATAACATAAATCCTTTATAGTTAAAAGATTTGTAAATGAAATAAGTTTCTCATTAAGGTTTTATTATTTAAGAAAATGGTGGTAAATATAAGGAACCATGCAAATGGTGACCGCAATGGATCATGCATTGATGGCCCTCCGATGGAAGCCGGAATGGAAACAATCATGTGAATAATGAACCAACTAACTCAAGTTATGGGAAATAACTTGAATCAAGCTGAGATACCAATATAACCACAAAGGGAACAACATTATAGTGAGTCCTTTATGAGTCAACAATTACCAACCTTTAGTGGATCTACTGACCCATTGATTGATAAGCACTGGATCAGCTCCATCAAGAATATCTTTTCTATTCTCTGTTGTTCAGAGAAAGAGAAGGTTACCCTAGCTGTATACCACATAGAAAGAGAAGATGATCAGTGGTGGGATATGATTAAAAACACGAGGCAAAGAGTGGGGGTTGAAGCTATGGAGTAGGAAGAGTTCATATGGATTTTCTTCAGTAATTATTTCCCTGGTTCCATGAGAACAAGAAATGGAGAAGGAGTTTCTCGAGCTGAAGCAGAAGGAGAAAAAATATGTCATAATCTTTGAGATGAACTTCACCCTACTTTCACAAAATACCTATAGATTTTTCATGGATCCAAGCTGTAAGGTTGATATATTCTTCAGTGGACCAAGACCTCATCTGTGGAATAATCTAGCCAACCGAGACTATGACAGCTATGAAGAGATCATGCGAAGTGCGATGAAAGTCAAACTGGAGTTTGGTGAGATGTAGTGGTGTCATAAATCAAACAACAAAAAGGATAAATGGATCCAAGCTTAGGTAGGAGCATTTATCAAGTAAGAGGAGGCAAGAAAGTGAAACTTACCACGTGTAATAAATTTGGGAAGAAGGATTCAGGGAATTTCCTGCTCGGAAGAAAAAAATTCTAGAAGTGTGGAATAGATGGCCATATTGTAAGGAATTGTCATAGTGAGGTGAAACCTCAACTTCTAAACACTAACTAAAAGGGGAATATAGTGAAGTCCCAACCTGATGTCCAGTGTTTTAAGTTTGGCCAACTTGGGAACTTTTCCAAACACTATCCAAATCTGAGGGCAGTAGAGGGGAACCACCATCAGCCTTAATAAAAGTCCAAGGGAGCATGGTCGTTCTTTTTCAATCACGACAGCTAAAGTTGAAGCTCAAAATGATGTGGTATCAAGTACTCTTGTTATTCTCTCAAAGCTATAAATTACTTTTTTTGATTCTGGTTCTATGCATTCCTTTATTTCCTCCAAGTTTTCAAATAATTTAGAATCAGCCACCGACTTTCTAAAAGTATAGTTATCAGTCAAGACTCCTGTTAAGATTATCCATGAATCATCAGTGTTTAGAAACTCTGGTATTTACTTTGGTGAGCACAATCTTATCGCAAATCTAGTTTTCATTCCCACGATAGAATTCAATATTATACTAGGGATGGAATAGCACTCAAAGTATAATTCTAAGATAAAATTCAGAAGTAAAGAAATATCAATAGTCTTGAATGGAAAACCTACAGTTATATTCCTTGGAGAGATATCTAAACCTGATATTTGTCTAGAAGAACCTCCTATATCCTTCTTTAAGGAGTTTATCGGTGAAGAAGAAGAAGGAAATGAGAGTTTGAGGATAGAGAATGTACCCATCATCCAGGAATACATTAACCTATTTCCTAAGGAGTTTCTTGGACCTCCCCTATAAAGATAGGTATAATTCTCCATTGAACTCATACCTGGATCTCATCCAATATCAAAGAGCCCATATAGGATGGAAAATGTGGAGTTGGATGAATTAAATAAACAACTCTAAGATCTTTTGGGGAAGGGGTTTATCCAACTGAGTGTGTCTCCTTGGGGAGCACCTACTCTCTTTGTGAAAAAGGATGGATTGATGCAACTATGCATTTATTATAGAGAAATGAACGGAATCACAGTAAAGAAAAAATACCCTCTTCCAAGAATTGATGACTTATTTGACCAACTTCGTGGGGCTCAATTCTTCTATAAGATTTATCTTTGATCTTGTTATCCTCAATTGAGGGTGAATAAAGAAGATATTCCAAAAACATCATTTTGATCAAGATATGGGCATTATGAGTTTGTTGTTATGCCTTTTGGACTGACTAATGCACCTGATATTTTTATGGATTTGACGAATAGAGTCCTTAAAGACTACCTTGATAAATTTGTGGGAGTTTCTATTGATGATATTCTGATATATTCCAAATGTTTTGAGGAGAAAGAGGATCATATATGGGTTATTTTTCAAACTCTACGGAAGGAGAGACTTTTTGGAAAGTTCAGTAAATGTGAATTCTGGTTACCACTAGTTTCTTTCTTGGGGCACATTGTTACCAATGAAAGAATAATAGTTGACCCTATAATGAAAAAAGTTGTAGAGGAGTGGCCTCATCCTATAACAATAACTGAGATTCATAGTTTACTTGGATTATCGTGATATTATAGGAGGTTTTTGAAAAAAATTTCATGACTTTATAATATATTTACCATTTTAACACGAAAAGGGGTCAAGTTTATATGGACAAAGGAGTGTGAGGAATGTTTCCAAGAGTTGAAGAAGATGTTGGTTACTACACCTATGTTAAGTCTTCCCTCAAGTGGATAAGGATTATTTATTTTGATTAATGCATCTCTGAAATGGATTGGGTGTGTCCTCGTGCAAAATGACAAGGTCATTGCTTATGCATCTTGATAGTTGAAGACACATGAGCAGAACTATCCTACGCATGATCTGGAGCTGGTGGTGGTAGTTTTTGCTCTAAAGATATGGAGGCACTATCTTTATGGGGAGAAATGTGATATATACACAGACCATCAAAGTTAGAAGTATATTTTCACACAAAAGGAATAAAACATGAGACAAAGGAGATGGTTGGAACTCCTTAATGACTATGATTGTTCAATTCATTATCACCCTAGAAGAGCAAAAAAGTCGTTGATGCATTAACCAGGAAAGACCCATTTGTTATGTTCATTATGAGGATTCAAAGAGATCCTTTGATCAATGAAATAGTAAAACTGCACATGGGAATTATAAATGAAGGGAGATGATCAACCCTAACCCAAATGATTTCTCAACCATCACTAATAGAGAAGATCAAGAAAGATCAAAAGGAATAT
This sequence comes from Viscum album, assembly GCA_963277665.1. Lineage (NCBI taxonomy): Eukaryota > Viridiplantae > Streptophyta > Magnoliopsida > Santalales > Viscaceae > Viscum > Viscum album. Next base: position 1,679,197,012 of record OY728158.1, read on the forward strand.
CCTTTGTTATAGAAGAAGTTTCCGGCTATGAAGGATGGAAAGTTTCCTAAGTTCAATACTGATCCATAAGGTGTACTAAAATTTCGTACAAGACTTTGTGTTCCATCTATTCCAAAAATAATGATGGAGCTGATGGATAAAGCTCATAGATCTACTTTCTCTATACATCCTGGTAGAACAAAAATGTATAGTGACCTTTGTGATCATTATTTGTGGGAAAATATGAAAAGAGAGATTTCTGACTACACTTCAAGGTACCTAGTATGTCAGAAAGTGAAGGTAGAGCGAAAACTTCTAAAAGGGTTATTGCAACCACTACCCATACCGGCATGGAAGTGGGACAATATCACAATATAATTCATCACTAGTCTCCTGAGAACTTCCAAAGTAAATAATGTGATATGGGTTATTGTGGACCGTCTCACCAAGACTTCCCATTTTATCTCCATTCAGGAAGATTTATCTCTTGATCAACTTACCACGATTTATGTGAAGGAAGTGGTAAGGATGCATGGAGTTCCACTTTCTATCATATCTGATCGTGATCCAAGGTTCACATCAAAATTCTAGAGAATTCTTCAAGAAGATCTGAGAACTGAATTGAATTTCAGTACGGCCTATCACCCCCAAAATGAAGGCCAATATGAAAGGGCTATTCAAACACTTGAGGATATACTGAGAACTTTCTCAATGGATTTTAAAGGTGGATAGGATCAACATCTCTCTTTAGTTGAGTTCTCTTACAACAACATCTTCCACTCGAGCATTCAAATGGCACCCTACAAAGTTATATATGGGATCAAATGTAAAACTTCTACTTGTTGGGAAGAATCTGGTGAGAAAAAGCTTCTTGGGCCTGATCTTGTGCAAGATATTACAAAAAAGGTCCATTCCATCCAACAACACATTAAGGCTACTCAAGGTCAGTAAAAGATCTATGCCGAAAACCATCAAAGGGACTTGGAGTTTGATGTTGGTGACAAATTCTTTCTTTGGATTTCACCTTGGAAGAGAGTCATGAGTTTTGGGAAGAAAGGGAAGCTCAGCCCTAGGTACATTGGCCAATATGAAATCCTTGATCGCGTGGGATCAGTGGCCTATCAGCTTGCACTTCTTCCAAATCTATCCCAAGTTCATGATGTCTTCCATGTATCCCTCTTTAGGAAGTACATACCTGACCCTTCAAATGTACTAAATCCAAAGGTGGTACAAATGGAACATGACCTCTCTTATGAGGAGCATTAGGTGGAGATCTTGTATCGTAGAGACAAGTTTCTACGCAAAAAGACTACCCACCTTTTTAAGGTGTTGTAGAGGAACCAAAAATATGAAGAATCTATATGGGAACCAGAGGATTCTATGAGATAGAAGTACCCACACATTTTCCCATCAGAGGGTATGAGATAAAATTTCGGGGATGAAATTTCCTAAGGGGGGAGAATGTAACAACCCGAACTTTTCAATTATATTTGTTTCTTAATTTAGTGTGTTATTTTACTTTATACTCATAAAAAACTATATCTGTTAATTAATGAAGTGGGTATAATTAAAATGAGACTGTTGGGTTTCGAATGTTATATGAATGGTGGTCAGTATGAATGTTGGGAACTATAATCTTAACATTGTGTTCTTATATATACAGTTATCTTTGTTAAATAATACAGAAAGAATATTTAATGGCCTCACCTAGTAGACATGAGCCATATGAAGACCATATGTCATAGCTTGGGAAGGAGGTAGCATCACTGGGCTTTGCTCTATACCAATCCCAAGCTGAACTTCAACGTATGAAGCTTGAACAGAATCACCTAAGGGAGAAGTTCAAGCTGATAGAAATCACCACTCAGGCAATGTTGTTTGATCCACCCTAATATTCTTCCACCATTGCACACATAACACTTTGGTCCTATGCTGTTGTAATAAGGGGCTATGTAATGAGACCTTAGCTTCTTTGTGTAATCCTTTTATATAAACAAAATTGTTTTTTATTCTTATGGAAAGGTTTGTGAATTTAAAATATATAGATAAATATAGGATATTTATTATTGGTGAATTTAGGAAAAAGGGGTATTTTAAAATATTTTCTATATTCATTAAATAATTAATAATGTGAAATTATTTTAAAAAAAATGGCCTCTACAGTTGTGATCAGTGAGAAATTTAGAGTCTAATAAGATCAACTTGGTTTTTATTATATAGTAATGTAAGAATAGTAACATACCCTTATGAATATTAATGAATAGTAATTTGTCAAAAAAAATAGAAACTTCACCCATGAATGTATAAATACATTTTAGACATCTTAAAACTGAAAAAATGATCATAGTTTAAGTGTTGGTATTTTTGTACGCCATAAATATTCAATTTACAATTTTATAATTAATTTAACAATTTAAAATGGAAAATTTTTTTCATAAAATTTAATCATAAATTTTTACTTTATTCTCTTATGGGTATACGATATTTTTATGGGACCTTGATTACTTTTTTAAGGTGTTACAAAATGAGTTATAGTTTTAAAGTTGTTTTTTTGGAATAAATAATGATTTTATTTAAAAATTAAATTTAAAATATTTAGAAAATTATTTTATTAAAATTGACTTCATTTTTGAAGTCAGAGTATTGATATTAGGTTCGGGTGAATATTTATGTTTTTTCTGAAACAGTTGAATTTTTAGTGAATAGTAAAAATACAGTTTTGAGTTTCGGTTGTTTAATGACATCATTAATGATGTAACAATGATGTAAGATTTCTGGTCAACTTATTAATAGTGAAATATTATATGAGGTATCCCAAGTGTTGAATACCATGGGCAAATACCATGGTCAATCCCATTGCTTTGCAAATACCTCTTATTATGTGTCCCTTGAAAATTAATAATTTATTCACTCACTTCCCTATAAATACCAAGCCATTTCCCTCATTAATTTCATTCAAAAATCAACTTCAATGATGTTCTGGTCTCCTTAACTCCCATGTACTACTCCCATGGTGCTCTCAGGCCTCCCAAGGTCCTGACCTTCATGCTTTTGATGTTACTCTTCAAGGTAAGGGATCATTTCACCCTCCTCTTTTAAGTCATGACTTCCTTTATGTTGTGTCTTATATTTTCCATCTATTCATTTTGGGGGTATTTTATTATGTGTTATTATTACTATCCATTTTATGTCTAATTTTTTAGAGACACTTTCCGCTCTCATCAATTTGTTTTCTGAATTTTTAAGTGACGTCGTTAGGCTACCAAATTTCTTGTAAAAGAAATTATATCTTCTCTTTCCTTTCAAGTTTACTTTTCTTGTGGTATTTCATTCAAATATCCATACCATGTTCTTATATCCATGTTATTATGTATTTATATTGTAATATTAGTTATTTATGAGTGTTTTACCCTTATAACCTATCTTTTTATTATTTTCTAAAACAATGTTATATAGTCATTATGCTGTAGAAATTTCATCTCAAAATTTCTATCTCATTCTCTCAAGAAATTATCTTGTTTATTTATGTGAATACCCAGACCTATTTGGTTTCTATGGGTGTTAATAAATATATAAAAAAAAGACATATTTTATTTTTGGAATGGACATACATATAACCCTCACTCCCTTTCCATGGGTTATAAATGATATAATGATCTTATTTTTAAGAACTTTTAAAATGTCACGATTTTGAAATGAAACCCATTTCATTTATTCTATATGGGTTATTAATGAAATTTTTGATTATGATCTATGTGTATAACATGAAAGTAAATACATATTAAGGGTTCTCCCTAATAGCACTCCAATGCATTGGGTAAGGAATTAATCTCTAGATATGACAGGTTTCACGATACCTTGGTGAATAACCTTGGTAAAGTTTATGACACCTCGGGGATAAACCTTGGTGAAATGTTCATGAATGCATAAATAAAATGTTGTATCCACATATTAAAGTTATGATTCATGTTATTTTTATCATGATATTCCTATTCTTCCATTTCTCATGCCTTTATGACTTTTATCATGTTCTTATTAATATTTCTCAAGATCACATGTCAACTATTTCACTTATTTTCCTTACTGAGCCTTCTTATCACCCTTTTCTTTGATGTATGTCTCTAGGATTAAAGATGCAGTAATTTTACATAGGATGAACCTATGATTAAGCTTTATGAGTGGTTTATAATAATTTTTTATGTTGTTTCCATTTATTATGTTCATAATTTCCAAGACACTAGACTTTAAAGATCCTTTGTTTGTAAAATGTAATGAAAAGTTATGTAATAAAAAGGCGGGATGCCATAGATTTCATAGTCACTAATTTTGGAAAACATGGTTTTGGTTGTCAATAATTCTTGTTTCCTACAATGAGTTAGATCACGTAGGATTAGAATTGTTGATAATTAATCCATTTCTTAAGGTTACAAAGTTTAGTGATTTATGAATCTTGGTTGACAAAAAAATCCAAAGGGGGAGTTTTTTGGGACCAAGTTGGACAGATAAGGAAGTACGAAGATTTTTATATTACAGAGTGTTTTTTTGTCAAAGAATCTAAATCAATTCAAATTTTAAAGTACTTGTAAACCATACAATGCTTTGCTGATATGTATTTCAAAAACATCATAAGTCAAGATAACTTGTAATGAACGCCTTACGATGGAAAGGGGGATAAATGATGATGACAATAATATACAATTTTGATTGGAAGGAATGATACTGCTGGAAGATAGGGAAGTTTTAGTACTTTCTATTGAAACTATGATGATGCTTTGCTTATTTATATTTAACAAATGTCATAAGTTTGGAAAACTTGTGATGCAAGCCTTATGAAGGATATGGAGAGTAAAGAAGTGTTTTTGGAAAAGGAAAGAAAGTGGAGAGAAAGTCAAAAGTGGCACGCAAGTGTGGCGTGCAAGTATATGTGGCTCGCAAGTGTGTGTTGCGTGCAATTCATATTTCAACATCATAATATCAAAATATGACAATGTAAAGAAAGTGACGCACAAGTGCTGGAGTGGTGCACAAGTGCTGGAGTGGCGCGCAAGTGCTGGAGTGGTGCACAAGTGTTGGAGTGGTGTGCAAGTATATGTAGCGCTCAAGTCACCAAAATTCCTATAAATAGATGAATAGCCTACTCATTCTTTTTAATGCTCAACACTTAAGAAAAAATTTGAGCTCTGATCGTGTAGGTAGTAGAGAGTGGAACCCAAGCTGAAGTGGCATGCAAGCTGAGGGTTATTTATAAGGCGCAAAAGTAGGGTGGCGTGCAAGCAGAGTGCGGCGAAAGCAGAGTGGCGCGCAAGCAGAAGTAGCGTGCAAGTTTTCAGAGGTACGCAAGCAGGGAGGTGTCTTCAAGAAGTGTGTTTTGTATAAGACAAAAGTGTCACGAAATTTGTGATCTATGCACAATAGTGGTGTGCAAGCAGGTAGGCGCGCAAGCTGAGTGGTGCGCAAGCAGGTGGCGTGAATTCTAGGTGGCACGCAAGCAGGGAGTGGCGCACAAGTGGCGCGCAAGATGAGTGGCATGAAAACAGGTGGAATGCAAGTAGGAAGTCACGCAATAAGGGAGTGGCGTGCAAGTTTTTTGCAGCAGGAGGTTCTTACCAGCTTCTGGGTAGGAAAGTGAAGAATTGTTTTGAAAGATTTGATTTGTGAAAGTTCCTTAAGAATCACAGAATCATTACATTTCCCTATTTGTGCTAAGTGGGAGCACATGCACTATTGTATTTTTTTCAAAGTGCTACACGAGTGTAATGGTATATCCTACTCATTGTAGTCCACATAAAAGGATTGTTTTCTAGTGGATTGTGTGGTACTGGAATGTTTTTGTACCATACCAAGGACGTATCTACTCTTGTTGAGTAATGAACCTTGTACATATTTTGTTCCTGTGGTTGTGTGTGTTCAGCAGGGAAGAAACTCTTTAATATGAGGTGAAGGTTATTTCAAAAATAATGAAAATTAAAAATAAAAATATATCACTGATTCACCCTCTCACCCTCTTAGTGATACTTAGATCCTAACTGAGAACTTCACTAAGATCAAGGCATGTCTTACTTGCAAGAAACCTAACTCGACATGGGATTATATATCATTGGATTTTAAATTTTTGTTAGTTGTTTTTATCTATATGATCAAGACCTACAAAAAAAGTGTTTATATCCCTTATTCAGCATTGGATACATGAAAACTTTTGGCTACAATATTTCATATTAGAAGGTATACATGGGGAAGTTAAAGACAATTGTTAAAGAGAACACTGACTAGTATGAATCTTATCAAGTGTTTCCAGAAATACTATAAATACAGAGTCAATAAAACGAATTTTTAGTTCACCTCAATATGAATTAACATGTGTTTCAAGATAACTGATTTTAATAACCTCATTCAAAATTTTATCTATTGTCACGGATATTGATTCATTGTATTGATGCATTTCATTTTTTAAAATGGTTTTTATGGATCAATAGAAAAATTATGTAGGGAATGTACATCATTTTACTATTAGTTTTGGAAACTGAATATTGTAACTATAAAACTATGCTGCTTTCATTTTCCATAGTGGAGAATGAAATTTATGACTCTTGGAGTTGGGTTTTTTGTTTGTATTAGAGTCCATTTCACCTAAATATAGGGTGTGTGATTAATATTTGAAAATATTCGAGAAGTAAATGAGACAATAAATGTGGATCATATGAGGTGGAGATCCCAAAATGTGTATCATCAATAATTCATTAGACACAATTTCATCAATATGAAAAATACTTTTCTGGGTGAATCTATGAAAATGCCATCTTGAAGTAAAGTACCTATGAAAATATTATTCCACGTAGAAGGGGTGAATTAGTTGAGACCATATTTCACACTTTATTATTAATTAATTAAACCCCTACAACTTTTTATGGTTCAATTCACTCAATTATAGATTCCCAACTTCAATCATGTGTGTAACAAGATAAATAATGAACCTGTGATTTTTTACATGATTCATCCCCTTCATGGGTAACCTACTAGTTTCCATGGTTGGTTAGTCTCCTTGAACAAGAATTATTCACTATAATAAATAATATATCATGTGTTTAGAATTATTCCATAATTTAACACCATGAAACTCTAAAGTCACACCATACTATATAGTTTTATACTGTCTTGATATGAAATATGTATCCATGTTTTGAAATACCTTGTTGAGATTTTGGTTTCATTACTAATAGAAGATGTCGATCCTGATCAATGATCCTTAAATATTATTCAATAATATCTTCTCACTCCACTTAGATATTATTTATAATTTTTTCTATATCTCATATTCAAATAATCACATTGAATGATCAAGATGCACCAAATTTAGAAACTGTTCTCCGAATATCGTCTTCTGTATTTCTCTCCATCTCGATATATTATTCCCAACTGTACTGATATATAGGAATTACTCACATAATTCTTAAAAAACATATAATTTTATATAAACTATAAATATATGAATTTATTTTATTCAAGTAAATCAATTTCTATCATAGCATTTCTGATTCATCTCAAATGGAAACTTATAGAATGATCCTCCTTTATTTCCTTATCTAGTTACTATCGCAAACATACCACATGATCTCCAGGATATTTTGTTTCTTTTAATAACTTCATATATATATAATAATTCAATTTCTACCCTTATTTTTATTCTCTATTTCAATAAAAACCTATTTCAGAAACTTTTTCAGTCAAGACTAAAATTGTGAATAATTCAAAAATAGTGTTTTTTTTAATTTCAAGAATACCCATCATCTTACTCCTCACTAAATAAATATTAAACCATATCTTTCTTATATAATTCAAAATAATAATAAATATATTTTAGAATAACACAGAATAAATCATCACCTTGAACATTTACACAAAAATATCTCATCTTGAATCACTTCATTATATAATTAAAGTCAATTTTTGATCTTTACAATAGTGAAGTATCTCCACATTGACATTATATATCTAACATCAATATATTCTTATTTATTATATACACATATGGAAATCATATAATTCTTAAAATTCTTTATCATTACATATTTTTATTTTACATTTATACATATTCATAAATGTTTGTATTGAATTTACACAACCATCAGTTTTGCAGAACATAAGTAATGAATTAAAAATTAGAGTTTCCTTTCCTTAGATCCATTTTCCCTTTAAGTAGCATTATAAACTCTATATATACTTTATATATACTTTATTATAACCTTACATATCTTTTAAACATTCCACGTCACTTTTACATATGTCTAAATTCTATAATGTGGCCTTTACTTATCTTTAAAAATCAAAATTCTACCTTCATATAGCTATCTAAAAATTCTTATTACATTTACGTAGGTTAGTAATGTCCTTTATGTAGCTCTATATATGATAAAATGTGCTTATACAAATTAACACATGTATTGAATGATCATTCCCTTATTGACCACATTTTACAATTTAGTGATAGTATGAAGGACTAATAAACCTTATGAACAACTGATTAACCACATACACAACTAGCCATGCACAAAAACAAATAATTGACTAAATGACAAATTTATTGAACAAATGAATGTATAATCGACAACATGACTGAATGATTTACCACATGACTAAACTAAATGAAAATTCAGTAAAATAAATGTAAAAATAGAATTTCTTTAGAGCCCTTTTAATCCATTTAGAATTAACTCAAAAACATATCAATAGTCTCAAACACCTCTTTTAAACCATCCAAACATGTTGATAAAAAATGGAAATCCATAACCACTTTAACAACAACATTAAAGGTACTTTAATCTCCCTAATTTTGATTTATTAGAAACATATATCAAATATTGAATAAAATCCAAAAAAATCATACTTTATATCATATTATATCTCTTATGATAATTTTTTTATACCAAAAAATTGGATAAAGTTTTGTTTTTTATATACTTCCATCCCTTGGTGTTAAAAAAATTCATCCAAGTGTAATAGTTGAACTTCCAATCAATTCATTTATCAAATATCTATATATAAAACTCCCTCATTCAGTATTAACCACACTTTTGGATTATAATTTTGTGATCACTCCTTTTATTTCTCTAGTGATCACTCCTTATATTTATCTTCTTTGTTGACATAGAGTCATGACACTATTTCGCCCCCTAATTCAATATAATATAATGCATAGTTGTGGTCCGGTTCAATATTTATTCATGAGAGATGTGTCGGCTGAATATGAAGTTTCATCTTAAAATTAGATAACCTCTCTAATTTAACAGATTTTGGGAACATATTAATTAATTGATTCTAAGTAAAAATTCATTAAAGATTGATATCTTTAATTCTCACTTTTTCATTAATTAACGTATACCTGATGTAATATTTTTAAATCTAGTTTTTTCTATAGGGTTCATATAAATATTTATAATACTCTAATTATCACATAAAATCTGTAACGACTTCTTAGTTGAAACTCTCAGATATTCTGGCTACACATCAATCAATAATACTTGTGTATATTCAAGAGTGGTTTCCATGTTTTTTACCTTAGTTGTGATATGTGTCCATAATTTATTCTTCTTAAAATACCATCTCACATATCCATCTCCAATGAATAAATCCCCACGTAATTTGGATTTTATATCTATACAGTCACATTTACATTCTACACTAGTATAGCCGATCATATTTATATTTTCACTTCATTTCTAAACTATGCCATAGTAAATCACACTCCTTTTATATCTTATTATTTTCTTTCCCTCAAGAATGTGTAACTCCATTGGGTCACTCTGAATTTGAGCACAAAGTGTCATAATGAGGAATACATCTGGTCTTGAAGTTTTCAAATAATCTATAATTCCAATGAGTCTTCTAAATTCCATTTTTTCAACATTGTTATTTTATCATCTTTACACAGTTTGGTTCCAACTTAAATTGATGTTAACACTTATCATGATTCTTCCATTCAAAATTTTTCCATAAACTCCTTAGCATGTTTTCTTATTAAAAAATATGAATAAAAAATTCATCTAAATATTTAATCAAACCAAATAATTCAGTTTTCCCTATATGGAAATCTCAAACTATTTATTTATTTTCTCAAAAAAATCTTAAAGAATTTACTTTTTAACACTAGAAAAAATAACTTATATCACCAAAATACACTATGATAAGTAGTTTTATTTTGTATAAATATCTTAAATATATATGTCTATCAATGTTTCCATTATTTAAACCCATTTCCTTTAGGTACCCATTGATTTTTGAGTACTAAGATCTTGGATTCTATTTCAACCCATATAAGTTCTTTAAAATTTTTCACACCATGCTTCAATAAACATCATGAAAAAAACAATAAGGTTTTTTAATGAAGACATTATCCTCATGTTCACCAAATAAAAAAATTGATTTTAGATACATTTGATAGTTCTTGTGAGAATACACAACTAAAAATATCCTAATTTTTTTAATCCCTGATAATGAGGAAAATCTTTCTTCTAATTAAACACATTCCTTTTATTATATCCTTTACATATTATCCTATTATTTTCTCTTATCAGGAACCCTTTCTCATTCAATTGGTTTCCAAAATCCCATTTGGTTCCAATGTCATTGATCCACTCAATTATCATGAATAATTTTAAAAAAAAATTAATGATTTTTGATGGATTTTAGTCAATAATCCCAGGTAATTAGATGATTTATTAAAATATGGTTAAATTATAATAAAATAATTAATCTCAAATAAAATTATTAAAATATTGATTTTTGAAGTATGGAATTTACTGATAAAATTTTCTATGTCTTTTGAATATTTTATAGTTAAAAAAGGCCAATGAGGCAATCCCTCAACCTCAAGGCATGCATGCCACATAGCTAGCCCAATATGGGCCATCTAGAAAATCAAGGCCCAAGGTAGAGCATGTCGAGTAGTGGGAGAGGAGATCGCGCACTAGAAAGTGCAGTGTGTGGGCCTAATATTCTAGGCTCGTGTGGGTCATAATGGGCCATATGTGTGTGTGTGGTGTATCTGTCCACCGATCCCTGATCGTATTTTCATCTTGGACCTAATTTTTTTGGGGATCTATTATATAAAATCACTCAAACTCACTCAAAAACGATGTGGGACAAGCACTTATATGGTTGTTATTCAGAACATTTTTAAATGAAATCATTATGCCTCTACTCTGCTCCCCCACCCGTGGACACCCACTCAGCACTGTCAGCCTCCTTTTCAGCTGCCTTATTCCATCTAAAACTCACCAAAGATTCCATTTTTTCACCTGTGAAGTTCAATCTTGAGCTTAGGATCACTTTTGAGGCCAATTATCTCCATGGAATGCAGCTGGAAGATCTTTTGACCACCATGAATCCCATTAGAAGTTTCAAAAGACCATACATGATGATAAGAGGTATCATCCAGCCACTATGAAGGCCAAATGGTATAAAGAAAAACTATATGACATAGGTTTTCTTATTGGGTTGTGGTATCACGTATGAGGCTTTCACTGCACTGTGGTGATCTCAATACAATGTGCACATTTCATTTTAGGTAGTGGTGAGGTTTTAGAAGGGTTAAAAAGAGTTGTGGCCATGGATTTTATTTTTCACCACTGCCATACAGAAGCGAAGAAGTTTGTGATATGTGCTAGTTCAATTAATAATAATGGGATGTTAAATTGTAGTGCAAAATTTTAAAGGGAATTATTCCTTGAAGAGAAATCATTGTGGTGTTCATACTATAGAAAGGGAATGTTCATGAAGATAGTGGTGGGTTTTTTAGAAAATATATAGAGAGGTAGTTTCAACCGTAAATTACTTGGCTACACCAATGCCATGAAAATCCCATGAATGGACATTAAAAAATAAATTGGCTACACTCTAATATTTTTCTCCATGTCGCAGTATGAGTCTTCACTTCAATTTGGAAATCTTGATATTTTTTGGAGATATTCACGATTAATATCCAAAATTAAAAAAAAATTGACGAGGTAAATATAGATAAAATATCCAAAAGATTCAAATGCATATTAAGAGGCGATGATAAAATCTATAAATAAGAGAGTTTTTCTATCATGTACCAACCTGGTTCGACCCTGAACCGGTCACGACAGTCACTTCATTTTAACGGTCGAAGGGCATTTTCAATCCCCATGGGCTAGAAATTTGTGTCAGGGCATCAATAGATAAAAATAATGGATTGATTTTCCCCAATACTAAATAAAGGAAATAGAAATGACTATCCCAATATATGCATAAATATTCAAAATTCAAAATCTTTTATAGATAACCTGAAAATTCAAAACAAAAAATTGAACAGAAAACCAAAGTGAGCCTAACAACAAAAATGTCTCCATGTGGCCCCTAGGGTCACTATTCGATACCAAAACCAACCATCACCCATGGAAATATAAACCAAGATAAAACCTACACAAAATCCTAAAAATAAGAAAATACTATAGGCATGAGTATTAAAACTTGGTAGGAATTATTTAACAAATCTATTCTCAATGCACTTCCTTTAAATAAAAGAAACATTAATTTCAGGTTTCAACTACAATATATGAACGTAATAATTTTCCACACATTTCGACTTTAAATAAAAACATGGTTCCAGTTACCTTTTCTATTTAAAATCAAACTCTTCCCCAAGTAGAAAAATTTTTAATTTCAAATATAAAGGAAAATTTTTTCAATGTTTTTCAAAAAATTTCCCATAAACCTTTAAAAGAAAACACAAAACTTGTACCCAAGAGGTACACCATGAAAGTAATCCATAACAATAATAACATAATATTTGAAATAGAAATAAGTACAAAAGGATAACCAAATAATATTATATCTTAATCTTCCACTGTAAAAAACTAAAATACAATAGACATGGGGGAAACTAGGAGCTTGTGAAATAATCCAGAACATAATATAAATCTTGACTCATCCCATAAAGAATTCCTCACTCGATGACAAAAAAAAATTCCCACACACTCAATCTCAGTCTAAATAGCATAAATGATGGGTAATATCCTATACAAATAATAAATAAACAAATCATATCCCCTATTATGGGACACTAGTTAGAGCGTAATCCTAACTAGTGCAGCAATATTTCTCAGAAAATTCACTAGTTATACCAGGTTCCCATGTCAAGAGTATAAAAAGGGGGTGAGCCAACCAAAGTTAATAGAGCATCCAATCAAAATAAAATATATCTTATATAATAATCCACACAATAGGCACCACCACGAGTCCCACCAATGATAAATCCCTTTCTATGAACAAATAGATCTCTAAGGAGTCCACTTCGAGGATCTCCCATTACCTTCAAAGTAAATGGGTCATGAGGAGTCCATAGTGAGGACAAACCACCCATTTATATAATGGATTGTTAGGATTCCTAAGTTAGGTAATCTCATTCATTACATATAAAACAATGAAATAAGATTATCTAAAGAGGGTTTTCATGATAATAATTTTCACCAATTTTACAAAAGTGTCAAACGGACCTCAAGAATCCTTTCTCAAAGAATCAAAATCACTTTACCAAAAAGGTGAAAACACATAGTATCACTTTTACAATAATTTAGAAAAATCCCATTTATGTACTCCCACTATATTTTCAAACTAAATCCATTTTCATCAAAGCATCAATTTGGACACACATCATCATCACATGTCATTCTATTTTTTTTAAAGAACCAAAAGAACACCGCTTTCAAGTAAAAAAACATTTATAAAACCATTGGAGAAACTAAAATACACTATTTATATGTCAAAAATATATTTAAAAATACAAACCATGATTTATGTATCATAAATCACTCAAAAAATCCAACCAGTCATTATATCAAACACTTTGTGCGCATCACATAACAAAAAAAGTGAATATACTTCAAAACAACCTTGAAAACTACCTAATTGCACATCAAACAATTATTCCAAAGATAACATGTCAATGTTTAACGTATATGGATGGTTAAAAAAGCATGAAACCAATGATTCTTAAATTTAAAGGGATGCGTAGAATAAAACATTTCTCAAACTCACGACGCTTCAACAATGAACACCTGAAACAACCTTTTTAAGGTTCCAAGATCCTAGAACAACCAATAAGAACCCTAAACAAGAAAACCCATAACATAAACCAAGGGAAACATGAAATTTAGGTCCAAGAGACCAAGGAAGAAGATTAACTATGAAAAATGGGTCCTGGTGACATTACAGACAACTCACCTTTAACATGGACGTCAGGTCATGGATAGCTAGGTACCACCAGTTGCCCGGCAAACATGTGGTCCCCACCCTAGGGCCCACCCATTTTCCTGAAGGGGTGATCTGACTAATGACATTCCCCATAGGCCAACACATGTCCTTTCGAGTGTGCTTTTTACTCAACCACACACACCCTAAAAAACTTCCCAAATGCTCACCCATCATGATCACTAGTCCAGGACAACAATGATTAACTATGGTGTCCTAATTAGATAGGATCTTGAAAAGGAATATGCATCATGTTGACATGAGTCATATCATTTAGTAATGTAACCATTTATCATTCTGGGGTGTTACATTCACACCCCCCCCCCCACCCCCACCCCCCCCCTTATTAGAGAACAATGTCCTCTTTGTGAGCCCTATATCTCAACCCATGCAGTATACCACACCTAATGCTAGGTTCCAGATATGATACCAAATCTAACAACTAGGTACCAGTGATAGCATTGAAACACCACCTTTAACATGAACATCAGGTCTCGGCCAGCCAAGTACCACCAGTTGCCCTGCAGACATGTGGTCCCCACCCTAGGGCCCACCCATATGCCTGAATGGGTCATCTAACTAATGACTATCCCCACAGGAAAACACATGTCCTTTCTAGTGTGTTTTTTCCTCACTCACACACACCCTAAGAAACCTCTCAAATGCTCACCCATCCTAGTCACTACTCCAGGACAAACATGCTTAACTGTGGATTTTTAATCATGTAGGCTCTTGAAAAGGAATGTGCACTATGTTGACCTGAGTCATATAATTTAGTCATTTAACCCTTTATCAGTATGTGGTGTTACATTTACCCCCCCCCCCTTTAAATCACAAAGTCCTCGTTATGGCCCCTACATCTCAACCCAGGAAGTGAACCAAACTTAAGGATGGGTTCCTGCTCTGATACAAAATATAACAACTAAGTCCCAATGATAGCACAGACACCCTACCTTTAACATGGACGTCAGGTCCTGGAGCACCAGGTACCATCATTTACCCCACAGACATGTGGTTTGTACCATGGGGCCCACACACATGCCCGAACGGGTCATCTAACTAAGGACAATCCTCACAGGACAACACATGTCTTTTCTAGTTTGTTTTTTCCTCACACACACACAGCCTTAGAAACTTCCCAAAAGGTTTCCCATCATGATCACTCTTCTAGGACAAACACGCTTAACTATAGAGTTCTAATTAGGTAGGCTCCCAAAAAGGAAGGTGAATCATTTTTACATGAGTCGTATCATTTTGTCATTTAACCCTTTATCATTCTAGGGTGTTAAATTAACTCAAGATAAAATTTAAGAAATAAGATGAGGGAGAATATTAGTGGAGAATACCATGATAAATCAAACCTCAAACTTGAAGAAATCACTAGATCCACACCATATGAGAGGAGGAGATCCTTGGAGAATAAGGGAGTCCCCTTAGGGTCACATTAACTAGGGGGAGGAGGAATTATGTGTTTTGGGCTAAAACCCTAGGAGGGTAAAAGAGTTATTTCTAATTTTTAAGGACCTAGACATCGTGCATGGTTAGGCCACATGGTTTCCAAAACTATGTTCCAACCATGTGTACCTTACTGGAAACATTGGGATCTTCGTATGGCTTTGCCTCATGGTTTGGTAAACTATGTACCGACCATGAGACATGGTTCCTCTATAAAGAACAACCTCCCTACACACTTGTCGTGTGGTTTGACTAAGTGTGTGGAAGATATGTGCATACCTCTTCCATCAACTCTTCACCACACAATTTCCTGGTCAAGGGTGCATGGTTCCCCCTAACCATGAACCAACCATTTTCCACCTGTTGGCAATATCAAAAACTCAACTTATTACCAGGAACTCCAGAGTAAAATAAGGAATAACCATGAAATAAAAAGAAGATAAAGAATCACCACAAAATTTAAAAGTTGTCACACCCAAAACACGAGAGAAAAACTCATATCCAAGGGATGAACTAGAACAAAGAAAAAATATAAAAATATGGGTGCGAAATTTTTTTCTATGCAATGGATTAAATGGAGATTTTACAAGTGATATACTACAAATATATTTTATTTTATTCTTTTTATTTTATCATAGGTTAGGAATTATTTATTTTTTATATAAATTCATTATGTTTTTAATAAATTTTTTCAGTTATTTCTTCCATTACTTCTCTCTTTATTTATTTATTATTGTCCCTCCCTCTTTTTATCTAATTATTATATTCCCATTTCTTCCACTGTGATCTCTTACTTCTAATAACAAGATACTATATTGAGGGTTGTCCTTAAGAGGGATATGGTGTTCCTAAATTATAAGATTAAATTATTAAAAAAAATTATCTTATTTCTGGTGGATGAGGGTGATATATATGGGTGAGGATATTTTCCAATATGAAATGGATCTTTAGTTCACTTATATTCCTTTATTTATAACGTTTCCCTTCTTTCCAATGAATGATATCTCCTCACACAAAGTATTTGAGTTATTTAATGGATGAAATAGCATCTACTGGAGCTAGGTCTTGAAGATTCCATGCTCCTAATTGATGTGTGTCACCGACCTTAATTATATATGGGGTTGGAATTTAGTTTTACAAGGCATTCAAGATATCACAACCAATGAATTTAAGAATATTGGTTTAAGAGTGATATTTCAAAATTGAACTATCAAAATCAATCTAAAAAATCAACTTTAATAATGAAGGAACCAAAAACCAAAACTTGGGCTAATTTATTTATTTTTTAACCTCATTTTCAATAAATGTTAGTTTAGAGTGTGATTTAGTTTCATAAAATAATAAAATCACCATAATAATTAGTTTAGGTGAATTGTAATTAGTTAGCGAATAAGTATGAATCTCTTCAAGTGAGATGACTCTAGTCATCCATTGTGATACACTATAAAAAATGAATAGTAGATTTTTCCACAACCCATGAAAGCTGTGCATCAAAAATTGGCATCATTTTTGGGGAAACAATTATTTGTCTTCTTACTTTTTCTTTTCACACTTTTTTACATATTTTTTTATTTATTTTTTAAAAACACTAAAAAATTATTTTCTCATGATGTTTTTGAATGATTAATATTATGCATAGAAAAATTATTCATAGGTATATGAAAGAGATAAAGTGGTTCATAATGGTGAGGATTACCTCTAATAAAGGTTGGATTATCTCATGGAACTATTTATGTATATGTTAAATGGCCGGAGATAGTACTCTCACTTAAAATATTAATGGGTAGGATCAATAAATTCAAAACTGGATTTCAGATAATGAAGGCTATAAAGGAAGTATGAGTGGATCTTCTCAATTTTTCTCAAGAGGTCTAAAAGGTTGAGGTCGTACTTGAGTAATAACCTTACCCCAACCATCTCAATATACAGATTCAAACTAACCTTCAAGAGCTAGAGTGGATTTATATTGCGGAATAATTACCTACTAAGATAATTTTGGGAGATCAACAAGATCTGGATAACTTCTAGAATGAGTATGAAGTGCATCATGATCCCCCCACCACCACCCCCATCCATTATAATTTAGAAGATATGGTACCATTTTATATAACTCTAAAATTATAAATGGATGAAACCACCAAATTGGTGCAATTTTGAAGAGAGGATAGAGGATCCTAACTACCTACCTAAATCCAGTGAAATCCAACTTGAAGAAGTCCTTACCATTAAAGAATATATTAAAGATGCACTAACTCAGAGAGATGATCCTTTATTAAAATAATTCTCATATATTTTTATGAAAACTCAAGTAATAATAACCTCCCACTATTTTGAATTTCCATATTTGTCCAACTCTTATTTTTCCTTGGAGGAGGATAAATAATAATTACTTGAACCTGCTAAGGAACACATGGAGCACCCTAATCTAGTTGAATATGAATTAGAGGAATCCCAAGAGTAAATACAAGTGTCCTTTCTAAAGGAAAACAAGCAAGAATATGCTTATGTTGAAAGGGAATCTTTTTATTTTAATTCTTTCTATTTAAATACTATTTACGAGAAAATACATTATAACTATCCCTTTGAACATTCAATTCAAGTAGACCACATTTATAAAGAATGTGAAATTCAATATGAGGTATCATAAGTTGTAACCAAGATGGAGGATGATCTATACTTCATAATAATCCTCCCATAAAATCTATACCTTATTGTAAAGGGGATAGTTTTTGTGTACTCTATCTACACAATCCTCATAAACAAAGAAGAAGTGAAAGATGGAAAAAATCCACATGTTGTGGTTCAAATCCATGAAATTCCACCCACCGAAGGATTATAGATAACTACTAGAACTGGCCTTCTAGAGAAAACAAAAATATAGGACCCACGTGGGGGATTAAACTAAGACTTACCACTTTAATTTCATTTTAGGATTTTCAATTTCATTATTATTAATTAATATATAATGTATCATAATCCTTCATTATTTTTTTGATTTAACAACATAGTACTTATGTTTTAAATGATTGATTTTTTAGGTACATAATGCCATAAGGAAACCTAAAAGAATAAGTATAAGTGAGTAATAAATATTAATGAGAAAAGGGATTTCATTATTATAGATTTTCATCTTTTTAACTCTCTTTTTTAAAATATATATATATATATATATATATATATATATATATATTGGACTGGAAACTAGATATTTCATGCTCATTCTTGAACTTTCTTACTTTACTTGACTTATCTAGGAGACATGATTTTCATACAAATCCTATAATTTCATGTTTTTATATTTCAATGATAATGGTATTGAATTATTAAGGTGAATAATTGAATAATTAGATTGAATCATGGATGTTAGTTTGATGAATCATGATTTAGAGTAATTGGTTGATTCATGTAGATTAAATTTCCCTACTATTATTCAGACTTTGAGTTTATGAAATTCATGTTGACTGATTTATTATTATTATTCATTCCATAAGTGATTGTCCTAACTTATATGTTTCATTCGAAATAGGATTTTTAGACCAAATACCTTGTATATTATCTTGATCATATTTATTAAGTGTTCTTGGGGTATGTTACAATCCATAACTTGCATTATAACTTATCAAATCACGGAATGTGCAAAAAAACATTAAATGTGATTGATGAATTATTATTGATAAAACATTATCCTTAATACTGTATTTATCATTATCCGTTTTTATTATATAGAGACCATGAATAACTTTAAAAGGAATGAGCCACATTTCAATCCATTTATATCCATTTCTACCCTACTCTTAGTATTTTAATGATATTTTAAAGTTGAAATGTGGGTGTGAGGGATATCAGGGTGAATGGTATGCACTAAATTGTAATAGAAAAGTGTAGGGGTGTTGTTTTTTGGTATTGATAAAAAAAATTATTCATACATTGTATTTAACTCATTTTCAATGCCAATCCATACTTTTTATATCATGAATCACTCATAAAATGCAACTGAGAATTTTCTCAAACATTTGGTGTGCACAATATGAAAAAAAAACTATACATTTTATCATAAAAAAGCAATAAATAACCATTTTTCATACCCAACAATTATTTCAAGGATAAAATATAAATATTTAATATTTATGAAAGTTATGAAATGAATGAAATCAATGATTCTTAAATTAAGAAGTCAAGTGCGAGGCAAACCTACCTCAAATCCATAGTGCTTCAACAATGCACACTCGAAAACACTTCATGAAGGTTACAAGACCCAAGATCTACCAAGTGGATATTTAAAAAAGAAAAAAAACCCAACATAATTGAATGTAACCATGAACCCTTGGTCCAATAGACAAAGAGATAAACAAATCTCAAAAGAAAATGTAGTAAAAAGGAAGAGGGGGAAGAGGAGAGGAGATTACCTTGATAGATCTAGCCCAAAACCTTGAAGAAACCTTATATCCACACCATGGGATAATGGTAGAGGATTTTAGAACAAGGGGAGAGGCCCTTTAGGGTTTTATGAACTGTAGGAAGGATAGGGGAGGTGTTTTGGGTTAGAAATCCTGAGGGGCATACTAGGAATTTCAAAAAAAAAGATCTATAAAGCTCCAATGATTTGGCCACACTGTTTACAAAATCATGCACCAACCATGAACCCTTAATTGGACACAAAATGAACCCTGCATGATTTTTCCACACATTTTATAAAATACACACAAACCATACCAAATGACACTGCCCCAAAATGTCACATGATCACAGGCTTACTTGGGCTGAGCCACATGGTTCACCAAGTCATGAACCAACATTGTACTAGTTATATCCAAGCCCAAAAACTCCAATTTTTACCAATAACTCATGAAAAATATGATTAATAATCCCATGATCAAAATAGGAAAATAAACACCTCAAATTTTAAACTGCATCACACCTAGAACTCGAGAGAAAAACTGATAACCAATAATGAATCAGAAAAAAGGGTGAAAAAAAAACTTGTGTGTGACAATTCTTCCCACCATAATTCTTTATGCCCCTAGAAAGCCACAACATCTTCCATTTGATTGATCAATGATGAAGGAATTAATTTTCACATAATACAACCGCATCAAACCCAAAAAAAATCCCAACACGGCCAATCAAAACATATGCCTCTTGCCCAAAACAAAACAAAAAACTAGATCCACTTACCGAGAGACAACAAGAAATTAGAGCCAAAAAAAAATAATCATACCATTAATTAGACCATTGGGAACCCTCCAATACATTATAATTTCCACCCAACACAAAAGTTATCTCAACAATCAAATGACTTCAAAACAAATACACTTCCTACGGGACAGCATCCGAAACCAGTCGGGATTTTCAACATGAGAGGCCAGAACAGACTCCCCACCATTAGAAAACAAATAACACTGATTTTCTGCAAGATAAATCTCAAAAATAACCATTTTTTATCTCCCCAACCTTAAGAACCAACTATATTAACCCAACTGGTGACTTCCCCTACATAGAAAAAAACCCTCCACCATAAGGGCAGGAGGGTGAGGGCAACGAAAGAGCAACACCCCAAATGCCTAACCTCACAAAGGAAAAACTTTACATAACAAAGGTGAACTCACAACAACATGTGGAACTTAAAAAAAGTTTTCTCACCCCCAACATTTGATACATGTGTATAACCCGAGTTCTCTACACCGCAGGAAAATTTTGATTGTGTGGAAAGGTTCACTCTTGGGCCTATGGTGATTCCATTCCCAGAAGAATCAATTATCAATCCTGTAAAGAATCTATTGTGGCCCACTCCAAAGTGTAATGAAGCCTTCAAGTACTAGTATGTAATATATTCATAAGTATTATTTTTAGAGACTTATTTTCCACCACTTATTGATAGATTCATCAAGCATGAATGTAGAAAACTTCTCCTTCAATGACTCGAGAAACTCAATGAGGATAAATCTCATTTTGAACTTCCAAATCCACTCTTATGGTTTGATGGGATCCACTTGCCTATAAAATAGAGGTGTATTTTACTTTTTAAACTCAAGAAACAAGTCCTTAGGTTGATCATCTAGAAATATTACAAATATAAAATCGCCTATACCTCCACTATGACTATCCATAAAATCATTTTTAGGGAACTTACTTGGAATTAAGAAAACCCAAGAGCTCAAAAAATGACTCATAAAAAAGAGTTATCAAACTCAAAACATCTCATAAAAAAACTTCTCAAACCATATAAAAACCAAACCACATAGAATTAGTTTTCAAAACACAAAAAAAATCCACTTTGAAGCACTTTTAAAAGAAAACAAACTTGGTGGGTTGGACACTCACCAATGAAATTCCTTAGATTCTTATTCACATGCACATTATCATACCAACCTGAGTGCCTATCAACCATACCACACCAATACCACATCCAAAAATATTATGAACCAACCAATTTCCACACATATCAGTGCATTCTATATCCTAATGAAATACCAAAGGTCAAAACAAAACATTTCCACTTTCTAAAACAAAACATTTAACTCACACTTTCACACTTTCAATTCAGTTACATTTTTAAAATTCATAAAACTTTTCAAAATATAAACAACTACCAAGTCAAATACCATTTTCAAATTCCACATTACAATCCATTTCATATTGTTTAGAAATAAAAACCCATTAATTTCCATCCAAAAATCCATTTCATCAAAAAAAATTACAAATCCCAATTTCCCTTGCTTTCTTTTGAAAACTCATTTTCCTTTTTCCCATAATAAAACCATTTCCATTTCAAAATATATTTTTTACAATTCCAAATAAAGAGTTCCCAAAACAATTCCCAGAACCAAAATAATTCACAAGGGGAAACTACTGTCAATGGGTGACTTTTCCTTATGCTTTGCGTCCATATTCCAATCACACCACCATCATGGAGAGTCTTCTTGGACTATGTATTCGGGTCCTCATGGATTTCCAGTCCCTATGAGATCATAGATACCAATATCCCAAATCCCTTTTTGTATCGCAAATACAAAACAACCATAAGAACTAAACATACCAACAAAACCTGACTTCTCATGAAAACCTAAGGATTTGAATGGGAAAGGGTTCATCATTTCTATATCATTCCTATCTATTGAGTCTCAATAGTTATACTCCATCTACATTGACATCTCCAAGTAAAAAAGGGTGCTTTTAAAATCAAGGTCCTCCCAAGAGCTAGCCTTCTCTAATAAATTTTTTTCTTGAACCAACATGGGTTGACCCCAAACTAGCCACCCAATCCAATATATGGCATGGCCCAAAGGGTGTTCCCAATATCAAAAGGTTAGAAACTAGTATTGGGTATCCTAAAATTAAAAAAAGGAACAATTTCTCCCAATTTTAAATAAATAACTGAATATAATAAAGACAACCAAAGTAATCCAAAAGAATAAATATCCAAACTGAACATCTGTGTACAATAATTTGAAAGGTATGACAACTGAACTGAAACCTTATGACCACAACAATATCTCCATGTGACCCCAAGGGACCCTATCTAATACCCTAAAAAACCACCTCCCATGATTATATATACCATTCTAAAACTACACAACAACTAAAAACATATAGAATTATAGTCATGGGAATTAAAACTCAGTAGGAATTCCTAAACAATCTATTCCCAATGCACTTCCTTTAAAATAAAATAAACATAAACCTCAAGTTTGAAATACAATATACAATGTAATATTTTTCCTCATCTTTTCCACATAAAGAAAAATCATGTTCCATTTCCCTTTTTAATTTCAAATTAAGATTCCTTTCTAACAAAACAATGTTAACATTTTCAAGGCGGAAGTGATTCTATCATTTAAGATAGATACATGTGCATAAAAAACATGTTATTCTTTAAAAAAAATTCTTAAAACTTTGAAAACCAACCCATCACTTTCCCAAGTAATACCCCACACATATGAACATCACAATAATCACACAAAGATTTCAATGGAAATAACAACCCAAGTAACAAACTAATGAGTATAACAACTATCACTATAAGAAACTAAGTGTTAATATACATCGGTGAACTTAGGATCTCATGAATAATCCATAATACACTAATACATGTTGAATCATCCTAGAAATCATTCCACACTCGATGAAATAAAAACCCTCTAACATGCTCAGCCACACCCCACGTGGTAGGGACCATGATGCACAATCCCCTAACAATAATAACAAATATCCCCTACTATGGGCCACTAGCTGGTGCGTAATCTAACTAGTTTAGTAATCGTTCTCATAAAATTTAATAGTTATTACAGGTTTTCCATGTCAAGATATATTGAATAGAGTGGGATAAGCAATTCCAACCAAGCATCCAATCACATACACATATACAATAATTTGCACAACATGCATCACCTGAATCACCCCAATAATCCATCTCTCGATTTAAAAATCATAGATCACAATGGATTCCATAAAAAGGATCTCCAATTCCATACAAGTAAATGGGTCATGAGGATTCAACAGTGAGGAAATCCCATATATTCATATAACAAAAATAATGAGAATCATCCAAGGATATTTTTCATAATAAATATTTTTACCTTTTTCAAAAAAGTGCCAAATGGGCCTCAGGCACATTTAACATAACCATCTTCCTTTAAAAAATGAAATAAATTTCATCAAAGATGGAAAAAACAACCTTTTCTATTTCTCAACCATTTTTAAAAAAATCCATCAAATTACTCAGATTTCATTTTTAATCCAAACCCATTTTTATCAAAATTCCAAATGAGCCACTAACTATCAACACATCTCAACCCCCATTTAAAAACCAAAATACACATTCCATTTAATTTCAAAATACCTAGGGAACACATTTAAGGATCCAAAATAATCATTTAAAATACCATGAATTAATTTTATATGACAAACCATTAATTTTATATCAAGAATACCTTATAAAATCAATTTGGGAATTTTCTCAAATATGTGGTGTGCACAAAAGTACCAAAACAATAAATTTTATCACAAAAAAAATAAGCAATAACCATTTTTCACACCCAAAAAATATTCCAAGGATCACATGTAAATATTTAATATTCAAAAAGGTGAAAAAACCATGAAATCAAGGATTATTAAATTAAAAGGGAAAGTGCAAAGGAAACCTACCTCAAATCCATTGCACTTCAACAATGCACACCTGAAAACACTTCACAATGATTACAAGACCCAAGATATACTAAGGGGACACTTAAACAAGAAAAACCCTCCACATAAGTGAAGGTAGACATGAAAAAAATTTCTAAGAGAACATGGGAGAAAGATACCTCAAAATAAAATAGAGGAAAGAGGAAGAGGGAGTAGAGGAGAGAAGATTACCCTGATATATCTTGCCCTAAACTTTAACTAAACATTATATCCACACCATGGGAGAAGGGTGGAAGCTTGGATAACAAGGGGTTGGTCCCATTAGGGTTTCAAAAACTAAATAGAGGCTAGGGGAGGTGTCTTGAGTTAAAAATCATGAGGGGGAATAATTCGAATTTCACAAATTTTTTGATCTGGGCAACTCGCAGGGTTTGAATACACGGTTTACCAAACAGTTCACCCCTCACTAGACCCAAAAGAAACTGAAAACTATTTGGATTCATGATTTATATGTGTTGTTCCAACCATGCCAAACAAAACTTCCCCAAAATTTCAACTAGCCGCATAGTTAACTAGGATAGGCCACATGGTTTACCAAACCATGCGCCAACCATGCACAAGCAATAGTCAATCCCAAAAACTCAAATTTTTTTCAAGAACTCTTGAAAAACATCAGAATAACTCAAGATCAAAATAGAAAAAGAAACACCTCAAATTTTAAACCCCATCACAACTGGAACTCAAGAGAAAAACTGAAATCCAACAATAAACCATAACAAATAGTGTAAATCACACATGAGCCTCAACCCAGTTGGTGAGGACTCTATAAGTACATCCATGAGACTCAGGATCAAATCAAAACATAAGAATATTTTCAAGTTACTATAGAAGTACTATAGTAGGTATTGTAGTAGATACTATATAGTATTGTAGAGAATACTGCACATTACTATAGCAGGAACTATAGTAGGTATTGTTTAGTACTTTAGTAGCTTACACTATCCATCTATTTCAGCCTTTGGGCCATTGGTTTGGTCCATGAGTCCTTCAAGGCCTTTAGACCACCCAGGACGTTGGGTCAGTAAGGCCTTTGGTCCACCTAAAGGCCTTCAGGAAATCTCAAGGCCTTATGGCCACATGTTGTAAAAAATGTACCAGGAAGAATCTACAAAAGATCAAGCCCCAAATGAGGATTTAGAGCAGGTGCATTCCCCAGAGTAGATCTAAAAAAATTGGCAGAATGAGAGGATATGACAATTTCTATTGGGAAAAGCCTATGCATCTCTGCATAGGATTACTATCTGAACATTCATGCGTAGGTGTATATTTATCATCATGATGTATACACTGGGGATGATCGGTTCCAAGTAGTTATATTATAGTTATTTCCTCTAAGACCATCAGGTCATATAATTTCATATAGCCTACAGGCCATGTAAGGGTTCCCATTCAATCCTTAAATGGGGTATTATCAAAAAAAAAAAAATTAGAAGTCCTTTTGTCCATTCAGTAGAAAAGGGTGGAGAAAACCTAGGTGTGACAAGCACCTTCCATTAGTCTATATCAATGAAATGGTATGGTTTCATGGTGTTCTTATATCAACTGTATCAGATCATGACCCTAAATTTACATTGAGATTATAAAAGAGTATTCAAATTTATCTTGACACTGAGATACATTTAATCATGTCTTATAATCTATAGATTTATGTATAGTCTCAATGGAAAATCTATACATTGGAAGATACATTGAGTTCCTGTTCTCTTGGATTCCAAGGAATGTATGATTAGTATCTACCTTTGGTGAAATTTTCATGAAATTATATCTTTCATAATAATAACCAGATAGAACTGTACAAATAATTTCAGTTAAAGACTCTTGAATCTCCAACCTTTCAAGAAGAAGTTATAGATTAAAGAATGTTTTCCTGGAGCTTCTGGAGGTGAAAACTGTTAAATTACAGACCATTCGGGATAATATTAAATCAGTCTGGAGTGGAAAAAAGAGATATGATAATAATTGAAGGAAATAATTATAATTTAAAGTTGAGTATTATTTATTATTAAAGGTTTAACCACAAAAGTTATTTTGATTATTTGGTAAAAAGGGTAGGTTAATCCCTGGTTAAATTAGGCCTTTTTAATTCTAGAAATAATTGGAGGTATAGCTTCCTGATTGGATATGTAAACTAACCTTCATAAATCTCATGATGTCTTACATATTTCATTACTGAGGAAATACATGTCACATCCAATGTGTGTTCTCACATTTTAGGGAATATAATTGGACCATGAATTGTTTTATAATAAATAAATTTTCTATATTCTTAACACTAGAGAGTAAGTGTTGTCGAATCGAAAAAATATATTGGTAAAATCCCTTTAGAAAAAACCCAAACTAAAGAGGAAACCAAGGATACTGAATAAGATATGAGAAAGTAATGTCCAAAATTGTTCAATGTCTTATATATACCCTAATTTTAAGGATGAAATTATTTAGGGGGGGATGCAATACCCAAGACCCTACTGTAGTAGGTAAACATCATATCAGAAATATCACAACATAAAGATCTGTATTTAAGACTCTATTTAAAATTGAAATTTTAAAATTTGAAATTAATCAAGTTAATTTATTTTTTGAATTCATCATATCAAAATTAACTTACTATGAATTTGGGATATTTTTCTAAAATGGACAGTTTTGAGTTAAAAAATGGATTTCATAAAACTGGTAAATTGAATACATTTATCATTATATAATAATGAACTAAAATCTTAATAACATTTTATGAAATCAAATATGAATTTAAGTGGAAATATAATGCCTATTAAAATGTTCTTTTAACTTAAAAACCCAATGGAAAACATTTTTATAACTAATTAAAATATTACTTTAATGTAAAAACAGTTTCATCCTTTTTCTTTGGATCAAGTATAATCAAGGAGATATTTAGTATTTTATTTCCATAAAATCTTCATGTACATTATTTTTTATAATAAATTAATTTATTTCATTAAAATAATATTCCAAGATAATTTTATCTTATATATAAATTTAAATAATGAAATTTTATTTCTATATAAACTATTTTTACATGATTAAGTTTATTTATTATTAAATTGAATAATTACCCCGTTAAAAATTTTATTTGATAAAATTAATTAAAAAAATTATATTATAGGTATTAAATTAGTTTTTGAGGTTATTTTCAACCCAAAATCACTTTCCTCGCATATTTCTTTCATTTTTTGACAATTTATCCTTGTATAGTAACCCTACACTATTGAAAATGTAAGGGGTTCTCCCAAAACTACCCTTCTCCTCAAATATAAAAGGGTAACATCTCCACTACTTCAAGACTTACATATCCATTGAATTCACTATTGATAATATACCAAATTTATTCTCCTATAACCCTATTATAGTTTCAAAATATTCTTTTCACCTTTAGTTAGAATAGTGTTTCATTTCCATAGTGACTTTGAAGGAAAATTCTTCCCCTGACCCGAGTATTGTCAACTACTTAGTTTTCATTTTTAATTATATTTTATGAAATTTTATTAAATAAATTATAATATATATATACTATAATTTTACTATATTATGGTACTTGTCACTATTTATTCATCTATCTCATACATTTCAAAAAATTTAAATTTCCATCAGTGCGTATGTGAGGACTACCGCCTCCAAGAGAAAATAATTTCATTATTCATCACCATCCATAATTGATGATTCCTATAATGGTTTAATTAGAAGATATGATTTTTGTTATATCATTAAGGTTATTTTACAACAAATTGGAGAACTGGTTAATTATATAATTAGTAAACAATTATTTTTAATTAAATATTTTAAAACAAGCCTGCTAAGAAGAAAATATTTTATTCAAATTATGTAATATTTTAATAACCATTAACTATTATTATTAATACTCTATAATTATGATATATCACACTAATAAACACTAAATAAATTCCATATGCTTTTTTATAATGATATTATAAAAAACCACCACATAATCATTCATTAAATCAGGGTATGTTCATGTTTCATTCAATTTAACCACCTACTTGAACAATACTATAAATTTATATCATCAGTGACTATGGTAACATAATTATGGGTATAATATAATATAAATGTTTAAATAATTTTTTTTTATTTTGTAGATAATATATGAATATTTAATTCATCAATCGATAAAGCACCCTTTCATCATCAGGAATCATCCAAACATGTTTGTGATCGATTTCATCTTCAAGGATAAAGGATAAAAAACTCAAGAATAGGATTTTAAACATCATTATTTATTATAAAACAACCATAAAAGAAACTCTAATTTCACTTTAATTATTAAATCTAGAATAATAATGAATATGGATGCTGCTATTATGATACAAGTACAAATGATCAAAACTATGAACACCTGATGTGGAATATTATAATAATTCATGTGGAGAATAACTATTTATAAAACGTATGAATGAAATTGATATGAGTAAGGTTACTAATTAACTAATTAATATATATATATATATATATATTGTTATATAAGATTTTAAATTACATTTGTGGAAGTCATGACAATGGGTAATGGTTTTTCATCACAAATTCCTCTATTTGGGAAATGTTGGGTATTATGCACCTGACTTCCATTATGTGGTATATAAAATTAAAATTTAAGATTTTATATTATGAAATTAATTTATTCATGTAATTTAAAGATAAATTTCAATCACTATATTTCAAGGGTTTTTTATTTAATTACTACCCAATCTATATGTGGATTTTTCCATCTCAATTTTCATTATTTGGGACACATGTTATATTCACCACCTATTTTCTTTTGTGTGGTGCATATATTACCATGAAATAAATTTTTAAATATTACTGATTAAGATTATGGTATTTTAAATTCTATATTTTTTCCTCCCTTCCATATAATTTTGATTCAAAAGTCACCAAAACCCTTGTAAAACTAAAACTTTTCCATGGTGGAAAACCATCCTTTATTTTAGTAAAGTAAGAGTTTGTGTAATTTCCTAAAAAGTAAATCCATGGATGAATACTATAAAGTGGATATAGATATTTCATATATTCACCTAGTCATAATCACCTAGAAAATGGTTGGTTTAGAATTTACTCAATCATCACCCTAATGCATGATGATTGGGTATAAGACCGCACACCTGGTAAGACACTCCTAGGGGATATGATTTGGAATATTCACATGCTCTTAATGAACCAAGAAAAATGATTTTTCCTACCATTTTATTAGCCTCATACCAATGTAAAATATTGTACCCAATTTCTTTATGACAATTATAGTTCATTTAATACCCTAATATTTTATAATTTATGTTACTTTCAATAAAATATAAGTCTTTGATAGACTGCCTTACACAC
This sequence comes from Viscum album, assembly GCA_963277665.1. Taxonomy (NCBI): domain Eukaryota; kingdom Viridiplantae; phylum Streptophyta; class Magnoliopsida; order Santalales; family Viscaceae; genus Viscum; species Viscum album. The sequence goes on from OY728158.1 coordinate 1,679,227,243, forward strand.
AACCCCAAGTCTATATAAATCATGATATATTAAACCATTATAAGCTAGTTGTTAAATTGATAAGTATGAATATTAATAAACATACGATGAAAAATATGTAAAAATATTTTACATAATGAAAATTTATTTATTATTTCATAATAAGTAAGTACTCAAAATTTAGTAAAGTTATTTTATGCTTCAATAACATATTTTCTTCAAAATTGATTTTTATCGCATTTTTTACATCAAAAAATTATAATTAATCTCAAATATTTTATAAATTTTATTTTAGTAAATTAATATAATTTTCCAAATCATTATTTAAATATTAACTTATGAAGAATGTTTCAGATTTTTATAAAATGATTTATTTTTCAATGAATAGTTAAAATGTCAATTTTTGTAAAAACAATCATTTAATTTCAAGTAATGGTAGCGTTATATTTTCAATTTTATATTGAATTAATATAATTATAATTTAATTATAAATAATCTAATTAATTACATTAGAAATATTAATATACTTTATTTTGGTATAAGTTAATTTTTATCCTTAAAAACACAGTTTTCTAAAAACAGCTTTATGTGTGCTATGAGTTTTTATCTTAATAAATTAATTTAATATATATTAATTTATAATTTTAATTTAATTTATATATTATATATTCAATAATATATTTTAACATTAATTTTATGGATTTCACATGGAATTTAATAGAAGTAAATTATGTTTTATGCTTAAAGATTCATTTTTATAAAATGGGCTTTCGTTGCGGGTTACAGAGTTATTTAAAACTAAATTATTCTACTTGTAGAAATTCAATCTTGTAAATTGAATTATATATTTTTAATAATAATAATTAAATAATATAATAGTTTTGTTTTAATTTTTTATAGAGAATAGTAAAAATAGTAATATTTTGTTACCATCACTACGGGAAAAATAGCTTTTTGTGACGGGCTATTTGCGACGGAAATTAATCGAAGGATCTAGGAACAGTGGAAGCACGTGGGTGGATGTTCCCTCTTGGATTTTTGTCATTAGAAATGATCAATCTAGGATCAATACGACAATAAATGTCAGTCTCCACGGATCGAATCGCAGAAATAGACAAAGAAGAAGGATAGTCTCGGAACCACAAACGAGGACCGTCACAGGTTGATTATAATTAATTTAATTAAATGAAAAGAAGTACCTTTTGGGTGTTCTTTCTTCGTTGATATTCTGGATCACGTTTCGATATGATTTGTAGTTGCGTCATTGAAGCTGTGTGTAGACTTCCTATAGCGGTGATCTACATGTGCACCACGTATCTCTGGACGACGCCAAAAGGATTCTCCAGGTGCTAGTATGGAGAAACCTTTTCTTGCATTGTCCTCCTTAGATCGCCTTGATCCGATGGAGGTGGATCTCTCTTGGTCTTGAGAGAGTTCTTGGAAGACGAATTTCTTTCGGTCTAGAGATAATTCTCTAGAATTGTTGTGCACAATGATTTTTGGGAAAAGAGTTGGGGTTGTGAGGATATTTATAATTGGGTTTGAGGTTGTTGAGTTATGACAATAAATAAACGCATTACGTGTTTTATTTATTTCATTAACTCTTTTTAAAACCCCATGTCGAATCATTAATTCCATGACATGCACCCATACTGATTATAATAAATATCATTTAATAAAATGGTATTTCCTCAAAATCCCGACTGGAAAAACTACACGGCGTGTAATAAAAAATACACATTGTGTACTTGTTTTTCATTAAAAACTACACGGCGTGAAATCATTAATACACGACATGTACTTGTCTTCAAAATAAAAACTACACGGCATGTAATCATTAATACACGGAGTGTGCCTGTTTTCATTTTATTCTTCCTCAAACATTAAAATTATTTATGCTTCCTTGAATAATTATTAAACCACGTATGGGAATAATCTTTATTCTACTTTAGATACTTGGATACACTTAGTGTGTGACCCTCTAGGCCTCTTTCTCATTAGAATTTGGTGGGCTTGCTTAAAGTCCAAGATTACTGTCTAGCAACGGGTTAAGGCACCCAAGAGAAAGAATTTGTTGCCTCATTGACGTGTCACCTCATACGAACGCTTACTGTGTAATTTAATACCTTTGTCTCAATATCTCCTCAAGCAGGCTTCATGGAAATCTCATAACCCTATATGCTTGATCTGTTATTCTTTGACTTCTAGAAATAAAATCGTCTTGACATCATGGCCATGGAATTTGTGTGACAGTTCTATTTCAATCAAAGGGATCGAGATATCAACTTCCATAAATATGGAAGGGACAAATCCTTCATCAGCTTATCCATTAACAACATGTCATTCGTGACTCACCCAATGTACCCTACTTCCAGCCAACTCTCTTCGTGACGGTTTTCGTCAGCAAATCTAAGTGCGCGAGTCCTGACATGAGTTAATGATAATCTTTCAGTCTAAGGACCATTACACACGCTCGTAGATAGAAATTTCTGATGACACCAAGACATGCGAAATTGCTACTGGTGGGTATGTTCTCATAATCTCCCATATTGGAGGTTACCAAGTGCGAACTCCATGAGAGAGAGTCTCGTCTTCTTACAAGTACTCGCACATGACGGTCTATATACTATGTGTCCTATCACAGTATGTCATCCAACCGTAAAACTTTATTTAAGAATATTGTTATAGCATTTCAAGGTTCTCATCATTGCGGGGATCTGCCATGAACATATCAATACAACAAATATTCCAGGACATTATTATATTATAGTCATCCAGAACAATGAACAATATATAATAAGTGTACGTTCATGTAATCAAAGTACAAAACAGGTGGTTCTCAGGACAACAACCCTTACATTAATCTCATCGTAAATAGTCCTTCCCAGAGGTTATTTGCGACGGGATTTGGGGTCCCATCACAAAAGGTTTAGCGCGGTTTGCGCGACAAACCGCGGGATGGTTATTTGCGACGAGAGGTACTCCCCCAACGCAAATAATGCGTTAGTCTCCGAGTATTTGTGATCTGACCCGTTGCAAATACCCGGTGGTGGTATATAGGGTTTTGCAACGGGATGTTCTCCCGTCGCAAATAGTTTGTCGGCAGGTACCTTTTGTGACGGGACCCGTCGCAAATACTCTTTTAACCGTCGACCGTAATTAATGCAGGCGAAGGTTTTTGTGACAGGACCCGTCGCAACTAATCTAACCTATATATACTCCCATCAGTTTTTTCAAATCCACCTTTCATTTCTTACTCTCTCTCTCTCTAAACTCAATTTTTAGGGAGAAAATTTGCGTGATTTAATTTTTTTGACAAAAAAATTATGAAGCCTTCTATATCAATAGGAGATCCTGTTTAAAGGTATTTATATTTTCTTTAATTTAGTATTTATTTCATTTTTTTATATTAATTTTAATTATTTTTGATTAGTTGTAATTAAATTAGATTTAAATTGTTTTGTTATCAGTATTGATTTGTAATAATAAATTGAAATTATTAGTATTAATTTTTAATAATTAGTAATAAATAATAATAATTAGTAATAAATAGTTATAATTTGGAATAAATAGGAATAATTATATAAATAGGAATAATTAGCAATAAATAGGAATAATTATCAATAAATTAGAATAATTAGTAATAAATAGCAATAATTAGCAATAAATAAGAATACTTAAAAATAAATAGGAATAAATATGAATAATTAGGAGTAAATAGCAATAATTAGGAATAAATTTCAATAAATAGGAATAATTAGGAATAATTAAGGTTATGTAATTGGTCTCCCTCTACCCAGTTAAAAGAGGTCTTTGCTTTGCTTTAATAATAAAATGAGGATTTGACCCCAAACTTTAAAAAAATAGGAATAATTAGTAATAAATATGAATAATTAGTAATAAATAAAAATAATAAGTGATAAAGAGGAATAATTATTAATAAATAAGAATAATTAGTAATAAATAAGAATAATTCGTAATAAATAAGAATAATTAGTAATAAATATGAATAATTAGGAATAAATGGCAATAAATTGCAATAAATAACAATAATTAGCAATAAATTGCAATAATTAGCAATAAATACCAATAATTAGCAATAAATAGTAATAATTAGTAATAAATAGTAATAATTAACAATAATTAGCAATAATTAGCAATAATTAGGAATAATTAGCAATAATTAGCAATAAATAGTAATAATTAGCAATAATTAGCAATAATTAGCAATAATTAGAAATAATTAACAATAAATTGGAATAAATAGAAATAAATAGCAATAATTAGCAATAATTAGAAATAATTAGCAATAATTAGTAATAATTAGCAATAATTAGCAATAATTAGCAATAAATAGGAATAAATAGCGATATATATGAATAAAAAGTAATAAATAGGAATAAATAGAAATAAATAGGTATAATTAGAAATAAATAGGAATAATTAGCAATAAATTAGAATAAATATAAATAATTTGGAATAATTAGCCCTAATTTGGAACTATTAGCAATAATTTGGAATAATTTGAAATAATTCTAAATAAATAGCAACAATTAGTAATAAATATCAATAATTAGTAATAATTAGCAATAATTAGTAATAAATAGGAATAATAAGTAATAAATAGTATGAATTCCAAATAAATGGAAATAATTCAGAATAAATGGGAATAATTCCTAATAAATTGAAATAATTCATAAAAAATGGGAATAAATCCTAATAAATGGGAATAAATTGGAATAATTCGCAATAAATAAAAATAAGTCGCAATAAATAGGAATAATTCGAAATAATTAGCAATAATTCGCAATAATTAGAAATAAATAGGAATAATTAAAAATAATTAGCGGTAATTAAAAATAATTAAAAATAAATAGGTATAATTAGAAATAAATAGGAATAATTATCAATAATTAGGAATAAATAGCAATAATTAGAAATAAATAGCAATAATTACAAATAAAAAGCAATAATTACAAATAAATAGCATTAAATAAAAATAAATATGTATACATAGTAATAAATAGGAATAATTAGCAATAAATAGGAATAATTAGGAATAAATAGCAATAATTAGCAATAAATAGGAATAAATAGCAATAAATACCAATAAATAGCAATAATTAGCAATAAATAGCAATAAATAAAAATAATTAGTAATAAATATTAGTAATTAGAAATAAATAGGAATAATTAGCAATAATTAGTAATAATTAGCAATATATAGTAATAATTAGCAATAAATAGAAATAATTTGCAATAAATAAAAAATAATTAGCAATAATTAGCAATAAATAGAAACAATTAGCAATAAATATCAATAATTAGCAATAAATATGAATAATTAGCAATAAATATGAATAATTAGCAATAAATATGAATAATTAGCAATAAATAGGAATAATTAGGAAAAACTGGGAATAATTTGGAATAATTAGAAATAATTAGCCATAATTAGTAACAATTCGCAATAATTAGCAATAATTAGAAATAATTAGAAATAATAAGAAATAATTAGTAATAAATACGAATAAATAGGAGTAAATAGGAATAAATATCAATAATTAGCAATAATTAGCAATAATTAGGAATAATTAGCAATAAATAGGAATAAATAGCAATAAATAGTAATAAATAGAAATAATAAGGAATAATTAGGAATAAATAGTAATAAATAGGAATAATTAGGAATAAATAAGAATAAATAGGAATAAATATGAATAATTTGGAATAATTAGTAATAATTAGTAATAATTATTAAAAATTAGTAAAAATTAGAAATAATTAGTTATAATTAGTAATAATCAGTAATAATTAGTAATAAGTATGAATAATTAGGAATAATATCAATTTAAATAAATTTTAATAACTTGTAATAACTTGGCACAATTTTCAGTGGATTAATGGCACTCCTTTTGCTTGATGACTCTTCTTCTTTCAACTTACAGAAAATCAAAACATTATAAAAAGTATTCTTCTACGTATGCATATCCAATATCATATGCACAAGTTTGAATATGAATCCTTAAGATCACATTTTTTATAATGTTTCCAGGTGGTGATAGTTGCAATAAGATGATTCATCGATGAAAAGGGGGCTCTATGGTCTGACAACTCATTTACTTGCATCTTTCTCACACTCAAATCACAATGAAGTATCTTCTTAGAGGTACGCTTATACATTCAGGTATGCATGAGAATTATTATACTTACCTCTGCGAATATTCTTCATTGTGATTACAGTGTGAGAAAGATGCAATTAAATGAGCTGTCGGACAAAAGAGTAGTCGTCAATCCACTGGAAATTGTGTCACCAAAAATTAATGGTAATTGTTAAGAAGTAGTTGGAATTATTTATCTTCTATTTTCATATAGTGTTTTTATAATAAGAAATAGTGATGATTTTATATTTTCTAGAAAAATATGGAATAAGGAAATTTACATTAGTCATTATTAGATGATCGCACTTAGATAAATCAGCGTAGAAATCCAAACGGTTCTAGTTTAAATCTTGTATATATTGAGGGTGTTTAAGATTTCTTATCATTTGCATCATCAAAACCAGAATCTGTTTCAGAAGGAAAAATTAAGTGTCCTTGTGAAAAATGTATTATGAGAACGTTTGACACGTTTGACAAGGTTGGGGGACATCTCTTGCGGTTTTGTTTTCAACTAGATTATGTTTTTTAGTATCAACACGGTGAATGCAGTTTTAGAGAAGATACTAATAACTTGATTCTAGGTCCATCACGGTTTCAAAATTTAGTACATGATGTTACAAGTCCATCTGTTCACCAAACTGAAACTCAGGATGACATCGATTTAACTCCAAAGTAGGCACCATTATAATTTTATAAGTTGTTGTGGTCTGCTGAGGATGCACTATATCTTAGTTTCAAGATATGAAAATTAGAAGCAGTTGAAAAATATATGGCTATTAAATCAGATAATGAAATGTCAAGGAACTGTTTTGATTAGATATTTTCTTTGGTTAAAACACTGTTACTTGAAAGAAATGTGTTGCCTGCAAATTACTATGAGAGTAAGAGGTTGGTTTGTAATCTGGGCCTTAGTTACTGTAAGATTCATGCATGTTCAAATGATTGCATCTTATATTCTAGTGAAAATGATCCATTGGATAGTTGTCCCACATGCGGATAATCGAGGTATAAATAAGCTCAACCAGGGAAGTCTGGATTGTTTCCTGTAAAACAGTTGGGATATTTTCCCCTTACACCTAGGTTGAAATTTTTATTTATATCGCAGAGCACAGCATCAATGACATCATGGCACAAAACCAATATTTCAACCAATAAAAGCTTGAATCATCCATTTGATGGTGATTAATGGAAACATTTTGACTGTCTGCATCCGTTTTTTGCATTAGAAGCCTGAAACGTACGATTGGGTCATTATACTGATGGTTTCTGTCCATTTGGTATTTATGGTAGTTAGTATTCATGTTGTCCTATTTTTATAACTCCATAGAATTTACCTCCCGGGATGTTGATGAAGGAGCCCTGTATATTTTTGACTTTATTAATCCCAGGACATCTAAAAAAGAATATTGATGTTTATTTGAAACCATTGATTGATGAGTTAAATGCATTATTGAGTAATGATGTTAGTATATATGATGTTGCAGCGAAACAAAATTTGATATTAAAATCTACATTGATATGGATTATTAGTGACTTTATGGAATATGTCATGTTATCTGGGTATAGTACACATGGTTTGAAATCATTACTTACTATATGAAAGGCAACAAAACCTTTATGCTCATCAATGAAAAAAAACCTTGCTATTTTGACTGTCATCGCATATTTCTTCCAACTGGTCATCCTTTTCGAATGGAAAAATCCCATTTCAAAAAAGGCACAATTGAAAGGGATGAACCTCCAAAAAAGGACTCAGGTACAGAGTTAAAATCAGTTTTATTTTCATTACCTCCCATAACATTTGGTCCAATAGTAAACCAACAGAAAATTCATGGATTTGGAAAAGAACATAATTTGGTAAAATAGAGAATTTTTTAGCATCATCCATATTGGTCTGATTTGTTGGTCCGCCACATGTTGGATGTCATGGATATTGAGAAGAACTGTTTTGATAATTTATTTCATACAGATTTGGATACACCAAGTAATACCAATGATACTGTAAAAGCATGATTAGATCTTGCCCAAATTTACAAGAGACCAGAACTTGAACTGTTTGAAAATGTCAGATCATATAGGTCAATGAAGCCAAAATCATCTTATACACTATCCAAAGAGAGTCACTTATTATTTTTTTTAGTGGATTTCAGATTTGAGAATTCCTGATAGTTATGCTTCCAATTTGGGAAGATGTGTTAAGAATGGTCATATTATCGAATTAAAAAGTCATTATTTTCATGTTATAATGGTAAGTCTTATGCCAATTGGATATAGTGGTCTGTTGAATTCTATGATTTTGGATTCAATAACAAACATGTCATATTTTTTCGAGACAGTTGTGTAGTGAAAAAAGACTACAATGCACTAAGAAAACTGGAAGAAGATGTTGTGGTAATTTTATGTAAACTCGAAAAAAAATATTTTCACTATCCTTCTTTGATTCAATGGAACATCTGATATTACATTTTAATCATGAAGCTAAATGTGGAGGTCGAGTACAGTTTTGATGGATATACCCATTCGAGAGTTTCATACAGAAATTAAAGAAAAAAGTACGCAACAAAGCATCAGTTGAAGGCTCAATTGATGAAGCTTATTTATAAGAGGAATTTTCTTTTTTATGCTGTTACTATTTTGAATCTGAATATCCTTCAAAACACAACCTCATGGGATGGAACGAGGGAAATTTTAATGATGAAATGTATAATAAATTATCAGTTTTTAATAAGCCAAATCTTGGATTTGGTGGAGTTCAAGAATGGTGGATTTCAGATGATTAACATCACAATGCTCATACATATGTTCTACATCACTATGAAGAAATGACATCATTTTTACTGTGATTACTTATATCACTTGTTCTATTATTTATGTTATAGTATGTAAACATATTTTTTTAGGTTATATGATAATCATATCAAGAAAAAACTTCCAAAAATTACAATAGTTTCTCTTGAAGAACGCAGACAAAAAAATCTCAGTGGTTTCAAAAAATGATGAAATAAATTATTGATGGTTTAATATCAATTCATTTTACTATTTATTATATTGATAATTGTTTTAAAAAATTTCAGGTGTCTCAACATGCTGATAAAATTAATAAGCGATTGTGTATATTGAGTAACCCACCATCCAAAATGGTTAAATATTATAATACATATGTGGTGAATGGTTTTTGATTTCATACATGTGCATATGGGGAATCAAAAAATAATGAACTGAGGAGTTTGTTTGAGAGGTTCACGTCATAGGGAAACTAAAGTTGAATTTTACGATATTATGGATGAAATTATTGAGTTGTGTTATCTAGGATAGAATTACATAATGATGTTTAAATTTTGGTGGGTGGATTCTAAGAGAGGATTGTGTGTTCATTCGACTCATGGAATCGTCGATATTAAATATAAAAATCTTCTTATAGTAAATGAACCATTTTTACTGTCTCAACAAGAACATCAAATTTATTATGCAAACTACTGTACTACTTCAAGATACCTGAGTGATTGGGGGAGCATAATAAAAATGAAATATCAAGAAAATTAGTTTACTCAAACAGAATGTGGTTCTACTGAAGTGGAAGGAATTGAAATTTTTCAAGAGACTACTCAAAATCTATGTTTTTTACAGAGAGACATGAATATCAATGATGACACCCCATAATTAAGGGTCGATGATGACGAAGATGTTAGTGATATTACAAATGATTTTTAAATGAAAATAGATGATGAAACTGAAACTTATATGGATATTGATGATGCCGAGGAGGAATATGAAGACATTGACATCGTTAGATATGAAGATGATGATGAAGGTGAACATTAACATAGTTAAATGATGGTTATAATCATAACTAATATATATCTATATCTAATAGTTATTTTCAACTATCTGCTAATAACAATAATTTTGTGCTTTAGATAGACCCTGATCTATTTCGTGAGTTACCGGAGGATGATTTACCTTTGGATGAGGGGGATTTTGGATCATCTAACCATCTACCTACTGGCAATTCAGGACGTACTATAAGGAGGCGTGGTCTTGTGCGACTGATGGTTCATGACCTTATCCCTAAGTGATGTCCACATCTTGGCTTCTATCCATGCACATGGAGGTATGGTAACTTGTATATTTTAGTTAGCTTTCATTAATTTATTTATATATATACTAATTTTTTGATTATTTATTCTTTTTTCATATTTTGGTGCATATAGCTATTGGACAGGGGAGTATTATCTTGTGAAATTATTTTTCACAGCCATGGATCTCAAGGGAAAAGATTCCTGTTGATTTGCAGCTTAGAATGTTCAATCATTGTCTGGTACATAAATAAATAATATTTATTTTGAAATTTATTTTATTAATAACTTGATATTAAAAATTATTTATAGGGTTTATGGTATCTCAATGATGATAGCATGTGTGACGCTATCCACGCGGTATGGGAGGCGTCTATGAGTGACTATTTCCATCATTTTTTGCACAAATTGAGAAGGACGACCATTAAGAAAGCAGGAGTGACAGATTTTGATGAGTCTTGTTCAGCTCATTGACCAAATTTCATTTCATTTCACATTTTCGATGGATTATGTTTACACTAGTTGAGTGGTGGATTTTAGAGGAAGTCTTCAGTGGGTCTGCAGAACTGGGGGAGACAGGAGGTGACACATCGATCTGGTATTCGTACATTTAGTACGCATAGAGAGAATCTGGTAAGTATCTTTTTTAAATATTTTATATAACTTTAAATATAAATAGTTTATTTTATATTTTTATAGGCAGTCGAGCATCCTGATATTACAGAGTACGATGTTTATTGGAGGACGAACAGTGATCCAGCCACTAGAGAGATTAGAGGTGATCATCAACATTAGATTGTGGTTAGTATTGTTTTTTCAGTTTAAAAATTAATTGTATATAATATTTTCACAATTTTAATTTCAAATTGGAATTGAAGGAGTCATATAAGGTTGCGACCTCTCAAACACAGGCTGGGAGTCAGGATGAGATGACTGATCAGACCAGTGCCCACTATTTCGATGAGGTGGCATGGATGAAGGCAACTAAGTGTGGCTTGGAGAAGTTACGAGTAGTTGGTATCATCTCTCATGTGACTCCTGGTACTTATTATAGTACTGCTGCGACATCGGCGTCCAACTCGAGAGGAGCTCATGGAGAGACATCATCTTCTTCCTCACAGTATTAGGAGCAGTTTCGAACTCAGGCTGAGCTTATAGAGAGTTTTCAAAAACAGCATGAAGAGATGTGTCGGTAGCAGTAGTAGCATGAGGAGGAGATGCATCGATGGTAGTAGCTGCAGCAACAGTAGCATCATGTGAAGATACAGTATATTCATCACCTGACTTGTATTTTAGGGATAGAGTTTCCTCCATCATCTTCTACAGCTCCTCCACCTCCTCCAGAAGATGACCCCCCTCAATGATTTTTTTTTATGTTAAAAACATTTCAATTCAGGATTTTTTGTTATATGAACTTTTTTCAACTTTTGTCTTTTATATTGGTGTGAATATTGCATAATTTAATTTTTTTTGTTTTTAATATTTTATTATTTATTATTAATATTGTATTTTTTAATGTTTTTTTATTTTAGTAATAAAAATAATAATATTTTCTGAGTTTTTTTATATTTTTTTGTGAATATTTAAAATTTTAATATTTTTTATTATTTTAATCATATTAATATTATTTTTTCATTAATCATAATTTTATTAGATATATATTTTTAGTATTATATTTTTTAAGGTTTTATTATTTTACAAATAATAATAATAATAATTTATATATATATTTTTTTTTTTTTTGAGAATATTGAGAATTTTAATATTTTTTATTTTTTATTATTTTAATAATATTAAAATTATTTTTCATTAATTATAATTTAAATAAATTTTTTTTTTGGGTTATTATTTGCGACGGGATCTTTTGCGATGGGATCCTGTCGCAAATAGTTTAAAAATATATTTTTAAATCATATTTACGATGGGCCCTTGGTGCCGTCGCAAATAGTATTTGCGACAAGCCCTTCGTAATAAGTTTATTTATATATATTGTATATAATTGAAGAGTTCTTTGCGACGGGGAAGTTTCGCGTCGCAAAAAACATTTTTTGTGATGTTGTTTTCTGCAACAGGCTATTTGCGATGGGACCCAGTTGCTAAATCTTATATATGATGGGATCTCATCACAAATAGCTCGTTTCAAATAGCACAAATTTCAGTAGTGCTTGATTAAGGTTAAAAAGGGTATATCAGGGGGTTGAACCACGAGATAAGGGTATTATTTCCACACACTCCTATATAATTATTATTTTTTGAATATATTTCAGCCTTATATTATCTAAAGGTTTAATCCATATCCATTTGGATCCACTTTCTCATGAATTTGACCATATATAATTGAAATCTTTTAAGATCTTCCATGTGTATTCGTCCCCTCACTTATAAAATTTCACCCCTATTTATCCCTTACTCATGCCATTTTACCCTTATATATTATCCAAGATCTAATAAAAATAATTCATATAATAATTCACTTCAACCTAGAGATTATTTTCTTCTCCTAAGAACAATATTTCAATTCATACAGTGTAATCCAGAGGAGGTCCCTCAAAGAAGAGGTGTAAATATTAACCAGGCCCTTTCAATTTAATTAATTATTAAAACATATAGAAACATATTTTATATATAAAAATGATTAATATATTAAAATAAATATATTTATTTTTAATTTTAATTATTTCACAACCATTCCCCCCCTGTTGAATCAAATGAGTGGTGAAAGTATTGCTCATGCGTATGTGTGAACTACCGCCTCCACGTAAAGATACAATTCATTTTCCATCACAATAATTCGTGTATGGTTACTATTATGGTTTAAATGTTTATATATTAAATTTATTAAAAAATTATTCTTCTTATATTATAATATTATATCTACTTTCTTACCTCATAATCCACTGGTAAACAATATCGTTGCTCGTGTGTACGTGTGGACTACCACTTCCACAAAGTGGTGTGATTTTTTATCATTTACTGATTAGTTATATAGTAGTAATGATATATTTAATGATAATATATGATATTTATGATATATTAAAAATATTGGAAGGTGAATTATCAATTTCCTTTATTTTTTTCATCGATAGAAAATAAAAACATCACTAGTGAGTATTTACAGAATACTGTCTCCATGTTGTGATGCAATCCATTTTCATCTTCGTACTAAATTAATGGTTATAAATATGTATATAATGATTATATATGATATTTATATCATTATTAACATTCTTAATATTTAGTAACAATGATTAATATGCATGAACCATAACTACCAAGCTAAAATATACATGAAAAATGAAGCACCTAACACCTGAAATGATGAATGTAATAGAGAATTATTAACAAACAAGTATTGAAATGATATAAGTGAATCATATATGATATTATATGTATTAATATTTTTCTTTGAAATAATTACACTAAATATAAATTTATTATACATGAGTTTAGAGTACTTATAAATCAAGTCAGATTAAAGGTAAAGGTTTTTCAACTAACTTTTATTTCCAAGAGACATATTCCATACTCACAACTTGTGACTTTTCTATGGTTTAGATACTATGACATTAATATTTTTTTTATGAATATAATTTTTTCTCTATATTTAAACTTTCATTTGAATTTATTCCTTCTTGGGATTTATGATTCAAATGTTTCCCAAACGGTAAGGGTTTTATGTTACAATCTCATTTTGTCTAGGATTGTTTATGCTTAAGTTTCCAATGATGAAATTATATTATATATCTATACCAAATATTATATATAGTTTTATTATATTATTATTTATGTATATTTAATTTTTTCCATTCATCTTACTCTATTTAAGTAATCAAAATACCTTAAGAATGTTTTTCCAAAAATCATCATCGTTTCTCTTTTTAGTTAGGAATATTTTATTTGGTGTCCATATTTTCATTAAAATGTTTCCAGGAATGTTTTTACTATTCAAAAAAGATTATTTAAAGTAATTTTATCTATATTTTAAATTATTTACCATTATTTTAAATTAATTTTCTTATCATTTTCAAAATGTGGAACTTTGTACTTTTTACTAAAAATGTGAATGGAATTTTTGTTTTTACATACCCTTATTGAACATATTTCTTAACCATTATGAATAAACATATATGTGTAGAATCATTTATAAGTTTCCTTGATTATTTTAAAGTACAATTTTTTCCTAAATAATTTTTAGATTTTTATATTTTAGTTAAGTGATTTAAAAATGAAAAGGGTATTTTCTTTAAGAAATGTTCTAGTGATATTTTAAATATATTTTCATCAATAACAACATCCTTTGTGGTTTATTATGATTTAATAGGGATAAGATCCCATTTTACCATATTTTTTATTTATATGAATGGTTTATCATTATGATTATGAAATGTTTAGGATACTTGTATCATTTCCATGGGTTGTGATATGATGATATATTTAATGGTTTATGATCTTGTGTCACACATATATATGGTTTTAATTATGTGAATGATGGTACTGTTGTAAGGAAAGGATGAGTGGTTATGTTATAAACTAAGGCTAGGATGGTCCTTTATAGCCCTACAATTCATTGGGAAAATATTTCTATCTCATTATATAATAAGGATTGGAATGGGGAGTGAACCCTATTCAATAAGGGACTTTTTCTAATAATATATTCTTAGGAGTGAACATCAACTAAGGAAATTCTGAAATTTAGAGTGAACTGAATCCTCTATAAGAGTCTTGGTAGTGATCCTTGTATATGAAAATTATTTTATATGCTTATTTTAGTTCTATAAACATAGTCATATTCTATTGATATGTTCTTATGGCTCATGATTAATTATTTATGATTATATACTCTTCTATATTATACCATTTGATTGAAAAAAACTTATATCATAACTCATTATTAAAGATCATTGACTAGTTGGATATGGTTATTATATGTTTTGATCATATTATACCCTTATTCTTATATTATGCTCACTTATGATCATTGATTGATATCTCTTATGTTTACCCTTACATTGCATATAAGCTCACCTTTTCTTAAGTTTCTCTTCCCCATGTTATAAAGAATGTTTGTATGTATGATATGTCTAAGAATAATACTATATGTGAAGAACATAATCGGAATTACTATAGATAGTTTGTGTACTAGTTTATTATGTATCTTTGTTTCCAAAGACACTAAACCTGTATAGTTATTACATGGATCATATTTATATGTAATTATTATTCCACTAATAAGATGTAGTATTTATGTAAGAAAATTTTGGGTCACTGTAGTTGGATTTAGAGAAAGGTTTAGTAACTTTTAGAAACTAAGATGAGGAATATTTAGTGAGAAAACTTATGATAATATTAAGTGTATGATAAAATCCTAAACTTTCGGTATGGTAGAGATTATGTGGTTTACCTAAAATTTCATCCACATATGGATAATACAAGTGGAAATGGTTTTGGAACTGATTCATCTTGCGGAAACAGCCCTAAATATATTTGTTTGAGTATATCTCAACCATAATTCTATTGCATGGTGAATGGGAACATATGACGCATCAAGTTTTACACTCTCCATGGATGACCTAGGTTAAACCTAAAGTTTCTTAGGTTGAAAATAATGTTTCAGGGTTTAGATATCTTATGAATGATTTTTCATCATTGTATTATTACTCATTTTTTCTCACACCATTATTTTGGTTTTAGTTAATGGATGGAACTAGGAGGAATCATGTTAACATTGAATGTGGTGGATTATAAAATGAATGTGCTCATGAGAACCCAAATTAGATGGTATATGGAATAAAAAAGGTTATTATTATGACTAACTAGCTATGTCATTATATGATTAACAACCTGGACATAGTTGAGTTTTTTAATAAACCAAATAAAGTGAAAATACAGTTTAATAAAGATCACAATGGAAAGAAACTTCATTTTCCTATATGTTAATAATGTCGGAATAATTACTCAGGGAAATGTATCAAAGGAATGGGAAAATTTTTGTGTGTGTAAAATAAGGAAATAGAGTAAGTAATTTCCAATAAAAATTAAAAGTTTGGTTAATGTGATATGGTAATAATGGTCTCGATAAGGTATCAATTAAGGTTTAATGTTATAAATTTAGAATTTATGGTCATTATTAAATTAAATGTTCTAGTTGGAAAGCATAAGAAGAGGATTATCTAAGTATTATGAGTATTGTAGTGACCCTAACCCTAGTTTCCTAGATCCAGTTCCTACTTTAATACATTATAATAGGATACAAAGAATCACATCCCAAAGGACATAACAGTTTAGTAGTATTGGAAAATTATATACATACATGATTCTTATATTATATTTGAATACCCAAATTAAAACATAATTCTTTTCTAGAATATAATTATTCTTTCTAGAATATTATTACATATCTTTAATAGTACACTTAATAGAATCCTAGTAAAGAAACAAAATAAGGGTCAGCTCAAATTATTGGTAAGGGTTAATTATAGTGAAAGAAATCATTAATCAATGAGCATAATCAACATGGAATGGTAAATAACAGAACACACATGCCATTTAAATAATATGAATAGAATAATAAATATGGAAAGGTAAATAACTAAAAACACATTACATTTAATCAATAACATGACTATTATAAATGGATGAGGCATAATCAATATATAAATGTAAATAAATGAAAACACATTCCATTTAATCAACAAATTGAGAATAAAATGCATCCAAACATAATATCATATATAAAATTCAATGGATAATAGTAACTAAATTCTTATTAAATGGAAATATTAATTAAAGGACTTAAGGTATCCTGGGAACATGGTACCTCTACCATCAACATTTTTCCTCAACACAGTATAAAACAGATGGGTAAAAACTTATTTAACTAAGGATATCTAACATTTTTATCTCATGAGACTACCAATTCATTAATAGGCTATCTATAGTTAGGACCCACCCATGTCTTACATGTCTAAATTATTCCTCTTATATCGATTAATCAATTGAATTTATAAACAATAATCCATATCATTAAATATATATATATATATTGAGTAAATAATGTGAATTTATATATATTTCCAAAGATAAAAAAATTAAATTAAATATAGAAAATCATATGCATAAATGATATACAATTTAAGTAATAAACATATCCATAATAAATAAAAGGGAAATTTGGAGTAAATTTATGGTCATATGACAAAAGGAAAGTGAACATTTCAAGGGATAGTTTTTTACTACAAAATTTAATAAAGTTATTGAACTCCAGTAATATCCTTGGTCAAAATAATCATAAACCATCTAGAGAGAGAATAAGGATAGTATCAATAAAACATATTCACAATGCAGTACGTTTAAAAGGAAGAGTTATTTTCATTGATGAATAGAAATACCAAAAAATATCTTTAAAAAAGCTTTGAGGAAAATATAATTTTCATTTGGAAAATCACCTTTTAAAATATAAAATATTTTGAAAATCCTTTAATTTGAAAATAAATTTCTAAAAACTCAGTATTTACAGAATATTTGGGAAAAAAATATTTAAAAAGATTATTGTAAACTTTAAAAGGAATATTAAAAGGGATTATAGTCCCGATGGTGGATAATTTTATACATGTCACTCAAGTTAAAAATAATATTCTGTTTTCACTGTAAAAAGGTTATAAAAGTTCTTTATTCAGAAAAGGACAAGAATATTCATTTCACATTTTTTGTAAAATCCAAACAGAAATTATTTTGAAATTTAAATAAATATTCCTTTGAAAGTAAAAAAATTGGTAAAATATTATTCAATAAATCATTTTTAATAGGTTGAAAAAAAATTGAAAACTTTTATAGGAAATATAGTTTTGAAAGAAAATAGAATTTTGACCGAAGAGATAAATGATGTTTTATTTTATTAAAAATATTTTATCAATTATTTTAAGTATCAAAGAGTGTAAAAAATGGTACAATTACTTGAAAATTTTCATTAATAACCATAGTATAAGATAATGGAAGGGTTTATTAAATAATTCCAAAATAATTTCTTTCAATGGAAATTCATGTATAAATAATCATCATTAGAATGAGATTTTGAAATAAACACTTAAAATGAGAATAACGTTTAAGTGACAATAAATAAAATGATTTAATTATGTGTATTTAATTTAAATACATATAAAAAAAGTAGAGGTACAAAATAATATAATAAAAATTCATTATATACATAATCTTATAATTACATAATCAATTAAGTATAGGTTTAACCCAATGAATGGAAATTGAGTTAGGAAATATCTTACCTCATGCTTTCTTCTGGTTGAACATGATTTATCCTCGAGTATAGTGATTTTGAACATATGATTACCTTATTAAATAAACATAATAATATTTGTAATAACATATATGATTCTTTTATAGCATCATATCACCTATTCATTAATAATCTTTCATTATTTTCATTATTTCAGATGTTAATTGCCTTGTTTTCACATTTCTATTTCGTCATGATAAATCATGATCTAGTGCATATTATATAGTTATATCATCTTCGGAATCATAATAATAATATTATAATTATCATATTTATACATCAATTATACCTTTAAAACCAATCAGGAAATATGGCTATGAAAAATAGACCATACTAAAATTATAGAGATGGTAGGTTGTACATACGCATGAGTAACATTTCCATTTTTCAATTATAATTATGTTAAATAGATAAGTAATATTTTATATTTAAATAATTATAATAATATCATAAATTAAATATTGTTTTTTTAAATACACCTATATATATCAACCATGTGGTGTGGTGATGAAAATAGAGCCACATCGTTTTGTGAAGGTGGTAGTCCACACATACATGAATGGAAATATCATCTTTTAGTGTAAGAAATAAAATGATATTTAATCTTTTAATAATGATAAATTTGGAATTAATATCATACTTATTTCATTTATATCACTTATATTAATTAAATTTATCTTTATCACCGTACATGTAAAGTGTTAGTATAAAAACCCCACTCTGTATTTCAAATTTAAGCATGATTTATTTAATAAATTTACACTTAATAAAACTCAGAATATCAAGAGGTATAGTGTCTTTGGGTTTTAGGAACATTATATAATAAATTTAAACAAGAAATATAACAACTTCTATTTTGAAAAATTCTTTTACATGAGCAAAACATTCCTTTATACTTAACACTGTATGTGATAACCTGAGGACATACATAAGAAAGGGGTGAGCTATAAAGCTCAGTAAGGGAATAAACATGGAATAACATGAGGAAAATAACACATGTTATACATGGAATATAAATGAGGAAAAAATTAAATGAATAATATGGAATGATATATCATGAGAATAATAACATGGAAAATGTGGAAACAACATAAAACATGATATTAGTATAAGTCAATACTCATTTCACATGGAGGAGCATGAGTCAAAGTTCGTTTCACATGGAGAAGCATGAATCAAAGATCATTTTATATGAATAATCATGAGTAAAATATCATTTTATGTGAATTAGCATGAGTCAAATATCATTTCTCAGGATTTATCATGATACTAAACATTACCCAATGCATTGAAACTCTATGAGGGCACACTGTAACAACCCGAGATTTTATGAAAAATATTCTTTTTTATTTCACTAATGTCTTGTGTTGTACGCTACACCAAAAGGAGCTTGCACAACACACATCCTTGACTTGCCTTACATTACACGCAATCGCAACCTTCCTCGATAGCGTGTGTGGTACGTAATACTGAGTTTCACGAAACAATGATATGCTATTAAAATATTATTGAAACTAGCCGTTATGAATAGTAATAACTACTTTTTAAATTTTAGAAATTTTAACTCTCAAAATGGACTTCATTTTTGGATTCGGAGTATCGAATTTAGCCTAAGGTGAAATTTTGGTACTTTTCGGATAACTTTCATATTCTGATGAATAGTGAAAATTACTAAATTATAATTAAAAACAACTTTTTTTAATCGAAATAATTAATAGTGATAAATCATTAATTTGAGTGGTTTTAAAGTATATTTAGAATATATTTTTACAATTTAATACAATGTTGGTCATTGGATGTAATTTCACATTTAAACTAGACATAAACAAGTGTCAATCTTTTGATAGATTTTGTTTCTTAAAAACACGCTATTTGTTTTAACAGCGGGATTTAATTATAAAATTAATTAATGCAACTTATATGTTGGGAATTTTGTAAAATAGAAATCATTTTTGAATTCGGAATATCAATTATAGCTTAGGGTGAAATTTTGGCATTTTTCTGAAAAACTTCAATTTTTTATGAATAGTGAAACCACTAAGTGGTAGGTTAAAAACTGAATTTTTCATAAAACTTAATTTTACCGCTTCTGTGAATGGAATTTCGAAAATCCGAGAGACACGGTTAATATCAAGGACTAAAATGTGGTTCAATGAGATGAAAATAATTTTTTGGTGAATAGTAACTTTTTACTTTTTTTACCGCGGTTAATAGTAAATAGGGTAACTAAGGGTAAATATGATATTAATATTACCCTAACACATGTCCTAATTCTATTGGACAAGTGTAATTCGACCAAAAACAAACTTAGGAATAAAATATGACCATTTAGGCCCACTTGGATTAGATTAGGACATTTATTATTAATTTATTTAAAAAAAGGTTAAAATAGTTAAAATCAAAGTTTAATAAGTAAATCATTTTTAATATGGGGTTATACATAAGATAAATTCTATTGTAAATATTCATTAGAAATCTAAGAAGATTTCCTACATGATGGTATTTTATTTGTAATTTTTAGACATAAAATAATTTAATTTATTTATGACACAACGATGATGCAGTAATTATCTTATTAATGAAATATTGACATAATTGATGTTATAAACACCAAAATAAATGTAATTTGAAATTTTTTATGAATTTCACTAATATTTTAGGTTACTATGATATATTAATGTTGATTTAATCAACTTGGTTCGAACATTTAATTCTGTTATGACTTTCACAAAAATCATATATCAAATAGTGTCAAAATTGACACAAAATAGTTTTTAAATCAAATATTATATTATTAATTGTTATTGTATTACTAAAAATCTAAGGTTCGGCCACATGACTTAGATAAGGATATATATATTAATACTAAACAATTTGGGGTTCGTTTGGCATGTTATAGTAAGTTTATTAACCATATAGTGAAAGAAAACAAAAAGACATGGTAAAAGTTAAATTATTTAACTTAGAGTTAAATATAATTGATAAGGTTAAAATAATATCCTAAACTTGTCTAAATTATATTGGTTGATAGGATTTCGACCCATCCCCACTTTAGCTTCGAAATAAGACCCTTTGGAACCATTATAAACCGATTTTGACTTTAATATAAAATAATATTTTGAGATATTCCTAAGGTGCCCCTCTCCTCCCTTATAAAAGGACACCTCCTCCCCCTCCTCCTCACACCAATTTGAGCACTCAAGCTCGGCAAACCCCTGCCAAAATCTCTTCTACACTTCCCTAGAAACATCCTAGAGGTTCTTGTCTTACTCAAAGACCAATTTTAGTTCCCTAAGAGGAGGTCTCCAAAAGGCGCTTCAAAGAAGAGGTAATTACCGTTACCAATTCTTTCATCTTTATTTCTTCTTCCACTTCTTCTTCTTAGGTTGTTTCATTATGAAGTAATAACATCAGTATCACTAATATACTGATATGTTATTATAAGTATGAAACAACCCTAATTCACCTTCTATCCATCCTACGGAAAAATAAATCACCGCGCGTGCGTACGTACGGAATACCGTCTCCACGCCGTGGTGTAATCTATTTTCCATTACCACCTTACATGGATGGGTATAATGGTGTAAATAATAACTATACATAGTTATTACAACATCATATTGATTCTGATATATTGTATAATCCACTCCAATTCAATTCAATATTTATAGAAGTGATATCATCGCTCGTGCGTACGTACGGAATACCGTCTCCACGACGCGATGAGATTCATTCTCCATGTTAACCATTTAAGAATGATTATAATGTATATATAATAAATAATAATGAAATATATGACATTATAAAGCTACTGGATTTATGTATATATATACATATGTATGTCATCTACTTACTTCCATTTCAAGACAATAAGGAAAGAAAAACAGCGTTCATGCGTACGTACGGACTACCGTCTCCATGAACGGTGTTTTTCATTTTATTTATATATCTATTATATATATATATATACTGAATATATATGATATATAAATCATATTTTATATTCTGGAAGTAATTAAATCATGATATAATTAATAATGATGTCAAGAACAACAAGTCAAAACACCCACGATAAATGAAACGATTTTACCCAAAACGCTTCTTTAACATGGAATTTACAAAAGAACGGGTAATATAATGTCATAAGTGAACCATATATGATATCATAACAATGAATATGATTCTTTAATAAGTCAATAACATGATTTAAATCATTATACAGGAGGTTCAGACACTTACAAAGCAAGTCGGACCTAAGGTAAGGGAAAATATCACAATCTCATTTTTATTCGAGATTGTTTATTCGTAAGTATTTACTGGGGTGTATTTTATCATCCACATCCATGTTCCCTCAATATGTAATATTGTTTCCATCCAATTTCAATATTTTAAATCCAATTTTACCCTTAGGTGAGTTTTTAGTAAATAATATGAAAGGAATCTTTTGTCGTTTTTCCGTACGAGGTACTTTTTGACTTTTCCGACAAAAGTACGAAGAATGTTTTTTTTAACTTATACGGCACAAACGGATTTATACTGTTTTATAAAGCCTTATTTTCATGAAGCTTCCTCTAAAAGATTTCATGACTATTTTCAATAAAATCTCTTTCTTTTAAAATTTCATGATGTTTTGTGAAAAGAAATTGATTTTGAAGAAGAAAGGATATTTTCCTCAAGAATTCAATTCAAGTGTTTTATCAAAATTATTTTCCATATAAGATAATAAAGGGTTCTGTTTCTATCCATATTTTTACATTGATTTGACTATGTTGTGATGGAATTATGTTTATGAATTCCTTTATCTTATATGAATGGTTTTTATGATGTCATGTTGTTTAAGAATCCCATTTTTATTACATGGGTTATGCAATGATGTATGATTTATGATTTTGTGGCACACATAAGAAAGGATTCATTAAGAGATGGGTGGGACCTATATCTCCCTCCAATGCATTGGGTAAAGATTTTATATCTCATGAGATAGACATGGCTGGAATGGTAGGTTATACCGGTTCAGTGAAACAGGACTGAAACGAGGATTACTCGATTCAGAAAGGGACTTTGTCCACTAAGATAGTCTTGGCAATGAGTCTTGACTAACAAGAAATGATTCTCTATGATTATGTGTGTATGCCACAAAGATTCATGTTTTAAGTTATGATTATTGGGATTACATTTCACTTCTATGATATATCCCATGTTATGATATTATGAGCTCTTTTGCAGGTTAAGATTTCCAAAAGCTATGTATATGATGTGATTGATTTTTCTTTTGTTTACCCTTACTGAGCATTTGAGCTCACCCTTTTATGTTTTCTTTTCCCCAGGATATAAAGAAAGGTTTTAGGTAGAAAAAAGGGATGACCTTTATGGGAGATGTTGAAGAACTTTCACCACGATTAGAAGATTACGTTCCGAGTTTCCAAAGACACTAAACTATTACGATCCTTTAGTGTGTGTTTTTGTTATGTACTAAGTATTCCGCAAAAGTAATGTAATGTCCATGTACGATAAGCTTCGGGTCTCTACAGTTGGTATCAGAGGAAAGGTTTAGTCAACCTTTGGAAACTAGGATGCGAAAACGTTAGTGAGATCCCTAGAGATATTTCTAAGGTATGTCTAGGGATGCCCCTAAGGATAAGTATACGTATAGGATATAGTTCTAGAACTATGGTAACGATATTAGATTAAACCAAAGATGATAGATATTTAAGTTACTCCCCCTTTATTACGATTTTTGCATCTAACACTATTTTGTTTGGGTTTTAGAAAATGGCTGGAAACAAGATGATTCACAATAATGGAGGATATGATGGACAATGGAATGATATTCATCAGGAGCAATCAAATGAAATGGGATTTGGATGTACAAACATCATTATTATGCCGAATCAGCAGTCTCATAATATGATCAATAAAGTAAAATTTGGTAAGTTTCCTGACTCGACTAATAAGAGAAAGATGGAGTTCCATGATGATCATAGAGGAAAGAAAGTTCAATTTCCCCTATGTAAATCATGTGGGAAGAGGCATCAAGGAGAATGTTTCAAGGGAACTGGAAGATGCTTTGGGTGTGGAAAAGAAGGACACAAAGCAAGTAAGTGCAAAGGAAAAGGGTCGGTTAACACCATGGATGAGGATAATGGTATTGCTACGACATCAAAAATGGTTAAGTGTTTTAAATGTGGAATGTATGGGCATTATGCAAACAAATGCCCTAAGGGAAAGACTCATGAAGAGAATCAGTATGGTCATATGGGTAGTATTTATGTGGATGATGATGAAGAGACTACAAATGATATGTGAGATGAAAGAATTTTTGAAGCTCGGTCAATGGTTTGAGAATGTAGTGGCATGATTACATGTTTATCATGTGTAATTTTGGAATAAAGAGACATCTATGGATTGTTACACTGTTGTCTTTCCTTGTGTTTTGAAAGTATATGATTAATGTTACCAGTATCCATGAAAGGTTATTCAGATATTTTTGGAATGTAGATGATATGCGCATAATGAAGGGATAAGGAGGAAATTAAAAGGTTTGACAGTATTCATGAGCTCATGATTGATATAAGGACTAAGTGATATCATGGTTTGAGTATATATAATTTTGAGGATTTTGATATGTGGAAAGTGTTAACTTTTAACTGCACTCATGTTTTCACTAAGGTATTCAAGGGAATACATGATTAAGGACTTTGAATGTTTGGAATGTGACCAACAAGACATATCTTATGATATGTGGGGATCAACGACAGTATTAAATCTCTGGTAATCGTTGTCACTATATTATGAGAGTGGACTGCAGTATTATGTATAAGCCTAAAGATTAGACTGGATTATGTTGGACATAAGTTAGTATTGTTTAAGGATAGAAGATTTTCGATATTATTGATGGGATGTTATAGTAACGTAGTTTTAGAAAAAAGGACAACCTGCAGGACGGGAGACAGCCCATCGCTTCGGACAAGGCTGTGGGAATCGAACCCACAACCGAAGTGCGACTGGCCTTTATCGCCTACCACTGACCTACAGGAAGTCCCTGTTTAGTAGAAACTAGTTTTATTATATTAAGCAGTATGATATATGAAGTATAAGTCCATTTTAGGAACCATATGTGATTAATCTCACTATAGAATGACTTATGTATATTTAATAACTTTTTCTAACCTTTTGTTTGAGACAGATGGAATGACCTGTCATTCTATCACATGATCTGCTAACACTTCACGAATAACAAATTCAACTTCATTTATTTAAGAGGTGAAGTGGAAATTGTTCAAGGCACGAACAACAGTGATATTGTATCAAAATAAAGTAAGTATTTATTCTAATTCAAATTTTCAACTTTAGGGAAATGATCTTGAAAACCAAAAATGTCATCCTAGTGCTCTTATATCTGATTAATCCGATGGTACCTTAGATCGTCACAAATTTATGGATTTGTGATTGCTAGCTTTTCCATAGCCATGTTCTCTACCACTCTCCATCAGAACATGATGGTTAGATTTCTCTTCCATATCCATATTTTCACCTATGTGGAAACCCAGTGATTAGTTTATTTGGGTAACCGTTACGTTTCATACTTTTGTTTTTAAAGATTGGTTTTGATATTCCTTTTTACGATGTGGGTTTCTATTAAAGAAACTTTCAAATAGTAAACCATTTATAACCCCGACGAATTTCGAGGGCGAAATTCATTTTAAGGGGGGTAGAATGTAACAGCCCGTGATTTTATGAAAAATATTCTTTTTTATTTCACTAATGTCTTGTGTTGTACGCTACACCAAAAGGAGCTTGCACAACACGCATCCTTGACTTGCCTTGCATTACACGCAATTGCAACCTTCCTCGATAGCGTGTGTGGTACGTAATACTGAGTTTCACGAAACAATGATATGCTATTAAAATATTATTGAAACTAGCCGTTATGAATAGTAATAACTACTTTTTAAATTTTAGAAATTTTAACTCTCAAAATGGACTTCATTTTTGGATTCGGAGTATCGAATTTAGCCTAAGGTGAAATTTTGGTACTTTTCGGATAACTTTCATATTCTGATGAATAGTGAAAATTACTAAATTATAATTAAAAACAACTTTTTTTAATCGAAATAATTAATAGTGATAAATCATTAATTTGAGTGGTTTTAAAGTATATTTAGAATATATTTTTACAATTTAATACAATGTTGGTCATTGGATGTAATTTCACATTTAAACTAGACATAAACAAGTGTCAATCTTTTGATAGATTTTGTTTCTTAAAAACACGCTATTTGTTTTAACAGCGGGATTTAATTATAAAATTAATTAATGCAACTTATATGTTGGGAATTTTGTAAAATAGAAATCATTTTTGAATTCGGAATATCAATTATAGCTTAGGGTGAAATTTTGGCATTTTTCTGAAAAACTTCAATTTTTGATGAATAGTGAAACCACTAAGTGGTAGGTTAAAAACTGAATTTTTCATAAAACTTAATTTTACCGCTTCTGTGAATGGAATTTCGAAAATCCGAGAGACACGATTAATATCAAGGACTAAAATGTGGTTCAATGAGATGAAAATAATTTTTTGGTGAATAGTAACTTTTTACTTTTTTTACCGCGGTTAATAGTAAATAGGGTAACTAAGGGTAAATATGATATTAATATTACCCTAACACATGTCCTAATTCTATTGGACAAGTGTAATTCGACCAGAAACAAACTTAGGAATAAAATATGACCATTTAGGCCCACTTGGATTAGATTAGGACATTTATTATTAATTTATTTAAAAAAAGGTTAAAATAGTTAAAATCAAAGTTTAATAAGTAAATAATTTTTAATATGGGGTTATACATAAGATAAATTCGATTGTAAATATTCATTAGAAATCTAAGAAGATTTCCTACATGATGGTATTTTATTTGTAATTTGTAGACATAAAATAATTTAATTTATTTATGACACAATGATGATGCAGTAATTATCTTATTAATGAAATATTGACATAATTGATGTTATAAACACCAAACTAAATGTAATTTGAAATTTTTTATGAATTACACTAATTTTCTAGGTTACTATGATATATTAATGTTGATTTAATCAACTTGGTTCGAACATTTAATTCTGTTATGACTTTCACAAAAATCATATATCAAATAGTGTCAAAATTGACACAAAATAGTTTTTAAATCAAATATTATATTATTAATTGTTATTGTATTCCAAAAAATCTAAGGTTCGGCCAAATGACTTAGATAAGGATATATATATTAATACTAAACAATTTGGGGTTCGTTTGGCATGTTATAGTAAGTTTATTAACCATATAGTGAAAGAAAACAAAAAGACATGGTAAAAGTTAAATTATTTAACTTAGAGTTAAATCTAATTGATAAGGTTAAAATAATATCCTAAACTTTTCTAAATTCTATTGGTTGATAGGATTTCGACCCATCCCCACTTTAGCTTCGAAATAAGACCCTTTGGAACCATTATAAACCGATTTTGACTTTAATATAAAATAATATTTTGAGATATTCCTAAGGTGCCCCTCTCCTCCCTTATAAAAGGACACCTCCTCCCCCTCCTCCTCACACCAATTTGAGCACTCAAGCTCGGCCAACCCCTGCCAAAATCTCTTCTCCACTTCTCTAGCAACATCCTAGAGGTTCTGGTCTTACTCAAAGACCAATTTTAGTTCCCTAAGAGGAGGTCTCCAAAAGGCGCTTCAAAGAAGAGGTAATTACCGTTACCAATTCTTTCATCTTTATTTCTTCTTCCACTTCTTCTTCTTAGGTTGTTTCATTATGAAGTAATAACATCAGTATCACTCATATAATGATATGTTATTATAAGTATGAAACAACCCTAATTCACCTTTTATCCATCCTACGGAAAAAGAAATCACCGCGCGTGCGTACGTACGGAATACCGTCTCCACGCCGTGGTGTAATCTATTTTCCATTACCACCTTACATGGATGGGTATAATGGTGTAAAGAATAACTATACATAGTTATTAAAACATCATATTGATTCTGATATATTGTATAATCCACTCCAATTCAATTCAATATTTATAGAAGTGATATCATCGCTCGTGCGTACGTACGGAATACCGTCTCCACGACACGATGAGATTCATTCTCCATGTTAACCATTTAAGAATGATTATAATGTATATATAAGAAATAATAATGAAATATATGACATTATAAAGCTACTGGATTTATGTATATATATACATATGTATGTCATCTACTTACTTCCATTTCAAGACAATAAGGAAAGAAAAACAGCGTTCATGCGTACGTACGGACTACCGTCTCCATGAATGGTGTTTTTCATTTTATTTATATATCTATTATATATATATATATACTGAATATATATGATATATAAATCATATTTTATATTCTGGAAGTAAGTAAATCATGATATAAGTAATAATGATGTCAAGAACAACAAGTCAAAACACCCACGATAAATGAAACGATTTTACCCAAAACGCTTCTTTAACATGGAATTTACAAAAGAACGGGTAATATAATGTCATAAGTGAACCATATATGATATCATAACAATGAATATGATTCTGTAATAAGTCAATAACATGATTTAAATCATTATACAGGAGGTTCGGACACTTACAAAGCAAGTCGGACCTAAGGTAAGGGAAAATATCACAATCTCATTTTTATTCGAGATTGTTTATTCGTAAGTATTTACTGGGGTGTATTTTATCATCCACATCCATGTTCCCTCAATATGTAATATTGTTTCCATCCAATTTCAATAGTTTAAATCCAATTTTACCCTTAGGTGAGTTTTTAGTAAAGAATATGAAAGGAATCTTTTGTCGTTTTTTCGTACGAGGTACTTTTTGACTTTTCTGACAAAAGTACGAAGAATGTTTTTTTTAACTTATACGGCACAAACGGATTTATACTGTTTTATAAAGCCTTATTTTCATGAAGCTTCCTATAAAAGATTTCATGACTATTTTCAATAAAATCTCTTTCTTTTAAAATTTCATGATGTTTTGTGAAAAGAAATTGATTTTGAAGAAGAAAGGATATTTTCCTCAAGAATTCAATTCAAGTGTTTTATCAAAATTATTTTCCATATAAGATAATAAAGGGTTCTGTTTCTATCCATATTTTTACATTGATTTGACTATGTTGTGATGGAATTATGTTTATGAATTCCTTTATCTTATAGGAATGGTTTTTATGATGTCATGTTGTTTAAGAATCCCATTTTTATTACATGGGTTATGCAATGATGTATGATTTATGATTTTGTGGCACACATAAGAAAGGATTCATTAAGAGATGGGTGGGACCTATATATCCCTCCAATGCATTGGGTAAAGATTTTATATCTCATGAGATAGACATGGCTGGAATGGTAGGTTATACCGGTTCAGTGAAACAGGACTGAAACGAGGATTACTCGATTCAGAAAGGGACTTTGTCCACTAAGATAGTCTTGGCAATGAGTCTTGACTAACAAGAAATGATTCTCTATGATTATGTGTGTATGCCACAAAGTTTCATGTTTTAAGTTATGATTATTGGGATTACATTTCACTTCTATGATATATCCCATGTTATGATATTATGAGCTCTTTTGCAGGTTAAGATTTCCAAAAGCTATGTATATGATGTGATTGATTTTTCTTTTGTTTACCCTTACTGAGCATTTGAGCTCACCCTTTTATGTTTTCTTTTCCCCAGGATATAAAGAAAGGTTTCAGGTAGAAAAAAGGGATGACCTTTATGGGAGATGTTGAAGAACTTTCACCACGATTAGAATATTACGTTCCGAGTTTCCAAAGACACTAAACTATTACAATCCTTTAGTGTGTGTTTTTGTTATGTACTAAGTATTCCGCAAAAGTAATGTAATGTCCATGTACGATAAGCTTCGGGTCTCTACACACACCCTTCATAATCATTTCATTTTCATGCATAAGTGTTCCACATTGATCATAAAATATGGATTCATTAATCATCATAGTTTATTAAAAGATAAATTAAATGTAGAATAAATACATATATATCCACAATAAATAGTTATATGTACATAAATTTGAATATCCTTGATAGATAAATGGGTATGGTAGTCACTACATAATGATTTTGACATGGAAAATTGTGGTGCAATTTCGGCAGTCTAACGACATCTTATAGAAATTAATAAAAAGGGTTGATGATATATAATTGGTTATATAATTATTTAAACATAAAATTTATATTAATAGGTACATGGTATTACATTAACCAACATAATTAATTGTAAATAGAAGGCGAGACACAATAAAGAGTCTTAAAGTAAGAGGAGAAAACAAAAGAACCCTTACGAAATTTTGGCATGGTAACGGGTGTACATAAAGGATAATAGGGGGATTAATGAAAGTTAAAGGAAGACATAATCCTTTATAAATCCAATTTTATATAATGTAATAAAGTAAAATCATATCCAAATATATGAAAATGTAATTTTAGAAGCGTAATATAAAATAAGTTCCTGAATGGAAATGAGAAGAGAGAAATCCCTTAAGGGATTTTGGCATAGTAACAGCTTAAGTAAGGGTCCAAATGAGAGGGGATAAATGATACCTAGTAAAAATAACATCAATTTGATAGTTAATTAATTATTATAAACTAATTAAAATATATTCAATTGAAATTAAAAGAACTAATCTCAAAGAAGGTTCTTGAGTTTAAAGGAGAGGAGAGAAATCCTCTACTTGGATATGTGACTCCAATGGCTTAGGATGGGATTATTAAGAGATTATTGGTTTCTTGAAAGAACTATATGGAGTAAATAGAATATTTTTTACAAGATTAAATGAGTTTTAGTTAAGATAAATGGGATATTGGATGAGTTTATAAAGGAAAGGAGGGGGGTTTCTTTATTATTTTGGTTTTGGACACATCATAATAAAATATTCAAAACCATAAACCATAGAATAGTTGTTTCCAATGGTTTATACCAAATGATAGTGGTATAAATTATTTTATGAGTATAAGGTCCTAATATATTAAAATTTTACCCTTTCTTATTTGTAGGTGAGTCACACTTTCAAATAAATAGTTTTAAAATCTTAAAATATATTATAAGTCTAGGAGGATTCACTAAGGATTTATAAAAAAAGAATTAAAATTAAATAATTTTAAATATAAAACATATATTTTTTTTAATATACCTTTTATTGTATTTATTACATCATTATTGGTCCATTATGATTTCATAAAACCCACTATATATTTATACGGTATTAATTTTTACCCAAAAATTCAACTATCTCAAGAAAATTACAAAAAATTCACCATTTCATAATTTTAACATCCTGATTTTAAAAATAAAATATATTTTATCTAAATAATTATATAAATATGTTAATTTTCACTTTTTAAATAAAAACTAACATTTATTAAAAATGACGAGTTTCTGACAATAATAGTTATTTAACCCTAATAAAAATTACATGTGATATCATAAATATTATATGATTGTTTACAATTAATAAACTAATTTGATAATATTATTTTATTAAAATATTATTTACTTAAAAATCTATTAATTTATTGAAATATATTTCTTAATTGAATTTGAATATTAACCAAAAATATTATTTGTGCTTTAAAAATCTTTTACAAAGTAAAAATAATATTAAGAAAATATATTCATTATTTTATACAAAAATAATGTACATAAGACTATTTCTAGGTTCTTGATTCATATCTATTTATTACACCAGTATATGTCCTAAGAGTAAGGTGCGTGATGGGGAAGCTTTCATGGGGTCGTTCGGTGAACATGGTTTGGGTCGTGATCTTGATGAGTGTGTACTTCTCCAGTAAATAATTTTTCTCATGATTAATTTTTTGGATAGCAGATTGGGATTTGTCTAATGAAAATCCCAAAAACTCTATCTCCCTAGGAAGCTCCAATAAATGGGATCTACTGGGTACTATCCTAATGGATTAGGACATCACTTCTTTTTCTATGTCAAAAGGATTTTTTAAACCCATATATTTATACTGGTCATGTGTTCATTGTTCAGAGGCTATATTATCAATGTAAATGATACTTAATGGTCATTTAAATCCAATTGGATGAAAAATAA
This sequence comes from Viscum album, assembly GCA_963277665.1. NCBI lineage: Eukaryota > Viridiplantae > Streptophyta > Magnoliopsida > Santalales > Viscaceae > Viscum > Viscum album. The sequence goes on from OY728158.1 coordinate 1,679,259,882, forward strand.
TTGCATATTCTTTCTATATCCATAATACATTTAATTAAATAAAAAAGGATAATTTTATTCTTAAATGTTTGGGTTGTTACAACCTTCCCCACTTAAGAAATTTATCCTTAGAAATTTCCTTTTCCCACAATAAAATAGATGAGGATAACTCTGCTTCATCACCTCCTCTGGTTCCCACATTTCTTCTTCAAATTTTTTTTTCCTCAAAACACTTTGACGAGGGGTATTGTATTATTTCATATAAATGTTTCTTTATGATTTAAGATCTTTATCGGTTGATCCTCATAGGAAATGTCATTATCCAATGGTACAACCTTTTGATTGAGTACATGTGATGGATCTGATATGTACATTCTTAAGAGGGATACATAGAATATATCATATACTTATAATAGGTTCTATGGGAGTGTTAGTTGATATGAAACTGCTCTGATGCAATCAAGGATCTCAAAAGGGCAGATGTACCTTGGACTAAGCTTTCCCTTATTCCCAAATCCCATCACTCTCTTCCATGAAGATATAAGGAGGAATACCATGTCTCCAACATTGAACTCTAGGTCACATCGATGATTATCAGCATATCTCTTTTTTCAACTTTGAGTAGTTTTGATATACTACTGGATGGTTTTAACCATCTCCACCATTTCTTCGACCATTTTTGGACCTAAAAGTATTCATTCACCAACTTCATCCCAACATGTCAGTGTTCAACACATATTCCCAAAAAGGGCCTCATAATGGTCTATTTGGATTCTTGAATGGAAACTATTGTTGTAAGAGAACTCTACCAAAGGAATATTTTGGTCACATCTGCCTTTGAAGTCCATTGAGAAATCTCTAAAAATATCCTCAGGTGTTTTGATAGTATTCTCGGATTTACCATCAGTTTGAGGGTGATTAACCATAATAAAATTCAAATTAGTGTTTAGAGGATGTTGGATACTTTTCCAAAACATAAAGGTGAATCATTGATCTTGGTCAAATGTAATTCATAGTGGTACTCCATGTATCCTTATGACTTCTTTGGTGCATATCTGTGTTAGTTGATCCATTAAAAAATCCTCTCAAATCATAATGAAGTATGAAATCTTTGTAAGATAATCCAAAAAATCCCAGATTTCATTATTTCCCTTGGATGTCTTCGGATATCTGCAAACAAAGTCCACGGTTATGTTTCCCCATTTCCATATCGATATGGGTAATGGTTTAATTATCCCCTTAGACTTATGACTTCAGCCTTCACTTACTTAAATACCAAGATCTTTTATTTACATTCAGTGATCTCCTTCTTCAAGTTATCCCACCAATAGTTCTCTCTAAGATCTCGATATATCATTGTATTTCCTGGGTGAATAGAGAAATTTGAAAAATGTGCACCATCCAAAAGTTACTTCTTAAAATCGGTATGTGATAGAATACATAGTCTTAACCTAAATATTAAAAATTCCTTCTTTATTAACATTGAAATCTGAGGATTTATTTTTTCTTATAGTTTCCACTTTATTATAAATTCTCACAATATCTTTTTCATCATCCTTTAACCTTTCCAAAATAGATGGTTGAGTAATAATTTGTGGAAGTATTGATGATGTTAATTTCTTTATGATTCCCATGTCCATATTCTTCAAGTCTACAAAGAGTGGAAACTTATCGATTCTCATAAATGTTAGAATTTATAGTTCCATTATACTTAGAGAATATTCCACGTTTTTTCCCATGATGTTAATGGATTGATAATTCATAATCCTTGATGAGATATAACCATATTCATTGGATATATTTAGCTCTTTCTTTGTGAATATATATTTGAGACTTTTTTAATCCTTATATATTTCACACTTCTCCCTAAATATATAATACCACCACATTTTCAATACAAAGATTTCAATTTCCAACTCAATATCATGTGTGGGATAGTTTTTTTCATGAATTTTGAACTACCTTGAGGTGTATGAAATGACTTGGTCATTTTTCATCAACAAACATACCAATACCTTATTTGAATATTCACTAAAATTTATAAAGAGTTCCCCACTGGTGGTTAGTGTGTGTACAAAGGTAGTGACAAGCCTCCTTTTTAACTCTATGAATATTTATTCACATTCATCATTCCAAGAAAATTTTACTCCCTTCCAAGTTATCTTGGTAAGAGGGTTTGAAAATCGTGATAAATTTCTCACAAATCAGTGATAATATCCTACTAACCCAAGTATGCTATGGATATCTATCATAGATTTTGGCCTCAGACATACCTCAATTTCTTTTTTATTATAAGGATCCAAAGATATCCAATTGCTTGTAATGATGTTCCCTAATAATGAAAATATTTTTATCCAAAACTCACACTTGTTGTACTTTTCATAGAGCTTCTCCCTTCACAAGGTCATTAACACAGTGCTCAAATTCTACTCATGATTCTTATTGGTTTTGGATTATATTAGAATATCATATATAAATACTACAAAAAATTTGTCAAGGTAATATCTAAATACTCTTTTCATCAAGTCCATGGAGATTTTTGGAGCATTAGTGAGTCCGAAAGGAATTACTGTGAACTCATAGTTATCTTAACTTATATTAAAAGTAGTATTGGGGATATCCTTCTTATTCAACCTTACATGGTAATATACTGACTTCATTTCCACCTTGTAGAAGTATTATTCTCCACATAGCTGATCACACAAGTCATCAATCTATGGAAAAGGATACTTGTTATTTATCGTGATTTTTTTGAGCTCACGATAATCAATACAAAGGCGCATTAACCCATAATTATTACTGATAAATAGGGTTACTACACCCTATGGTGATGCACTTGGATATATAAACCCTTTATCCAGATTCTCATGTAGTTGTTTCTTTAATTATTCAAGTTCCATAACAACCATTTTATGCTGAATCTTGGATATTGAAAATACCATAGGTATAATCAAAAATTTAACCTATCGTACAGGAGTAATATTAGGAAATTACTTCGGAAACACATCAGTGTATTCCCTCATAAAAGGCATGTCTTCAAGAATGGTTTGTTCCTTATACTCAATAATTTGATCTATATATTCTTGCTCATAGGGAATTAATATCTATTCTGGAGATGATGGTTCTAAATAAGATTCCCCCTCCTCCTTTCACTTGTATAGAATTGGGGGTTGATTTTCCATTTGGAGAGTGATTTCCCTCTCATGGAAATTCATGTTTCCTCTATATACGGAAATTCAATCCGTGCCCATAATTGCATCAAATTCCACCATGGGAAGTATGAAAAGGTTAATTGGGAAGTTAAATCCATAAATTTTGATAGGGGAGGTATATACATGGGATGAAATAATTTACCCATTTTCAGTTTTCATTAAAATCTATACTCCCATGATTTTTAGTGGTGTTTGAATAGTTCTACAAAACATTTGTGATAAAAAATAATGTGTAGAACTATGGATGATAACGCTAAATTTTACTTTTTAATTATAGTTCTACTTTATCCAAAATAGACTTAGGGGTGAGTATTTTTGAACAAATAAATACCTAAATGGGACTCCTGTGACATTAAAGGGATAACTTCTAAATTAAATTTATCTCATTGACTTATTAGTTTCTAAGATTCAATTTATGTTATCCATGATATACTTCCTAACATATATTCTTATAGTGATTTTTTGTTCCTTTAATAATGGTTTGTAATGAGCTTATTAATTTACCAAAGAATATCCCCTAGGAGTGTCAAACTTGGTGCGTAGTAAGGCCTATTATCGTGTACCTGGTTACCTCGATTCAAGCCCAGAACACATTGTCAGAGTTATTACTCCTAGGTATATCTATTCTAGAACCAAGTCAACTTTTCATATCCAAACAGGGATATATTTTCTTGATAAACCACTTACTCTATACTTACCTAAATTTAAGTATGTTTTCTTACACTTAGTCTTATCCCTAAGGGTTTTCACTATGTGTTTCTAATCCTAATCCCAAAAACAACTAAACCTATCCACTGATTCCAACTATAATAACACTTCTCTTTATTTTATATTTAAACATTATTTATTACATAAATTTTCACTTAATACAACTCATAAGATCAAATGGTATAGTGTATTTGAGGTTTATGAACATTAAATAAAAACATAAAACATAAAATAAGACAATATATATATTGAAAATTTCTTTGACATGACCACAAAATTACTTATTACTTAACACTACATGGGATAACCTAAGGACATACATAAGAAAGGGGTGACCTATAAAGCCCAATAAGGGAATAAACATGGAATAACATGAGGATAATAAGACATGTTAGACAAGGAATATCAATGAGTTAGAAAGGAACATGAATAATAAATCATGATACAGTGTGATAATCATAACATGGGAAATGTTGAAACAATATACAACATGATATTAGCATCAATCAAGGCTCATTTTCACAAGGATCATGAGTCAAGGCTCATTGCACATAGAGGAGCATGAGTCAAAGCTCACTGCACATGAAGGAGAATGAGTAAAATATCATTACACATGAAGGATAGTTATTCAAAGCTAATTTCACATGATGTAAAATGATATTATACATTACATGATGCATTGGAGTGCTATTAGGGTGAACCCTTCATAATCATTTCTTTTTCATGCTTAAGTGTTCCACATATGTCATACAATATGGATTCATTAATCATCATAGTTTATTCCAATATCAAGTAAATGTGGAATAAATACACATTGATCAAAAATAAATAAGTATATGTGCATAAATTTGAATACACTTGATATATAAATGGGTATGGTATTCACTATATAATGATTTTGGCATTGAAAATTGTGGTTCAATTTCGGCAGCATAATGGCATCATATAGAAATTTATAAAATGGGTTGATGAGAAACAAAACGTTTTATGATAATTTATACATGAAATGGATATTAATAGGGACCTCTATGTACATTCCCCAATATAATTAATTGGAACTAGAAGGCATGACATAGTAAAGAGTCTCGAAGTAAGAGGAGAAAGCAAAAGAACCCATATAAAATTTATGCATGGTAACGGGTGTACATAAAGGATCATAGGGGTATTAATGAGGGTAAAGGAGGTAATAATATTTTATATATCAAATATAATGTAATTTAATCGTGTAAAATCATATCTCAACATATGAAAATTGAATTTTAGAAGCATAATATAAAAGAACTGCTTGAATGGACATTAGAAGAGAGAAATCCCTTGCAGAATTTCAGCATAGTAACGACTTAGGTAAGGGTCCAAATAAGGGGGGGATAAATGATACATCATAAAAATAACATCAATTTTAATATTAATTTATTTATTATAAATGAATTAAAATATAATCAACTAAAATTAAAAGAACTAATCTCAAAGTAGGTTCTTGAGTTCAAAAGAGAGGAGAGAAATCCCTAACTTGGATGTGTGACTCCTAAAACTTAATAGAGGCTTATTGGGATATTGGGGGAACCTTAGGATGACTCTAGGGAGTACATAAAATAGTTTTTATTATCTTAAAGTTTTTTTAGTGAAGATAAATGGGAGAATGGGTGGGTTTATATAGGAATGGAGGGGGATTTCATTGTTATTTTGGTTTTTGACACTTTATAATAAAATATTAAAACCACAAACCATACCATGGTTTTTTCCCATGTTTTCATCCAAATGGGAGTGGTATACAATATTTTATTAGTTAAAGGGTCTAATATAATAAAATATTACCCTTTATTATGTGTAGGTGAGCCACACTTTGAATAAAATGATTTTAAAATCTTAAAATATATTATAAGTCTTAGAGGATTCATGAAGGATTTATAAAATAAATAAAACAAACATTATTTTACATTATTTAAATGATAAAAATATATATTTGGACCAAAATATCTTTTATAGTATTTATTACCTCATTATTTTTTCATTATGATGTCATAAAAGAAACTGTATATTTATACGGTATATATTTTTACCCAAAAATTCGACTATTGGATAATTTCTATGTCCTAATTCCAAAAATAATATTCATTTTATCTAAATAATTTTCTAAATATGTGAATTTTCAATTTAAAAATAATAACCAATATTTATTGAAAATGATGGGGTTTTTAAAATAATATTTTTTAAACCCTAATAAAAATTACATGTGACATCATTAAAATTATATGATCATATACATTTACAAAATTAATTTAATAATAATATTTTATTAAAATATTTTATTTTTAATAATTACATTAATTCATCAAAATAGATTTATTAATTTAATTTGAATATTAACCAAAAATATTATTTGTTCTCTAAAAAACTTTTAAAAATCAAAAAATAATAATAAGAAAATATATTAATTATTTTTTAAAAAAATAATGTACTTATTACTACTGGAAGGGTCTTGATAATTATACTTTTATTATTCCATAATATTCTCTAATGTTGAGGTGCAAGATGGTGGTGCATTCATGGGGTCTTTCGGTGATCATGGTTTGGGCCATGATCTAGATGAGCTTGAACTTCTCCTATAAATGGTTTCACTTGTTCTTAAGTTGTTGGATCTAAGCTTGGGATTGGTCTAGGGAAAATTATAGAAATGTTATTTACCATGGAAGCACTGGTAAATGGGATTCATAGGGTAAAATCCTACTGCATGAGGCCATCATTTCTTTTTTTTGTTAAAAGTATTTGTTAAAACACCATATTTATACTAGTCATGTGATCCTTGTTCAATGTCTATATTATCAATGCTAATGATACTTAATTGTAATTTAAATACAATTTGATACAAAAGAAGTGAATTTTATTTTATATATGAATAATAAATTTAATTAAATCAAAAATGGTAATTTTATTCATAAATTTTCAGGTCATTATAGTTAGTGAAAAATGAATCACATTGCTCTATGAGGCAGTAGTCTATCGTACACACGAGCGACAATATTATATCCACTTGTGGAATGAAAATTAAAAACATTATATGTCATATAATAACTATATAGTTATAACTAAATTATAAATATCATCCATATAATTTATATCCATTATCATACCCAACTGTGAAATGTGTTAATAGAAGAAATAATGACATCGGTTCTAAAGGTGGAAGTTTGTCGTACAGATGAATGATGATTTCGTAACCCATTTTATGGAAGTGGGGATGGTTATAGTTCATGAAATTATTATAAAATAATATCATTATATATAATACAATGATGTTATTTTTCATAATTTTTTAATAATAATTGAGGTATGGGGAGGGATAAATTAAATAAAAACGCTCTTTGAACAATATTTCCTCTTCTTCGGGTAAACTCCGTAAGTTTGTACAAAAACCCTTCCTAGGTTAGATTTTGTCCAAAAATAAGGATTATAGGATGATTGGATATAATTTTGGAATTTTTTCGAGTATTTTCTAAACCAAAATGGTGTGAAGGTGAGAATAAGAGAGGAGAGGGGTGGAATTTCATAAGTAAGGTGAGTGTCACACTAGTAGTGATTGAAAAGGAAAAGGTGCACCCATGTTTTTCACATGACACATGGGTAAAAAAATGTACTATTATAGATACTTAGATATTATAGGGTCTAAATATGTCCATAGTTTATATTTTATAGAGGTTTTTAGGTCATTTCAACACTTTATTTTAGTGTAACTCATTGGTAAATCGATTGTTAACTTAACTGCGGTAAATAATTTTTACTATGTTCACTATTCATTTTGATCAAAAATTTATTTGACCTCCTTATAGAATATAAATTATTATTATTAAAAATATTGAATCCATTTTTCTAAATTCCATTCATATAAGTGTACAATTTTTATTTCAAATTAATCCTGTAAATATGACAAGAAATTTAGTTTTCAAAGAGAAAATGTTCAAAAGTTTACAAAAATATTAATATCAAAATTTAATATTAAAATTATTCCAATGAAAAAAATTTGATTAGTTTATATATAATTAAACTAATTTCAATTTGAAATGAATTCAAAATTTAATTTAACTTTATAAATAATTTAAAATAAAGGATATTTTTCAATTAAAGTTCAGTATTTTTCATTATTCATTTAAAAATGAATCATTTTGAGAAAAATATAAAAAATTCACCGAAGGAAAATTTTATATAATTATTTCAAAAATTAAATTTATTTTACAAAAAAAATTGTCAAAATTTTTTAAAAAAATTATTTTTAAATTACGTGTGTAATGCGCAACTAATACATTTTTTAGAAAAATAGAATTTTTAGAAAACATATTATTTTCATTCAGAAGATTTATAATCAACAGATAACCATAATTTCCATATTTTAGTTATTATTATTCATACCCACCAATTTAATTTCTAGTTTGTTATGGTTTATTATATTATGGATCATTTAGAATCAGGTTTTCATGTTCCATAAGCTATTAAAGAGATTAAATTTAAAGAAATATATTTTGTCGGTTATTTGAGCTCTGTGTTGCCTATCACATACGTTGTTGAATACAATGTTATTATTTTAGAATTTTTGTGTGTTACAGTATTCCCACCATAAATAAATTGTCACCTCAAAATTTAAACTTGATCTTGCTAATCGAGGGTTTGATATTTGAAAATTATTTTGTTTAAAACCAACATCATAAAAAGAGTTAATAAAACATACTCTTAATAAGTAGGAAAGGGAGGTAAAAAAGTTCATCTAGAATAACACATAACTAGGTTTCAAATTAGGATAACATTGGTATCAATTGAAGATATGGACATTGAATAAAAGAATAAATAATTATAGAGAGTGATTAAGTTCATTGATTACAAACAAGTTAATGGTCAATAGAAATTTAAGATCCTAAAAACCATAAATTTGAGATCATTTAAAAGACCTTATGATTTATCATATATGAATTTAATAGGATAAAAGTTTTGTTTCAAGATCCATTTCCTAAAGCTGTGGAATTATTTTATTATCTAATAATATAAAGAAATATACTTACTTTATCTATTTCTATTTCATAAGCACAATTTCATCCTTTAGTTGTGCTTCGACAAATTTCAAATTCATCCCTTACTCCAAGAAATAAATATTAACAAATGAACTTTTTCTACTTGAATCAATAAAATTTACTATTAACGAATCATGAGATCTATAAAAGAGTGAAAAGTCATTTTTGGGTCTCTAACTTTTTTTCAATTCCAATATGGTTAGCACAAGTTATCCAATGTAATAAATTTATCTCTAAACCTCAAAAGTAACACCACCAGTTCATCATTAATATTTTTTTTTCAAATTTATTGACTAAAAATAATGACATATTAACTAGGACATCATGTAGGCTAGTGGTAAGTTCTAAACCATTATCATCCTACAGTCATGGGTTCAAGACCTATGGCCTTCAAGATGTTATGGGTTCTCACCTAGAATATTTGTTTTCCTTTTTCTAAACTATATTAACATAATTCATGTAATGTCTTGGACCTCTTCGGTCCATTACTTTGTGATATTTTGGTGTTTGAGGTGTTCTGGGAGGTCAAGGTGACTTGTCCCCAACACTTTACCAAATTTCCAGTTCTGTGAACAGTTCCATCGGTGAACAGTTTTATCAGTAACCTATAATGGTAGGTGAACAGTATTATATCGGTGAGGTTTAGTGAACAGTGTTTTATCGTTGAGGTTTTGTGAATAGTTATATCAGTGAGATTCAATGAACAGTTCTATCGGTGAGGTTCAGTGAATAGAGTTCTATCGGTGAGGTTTTGTGAACAGTTATATTGGTGAGGTTTTGTGAACAGTTCTATCGGTGAGGTTCAGTGAACAGTTCTATCAGTGAGGTTTTGTGAACAGTTCTATCGGTGATGTTTTGTGAACAGCTCTATTGGTGAGGTTCACTGAAAAGTTCTATCAGTGAGGTTTTGTGAACAGTTTTATCAGTGAGGTTTAGTGAACAGTTCTATCGGTGAGGTTTTGTGAACAGTTCTATTGGTGAGGTTCAGTGAACAGCTATATAGGTGAGGTTTTTTGAACAGTTCTATCAGTGAGGTTTTGTGAATCGTTCTATCGGTGAGGTTCAATGAACAGTTCTATCGGTGAGGTTTTGTGAACAGTTCTATCAGTGTGGTTCAGTAAACAGTGTTTCCAGAACAGTGAGGTCTATCGGTAACTTCTAACGGTAGGTGTATAGTGTTTCTAGAACGGTGAGTTCTATTGGTAACCTTTAATGGTAGGTGTACAATAATTGTTGGTGTATAGTAACTGTAGGTGTACAGTGTTTCCAGCTTCCTACAGTCCCACCCCTTTGACGTTTCCTTTGACATAAAATACATTTAAAGACATGTTTTTAAGGACACTTATGGCTGATTCAAAGGCCATAAATCCTATATTAATTATATCGAAGGCCCGGGATGTTTTTACTTGGTCAAACCGCGTGGGTTAATGCAATCCGATTTTAATGGGGAATTATGCGTATCTTAAACCATCGCCCCATTAAATCTTCAAAAGGGACAAGATATCTTCCTCCCTTATTCTTCCTCTTTGTTCTCAGCTATTAGACTCTAGAACCTTTCAATCCTTCCCATAGTAGTTTCACAATCAAACTTTCCTCCTCGAATTGGTTCCGATCTGTTTTGATGCAACCAAGTTGTATCGATCAATATTTGATATAAGGTATCTTTTATGGTGGTTATTTTGGGGATCATCTTCTCCTATTTCTCCTTTTCATATTATAGCATGTAATCTACATGCTTCTAATGGGGTTTTTCTTGGGTTTTGGTTGGTGTGGTCATACCGTGGAATCCTCGGGTGGATGCAGTTGTCACGAGAGGAAGATCATGACCCATTGTGTGGATAAAAAACGCGAGGAACTATTTGAGGTAGGGTATTCATTGCTTCTCTTTATTTTATGTGCAACTATGTCGTTAGCATGTTTAATCCCACTGGATGACAATGGAATTTACATAACAAATATTTTAACTCGATAAATAAATTGATATTGATCGTATGTTATTACCTCATGTTTTTAAGATAGTGCGATATCTATGCTTTCTTTTATTAGTTGTTTGTTCTTGATTGAAATCGGTAAAGAACGTAAATTTGGATTAATTGATAATTTTTTGGCTAAAGATAAAGAGGCATGTAAACGAATATGGTTCTTATTGTAATTTGATGTTGATCAAATTGGCGCAGTAAGCATGATTAATTATTTGTGATAGCTTACTGATTAGGTTTCCCGAATTTTGAACCTACGAATAATAAATCTGTTAATTCCAGATGGATTAAAGAACTGATTGTTTGATAATTATTTAAAGGGTTCTGAGTTACCCTCTAGATTGTTAAATGGACAAGATCCCAATAAATGTGATGTTTGTTTTCCTGATGCTTCTGTTGTGATGTGATCTTGGATGGTTGTTGTGATATGTGGGGGCATGGAGGCTTTTGGTTGTGGCAGAAGATGATGCCTGGAGTGGTTAGATGCATCGGTTTATGCATGTGGGTGTTAGGGATGACACCAGGGATGATGGAATGGGATCGATGTGATTTTTGAATGCTTTCTATTTCTTTTGGTTGTTTATTTTATTTACTTTTACCCACTTCTAAAGGAAGCTAGTCTTACTTACCCTTCTTTCAAAATAGGCGAAGACCCACAGGGTATGCCACATGCTTTTCGTATTTAGCTTCTCATGGAAGGACGGGTTTATGCTCTTGCTATAAGAGGAAAAGACTTGACGGGTAGTACATCTACTCACCGTGTTGAGCCCCCTTATGTTAGTAGCAGAGAATGTTTTTCTATAATGCCTGAGAATGTGGGAAAGATAATGAATAATTGAATAAATGGTGTTAAACCATGGGGATGGAGTCACTGGAACATAATGATGAGGTTGTAATTTTGAAGGAACAATTGGCTTTTGGGGTGATTCTAATTAAACTTAATGTGTAATTTTTCAGGTTAATTAATGTTTAAATAATTAATTAACGTAAAGTGGAACTGATAATATGGGAATGAGGTAATCTATTAAAGCTCTTTAAATGGTTATGTAAAAATAGGATACCTAGTCATAGAAGTAGCATCCCGGAGTCTGAGAGACATTAGATGTAGTGTGTCTAAGACTAGGTTATGCCCATAGTGGGGTTGTGAGTTATAGTATATTCTGTACTTTTTGTGTTTCTATACTCTACTCCACCCTATCAGTAAGGGAAACTGACACCCCGGGTATTCTGAGCCCTGGGGGTGTTTTCCCCAACATTTTGGTGGGATGATGGATGGCTGACTACCCCCTTTGGCCCTTCTCTCTTCTCTTGGTAGTTACTTGTGCTGGTAGGCACATTGTTTAGTTTTCCCCATATATGTGTGTAGAGGGTTGTAATGGATTCTGGTTATTCACACACATATATTCTGGATAAAGTTTTCTATGCACTACTATAGGTGTAACGTGTATAGGTTGTGATGGCTTGAGGATCCTTACTCAGTGTATGGGCTGTAATGGCTTGAGGTAAAATACATGACGTATGATACACATTATGCGAGCTGTAGTGGCTCTCGGAAAATCCTGGTTACTTTGGTGTGTGGATGTGGTGGTTTTGTTGCATGAGATGTATATTATGGTGCTTCTCCTAGGTGTCCGCGGGCAATCCTTTTTGGAGAGAGATGCTCAAGATGTGCGACGTTGGGGAAAAGCGGAAAACCAGTGGGGAAGTAGTAGCAGGGTACCCTTGATATTCTTTATTATATAATATATTCTTTTATGCGTTACTTGGTGAGAGTAGCCCTGGTGAGGTTGGGAACTTAGTATACATGTTTTGTCTACGAGTTAGTTTCACTTGTTGTTCACTGTGTTTTAGCATGCTTTCTTTACTTTTGAACAAGATGCTTCAGGGAGGATTCTACTGAGTATACTGTTATACTCACCCTATGTATATATAAACTGTTTTCCAGGTCACTTGGAGCAGGTTGGAGGTTAGGCTAGTGTTTACTAGCTTGGGTTTGTAGGAGCTTTTCGGGCTTGTGGTTGATGTTGTTTTACTTTCTTTTAGGTACTTGTAGTTTTTCCCCTTCCAGTTGTAGTACTTATGCATGACATTTCATATGTGTACTTGAGTTTTCATTTATATAGCAGTCTGAGTTGGATTTAATTGGTGTCTATCTTATCTCTCTCTTCCGCATGTGTTATCTTAAATGGTAATGCCTCCCATTTGTGTGTTTACTATACCCTCGGTGCTAGTCTCCAACCCGGGGCCTACTAGAGGCGGGACTCAGGGGTCATTATCTCCCTTCTCACATTGCCGACCCAGGAGGGGTACACTTTGTGGGGAGGGGGTCGGGACCGAGTGGTGTCAGAGGTCTGGTTGAGGGATAGGATGGATTTTTTAGTTAGGCACAGGTGAGGTTGCATGGGTTGGTAGGGCAACGGTGTCATTCAGGTTTATAAATTGAGGTAAACACTGGAGACCGTCTGAGACATAAGCATTTAGTGCCCCCTATGATCTAATTTATGGACCTTTAAGTTTACAATGGCTACTAAACAAGGTGATACTAGTTTCAAGGTAGAGACCTAGGAAAGGATCATGCATCATTCTTATTTGTGCATGTGTTTGAATGGGTAGACCTTGGGAAAGGTTAACATAAATGAATAAAAAAATAATTATTTATTTAATGTTGATTCTTAAATATCCCAGGTTTAGGAGCTCTAAATTTTTGTTATTTTACAGGTATGGATCCAGGTCGACGTCCTCATCCGGTTTTCATATAAAATGTCTAGTAGGCTGTTCTAGTAGATCGCCGTAGGGTAGAGGTTGACGACGAAGGCACTTGGAGTAAGACACTCCAAGAGTTTCAGTGCCAGAGTCTACAGAAGTATGAGGGCTCTGTTTTAGATGAATTCATGGAAGACTGGTTAGAGGAGGTTGAGATCAGCTTCAGTTCAATTCGGGCTCGGAAGGAACACTGGGTGTCCTTGGTTGTGATGATGATGTGCGGAGTAGTGAGGCAGTGGTGATTCTTGTTCTTCGGGGATTGTGAGGAGTCAGCAATATAATGGGAGGAATTCCAAGATAAGTTTAGAGTCAAGTTTCATTCTTCGACTGCGAAGGTGTCCAATCGTCAAGAGCTTCTTACCCTTCTATAGGGGAGCACTAGTGTTTGAGAGTTTGGAATCTGTTTCAGGAACCTTTTAAGAAATGCTTCGGACCTGTTTCCAGATGAGGAGGCCAGGGAGAGACATTTTGAGGAGGCTTTGCATCCAGAGATCTAGTGCCAGGTCACCACATTTATGCTGAAAACATATCTTGAGGTACTAGTGAGGGAAGAGGTTTTCAAGAGGACTTTGTCCAGGACTGGATCATCACGAGAGGTTAATCGTCATGATTCCTCACGAAGCAGAGCTATGGTCTGGGGTTCTTGGTTTTTAGGGAAGAAGAGTTTTCATTCAACCGGGGGTAGGTCCTAGCCCTTCACATCACGTTTCTCTAGATTTAGTAACTCTCAGGCCTATGCCAAGGGATTAGGCGCTTTTTTCTTGTGGTGGTCATGGCCATCAGCTGTGGGAGTGCGCGACCTTTCAGAGCGCTCATCGTGTACCAGGCGCTACGCTCCAGGTTCCTCCGTTGAGGTAGTTACAGCTGAGGCAGTATCAGCCAGTTGCACCAGGTTTATATCAGCAGAGGGTAGATGGGGTAGGCAGAGGATAGCCCAATGATTCTCCCCATCCTCAGAGAGTAGAGTGTGGCCATGGTGGTGGTCATCATCAGTGTCATAGAGGTCGTGGAGGAGGTCATGGTCAGCTTCATGCTCTAGCATTTCCAGCTCCAGGTGATCCTGAAGTCATTCGAGGTACCCTTTTCTTGTTTTCTACCATGGTGTATGCCTTCTTTGATTTAGGAGCGACACAATCCTTCATATCACCTACCCTTGTCCATGCTTTGGGACTTGAGGTAGAGAGGCTTCCAGTTCCCTTGGTGTTGACTACTCCAGTTGGAGGTCGAGCTGACTTGTTTGAAGTATGTAGAGACTGTGAGATAGTGTTGGGGCAACACCGCTCTTAGGGAGATTTCCTATGTTTACAAATACAACCATATGATGTCATCCTCAGCATGGATTGGTTGTATTTGGTGCAGGCTATCATGGATTGCTTCAGGAAGAAGTTCATTTTCCATGGTGCGGATGGAGAGAAAGTGGAGTTTTTTGGTGAGATAGATCCTCTGATGGGTCATAGGCACGTTCCATCATTATCATCCATAATGGCTGAGATGATGTTGAATTCTTCAGAGGTTCAGTAGTTGGCATTTCCTAGGGTCGTAGAGGAGTACCCTGATGTCTTTCCAGAATAGGTTGTAGCCTTACCCCCTTGACAAGAGATCGATTTTGGGATCGAGCTATGGCCAAGAGCATCTTCTATCTCTTTGTATCCATATAGCATGGCCCCTTCTGAGTTATGAGAGCTAAGTATACAACTTGATGGTCTGTTATAGTGCAGTTTTGTTCTGCCAAGTGTGTCACCGTGGGGCGCAACAGTTTTGTTCGTGAAGAAGGCAGATCATAGTTTAGGGTTGTGTGTCGATTATCAGCACATAAACAAAGTGACAATAAGGAATCACTATCCTCTTTCGCAGATTGATGACTTATTCGATCAAATGAAGGGTGCATGTTGGTTCTCAATGATCGACTTGAAGTCAGGATATCATCATATGCGTGTGAAGGATGAGGATATCCTGAAGACTGCTTTTCATTTTTGTCATGGGCATTATGAGTTTGTTGTAATTCTGTTTGGCATGATGAATGCTCCACATGTAATCATGGTATTGATGAATTCCATGTTCTATGAGTTCTTGGAAAAGTTCTTGGAAGTTTTCATCGACGAAATCCTTGTGTACTCCACATCTGAAGAAGAGCATGCAAGGCATCTACAAGTCGTTTTGGGATTTCTTCGTTGACATCAGCTGTTTGGGAAGTTTTCAAAGTGTGAGTTTTGGGATTGAGAAGTCCGTTTATGGGGTCATGTGGTGTCCTAACAGGGATTAGATATGTATATATCAAATATAGAAGTATTTGTGTCTTGGGTATCCCCCAAGACAGTTTCAGAGGTGCAAAGTTTCCTTGGTCTCACAAGCTACTACAGGAGGTTCGTAGCCAATTTCTCACAAGATGCGACTCCTCTGATAGCTTTGAACAAAAAGGATTAGGCATTCATATGGACTGATCAGTGTCAGGTAGCTTTCGAGTATCTAAAGTATAAGTTAGTTAGTGCTCCATTCCTTTTTATTCCAGCTGAGTGAGTTCAGTTTGATGTTTTCGGTGATGCTTCACATCTGGGGTTAGGCTATGTTCTCATGCAGCAGAGATCATTTGTTTCTTATTGGTCTCGGTAGTTACGTCCCCATGAATGCAACTATTCCACCCATGATCTTGAGTTGGCATCCATGGTGTTTTTTCTGAAATTGTGGAGACATTACCTCTTTGGTGAGTGTTTTATGGTTTTCACCGATCATAAGAGTTTGAGGTATGTTTTCTCCCATCATGAATTGAACTTACGATATCATCAGTGGATGGAGTTATTACAGGAATACGACATTGAAATATCATATACACCTGGAAAAGAGAATTTTTTAGCTGATGTGTTGAGCCAAAAGTCATGTAGTGATGCTGTGCATTAATCTGGTGATTCCTAGAGAATGATTGAAGACCTGTCAACATTACATCTTGATATGGGAGAAGTTGGGGGTAGAGGTTGTCTCTTTTAGATGACGGTACAGTCATCCCAAATGCAGAAGGTGGAAGAGTCCCAGTTGGGGGATCTTGAGGTGGAGGTCTGGAGAGACCGAGTTGTTTGTGGTGAGGTCCATGATGGTTGGTCGGAGGATGAACAACACTCAGTGTTGTATCATGGAAATATTTGTGTTCCCTTGAAAATGCCTGAGACAGTTCTCAGAGTGTTCTATAGTTCATCTTTATCAGTACATACTAGCGTGATAAAGATGTACCGATCCTTGAGGATTCAATTTTGGTGGTCTGGGATGAAGTGTGCGGTTGCGGAGTTTGTGTCTTGATGTTTAATCTGCCAGAAGGTGAAGGCCGAACACTGTGTACCTGGTGGTCTTCTCTAGCCATTAGATATTTCTTAGTGGAGGTGGGAGGACATCTCAATGGACTTTTTTACTGGTTTACCTCAAGCTCTGGGTGGACATGATGTTATTTGGGTGGTAGTGGATCATTTAACAAAATCGTCCCACTTCATAGCGATCAAGGAGTCGAGCTCAGTGGAAGTTTTGTTGAGGAAGTATCTAGAGGATGTGGTGAGACTTCATGGAGTCCCTAGGATGATCATTTTTGATCAAGATCCTCATTTTACCTCTAGGGAGTAGAGAGGTCTCCAACATGCTTTTGGTTCTCAACTATGACTTAGCACTACTTTTCATTCTCAAACGGATGGTCAGACAAATCAAACCATCCAGACTCTTGAAGACATGATACGCTCTTGTGTTCTTGATTTTAGAGGCTCATATATAAGGTACTTACCCTTAGTGGAGTTCACATACAACAATAGTTTTCACTCCACCATCGGTATGTCGCCTTTTGAAGCCTTGTATGGTCGACCATTCCGTTCTCCGTTGTGCTACACTGGGGTCAGAGAGTCAGCAATTCTCAGACTAGAACTAGTGCATAATACAACAGAGATGGTTCAAGTGATTCGTGAGAGGATGAAGACAGTGCAAGATCATCAAAAATCATATGCTGATCCAAGTAGGATACACTTAGAGTTTAATGTTGGGGATCATGTGTTTCTAAAGGTGACTTCCCATCATGGGCAGCGAAGGTTTGGTCGTGGATATAAGCTTTCTCTTCGGTTTGTTGGGCCTTTCGAGGTGTTAGCTTTTATTAGAGCTGTGGCGTATCGAGTAGCACTTCCCCATAGATGAGTCGGATACATGATGTTTTCCATGTATCATAGCCCTGATGTTATCTTCATGATGACTCTCACATCATCGACTGGGGATAGATCGATGTTGATGATGATGCAACCTTCGAGGAGTGACCTATGGAGATCCGAGATCGCAAGGAGAAGGTGTTGCACGGGCATTCTATCCCCTTATTTTGTATCTTGTGGTGACACGGTGGCATGGAAGAGAGTAACTGGGAACATTGGGTCGACCCAGGGGGGTACTGGGTCGGGCCGGGCCGTGCCCAGACCCCTATTTTCGGACTGAGTTGGTTTAAACGCCCATATCATGGGCTACAGAACTCCGATCGACACACCGTCAGTTGCGTAGAGATCCTTGGAACGAGACGGTCGTTTTGGTATATCTCACTCAAGGTTTAGGAATACTTTGGGTTCGACCGGGTTGGTTCGGATACGAAACCAATCGGGCCCTCGGAGTGGAAACGCTTATATCTTGAGCTTCGGACGTCCGAATGACGTGCCGTCGACTTTGTTGTTTTACTCTAAGTGAGACGGATCTTTTGGCTTACTCATCTCAAGGTTTGGATGCCTTCGGAGTATGGTTGGGTTGGTTCGCTCACGAAATACATCTGGGCCCCTGGAACGAAAAAGCCAATAATTCACAGATTGGGCGTCCGATTGACATGCCGTCTGTTTCGTTGAATTCCTCTTGATGAGACGGAACACTTGGTATACTTCGCCCGAGTTTTGGTTGTTGTTGGATAGTGGCCGGGTTGGATTGTACCCAAAATCCATCCGGGCCCCTGGAACGGAAAAGCAGATATCTTTCAGACCGGACGTCTGTTTGACGAACCATCAGCAGCATTGGCGATCACGTTGAGAAACGGTCCCTATGGGTATACCCTATGAGAGTTCGGGGTAAAGTTGAGATACGTCCGGGTTGGTTCGCTCACGAAACCAACCAGGCCCCTGGGATGAAAAGGCTAGTAACTCACAGATCGGGCGTCCGATTGACGTGCCGACTATTGCGTTGAGACCCCTATGATGAGGCGGTCCTTTGAGATACTTCTTCGTGGGACTTTGTGATACTTGGAGTATCGACCTGTAGCTCATGGAGTGGACCCTCCCGGAGATGAGCGTACAGAGTACGGAGACCGTGTAGCCGGCTGAAACCTGATGACTGCTTGACCGACTTGACTTGGAGTGAGTCGACTAGCCCAGTGGACGGAGCGCCCGGTATTTGGAAGCAGACCCACAGCGGACGGAGCGCCTGGTAGTTGGCAGCAAACTCGCGGTACTCGACAGGAGGAGTACCTCTGTAGGCTATTAGGGGGAGCACCCGATATTTGGCGATAGACCCACAGCGGACGGAGTGCCCGGTAGTAGGCCGTAGACCTGCGGTACTCGACAGGAGGAGTACCTCAGCAGTCTTAGGTTAGTGAGCAGTACCTCGGAGTCGTGACAGGACCACTGTACACTCCAGAGACGGAGCTCTTCAGCAGTTACAGTTTCGATAATGAAAATCCTGGTTTGAGCTGAAACCATTGACCTTTGTGTTTACCTCATGATTGAGATGGGTCACTTGATAACTTAGGTATATGTATGGGCATATACCTGGGTAGTGGTTATCCGTTGATTTCATGATCCTTGTGTTTCCTCATGATTGAGATGGGTTACTTGATAACTTAGGAATATGTATGGGCATATACCTAAGTAGAGGTTATCTGTTGAGATCCTATTTGTGGTTATCCTTGTTGGTTTAGTGATACCTTGAGGGTCTCGGGGTCCCTAATGAGTATCGTTATACTCACCCCTGCATGGGCTATGCCCGCACCTCGTTGTGTTGGTTACAGACGACGGGCAGTGCTGACAGAGGCCGAGTGTTCGAGGACTGGATGGTACCTGGAGGTGGACTACACGACGATTCAGTACCCGGAGGTGGACTACACGACGATTCAGTATCTGGAGGAGGTTGACGGGCGAGAGCGTTGAGGAGACTATCTGTACCTACCCTTCAGGTAGGATCTGTGGCGGATGATCCAGGAGCTGCACTATCTGTACCTACCCTTCAGGTAGGATCTGAGGAGGACGACCCAGGAGCTGCTTCCTTCTTCTAGCTGTTGACTTTTTCTGTTGTACTTTCGTTCAATTGTAGCTACACTTTCAGTTGGGTTTGTATTCTGGCCCATTTTCTTTTTAGCACTTTCTTTTGTACTTAGTGTTTTGCTTCCGCTTGTACTCTGTGGTGTTTTGTTTACTTTTATAAAGGCAATGCCTTCCCAGTTATCGGGATTTACGCCTTTGGTGCTAGTTTCCAGTCCCTGGCCTATGGAAGGCAGGCTTGGGGTAGTCACGGCACGGGCCCCGAGGACAGGTCATGACAAATATGTGCTCAGTACCCAGTTTTTTTGATGTTTAACTCTTTTCATGTAATGATTTTCCCTTTGTGGTTAGACCTTTTATGTTTTATTTGTGAATTTATTTTGTTACTTTTTTGGGTATCTCTCTTTTGAGAAGTATCTTGATGGGTGGTTGTTCAGACCCCATTTCTTTTGGTGGGTTTGAAATTCTCGATGACGAGAATGTTTTGAGAAGTATCTGATGTAATGGCTCGGACCTCTCTGGTCCATTACTTTGTGAAATTGTGGTGTTTGAGGTGTTTCAGGAGGTAAAGGTGACATGTCCCCAACACTTTGCCAAATTTCCAGTTATGTGAATAGTTCCATAGATGAAACGTTCTATCAGTTTCCTATAATGGTAGGTTAATAGTATTCTATCGGTGAGTTTCAATGAACAGTGTTATATCGGTGAGGTTCAGTGAACTGTTTTCTATCGGTGAGGTTTTGTGAAATGTTCTATCGGTGAGGTTTTGTGAACAATTCTATCAGTGAGGTTCAATGACCAGTTCTATCGGTGAGGTTTTGTGAATAGTTCTATTAGTGAGGTTTTGTGAACAGTTCTATGAGTGCGGTTCAGTGACCAGTTCTATCGGTGAGGTTTTATGAAAATTTCTATCGGTGAGGTTTAGTGAATAGTTCTATTGGTGAGGTTTTTTGAACAGTTCTATCTGTGAGGTTCAGCGAATAAATCTATCGGTGATGTTTTGTAAACAGTTCTATCAGTGAGGTTTTGTGAACAGTTCTATCAGTGAGGTTCAGTGAATAGTTCTATCGATGAGGTTTTGTGAACAGTTCTATCAGTGAGGTTCTGTGAATAGTGTTTTCAGAACTATGAGGTCTATCGGTAACCTCTAATAGTAGGTGTATAGTAACGGTAGGTGTACAGTGTTTCTAGCTTCCTACAATTTCACCCCTTTGATTTTTCCTTTGACTAAAAAATCATTTAAAGCCTTATTTTTAAGGACTCATAAGGCTGATTCAAAGGCCATAAATCCTATATTAATTATTCCTAAGGCCCGAGATGTTTTTACTTAGTCAAACCGCCTAGGTTAATGCGATCTGATTTTAATGGGGAATTAAGTGTATCTTAAACTATCACCCCATTAAATCTTCAAAAGGGACAAGATATCTTCCTCCCTTGTTCTTCCTCTTTGTTATCGGCTATGAGAAAGTAAAACCTTTCAATCCTTCCCATAGGAGTTGCACAATCAAACATTCCTCCTCGAATTGGTTCCGCTCTGTTTTGATGCAACCAAGCTGTATCGATCAATATTTGATATAAGGTATGTTTTATCGTCATTCTTTTGGTGATCATCTTCTCATGTTTCTCCTTTCCATATTGTAGCATGTAATATCCATGATTCTAATGGGGTTTTTCTTGGGGTTTGGTTGGTGCGGTCGTACCGTGGAATCCTTGGGTGGATGCAGTTGTTGCGAGAGGAGGATCGTGACCCGTTGTGTAGATAAAGAACGTGAGGAACTGTTTGAGGTAGGAGATTCATTACTTCTCTTTCTTTTACATGCAACTGTATCGTTAGCATGTTTAATCCCACTAGATGACAATGTAATTGACATAATAAATATTTTAACTGGATAAATAAATTGATATCGGTTGTATGTTATTTCCTCATGTTTTTCTAGATAGTGCGATATCTATTCTTGCTTTGATTAGCTGTTTGTTCTTGATTGAAATCGGTAAGGAACGTAAATTGGTATTAATTGATAATTGTTTGGATAAATATAAAGAGTCATGTAAACGAATCTTGTTCTTGTTGTAATTTGATGTTAATCAAATTGGTGTAGTAAGCATGATTCATTATTTGTGATAACTTACTGATTAGGTTTCCCAAATTTTGAACATACGATTAATAAATATGTTAATTCAAGATGGATTAAATAACTGATTGTTTGATAATTCTTTAAAGGGTTCTGAGTTACCCTCTTGATTGTTAAAGGGCCAAGAGCCCAATTAATGTGTTGTTTTTTTCCTGCTTCATATGTTGTGATGTGATCTTGGATGGCTGTTGTGATATGTGGGGGCATGGAGGCTTTTGTTTGTGGCAACAGATGATGCCTAAAGTGGTTAGATGCATCAGTTTATGCATGTGGGTGTCAGGGAGGACATCATGGATGATGGAATGGGATTGATGGATTGTTGGATGCTTGCTGTTTCTTTTTGTTGTTTATCTGCTTTACTTTTCCCCACTACTCAAGGCATTTGGTCTTAATTACCCTTCTTTCAAAAGAGTCAAAGACACGTGGGGTATGCCACGTGCTTTGCATGTTTATCTTCTCAAGGAATGATGTGTTTATTCTCTTGCTATAACTGGTAAAGTCTCGACGGGTAGTACATCTACTCACCTTGTTGATCCCCCTTGTGTTAGTAGCATAGAATATTTTTCTAGAATGCCTGATAATGTGGGAAATTAATTATACAATGAATAATTGAATAAATGGTGTTAAACCATGGGGATGGAGTTGCTGGAACATAATGATGAGGTTGTAATTTTGATGGAACAATTGACTTTGGGTGTGATGCAAATGAAAATTAATGTGGAATTGTTCATGGTTAATTAATGATTATAAAATTAATTAACATAAATTGGAATTGATAAAAAGGGAATGAAGTAATCTAATAAAGCTCTTTAAATGGTTGTGTGCATATAGGATACCTAGTATTAGAAGTAGTAGCCCGAAGTCTGAGATACGTTAGCTATAGTTTGTCTAAGACTAGTTTATGCCCATAGTGTGGTTGTGAGTTATAGTATATTTTATCCTTTTTGTGTTTCTATAGGCTACACTACCCTATAAGTAAGGGCAACTGACACCCCGGGGATTCTAAGCCCTAGGGTGGTGTTTTCCACAACATTCTGGTGGGCGGATGGATGGCTGACTACCCCCTTTGGCCCCACTCTCTTCTCTTGGTAGTTACTTGTGATAATAGGCACATTGGTTAGTTTTACCAATATGTGTGTGTATAGGGCTGTAATGGATTGTGTTTGTTCATAAACATATATTTTGTATATAGTTTTCTATGGACTACTATAGGTGTAACGTGTATAGGCTGTGATGTCTTGAGGATATTTACTTGGTGTATAGGCTGTAATGGCTTGAGGTATAATACCTGATGTATGATACACATTATGCGAGCTGTGGTGGCTCCCGGAAAATACTTGGTTACTTTGGTGTATGGATGTGCTAGTTTTGTTTCTCTAGGTACATATTGTGGTGCTTCGCCCCGGTGTCTGCAGGCAAGCCTTTTTGGAGAGAGATGCTTAGGATGTGCGACGTTGGGGCAAAGTGGAAAACCAGTGGAGAAGTTTTAGTGGGGTACCCTT
Source organism: Viscum album (assembly GCA_963277665.1). Taxonomy (NCBI): domain Eukaryota; kingdom Viridiplantae; phylum Streptophyta; class Magnoliopsida; order Santalales; family Viscaceae; genus Viscum; species Viscum album. Next base: position 1,679,283,456 of record OY728158.1, read on the forward strand.
GATATTCTTTATTATATGATATATTCTTATATGTGTTACTTGGTGATAGTATCCATGGTGAGGTTGGGAACTTAGTATACCTGTTTAGGTGACGAGTTCGTTTCACTTGTTGTTTATTGTGCTTTAGCATGCTTTCTTTACATTTGCACAAGAGTATTCGAGGAGGATCCTACTAAGTATACTATTATACTCACCCTATGTATATATAAACTATTTTTAAGGTCACTTGGATCAAGTTGGATGTTAGTCTAGTGTTTACTAGCTTGGGCTTGTAAGAGCTGTTCGGGCTTGTGGTTGATACTATTTTACTTTCTTTTGGGTACTTGCAGTTTTTACCCTTTCATTTGTAGTACTTTTTCATGACATTTCATATGGGTACTTGGGTTTTTGTTTATATTTCTGTCTAAGTTGGATTTTATTGGTTTCTATCTTATCTCTCTCTTTCTCATGTGTTCTCTTAGAGGGTAATGCCTCCTATTTGTGTGTTTATTATACCCTCAGTGCCAGTCGCCAACCCGGGGCCTACTGGAGGCGGGACTCAGGGGTCATTATATCCCTTCTCACATTGCCAACCCAGGAGGGGTGAACTTTTTGGGGAGGGGTCATGACAATTCCAATAACATTCCTAAAGAATATTGTGTATATCCTTAAAATAAAATTAATCATTAAATAACCATTTAATGTGATTTTCACTACAGTTGTTTTCCACAAAGTCTAATAATATTATTTTACTATTATTACAATGTCATTAATGATCATATTAACCATAAAGGCTATCAATGCCTTTAAATTTATGTTTATATAATTTAATGTTATTATTACTCGAATAAAATTTCCACTAAAACATATACTTTCCATAAATTTCTCTAAAATTTCCTTAATATTGTCACATTATTACCACACAAACTATTAAAATAGGTGTTTAAGACTTTGAACATTTGATCAACCTTAAATTAATAACCCATGATGGTAGACATAACTATTAAGTTAATGAATAAACATGTGCTTCTAAAATTTAACAAAATCCTTATATGTTTCAAGATTCTTATACAAAAATACCTTTAGTAAAAATACTTCTATAATTTAATTCTTGAATCCCAATACCAAAATACTCTATCCATTTTATTTCAACATACTTTCTTCCTTTTAAAATGGTTTATACATTCAAATACTGCAATGACTAGAATAATGCCTAGGTTCTCCACTTTTAATACAAAAAACTATACATGGATACCTAGAATGATATTTATTTCCTTCCATCATGCTCTTAATTTTACATTGACAATTCATTTCTTTATGCCCTTATATTTCACACATAAAATATTTTCCAATTCCTCTGATACACCTTCTTTTCAATATAATAAACCTTATGATTAACCAATGTAATTAATTATCATCATCTACTCAAATCCTTTATAATGGTTTGTAAATAAAATGTGAATTATCTTAAGCATGTCCCCTAGGAGTTTCAAACCAGGTGTATAGTAAGGTCTATTTTTGTGCACCTGGTGATGATTGGGTAATGTCTAATACACCATTTTTATAGTTATTACCCCTAGGTAAATCTGTTTCAGAACCACTCCCACTTGTAGTATCTTGACATGGATTTACTGATAGTAAAAAACATATAATATCCTCTTTACTAAAACTTTAGGATTTTCTTCTATACTTATCATAAAATTATATCATAGTCTTATCTTCCTTAATATATGTTTTCCCTAAATCTAGTTCCTGAGGTTTCTACTAAAACTCCCTATGACACCAACTATAGTAACCTTGATCATGGTATCCCAGAGTCAGTGTATGCCTTAATACATCAGTATAAGATACAAGGAATCACATCCCAAAAGACTAAATATTTTATTAGTCTTTATAAACTAGATACATACATGATACCCATATTAAATTAGAATACACAAAATAAAACATATTTTTTTTAAGAATATCATTTATCCCTCAAGCATATTCTATTATATTTTTAGTAGTACACTACTTGGATTCTTGTTAAACGAAACAAAATAAGGGTGAGATAAATTTCTTAGTAAGGGTTAAGTACAGTAGAAGATATCATGAATCAATCAGTATAATCAACATGGCAACTTAAATAACTAAACATATGTTTAATTTCAATAATTTGACTAGCATAATCAATATAAAAGTTAAATAAGTTAAAAAAATGAAATTTAATAAATAACATGACTATTATAACTAGTTAATGCATAATTAATATAGAAATGTAAATAACTAGAAACACATTCCATTTAATCATTACATTGAAAATGAAATGAATCTATATATAATATCATAGAAAAAATCTCATTGATAATAATAAATGAATTATTAATGAAGAAAAATATTAATTTTTGGATTTCATGTTTCCTATACACATCATACCACTGATATTAAGATATACCCTCAAGACACTTTAAAATAGATGGGTAGAAACGTATTTAACTATGTGTAGCCAACCAATTCCTCTTATGAGACTAGTGATGCCTCGAGGGGCTATCTATAACTAGTTCATACATATGTCTTGCATGTCCAAAGTATTCCTCGTATATTTAATAATCTATTTAATTAAGAAACAATGTGTTTTATGATTAAATATACTTATTGATTAACTAATATAGATTTATTAATATTACCTTAAGTAATCAAATGACTTTCAATGTAGAACATTGTATGTAGAAATGATGTATGGTTTAAGAAATAAACATATCCATGATAAATAATATGGATATTTAGGGGAAATTTAATTTCAAATAATCAAAGTAAAGTGAAAAACTTCAAGGGAAAATTATTGACTATAAAAATGAATCAAGGAAGTGAATTTAAATACTATCCTTAATTAAAATAGTCATAAATCATATAGAGGGAGAATAAGGATAGTATCAATACAATATATCACACGGGTAGTATATGTAAAATAAAGGGTTGTTTTCATTTATGAATATAAATACCACAAAATATATTTAAAAACATTATGTAAGAAAATATCCTTTTTATTTCTAAAATAACTTTTTGAAACATAAATAATTTTGAAAATCCTTTTATTTAAAAATCACTTTTAAAAACTAAGAGTTTCCAAAATGTTAGGAAAACAATATTTAAAAACATCCTATTACACATTTAAAGAAAGATTCAAATAGATGGTAGACATTATGGAGTCTAATTACATAAAATCTATACAAGTTAAAAATAACATACTTTTTTCACTGTAAAAGGTTTAAAAAGAGCCTTGTTTGAAAATTGGAAATATGGTTCCTTTCACATTTTCAATAAAATACAAATAGGAATTGTTTCAAAAATGATATAAATATTCCTAAAAAAAGTAAAAAATGGGAAAAAAATTAATAAATAATTTTTAAATGCTTAAAATAAATTTAAAACACTTTTAAGAAATATAGTCCAGTAATAAAATAGATTTCTGACTGAAGATAAACATGAAGTAAGATTTTATTAAAAACATTTTCCCAATTATTTTAAGTACCAATGATTGGAAAATTGGTAATATTACTTTAAAATTTTCATGAATAACCATAGGAGAATAAAATGGAAGGTTTTATTAAATAATTACCAAATAATTTCTTTCAAAATAAATTCAAGTATAAACAATCTTGATTATAATGTGATTGTGAAAGAAATCCTTATAATGATCATAATGTTGAAGTGGGAATTAATAAAATAAATTAATTCTGTGTATAAAATTTAAATCCACATAAAAAAAATTTAAATAAAAAATGATATAATCAAAATTAACTACACATATAATCTTATCATGATATAATCAATGATGTATAATATTAGCCCAATGAATGGAAATTATGTTAAGAAATCCCTTACCCGCACTTCCTTTTAGTTGAACATGATTTATCCTCTTGTATAGTGGTTTTAAACATGTTATTAACTTCTTAAATAACCATATTAATATTAAAAATATCATAAATTATCCTTTTATAACATTTTATCACCCATCTGTTAATAATATTTCATAATTTTCATTATTCCACGTGTTAATTACCTTGTTTTTTCATGTTTGTTTCTTCATGAAAAATCTCGTTCATTCATAACTTATATAGTTGTATCATATATAGTATAATAATCATGACATAATTATCATATTTTTCCTCAATTATACCTTTAAATCTTATCATGAAATATTTTTATGAAAAATGGACTATGTTATAATCATAGAGACGATATACCGTGCGCGCCCTTGAAAAACATTTCCATTATTCAATTATCATTATGGAAATGAGGTAAGTAATATTTTATCTATAAAAAATTATAATAATATCATAAATACCATTTTATTTCTTTAAATATACTCATATATATCATCCTTGTGGTGTGGTGATGAAAAGAGAGTCACATCGTTTCGTGAAGGCGGTGGTCCACACGTACACAAACGACGCTATCATCTTTCAGTGTAAGAAAAAAGATATTATAGTGTATTTTATTTATTATAAATATGATATTAATATCATAATTATTTCATGTATATCATATATATTAGTTATCTTTATCTTTATCACCTTCCATGTAAACAGTTAGTGAAAAACGAATCACATCGATTTCCAATGCAGTGGTTCATCGTACACAAAAGCGACATTATCGTATCCCCTATGAAATAGAAATTAAAAAAAAATTATATATGAAATAATTAATATAGTTTTATAATTATTTCATAAATAACATATATATTCTTTAGATTCAACATCATTCCCAACTGTTAAAGTTGTTAACAGAAGAACCTATAACATCAGTTCACGAGGTGGTAATCAAATGTACAAACAAATTATGACTTTGTAACCCATTTGATGGAAGTTGGGATTTTTAAATTTCATAAAATTAATTTAAAAACATCTAATTTTATTAAATATATTTATTTTATTATATCATCATGGTTTAATAATAATTTAGGGAGGTATAGGATGAAATAAAATAAAACTTCTCGTTGAAGAACGTTGCCTCTTCTTTGGGTAAACCCCATAATTTTGCACCAAAAGCCTTACTAGGTTGGATTTATTCCCAAAATAAGGCTTATAGTATGATTGAATATAATTTTAGAATTTATTTTTTCAATTATTTTCTGATAGAAAAGAATATGATGGTGTGAATGAGAGAGGAGAAGGGTGGACTTTTATAAGTGATGTGAGTGGCACACTTGTAATTTTTGAAAAGAAAAATATGTACCCAAAACATTCACATTCCACAAGGTTAAAAAAATTATTTTATATCCTTATACATAATAGGGTCAAACTATTTCAATAAAATAGATTTTATACAAGTTTTTAGGTCATTTTAAACCTTATCTTTTTAGTTTAACCCCTAGTAAATCCATTTTTACCTTAACTGGGGTAAAAAATGTTTATTATTTTCACTATTCATATTGGTCATCAATTATGTTGAATTTATTATAAAATATAAATTATTATTATTATAAATATGTAATCTATGTTTCCAAATTCCATTCAGTTTATTGGAAAATTTAATTTAAAATTATTCTCACATACGTGACGAAAATACGAGTTTTTGAAGTGAAAACGTTCGAAAGTTTATAAAGTTTTTATATAAAAGTTAAAATTTATATGTTTAAATTGACATAAATTAGATAAATTGATATATAATTAAACTAATTTCACTTAAAATCCAATTCAAAATAGAGTTTTAATTTATAAATAATTTAAATTAAAAGGCGGTTTTCAATTAAAATTCAATATTTCTAACTATTCATAGAAGAATGAAATATTTCAGAAAAATCAAATAACGTAAGCCTAAACTGATTTTTATATTTTTATTTAAATAATGAAATTTATTTTATCAAATAAATTTTCTGGAAGTGTTAAAAATAAATTTTAAATTATGTGTGCAAAGTGTGACTAATCTATCTTTTAGAATAATACTATTTTTCAGAAAACATTTATTTTTATTTTAAAATAATTCTAATAAATAGATAATAATAATTTTAATATTTTAGTTACTAATATACATACCCAAAAATTTTAAGACTATTTTATAAGATTATACTATATTATTGTTCATTTTATCTTGGGGTATCATGTTCCACAAGCCATCGAATAGATTAAATTTAAAGAATTATATTTTGTGGGTTGTTTAAGCTTGATGTTGCTTGTCACATTCACTGTCAAATAAAATGTTCTTCTATTTTAATTTCAAGTTATTATTGTAAATCCTTTTACTATTTATGATAAATATACTATATATTACATATGTAATGAAGGAATTATTGAAGAGTAAAATGAAGAATCCTAGTTAATGGTTTGTTAAGGAACTGTAATGATTATAGTATTTTTGTATTGGGATTCGGGAATTATGTTGTAAAAGTTTTTTATCAATTATATTATAGTTATAATAATCATGAAATGCCTAATGATTATTTTTTTGTAGTTTTTATTTAAATATTTGAAAGAATCTTTTGAATGGTACTGATAACCAAGAAAAATGTTACGGTGGTAAGGATATATTTTTAAAAAACACATTGTTTCACTAGGAACGTGTATTCTGGTTAGGAATCACAATTTTTGAACAGTTTACAATAGATTTGTTTATGGAACTGTAAAAATTCAATGGTTCTGTATCCAAAGGGACCTACTTTCCAATGGCAGATGTTCGTTGGGTTTATTAACCTATGATACTTAAGAACTCGCATTGGTCAAGAGGATGGAAGGTCAGGCTCATCACACCTTTTTGGGGGGAATTATTTCTTATAATATGACTCTCTTATATATTTAAGAAATGTTCAGAAATCCTTCATTAATTACCAAGTATTATGTGTGTTATCCCAATATTATCAATAAATTTTTAGCATGTGTGGAATTCAAAATCAACCATATGTATTTGAGGTTCTTCATCAATGGAGATATCTATGTGTATATGGGGTTCTCCACTAATCGTATCCTCTTATATACTATATAGATATTCTTTGGTTTATATCATGATGATACTGGTTTTTAAGCCACTTAGTTGGGAACTTTGGAGTTAATGGTCATCCAAGTAGACGAATATCACTCTGGAATTTATCATTATCTAAGGAGATGGAAGCTTACTCTAGAGTTTATTGTCATCCAGGTAGACAAAGGTTACTCTGGATTTTATTGTCATCCAGGGATATGAAAGTTGGTTTGATTTTGGTATCAAACCCATAGATGGGTTACCTACATATCCTCATTAAAGGAGTCAGAATCTTTAAAGTTCAGTGCCTTTTAATGGGACACATCATACCTTTTAAGGTCATGTGATAAGGATCCAACTGTATGGTTTAACATCATGTGGAAAGGAAATCTAAGTGGTGGGTACCTAGTTAAATCTTAGTGTGGGACTTACACATAATCTTCATGAGGAACCTGGAAGAAATATGAGCTTCAAAGTTGAATTAGTCCCTGCCAGGGATATGGCCCAAAAGAAAAAGGTTGGTTTTGGATTTTGGGTTTGAACCTCAAAGAGGCTTTTTACGTAACTTGTTTTTATGGGAATCAAATCCCACATTGTTCGATAAGTATCATAGGTGAGTATGACCATTTTAGAGGATAGGTTTGGGATTACTCCTAAGAAGGATGTCCCTTATGATGGAATCATGAGGGATATATCAACTCATAATGGTTTGCGGGTTTAAATTGGGGAATACTCTAAATAAGGATATTTGGATTAAAGAAATTAGGGTCGGACTCCTAAGGAGGATGTCCATTTAACTCAGGTACTAGATTAAGGCTTCCTATGTATCCCAGTTATGGTGGGAATTAGAGCTATCATAGTTCATTACTGAGGTTTATTGTGTGGGTATTGTGATCATTAAAATACTTTAAGCCCACATGATTCATGCTCGGTGTGAGAAACAAGAGGATGTGAATGATTCAACAAACCACACACACTTTTCCTCTTTTGCTGGTGGAAGATGCCAATACTATGACAGAAGAGGTCATGGATACTGCAGAAGAGGTTTTTTCTGTGGAATTTCCCTCTCTTAAATTTACAATGAACATGGGTCCAATATAGGTAAGTAGTGAAGGTGAAGGATGTAAATAGAATAAATAATGTAACCTTTTACATGAAATGATAGGGTATTACACCAGGATAGTTTCCCTTTGATTGGTCCTAGGAGAGGCGGGAGACTTTCCATTGGAAAAGGGAAAAGCAAGTGTGATCCTTATCCTCCCTACTATGAACTGGAGGCTCTGAGTCTTATAGATGATAAATAGAGGACAAAGTCTTATCCCTTGAATCCAATAATGGGAACTCTGCAAGACTGCCCCTATGGTAAGGTTCCATTTGACCATAGATATAAAAACCTAAAAATGTTGTGAGGATCCTTACCCTCTGGAAAGAAAAATGTAGGAATCTTATGACCATAGAAATACAAACCCAAATAGGAGACTCGTTAATGTGACTTTCTCAAATGTTCTGTAAATCAAGTGGTTTTTGTGGAGCTTTCCAAATTTTTCCTACCAAATAAGGGATTCAATGAAAGATAAGCCCCACCATGAGTGTATTTTAGGGAGACTTCCTAAAATGCTTGAATAGGCTAAAGGGTAGGGAAAAACAAAGAGGTCGTGAAAGGTATAGCCACACAAATAGTCTTGGAAAAAATATTTTCACCTTAAGTAATGAACAACCTGGATGAATACACTTGGGAAAGACTTGGATCAATCCTTCAAGAGTCTCTATAGGGATTCCAAGAATTGAGGTGTGTAAATTCATATTTGAGGAAGGGAAATCGTGAAAGTTATCCTAAATCATGGGGGTTGGGAAAACATTCCATACAAGTGTTGTTTATTTTAAATACTGAATATAATTTAGTCTCATTATCCCCATTAGATTCCCTCTCTTTAGGTGTCATGAAACAACCTTGGAGTTTTCAGAGGACTTCAGCAAAGCACTTGACCAGAGCAGCAATCAGACATCAAGGAAATTCTTCCATATAAATAAAGGCCACAAGGGTCTATTTATAGGTAAATATGATACCCTAGGTGAAGGATAATTATTGCACAAGTAGGGGGAATGCAAGTACTTGCACACCACTGGTGATTTGGGGGACTTAGGAAAAACAACTTATCTATACGATGGGGTATGTACCCCTGCACCCCTACTCAGAATCATTATCGGGTTGCAGTCCTGTCCCTTTCTATTGGTTAATTCTCAACTGTTACTAACCCCCATGAAAAATGAAGAGTTCCACAATTAACTTTTTGAGCCTCTTCGACGATGTTAAGGGTCATGTAACATGGAATTAATATCTTCTCCTTATTATAGTATAAAGCCATATTTCTACTTAAACTCAAAATTTGGTGTCAAAGTGAGGTTCACATCTTGAAATCTATGGAAAAGTTCATGGAAAAAATATCATGGTGTCTACAAAATCCAGCCATTAGAATTGGATTCACTCAGAATGAAAATAATGTATTTTTAAGGTAACATTAGAGCACTTTTATGCATTCCAAAATCATTTTGTGGGTTTTGAAATATGTAAAGTTTTTAAGGATGCTCTAATTTTTTCCAAATATAGGGGGCCAAGAGATCATAGGTCTCAATTGAATGAGCTTCAACAAGTAGTTGATGGGGATTAGTAGGCTATTCAATAGATGAATAGTTATGTCGATGGATTCTTGTGGTTTTTGATAGAGATACTATATCCTGTGGATGTTCCTCTATGGGATTTTTTACTTATAAATGAAAATAATTTTATTTATGATCATATATGTATTCATCCTTCAATTTTATTTTAATTATAATGTCAAAAATACTTTTTATATCGAGTTTTTTTTACACCAAGTAACCATAAATACAATGATAGAAATATGATGCACTCTAATTTTTACCTAATCCAATGTGCCTAGTGAGCATAGTTTGACTACTTCTAGGGTCATATGGAAAACCCTATAAACATTGTGTCTTTTGTGTTATCACCTTAATTTTTTGCTCATCCCAATATAAAGGGTACTTAGTGAGTAGAACTTGGATTTTTATTAGGCTTCCCCTTTTGGGTTTTCACCAATACATGTTTTCATTTTAACTTTTTATCACTCAATATTGCATAAACCATACAGAGTGTAGGTATAGCGAGCTAAGACTTGACTTTTATCAAGAATTACCTTTGCATTATTCTAGTATGGTGAGTACTGTATCTATTCTTGTGGCCATTTTAAAGTCATTCACATCAGACTAAAAGGGATAGTGTATTAGGTCGAGTATCTTTGACCATGAATTTTAAGATTAAAACCCAAACAACCCTTGATGGCTAGGAAGGTCCTGATATATATTTGTTTATATACTTCCAAGTGGAATCATGAGTCATTAATTTAATAGTCACCAAATCTAAAACATGAAGTATAAGAATAGAAGAGGTCTCTTCCAAGAACAAAGTTACTACTATTTGAAAATGGGGGATACATTATGCAAGGATTGATGGGGAATATGTTGTATAGTCCAACAGTGTCATCCTTTGGCTAATAGGCCCATTATATGAGTAATTTATGAAAGGCCAACTGGATTCACATACTGTATAGTTAGATAAAGGAGTTCACATGAATTTTGAGATTCTATTACTAATGTAAAAAGGGGTTTAAGATTTGGATGTCTCAAGACCATAGTGGGTGGATTTAACAAGGAAATATGTATGATAATAAAAGGGGTCATCTGTTCTGGCACAGGCCATGAATGAGAAACCAATTCTACAAAAAATTAGTGTGTGAATGAGGTCACATTTGTTAGAAATTGGATTTTTGATATTTTGTTGTGTAGTTTAAAGTTATCCAGATAAGAAATTATGTTATGTAGTTTACATTCATGTACAAAAGGCATTATATTGTGCATTCTAAAGGAATGAAAAAAATTAGGGGGGTTTGTGTAGTTTAAATTTTTGTAACAAGGGAATTAAGGGATTTTATTTATGGTCTTTATCTTTGACTGAATGTTTGATAGTTCCCCAGTTCTCATTAATTTTTATGGAAATATGATAATATATTCAGGTATGGAAGGAGAAATTTATATGTTGGGATTTTAAGATTCCTAAATCTAAAGAGTGATATAGGAGAAATGGATAAATGGAATTTGATGATGTACCTTCCAATAACGAAGTTACCTCTATTTTAAAAACCTATTACGGGGGATATATTATGTAGGGACATCTAAGAAAAATTATTTGTATACAAATAGTGAAATCCTTTGGATGACTATCCTATTAGGTATATGATGTTATGAAAGGCCAATTGGGGGAACATATTACATATTCAGGTAAAGCATCTCTCCATAATTCTGACATTCTATTTCTAAAAGCCAATAAACTTTTCTGGAGATTTGGATATTCCCAAGAAGAGAGTTTCATTTATGGAGAGAAGTTATTGAATGTAGAAGATGTATTTTGAGTCATAATTTCAAGATAATTGGGGGAATAGAATCTCTACAAATTTCTAACCTAATCATAGGAAGTATGGTGCTTGTAGTTTTAGGTCATGTGACTAGGACCAAAATATTAGTAAAACAATGAAAAATATTATTGTCAAATGTCCTAATTTTATTTCAATATGATTTTAATAAATGAAACGGTAAACATGTAAACCATGGTCTTGGAGAATTTCAGTTTAAGAGAAAGGATAAGTGAAAAATATTCAAAGTATAACCACTTTATAAAATGGGTTTCTTCATACCATCGTCAAATATCAGAGGGATAGAAGAGTCTTATCCCAAGAACCAAGTAACTGTTATTTGAAAAAAACCTGTTATGGGGGTTTTATTATGAAGTGCCAATTAGGGAATATATTTCATAGAGAAATATTGGAATCTTTTGGATGACAGGTACATTATGTAAGAAACTTAAGCAAGACAATTGGGGGCACCTACTATATAGTCAGGCAAAAGAGATCTCAGGTATCAGACATTCTGCCACCAAAAACCGAAGGAATATTATGAAGATTTGAAAGTACTCAATATTAGGAGTATGAAATTAGAAATGGATAATGTCCAATACACAAGGGATGTATATGGATTGATATTGGTCATGATTTTTTAGTCTCTTACCTTGATCTGGCTCATATATAAAATGAGTAAATTTCTTAATTTCATGGTGGGCTCTCTAAGGAGAGGACCCAAAATAAAATATACTACATAGAATTTTTTTTATTAGTATGAAAAGAAGTGGATTATTTTTTATGTTGTGATACAAGTGGGACTAGGATAAAGATCTGGACGTCACTACATATCTCAGAGGGGTGAGAATGAAGCCACACATAGTTCTTAAATAAGGATTCTCCACCCCGATTGAACTATTGAGTGGAGGATAATGGGGGTTTTCTTTGAATATGGGTTCATACATAAGATGAGAAATCATATTAAATATATTCATGTAGATTTGACTCATACATAGGAGTAAATATACATTATTTTTATCACATTGCAACTGGTCCCAAGATTCAAAGTCTAGATGTCACTATGTATCTCATATGAGTGAGAATCAATCCACACGTAGTTCTTAAAGAACCATGAAGTTTATCATCATGCGGTGTGGACATGATTGATTCTGACGTGAAGAGGAATATTTGAGCTATATGGGGGTATTGGACCTAAGTTTCACTATGTATCTTGCTGGAGAAAGAATCAAGCCATACGTAGTTCTATAAATTGGTCTCCCTACATGGCATTGGTCTATAAACAAAGAGAGAGGCATTTTTTTTAATGGAAGTTTGACCAGGATGTAGGATCCAAGAATCACTATATATCTTTCCAAAGAATTAATCAACCCATACATAGTTATTGAAATTCCATGCAGTTTAACATCATGTGGTAAATACATAGGTGAACTGATGTGAAGTAATGGAAACATTTCAGTTGGGCCTAAAAATTAAATTCTAGGCATTAGAGTGTATCTCATATGGGTAAGAATGAAGCCTTAGGTGGTCCAAGATAGGATCCCTGTGTATATATGATTCATGCACATGAATTAAATTGGATTAATGATTAATCGTGGATAGAAACAAGATTGGAAATTCGGTTGTCACTGCATATCTATTTGGTGAAAGAATCAAGCCATCCATAGTTATTGAAAGTTTTTACTCACATTAATCAGACTTTAATGCAGCAAATGAGACTTTTGATAACCTAAAAACTAATTTTTGTGTCTAAAACATGGATTTTGGTATCACCATGTATCTCATTGTAATGGGAATCAAGAAATAATTCTTTTAATGTTTCTCTATGTAGATCGGGATCATGCATGTGGAATATAAAGGGGAATTTTCTTTTCCAAAATCACGGTTGGACCTAGAATTAGAGTTATGGGTGTGACTACATATCTCATTGGAATGAGAATAAATCCACATGTTGTTCTTGAAGGTGTTCTTTGTACATGTTTTATTCATACACACAAGGGTGAAGGGACTTTTTTAAACACTGTGGATGGACCTGAGATATGAGATCTAGGTTTCAATACAAGTATTTCTAGGTAAATAATCAAGACACGTGTAGTTATTGAAATGTTCCATGAATTTTAACATCATCCAGTGTGGATGAAGATGAACCAACATGAATAGATGGAAATATTGCAGCTAGACCAGGGGATAGGACCCAAGTTTCACTATATATATTGCTTGTGCAAGAATCAAGCCACGGATAGTTATTGAGGATATTTCCCTACACCAAATGAATGTTTATATGAGAAAAGGGGGATTTAATACTTTCTAGAATAATGGTTGGTCCCAAAATGAAATATGGTAAGAGAATCAATCCCTATTTTCTAGATGGGTTCCCAGTATAGAATTGGCTCATATATAGGGAAAGGGGAAATTATCTCTTTTATGGTTGTAGTTGGGCTCGAGATAAGAGATTTTTGCTTCATTACGTATCTCATTGGAATGAGAATCAAGCCATACATAGTTCTTGTAGAAATATACCATGTTTAGATTTGTCTCATACACATAGGGAATAAAGGATATTTTCTTTTTTTATCATGCTTCGACCCAATATTAGACATATATTCATCACTATGTATCTCATTGGAATGAGAATCAACAAATAAGTAGCTCTTAAATACGGTTTCCATGTGGGTATAATCTAATCATAGGGAATAAGTGGGGCTCAAATTCCACTAGGGAGTGGAAATGATATGAGTAAGGCTTATGCATGGAAACTGATCATCATTTAATGGATCACATAGAATGTCAACTTGTGATATCTTGAGTGATTTTTTAATGTCAAATGAGGGATACATTAATTATACAGTTTAATTTCATGTGGTAAGGAAAAATGGTGTTTTTTAGTTTTAGGTCATGTTACTAGGACCTCATGTCATGTAGTTTATTTTCCTACTATAAGGGAGATGATTTTACGTATTTTAACATCATTAAGCATGGATGGTGGTTGTAACATAGTTTATCATCATACGACTATGATGAACTTTATGTTATTACACAAAGTACTTATTTAGGAACCTTGCATTTGTTGGAGTTTTAATGAGTTCTCCATCCATTGAGATTAAGGAATAAGCTCTATTAGAATAGACCATATGTATGGAATAATGTCATTCCCACTTTTTCTAAAGCATCAAAGGATTCTTTACTTGTATCATTGGAGTCCTAAGGACCAAAACCAACTCTCCCTAGAGAAATGAATGAAGGAATACTTTCTTGTTAATGGGTTGTGATAATTGGTTCTGATAGACTTTCAAATGATGCATGGTATTCAATCTATTTTCATCCAATCGCTCTAAATCATATGGATATTTTTGGGATTTATCATCAGTGGATAATTGATCACATATGGAAACTTTGAGTGATGGAAACTAAATTTCAATTGGAAAAACTCCTTCTGTCCTATATACCAATGAGTATGGGGTTAACCGTGTGGAAGTATATGTATTAGTCCTGTAATCCCATAAAGAAAGTAAGAGTTTATCAGGAAAATATTTCCTATATTTATCCACCATTTTCTAGAGTATATTGGAAAATGTTTTGTTGAAATACCTTATCAATCCCTTTGTCATTTCATGATAGTGAGATGAATGGTTGGGTTTGATATTTTATTTCTGATATAACTTCCCTACCTCGGAAAAATAGAAATTGGTGATGTTATCCATCGATATAGTATGAGGGACACAAAATATAGTGATTATAATATCTTTGAAAAAGCTAACAATGCTTTTGGCCTCAACTTCCTTGAGAGGTATTGCCTCAGCCCATTTAGAGAAGAAATCTGTAGCAGTAAGGAATATACATGAATTTCTTAGCCGTAGTTAGAGGATAAGGTCATACTATATCAATTCCCCATGTTGTGAATGAAAAGGAGTATTTGGAAATATGTAGAAACTATGAGGGTTTATGGATAAAGTTTTCATACACCTAGTACGGATGCCACTTCTTAGTGAAATATGTTCAATCCTACTTCATCGAAGGCTAGAAGTATCCAAGCCTTCATATTTGATCATAAATCATATACCCTGACTGGTGGGCACTATGGGATCCTATGTGTACTTCATTCATGATAGCTACAATTTCTTCTCCATCAATGTGTCTAAGGAGGATTATGTAGAAAAATTTTCTATATAATATCTTTTGGTTATTTAGGCCATCGTAAAGAGTGAAATTAACTACTCATCACCAGATATTCTCTCTTCTAACTATATTTTGTGGAAGTAATCCATAGTGAAGATATTATATGATGGGTTCCATCTATCTCATGACAGAACTGAATAGTTCAAGAATTGGACTGATTTAATTTATTTCCTCTGTTCTGATTTGAAAAAAAATGTGAAAGCACTCAATGATGAGCAATGCTGATGATTTTTTTTTCCTGGTTCAGATCTTCTAGGGTTGTAGCTTCATTTTCCACTGCATCGGCTTGGGAATTTTGTGATTGTGGTACATAATACAATATTGGTTTTGAGGGAACTTTTTCTATTAACCCTTGTACATAATCACATAAAAGAATTACCTCTTCTTTTTTGATGGTGTAATCTCCATTATTGTATTTGATTACCAACTCTAAATCATACTTCACTTCCAAGTGGTTCACTGGTACTGAGAGTGCCAATTCCAAACCTGCAATGAGATCCTGATATCCCGCCTCATTGTTGGGACCAGCTTCTGATAACAAGAAAGAGTATGACAACACTACCTTTTTCTAGGGAGATATGCACAATTCTCAATCCAAATTTTTTGAGCTTGGGGTCTTCCATTATATTCCCCCATTGAACTTATGGAAGCACTATAAAAGTACATTTCCCATGTTTAGGGATGTCTTGAATACAGAAGACTTCCTCATGAGGTAGTTCAGAATTCAATGACATTTCTTCTGCATATGGTTGCTCAGAAAGGAAGTATTCCAAGGATTGGACTTTCAATACATTTTGAGGAACAAACTTTATATCAAGATACTATATAATAACTTCTGACTATTCTAGATGTACTATCAGCATAGGATGACTGATGATAAATTTGAGTGGGTTATTGCGAAATACCAAGTGGACCTTATGATGCTTCAAGTAGTGACTCCACTTCTGAACTACAACGATTAATTCTAATAAACTCTTCTCAATATATGAATATTGATTGTCTAAATCAAGCATGGTCTGATTTAGATATTAAAGGTTTTTTTAATTCCTAACATCATTCTTATGTGCAAGGAAGGTGCCCAGTGATCACTCCAAGTTTGTCACATAAAGAATGAGTATTTTTCCTTCATAATGTGGCATCAATATCGGTGGACTCAAGAGGTATTTCTTAAGGGTATCAAATTCTTCTTGGAAGTCATTGGTCCACTGATAAGTGACCCCCTCCTTCATCAATTTGGTGAAGGGAAAACACTTTCCTTCTAGATTGGATATGAAGTTTCCTATGTAGGAAAATTTTCTTTAAAATCCTCTCAATTATTTCATGTTTCTAGGAGGTGACATTTCAAGGATAGATTTAGTATTATCATGTTCAACTTCAATGCCATGATGGCATATGACAATGTTGAGAAATTTTTCCCGAGGTTACCTTGAAAGCACATTTCATAGGGTTCATATTTATATTATGCTTTCAAATATTGATGAATATAGTCTCAAAGTTAGTTAGGTGATCAGAATGTTGTCTGGATTTGACCAATAAATCATAAACATAACATTCAACAAATTTCCCCAAGAAGGGTTCGAAGATGTGATGCATTTCACATTGGTATATTGTACCAATGGGAATTACCCAATAGAAAAATAATCCTTAAGGTGATATGAAGGCTTTAAATTTCTCATATTCTAGGTCCATCTATATTTGCTTATACCTAGAGTAGCCATCCATGAAAGAGAGAGCGTGGTATCCAGTTTTTGAATCAATCAAGAGTTATGTGATTGTAACTGTGAATTCATCTTTGGGACAATGCCAGTTGAGATCTCTAAAATAAATTAAAGCTCTGATTTTCCCATTCTTATTTTTCATTGGGATAATATTGTTTGACTAATTTGGATATTTCACCTCTCGGATGAAGTCATCTTTGATAATCTTTTCGAATTCAGCCTCAATTTTGGAGGTGTGAGTTGGGTGCGTTCTTCTTGATGCCTCCTTACATATCTGATGATCTTAAAGAAAGACCAGAATATGGGTGGTCACTTCAGGGTTAAGGCCTAAAATTTCTATATAATTACAATCAAACACATACTTGTGTTACTTTAGAAAAGAATTATAAATCTCTTTTTTTCATAATTCATGACCACACTAATTAGAGTGGGGAATATATCTTCTTTTGTACCTTGATTTGTTTCTCTGAGTTCATCCACAGTGTTAGAGAGGCCTCCCTCAAATGTTATAGGGGAATCCGTAAGGTATTCCTTCCCTTCCTCTTATTAATGTGTTGCTTCATCTACTTTTTATTTAATATTAGGTTATGTAGAAAAAATTATAGAGCTAGGGGAGGAGTTGGTTTTTGGAAATCCCGAAGAGGAGGAAACCATCTCCAACCTAACTAATGATAAAGGGTCTTTTTGAAGATATGATGGGAAAATAATGGGTTTATAATTATCATCCCTATCTTTTTCCATGAGTGAGATAACTTATTCTAGCCTGGTTGATGAAGCATAGACTTACTGAAGCTTGGTGGATTAAAGAAGACGTTTACATTTAGGATTTCATCACTGCTTTGAAGGTCGTTGTCTTATTCTGTGTCATCAGGCTCAGTTGTTGTGATTGAAATTATGGAATCCACTAAACGAGTTCTTGGATTTAGGACAACCCTTTGAACTTGATTAATGGTAAACACATTTCATGCACTGAGATTATTGAATAGGTTAACTAGGATCTTTTTTGAACCATTTGAAGCATTGATTATAGTATCATCATTCTCTGTGGACTTTTTTCCCTTTGTGTGATATAACTCTATATCATTATATTAAGATTCACATGTTTTGAATGGGTACTTATCACCATGAAATGTCCCAAATTGACCATTGATGAAATATTTAAGACATTGGTTGTATGATGATGGAATTATCTCATGTTGATGTAGCCAAGGTATCCCTAACTGAATGTTGAAAGTTGTGTCCTTGCAGACAACCATGAACTCTGAATCAAATATGAGATCCAAAAACTAAATTATTAGTGTAATCTCATTGATAGGTTCTTGCCAATTCTTTTCATAACCCTATAACATCAATGTGGAGGGATAAAATTGGGATTTAGTGCGGTCTAATCAGCGAATTGTATGGATAGGAAATATATTGACCCATAATACATTATAAATAAAGTTTTTTCAGATATCATTATCATTGATCTTTCTATATTGGTACGAGGGCTTGATGTTTCCTTGTATGAAAGCATCCTCATCCTAGTTTGTGAAAGATATGATTTCATGGAATTATTCTGGTTCATTCTCTATATGGTAAACTTCCATGGTAGCAACCTCAACTTCAAACTCATAAGGATTGAAAAAGCCTCAATGAGTGCTTCTTGGAGATCCTTTGCTAGAATCAGCGCATCTAGGAACGATAACAAGGTCAGTACATGGTCTAGTTGCTTTAACACATCATTCTTTTGATCCATAGGTCTTCATTTTCTAACATGGATATTTTCTCCTTGCAGGTTCATTGGGAGCTAACACTCCTAATGTGGATGGAACCTCTTTTAGGGTAGATGTTAGAAGTATTTATTCTCATGGTGGATTAGGCTAACTAGTTCTGAACACATGCTGAGGAGGTGTTGTAGAATCCTATAACTGAAATTCCTAGATTTTATTGTAAATTAAGACCCTATCATGTGTGGTAGAATTATATTATTCCTATTGAGCCCACTGGAGGTCCCTCCCATGAGTTTTTATTGCATAAACAGTTTGAGTATGAGTGTGGTTTGAGTAGTGGCTTCTAGCATAACCATGTATTCCCCTATATCCTCAACCCTAACAACCTCTTCCCCCAGTTCCCCAATCAAGTGTAGGGAAACTAGGTTCATAATCATAATTAGAATTTGATTGGGGATCCATTAAGTGAAAAACATTAATGGAACCTAAGATCAAATCCTCATCTGATGAAGATTTTTCCTGGGGGTCGACTCTCGTTGTGTTGTTTGGTGGGGAAGTGCTTGTTATTTTTATATGGTTGGCATGAAATATAATAAGGTTAATGTAACACCCCAAGCTTCTATGGTACGCTTCTCTTTGAATAATACAGTAGCATGTGTTGTACGCAACTTTGAGTTCTAACACATGACAACCAATCAACTAGCCGTTATGAATAGTAATACTAGATTTTTGAAATTTTATAACTTTTATCTTTCAAAATGGACTTCATTTTTGGATTTGGAATATCGAAATTAGCTTAGGGTGAATTTTTTGTATTTTTTTTAAAATTTTCAATTTTTGATGAACAGTGAAAAACACTTAGTTATAGTTTAAAACTGAATTTTTATTTAAATAATTATCTATTTTATTTAAATTTATTTTAGGTAAAAATATATACATAATACATATATAATTTCAACGTAATTCATTGGATTTAGTTTATAATAATTTTAGATACATAAAAAATTTATTGAACTTTTCACCGTCTTTTACCCACCTCCTTGGAGAATTTGCAAATTCACATAAAACATAATTTTACCGCTTCTACGAGTGTAATTTCAAAAATCTGAGAGACATGATTGATATTAGTATATAAAATGTTGTTCAATAAGATAAAAATAATTGTTGGTGAATAGTAACTTTGTTACTTTTATTTACCACGGTTAAAAGTAAATAGAATAATTTAGGGTAAAAATGATATTATTATTACCCTAACACATGTCCTAATTCTATTGGATTAGTATATTTAGACCAAAAACAACCTTAGGAATAAAATATGAACCTATTTTGATCCACTTGGATTAGATTAGGACACTTATTATTATTTTATTTAAAGAAGAGTTAAAATAGTTAAAATCAAAGTTTAATAACAAAAACATTTTTAATATAGGGTTACACATAAGATAAATTCAAATATAAATATTAATTAGAAACCAAAAAAAAAATTCCTACATAATGGTATTTTATATATATATTTTAGACATTAACCAATTTAATTTATTTATGACACAATGATGATGAAATAATTACCTAATTAATGAAATATTAAAATAATTGACATTAAAAATATCCAAATAAGTGTAATTTGAGACTTTTTATGAATTACATGAATTTTCTAGGTTAATATGAAATATTATGGTTGGTTAGATTAATTTGTTTTTTAAGAAATAATACTATTATGAATTTAGAAAAAACAAACTACCAAATAGTGCAAAATTGACATAAAAGAGTTTTAAAAATATATTATATTATTAATTGATATTATGTTCCTAAAAATCTAGGGTTCATCCAAAAGACTTATATAATGATAGGTGTATCATTAATTAACTTTTTGGGGTTCTCTTGGAAGTATATAGTAAGTTTATTAACAGTATAATATAAAAATACAAAGGGACATGGTAAATGTCAAACTATTTAATTATGAGTTAAATCTAAAAGATAAAGTTAATATAGTGACCCAAACCTATCTAAAACCTATTGGTTAAGTCGTTTTTGGCCCATTCCCACCTTATCATTTAAATAATCCATTTTGGAGACATTACAAACTGAAAATTATTTTATTATTAAAAAATATTTCTAGCTTTTCCTAAGGTGGCCCTCACCCCTCTTATAAAAAGGCACTCCCCCTTCTCTATAATTCACACCTTCAAAGCCATTTGGATCATCCAAACTCTGCCCAAATACACTCTAAATTGTACTCCCTTTATCATAGAGTCCTTACTTTAGTCAGAAAGACAACCTAAGGAGCCCTTTTGATCAAATCGAAAATAAGAACCCGAAGAAGAGGTAAATATTTCATCACCTCTTTCAAGTTCCTTTCTTCTTTCACTTCCTTTTTCTTTGTTGTTTCCATCCTAAAATAATAACTATAGTATCTTCTATATACTCTGATGTTATTATAAATATGGTTCAACCATATTCATTATTCTATCCATCCTTTGAATGACATGTCACCATACGTGCGTACGTACGGCTTACCATCTCCACATCGTGGTGTAATTGTTATTCAATACATTATTATTTGGATGGGTATAATAATGTCGTGTAATTGATTTAAATAATATATATAACATGACAAGGATTATATATATATGATATTCCATCCAATTATATATTATTTTAATATCAAAATAATGATATTGTCGCTCGTGCGTACATACGGATTACCGTCTCCACGAATGCAATGAGATTCATTCCCCATCGTATCCATTAAAGACTAATATTCATTTGATGTTTAAAAATAATGTTTAAAGACTTGATATAATTATGTATACGAATAAGGTACATCCCATTAATAACAAAAATGACTCACATAACAAATAATATAAAGGAAAACAAATCTTTTAACACCCGGAATGACGATAGTACTAAGATATTATTAACAAAGCAATGTTAAAAGATCATATATGATATCATATTAATGTATATGATTATTTTATAATTTAATAACAATTATTTCACCATTATACCATAGGTTAACCAACCCTCAACCAAGGATAATTTCATGTTAAGGGTTAATTTCACAATCTCTTCATTATCTGAGGTTGTTTATATGTAATTATCAACTAGGACCTCTTTATCATCCACATACATGTTTCTTAAAATTGTATTCCAAAACATTTTTCTGTTTACTAGAATATGTTTTAATTTCATTCATACCGTTGTTTGAATTTTTATAAAATGTTTTGAAAGGAATCTTTCCATCATTTTCCAAACAAGGTATTTTTAATCCTTTTGACAAAATTAAGGTAAGAATGTTTTTTTAAACTTATACGGCGGGTGCGGCTATTTTCCACTGTTATAACATCGTCAAAGATTCCCTTACAAGCTTATAAGAATGTTTTAAAATATAAATTTTTTCTTTTATAATTACATGACTTTTAAATTATTTCAATATAGAAAGAGATATTTCTCTAAAAGGGTTTTGATTTCATCTATGTCAACATTCTTTGATGGATTTTAAGTTTGTTTGAAGTTGATTTATTATGATACAGGACATCAATATTATATTGAAGGTTTTGTGATATGTTTGAAGGTGGATGTGTTATTTCATACCATTCATGGTTTATGGATGAAGTATTTACATTTCGTATGCTAGTTTTAATACAAATGTTTATGTTATGTTTAAACCTTTTCAAATGAGGAAAGAATTGGGCATAGTAAGTGACAGGTGGAGCCTGCTATAGATCCTCATTTCATTGGTAGGTCTCTTGAGAAAAAACTAGTGTCTTAGCACAAGGCCTTGACAAAATCGTATTTGTAGTCTTGGCACAAGGCCTTGACTATGTGGTTATGATAGTCTGGCGTTATGCATTCCATCATTATGAATGTGGCTATTGATATTTCATGTGATTATTCGACTAGTAGAATATCCATGTGAGTAATTAAATGGAATTATTTGATTTTATCTTTTCCATATTATGCTGATGTTCAATTTTAAAAGGCATCTATTTTAGTCTTATACATTGCCTTAAATGTTTATGCTTATTTATAAAGTTTCCTCCATATTTTTATCCTTACTGAGCATCTGAGCTCACCCCTTTATGTTTTTTATTTTTCCCAGGATGTGAAGAAGTATTTTATGACTGACCCGTAGGGATAGTCTGAGGGGATATGAGTGTGGTCTATGGAAACAATTTTGTTGTAGTTTTTCATTTTATAATGTAATGTAAACCTTATGAGTGTATCTAGTACTTCCGAGGATACTAAACTAATCGGTATTTCGTGACTTGATCTTTTGTGATCATGCCAATGATACATAATAATGCACTAACTCTGGGTAACTGGGGTCATAGTGTTATAATTGGTATCAGAGAAAATTTAGTACAAACCTTGGAATCTAGATTTAGATAAACTCTGATTATAGCACATTACCCTAAGATAGACTTTGAGGATTAGTATAAAAGAACTTCCTAGAATTTTTGTATTGTAGATATTTTGTGAGTTTTCCAAGAAATGCATCCCTGTGTGGATATGATTTGGTAGAGGCAGCTCTGGAATAGATGTACCTAGGGGTAAAACCTGAAAACACCACTTTGTGCTAGACTCGAATAGGAACTGGTGCACGACAATGGGCCTTGCTACACTCTTGGTTATAACACTCCTGGGGGATATGCTTAGGATAATTCTCATTTTCTTTACAAACCATTATGAAGGGTTTATGAGTATATAATTATTCAAAGAAAACATTTTTTATGATTATGGATTATATCCATAAACTGTTCAATTTATGTTAAGTGTTTTTCAAGTTTGGAATTATGTATTTTTATTCATAAACTGGTCTAGTTTATGCCATTGTTTTGAAATGGAACCTAGTGGAAGGAATGGAAACCATATTAATGCATGCACTCCATGTTAAGTATTTCCCTCATGCTCAAGATAATTATAGTGGAGCTGATGATACAACTGGTTCTGATATGCTTAACACTATACTGGGACAACTCACTCAGGTTATGAATAATAACCTTACCCATATGGAGCACCCTGATCTACAACGTGGAGGATCAATGTTAGACCACTTCATGTGGAAACAACCACCAAAATTCAATGGGAGTACAAATCCATTAGTGTCTGAGAAATGGATAAATATTTTAGAGAAAATATTCAATTCCTTGGGGAGATGTGAAAGGGAAAAAGTTATCATGGCAGTTTACCGCCTCACAGGAGATTTTGATCAATGGTTTTCATTGGTTCCAAACACAAAGGATGATGAAGAAGTATCAAATATGGAATGGAGTGAGTTTAAAAAGATTTTTGTAGAAAAATAATTTCCTCATGACCATCGAGCAGATATGGAAAGGCAGTTTCTGAGTCTGAGGCAAAAGGAGGGTGATAATGTCGCAAAGTATGAGGCTAACTTTACAAGTTTAGCAAGGCATAGTAAATATTATATACATAACCCAAGAAGTAATAGTCATCATTTCTTTTATAGGTTAAAATTGTTTATTTGTCGAGCATTAGTCTCACAATCCTTCTCGTTATACGAAGACATTGTCTCATGTGCTATCAAGATAAAAAAATAATTCTCTAAGTCTTACGACTTTAAAGAAAAGAAAGAGAAGAAGAGATCTGATGAACACTCTGAAAATGGAAATAAGGGGAAGAAAAGAAAAGTTGAATATCCATCCTATGGTAAATGTGGGAAGAAACACCCTGGTACTTACCTGAAGGGAATGGGAGTCGGTTACAAGTGTGGTGAAAAATGCCACCAAGCTCATGATTGCAAGGGGAAGAAAGAGGTCGTCGATGTTAAATACTACAATTGTAGATAAAGGGGGCATTATGTGAATGAATTCTCTAATAATTTGGGGGGACTTACCTCAGAAAAGTCCAAGGGATCAAGGCCAAGCTTATGCTATCACTACTGCTGAGGTAGAAGCTCCGAAAGATGTGGTGGCAGGTAATTTAATGGTTTCCTCAAGTTTAGAAAATTCTTTATTTGATTCTGGATCATCACACTATTTCATTTCTTCCCAGTTTGCTAAGAAAATTAGATATTTCCAATTTTATTTTACAAGGTATTTGTTATTTAAAAATCCTAAGGGAAGTATCATCACAAAAAAGTTTTGTGAATCCATTCCTATTAGATAATATAAATGTTCTTTATCTTCTGATCTCATCGTCATACCCATGAGTGAATTTTTTATAATCCTTAGTATGGATTGGATTTCAAACCATGATGTGAATATTTATTGTAAGAATAAGGGGGTTACAATTTTTGATGATGATGATAAAGAACACCTTATCTTTAGAAAAAAAGTGTCACCACCTAATTCATATCTAGATCCACCCCCAGTAGCTCAACTAAATTCAATATTTGGGGATAAATAGAATAAAATAACTATGGGTGAGTAAAGGAATGTTCAAATATAGGATTTGTCGATTGTAAAAGAATATGTTGATGTGTTTCCAGATGATTTACCTGGACATCCTCCAAAACGAGAAATTGAGTTTTCCATTGATTTAATTCCTAGATCAAGGCCCATATCGAAGACCCCTTATAGAATGGAAACTATGGAATTAGTGGAACTAAAGAAACAACTATAGTAATTAAGTAATAATGGATTTATTCTACCTATTGTTTCTCCATGGGGATCCCCTGTCATTTTTGTTAAGAAGAAAGATAGATCTATGAGGTTGTGCATCGACTACAGGGAGATCAATGCTATAACAATAAAGAACAAGTATCCCCTACCTTGTATTGATGATTTATATGACCAACTGCATGGATCTAAATACTTTTCAATGATTTACCTTTGATTTGGATACCATAAGTTGTGTGTGAAGAAGGAATACATTCTGAAGACAGCATTTCGAACCAGGTACGGGCATTACGAGTTTACAGTAATGTTTTTTGGATTGACTAATGCACCCTCTGTCTTCATGGATCTAATTAATAGAGTTTTCACAGAATATCTAAATGATTTTTTATTGGTATTTATTGATGATATCTAGTTATAATCCAAAAGCTATGAAGATCATGAAAATGACTTGCGCATTATCCTGAAGACTCTTAGAAGACATGAATTATATGGAAAGTTTAGAAAGTGTGAATTATGGTTTTAGGAGATTTATTTTCTTGTCCATATTGTCTCTAAGGATGTAATTTCTATTTATCCTTCAAAGACCAAGGCAATACAAGAATGTACAGCACCGAAAAGTATAACTGATGTATGAAGTTTTATTAGTTTAGCAGGTTATTATCGACGTTTCATCCAGAATTTTTCCTGGTTGGCTAACCCATTAACAAATCTCATACATAATGGGGTTAAATTTGTTTAAACAAAATAGTGTGAAGAATGTTTTAAAGAATTGAAGAGAATATTAGTCAATTCTTTTATATTTACTCTACCATTGGGGAATGATGGGTTTGTTATTTATAGTCATGCATCGAATAAAGGAATTTGTTGTGTCCTTATGCAGAATGATAGGGTTATTTACTATACATCACGATAGCTAAAAATTCATGAGAAAAACTATCCTACTCATGATCTTGAGTTATCAGCTGTAATATTTGCTTTGAATATTTGAAGTCACTATCTCTATTGTGAAATATGTGAGATTTATGCTGATCAAAAGAGTCTGAAGTAAATTTTCTCACATATAGAACTCAAAATGAGGAAAAGGCTATGGCTTTAACTACTCAAGGATTATGATTTCACGATACACTACCACCTGGGGAAGGAAAATAAGGTGGCAGATGCTTTGAGTAGAGAGTATCATGGAGTTTTGAATAAGATGAGAGTTGAACGGGATCCCATTTTCATGGATCTAGTAATGATGGATATGGGAATCACCATGGAGGGTGAAACATCAATACTTTTTCAAATAGTTTCCAAACCATATTTACTATAAAGGATAAATAGTTCTCAGACCGATGATAAAGAGTTTAAAAAGAAGATTAAAGCTTTGAATGATGGGAGATTGAGTGACATTGTGTATGAAGATGGAATTTTGAAATTTAGGAAGAGAATTTGTGTTCCCAATATACCCGATCTAAAAATAGAATTGTTGGATGATGCTCATAGTTACAATTTCTCTATACACCCTGGGAGCACCAAAATGTATAGATATTTGAAGGAACATTTTTGGTGGGACAACCTGAAGAAGGAGATTGCTGATATTGTGTCAAGATGTATGGTTTGTCAACAAGTGAAAGCTGAAAGGAAACAGCCTGGAGGAGTCATGTAACCTCTTCCCATACCGGAGTGGAAATGGGATAATATTACGATGGACTTTGTCATGGGACTACCAAAGACACCTAGAAGGAATGATGAAATATGGGTCATTGTTGATCGTCTTACCAAGTCCGCACATTTTCTTACAATAAGGAAATATTTACCACTTGAACATCTATAAAGACTATATATTAATGAAGTTGTGAGACTTCATGGAGTACCCATATTGATTGTTTCTGATTGTAATCCATGTTTTACATCAAGATTTTGGAAAAGTCTTCAGAAATCCTTGGATACTGAACTTCGTTTGAGCACTGATTACCACCCCCAAACTGATAGACAATCAGAAAGGAATATTCAAACCATAGATGACATGTTGAGATCATGATCACTTGAATTTCAAGGTATGTGGGATCAATATTTACCTCTAGTAGAATTTTCCTATAACAATTTCTTCCATTCAAGTATTCAGATGGCACTATATGAAGTGTTATTCGGGAAGAGATGTCTCACACAAACCTGTTGGGATGATGTTGGTGAAAGAAAACTCGTAGGCCTAGAAAATATGGAGGAAATGATGGAAAAGGTGAAGGTAATCCAAACCCACATCAAAACAGCTCAATATAGGCATAAGAGCTATGCTGATAATTGAAGGAAGGATTTGGAATTTTAGGTAGGAGATCATGTTTTCTTGAAGGTATCTCCATGGAAGGGTGTTATACGTTTCGGTAAGAAGGGAAAATTGAGTCCCAAGTACATCGGACCTTTCGAAATTCTAGAATGAATTGGGGTTGTAGCTTACCAGTTGGCAATACTGCCAACTCTCTCCAAAGTCCACTATGTGTTCCACGTATCACTATTGAGAAAATACATGCCTGACCCAGTGCATGTACTCACCTATGATGAATTAGAAATTGAACATGTTCTGTCTTATTGTGAAGATCCTATCAAGGTTCTTTATACAAGAGAACAAGTGCTGAGAAAACGGACGACTCGTCTGGTAAAAGTTCTATGGAGAAACCATAAGATGGAAGAGGCAACGTGGGAACCTGAGGAACTTATGATGAAGAACCACCCGATTCTTTTTACACAGTAATACTCTGGAATTTCGAGGACGACATTATTTGAAGGAGGGGAGAATGTAACACCCCAATCTTCCACAGTGCACTTCTCTTTGAATAATACAGTAGCGTGTGTTGTACGCAACTTTGAGTTCTAACACACGATAACCAATCAAATAGCCGTTATGAATATTAATACCCACTTTTTGAAATTTTATAAATTTTATCTTTCTAAATGGAGTTCATTTTTGGATTCATAATATCAAAATTATCTTAGGGTGAATTTTTGGTATTTTTATGAAAATTTTCAAATTTTGATGAATAGTGAAAAACACTGAGTTATAGTTTAAAACCAAATTTTTTTTAAATAATTATTTATTTTATTTAAATTTATTTTAGGTCAAAATAAATACATAATACCTATATATATTAAATGTAATTCATTAGAGTTAGTTTATAATAATTTTAGATATATAAAAATTTTATTGAATTTTTCACCGTCTTTTACCCACCTCCTAGGTTAATTTGCAAATTCACATAAAACATAATTTTACCTCTTCTATGAGTGTAATTTCAAAAATCCGAGAGATACAGTTGATATCAGTATGTAATATGTGGTTCAATAAGATGAAAATAATTTTTGGTGAATAGTAACTTTTTACTTTTATTTACCACGGTTAAAAGTAAATAGGGTAGTTAAGGGTAAAAATGATATTATTCAAACAGTAACACATGTCCTAATTCTATTGGATAAGTATAGTTTGACCAAAAAACCTTAGGAATAAAATATGAACCTATTTTTGTCCACTTGGATTAGATTAGGACACTTATTATTATTTTATTTAAAGAAGAGTTAAAAGAGTTGAAATCAAAGTTTAATAACTAAAACATTTTTAATATAGGGTTACCCATAATATAAATTTGACTATAAATATTAATTAGAAACCTGAAATTATTTCATACATAATGGTATTTTATTTATATTTTTTAGAAATTAAATAATTTAATTTATTTATGACACAATGATGATTCAGTAATTACCTAATTAATGAAATATTAAAATAATTGATATTATAAATATAAAAATAAATGTAATTTAAGACGTTTTATGAATTACACTAATTTTATAAATTAATATTACATATTATGGTTGGTTATATGAATTTTTTTCGAATCAATAATGCTGTTATGAATTTAGCAAAAACAAAATACCAAATAGTGTCAAAATTGACAAAGAGTTTTTAAAACAAATTTTATATTATTAATTGACATTATATTCTTAAAAATCTAAGTTTCAACCAAAAGACTTATATAATGATATTTGTATCATTAATGAACCATTTTGGGTTCTCTTGGAAGTATATAGTAAGTTTATTAACCATATAATATAAAAATACAAAGAGACATGGTAAATGTCAAACTATTTAACTAAGAGTTAAATCTAAAAGATAAAGTTAATATAGTGACCCAAACCTGTATAAAACTTATTGGTTGTGTGGTTTTCGACCCATACCCACCTTATACTTTAAATAATACATTTTGGAGACATTAGAACCCGAAAATGATTTTATTATAAAATAATATTTCTATCTTTTCCTAAGGTGCCCCTCACCCCTCTTATAAAAGGGCACTCCCCCTTCTCACTAATTCACACCTTCAAAGACATTTTACTTGGACAAACTCTGCCCAAATACCCTCTAAAATGTACTCCCTTCATCATAGAGTCCTTCCTCTAGTCAGAAAGCC
This sequence comes from Viscum album, assembly GCA_963277665.1. Taxonomy (NCBI): domain Eukaryota; kingdom Viridiplantae; phylum Streptophyta; class Magnoliopsida; order Santalales; family Viscaceae; genus Viscum; species Viscum album. The sequence goes on from OY728158.1 coordinate 1,679,313,466, forward strand.
AACCTAAGGATCCCTTTTGATCAAATCAAAAGGAAGAACCCGAAGAAGAGGTAAATATTTCATCACCTCTTTCAAGTTCCTTTCTTCATCCACTTCCTTTTTATTTGTTATTTACATTATAAAATAATAAAGCTAGTATATTATATATAATTTTATGTTATTATAAATATGGTACAACCATATTCATTATCCTATCCATCTTTTGAATGACATGTCACCATACGTGTGTACCTACGGCTTACCATCTCCACGTCGTGGTGTAATTGTTATTCAATACATTATTATTTGGATGGGTATAATAATGATGTGTAATTGATGTAAATAATATATATAAAAATATAATGATTCTTTATATATGATATACCATCCAATTATATATTATTTTAATATCAAAAAGATGTTATTCTCGCTCGTGCGTATGTACGGATTACCGTCTCCACAAACGCGATGAGATTCATTCCCCATCGTATCCATTCAAGACTAATTTTCATTTGATGATTAAAAATAATGTTTAAAGACTCTATATCATTCTGGATATGAATAAGATACATCCCATCCATAACAAATATGACTCACATAATGAAGAATATAAAGGAAAACGAATCCGTTAACACCCGAAGTGACGATAATACTAAGATATTATTAACAAAGCAATATTAAAAGATCACATATGATATCATATTAATGTATATTATTATTTTATAATTTACTAACAATTATTTCACCATTATACATGAGTTTAACCTACCCTCTACCAAGGAAATTTTCAAGGTAAGGGTTAATTTCACAATCTCTTCATTATCTGAGACTGTTTATACGTAATTATCTACTAGGACCTCTTTATCATCCACATCCATGTTTCTTAAAAACGTATTCCAAAACATTTTGACTATTTACTATACTATGGTTTAAATTCATTTATACCCTTGTTTTAATTTTTATAAAATGGTTTGAAAGAAATCTTTCTGTCGTTTTCCAAACAAGGTGCTTTAACCATTTTGACAAAATCAAGGTAAGAATGTTTTTTAACTTATACGGCGGGTGCGGCTATTTTCCACCTTTATAACATCATAAAATCTTTCCATACAAGATTATAATAATATTTTCAAATATAAAGGTTTTCTTTTATAATTATGTGACTTTTAAATGATTTCAAAATAGAAAGATATATTTCTCTAAAAAAAATTTTGATTTCATCTATGTCAACATCCTTTGATGGATTTTAAGTTTGTTTGAAGTTGATTTATTATGATAAAAAACTTCCATATTGTATTGAAGGTTTTGTGATATGTCTGACTGTGGATGTGTTATTTCATACCATTCATGGTTTATGGATAAAGTGTTGAAATTTTGTATGCTAGTTTTAATATGAATGTTTATGTTATTTTTAAACCTTTTCATATGAGGAATGAATTGTACTTAGTAACTAACGGGTGGAGCTTGCTATAGCTCCTCAATGCATCAGTAGGTCTCATGAGACAAAATAGTGTCTCGGCACAAGGCCTTGAAAAAATCTTATTTGTAGTCTTGGCACAAGGCCTTGACTATGTGGTTATGATAGTCTAGCATTATGCATTCCATCATTATGAAAGTGGCTATTGATGTTGCATGTGATTATTCGACTCGTAGAATATCCATGTTAGTAAGTAAATGGAATTATGTGATTTTATATTTTCCATATTATGCTTAATTTAAAGTTTAAAAGAGTTTTTTTAGTCTTATAAATTACCTTAAATGTCTATGCTTATTTATGAAAGTTTTCTCCGTATTGTTATCCCTACTGATCATCTGAGCTCACCCTTTTCTATGTTTTATATTTTCAAGAATGTGAAGAAGTATTTTATGACTGACATGTAGGGATAGTCTGAGGGGATATGAGTGTGGTCTATGAAAATAATGTTGTTTTAGTTTTTCATTTTATGATGTAATGTAAACCTTATGAATGTATCTAGTACTTCCAAGGCTACTAAACTAATCAGTCTTTTGAGACTTGATCTTTTGTGATCATGCCAAGGATATGTAATAATGCACCGACTCTGGGTAATTGGGGTCAGGGCGTTACAGTTAAGGAGAACTTTATCCTGGACAAAAACTCATCTTCTTCTATTTTATCCTTATTCTTCTATAAATGTCTCTTATTTGAAGATTTTCCTTTAGATTATTAGAATTTTGATGAAGATAGATTTAGTATAACGGAATTTGCAGGAGGCACAGTCTGTTGTTTCAACTGTGCTCATAGAATGGCATTAGTTTTGTTGATTATTTTTCTAACCACACAATCACTGAATTTATGTGCATTCTTACTTTTGAATCCTTCCACTTTCCTTCTTTCTCTGGATTGGTAGTATTAAAACATGCTACATGGGCTGGTGAATTTTTCAGTTTCACTTTCCCAGAGTCCACTATCTTTTGTATGATTATGTCTATGAAGTAGGAGTGGGTATAAGGGCCCACTTAAGTGTGACTATAGCAGCATCTACGTTTCTTGCTCCTCTTCCTAGAACTAATGTAATTACTCTAGATTTATCTCTAGTCTATCCTATGGAGTTTTTCACCTATTTAGAAATAAATTATAGACCTCTAAACCCTACTCTATATTTGACATGGATTAATGGTGTGTGTGACTCATCACGGTGATTTTATACACAAATGGTCATCAAATCTTCGTGAGAGAGTAGTATATTCAAGGAGTATCTTAATCCTTTCCATTGAGCAATGAAATATGAAACTCTTTCATTCTACCTTTTTTGCAGTCTGTGAGATCAAAGACTATTGTATTCTATAAAATTGAGCTAAAATAGAAAAGTAGATTTTGTTGGAGATATTCACATCCATTGATTGATCTATATTTCAAACTCATGAACCATAAAAGGGTTGTCCCCTACAATAATGGTACAAAGAATCTGAGTTTCACTGCTTCATGTAACTTAGGGGTCCCCATCATATGATCAAAGCGAGATATGAAATGTGTCAATTGCTTCTCCGAATCTCCTAAGCCATTGAAAATTAGATAATGGGATTCCCAAGGTTTGGTGGGGGAGGAGTCAGATCTACCCATTCATGATAAGCCTTATTTTCTGATTGAACCAGTGTGTGCCGTACATATATATCTTTTAATTGTGTTTTTAGAGACTCAATAGTATTAATAAGAATTAGAGGAATATGTGGCTAATCCAATATTTGAGTAGGTGTGGTAGATTGATCCTGAACTAGTGTGTTGAATGATAGGATCATCGGTGGTGGTGCTATTGGTATTTGCCTTGGATAACCCATTGGGATAGGCCTCTAAGTATGTGCCTGATCCAGCTCTGGTTTTACTAGAAATAGAGGGAATCCATTATCCACATCATTAGTTTCCACAAACCCTCCTTGCTAAGGTGCTCCTATGAAAAGTGCAAGATGAGTATTTTCTTGTAGATCATATCTAGTAGGAGTTCTACGTTAGACTAACTCTGCATTGAGTTTTCTCTACTTATTCATCTCTATTTCTTATTGAGAAAATCTTTCCACAAGTGAAAGGGATTGACCTTCTCCGGTGGGAAGGTAATACATGGTCTGACCTTTACGGTTTTCCTATATTAGGTGCATTTCTAAGAGGTGGAAATTGATTATTCAAGGGGATACCTAAATTTTGGGTAAGACTTTGATTTCAGGTATGAAAACCTCCTTCATTTACTTCAATGTGGACCACATTATGAACAAGAACTTCATCCTCTGACTCCCCTAAACTAGATTCATTTTATTTAGGGTCTTGAATGACGTAATTGATGATATTCATAGACGAATAATGTATTAATCACATTATGTTGGTATCTTTGTGAGATTTCTTTCTTCTATGCCCTCTAGAATATTTTTTCCTCTCATTTGTTGGTTCCCTAAGAACTGTTTAGAAAATAGTAGCCTGAAGGGAATCCCTTGACACTACAGTTATGAATTTATTTTGTGGGTTCTTCTCTAATTGGTAGAAAAATAACTTTTGTTGAGGATGGGATTGTGAATGTGAAAAATCCCCCAGCCTAGTAGGCTGGGGATATTCTAGTTCTTCTTTCTCAACCCTTTGGGCTCTATTTTTTTACTCTGAGGGTTGGGTCAAAAAATACCCCAAACCTACAAGCTAATTGGATCTTGAACATATATGTATGATATCATCATAGCTACTCTTCTAATATAATTAATTCTAGTCCGAACGTTGGCTGGGTGCATTATCTAGCACCCACTTGAATTCCCTGATTTGGAATATCGTTCCTCTATTTCATACATTTTCTCAATATGATGGCTGACATCTCCTAAGTGGGAGTCTTGATCAATGTTCTCAAACACTTGATGAAAATGTATCTCAATAGCTTGCTCCATTTAGACCTGAATTTTGTGGAATATAGTTGAGGACTATTCTTATTGAGCATCTCTTCATTCCTGAATAGAATTGTTTTATTGTATCCATCCTGGGGAAATAAAATTTCATGGGAAAACTTTTGGTAGGATTTTCTAGCTTTTGAGTGGAGTGAAATTCAATTCTCCATGTGTACCCCATCCTCTAATATGAACACTATGTGGGGTATCTACAATCAATTATCGTATCCTCATTGATTCATTGAGGCACTCACATTGAAGGGATCCTTTTTTTTCTTCTTGATATTTGTATTTCAGGAATCTAGGAGAGATTCCAAGTCAATTTGGTGTTGTAACCCTTATATTACATTGAAAAGACTTGGGTATTCTTAAAAAGGTAATGCTTTGTCTTTTATATGATGATGATTCTTCCATATGTTGAGGTGGATTTCATGAAAACTATCTTCTACCAACATCTCTAGAATTTTGTATTGAGAGGTGTGAAAAGGCCATAACATTACTAGTATTTCATTTTTTCAAGTTGTTTTATCATGTTCAACATTTCCTCTTTTTATTTTTCCATAGGTTTCTCTACTTGATCAGACCAAAGTTGATGTTTTCCTATCACTTTATTAGGATCAGAAATATTGGTATAGATTTGTCCGGTTGTATAGGATGATAAATGGACCAAGGGTGGTTTAGAGAATGACTGTCATATTGGGTTTCCATCTGGTTGAGAAAAAATTTCACCCACCAGTGACAAGGCATCAGACATGACTGGCCTCATGTTTTCAAGTTCCTCAATATAAGAGGTCTTTATCGCCACTACATTGTCAGTTGAAGAATTATGTTAACAATGTGAATCACTATTGTTGATAGAACTTACACATTGAATTACATCATGGGGAGGACCACCTTGGTGGATTGTAGTAAGGTATAAATCCTCTTTTTTGTTGATCTTCTGGCCACATGGAGGGTTGTCGTGGCTCTCATATAGAGATAGGTTTTAAAGATTTATTTAATTGTCATGAAGCAATCCTTCATGAGGAAGATTCTCATAAGGACCATAAAAATTACTGTTATTAATTCCATGATATTCTAATGGGAGGATGGGATCTTGAGCTGTAATAGATAAATGTATGAGGTCTTTAAGATCTCTAGCATTGAGTAGATCCAAATCATAGATTGGATCTTGATTATCCAACTGTGTTTGATTAGAATTCTTTTTGGATTCCTTATTACAGTCAGTTGGGGACACATATAGAGAAAAGTGGTTATCATGGGTAGGTGTATGTTCTTTCCTTGGAGTGTCTATTTGAATAGACAATTACTCCAATTGGAATGGGTGTATGTTCCCAATCTAGTTATCTATATGATATGGGGGAGTATTCCCTATAAACCTCCTGGATGGAAACAGAGGTATGTATCTGTTTTACGGTGACATGTTGTTGATCCACCCTACTTGTGGGGATAGAGTTATGCTTCTGTCCCTTAGGTATAGTTTTTTTCACTGTGATGACGTATTGGAAAGTCTCTAGGATATGAGAAGAAATTTTTATCTTCCCTTCCATAATTTCCAATATGTTCTTGGTGACTTCAGTGATTGGAATAGGAATATACGTCTATTCTATATATCGAGTAGGTGTATGTACCTACTCCTTTCATTTCTTTCCTTCCCATGGATACTGAAAGTACTCATGTGTTGGTGTAGAGAGTTCAGTCTTCCTTTTGTTTTTCGTTGGGGCTTTCTGACCTACTTCTCCGGGTGCTACCAAATGAGTTCATTGGTAGACTTGATGAGTGCAGTAAAGTGTATGTTCTTACTTGTAGGTTTCCACCAAATTGGGTTTTCAGGGTTCTTTTAATGCTTCTAGATGAGTATGATGGTCGTATTAATGATTTTAAGCAAGTTTATGTTCCTACTCATGGTAATCAATTGGATTTGAATGGACAGATTCATTGGATTCCACCAGACAAGTCTGATGGTTGGATAATTGACGGTGAAAGTGTGTATATGATTGTTCATTATTTTCCACCAAACTATGTTAGTGGGATTATCTGGAGGGGAAAAGGTAGGTTCTTGCTCCCCATTATCCAGTTGTTCTCCCTAGAGGACTATCTTGTGTGCTATGTTATGAGGGACCCATGCTAGACAGCTAAAGGAAACACCCTCATCATGTTGAGGGATCACTACTACATGGTTTTGGATGTAGAGATTTTTGGAAAGAGCCCTTGGGAAGGACCCTTGTGTATTAAGGACGAGGTTTTAGGTGTCCTCTTAGATTACCTCACTATATTCTGGGATGGATTGGTGGTTTCATTCTTAGGATAATCTCCCAAAACATTTGAATATGGTGGTTGGAACCGTCTACTTCTATACCACCGGTCATCATTGACCGGACAATCAGGGGTGATTTTTGATCTAGAGGGAATGTCGGGAAGCCTCTAAGGTAAGGATAGTACCGTGTCGATAGTAATATTGAACCAATGTGTTATAGTCACAGCATTGAAGATGCTGATTCAGTGATGGTTCCCTTCATGTAGATGAAGATTTTACCTGAGTAACAGACGGGGTGTTTGATCGCATTGTCGAGAAAGTTAAATTAGTTGTTTAGTTTTTACAAGAATTTATGTAGTATAGAAAGAACCTTATGTTATCCTTCAATATAGCCTTAGATAATTAATTCAAAAAGATGGTTTTGATTATTAAAATTAAAGGGGAATGTTATTTTGTAAAACATGGGGTTCTATGATTAAATATGAGAATAGAAAAAGGGAAGTGATAAAACAATGTATAAATGAACAATATTAATTAAGCGTGATCAACCTGGGGAAATATCATGATGTTCATCCTTCATCACATCAAGATATATGGTTATGATCTTTTAATACTTGGTTTGTAACACCTGTAAGTAGAATTTTACTAAGTTTCAACTAGTATACCTCTTAGGGTTCAGTCAAAAACACACAATGACACATCGGATGCCGCCGATGATTTGGTGATTTGTGTTCGACATCCAAATTGAAACTCACCAAGGCAATACACAAAGAACTTGATGCTGTTGGAACCACTTTGTGTATAAGGTTGTATTTGTTGTCAATAGTTGTCAATGATGATCAAAATTAAGGATATCACGAATTACTCCAATGAAATTGAGGAATAAAAATTCAGACGATTGTTGTATTGATCATAAATTGAAAGAACTTGTGTCAAAGGTGATGCATTGTTTACAACTATGGAGAATGGTGAGGTATAATCCATATATGGATGATTAAAGAATAATGATAATTTTATGAGAACCATGCCAGATCCTACTCTAAGAATTGAATCATATGTTTTGCATGAAGTAGAGAATGACGGTTGAAGAACAAGACAATGTGAAAGGGATTGGAATTCTGAGATGGCCATGCACTTCACATTGTATCAAAAATGATGATTCTAAAGCTGGTCTGTCAAAGGATGTATATCACGATAGTGGTGTTTGTGATGAAAGAATAAGAGTTATTGAAGAAGTAAAATAATAGAAAACAAGCATAAAGGTTATGGCCAAATCATATATTGAAGGTGGCACCGTTTTCTAGTGTTTGCCAAATTTTTGGGCCTGAAAATCAACAAAATAGAGAAAAGTGGTTTTTTCCAAAGGGACTTGCATGCTGTTGACTTGAAGGAGAGGTAACTTTCACACCATATGTTTTTCAATATCATAACAACAAAATATGGCAAAGGGATAAGGGTCGCGCAAGTTTTGGGTTTGGTCGCGCAAGTGACTAGTGCAGTAGAGACAAGGGTGGAAGGACTAGGGTGGAGAGACTTGCACACCGAGGGGATACTTGAGTACCGTCGCATAGGTTTTCCAAATCCCTATAAACATAGGTTGACCCCTCATCATTCGGTATGATCTCAACACTTATAGAAAACCAGAGCTCCTATTGCGCATGTGTGGTGGTCGTGCAAGTGGTGTGTGGTCGCGCAATTATAAGTTCTATGCCAATAATTTGTTACGCGCCCAAGGTAGTTTGGGTGAGAAAGTAAGGAAGTCTCCCAAGTTTTGAGTTGAAGAAGGTCATGTCATGCAAGTGGTTTCGTGATACTTGTGTTCTATATTTTAAAGTTGCATGCCAGTTGTTTTTTGCATTCCAAAATCAGTTTGGGCATAAAAGGATGTGAGTCGCGCAAGTTTGAAGTTGAAGAAGTGAGTGTCGCGCAAGTTGTTGAGGTGAACTTGCGTGCCGGTTTGGACTTGCGCACCGATACTTGTGCACCATCTTGAAACTTGTACGCTGGGCTTGGAGAAGTGCGACAGTTGTAGTTGAAGCATGCCGGTCTTTTTGGTGCTGTACAAAATCTGGAAGATTGCATGATACCTTCGGTGAAAAGTGAGATTAAATAGGAAATCTAAATGATACATGCATGATCTCATTCATACATGGAAAACTGATTCGGATAATTCCATGTAAGCTAAGATTAATTTATTGAGCAATCACATAAGTGGTTGTGATTTAGGAAAACAAAGACAAGAGGATCTAGTGCATTCAATCATTGCACTAAAGAAGAAGGATTGAACTGAAAAGAGGATCAACTATGAACCCTGATGCAAGAAAAGTCTCATGAAAAATAGGATACAAATAACTTCATGACTATATATTGAAGAGATATTCACATCTATAAACTGAGTAGGACTTCTTCAAAGGAAGTGAGCCGGGGGGAGTCAACAGGAGTGACTCGAGGGACACAGTGAGCTTTCCCTAAACTTTTTTAAAGGTAGTGAGCCTGGGACATAGTGATTGTTCCCAAACCTTTGTAATCCACATCTAGTGAATAATAGTTTAATTTGGTAGGACCGCCAACTTGTTGGCGTATGCTCCTTGGACGTAGCCCTTAGAGTTGAACCAAGTAAAAATTATGGTGTCATCTCTTTGCATGTGAATGTTTCATTTCTGATCATATCCATCATACAGGTTTACCTAGTTCCTACCAACATGGGAACAAGATTCTTGTTTTTAAAAGAAAACGTTTTCACCCTGATTCACCCCTCCCCTCTCAGGATGTCCCAGGGTCCTACAGATGAGTTCTCTAGGTTTTTATGTTTTTTAATTGTGTTACCATGAAATGAAAGTGAATTTCCAAGGTAGTTTTATGTGAGTTCAATTGAATAATATGAACCACATAAACACCACAATTTAAAGGGGTAAGAAAAAGTGGTGAACGGTGTGTGAAATATCACATGAATGGGTTCCCCCAAACATGGACATATGAGATTGAGCAGGAAATACCAGTACATAACTCAATAAAATAAGTAAATAGGATGATGAAAAACAACACACAAACCTATAATTTTAAAGACCAATCAATTATTACAAAAACAAAGCTTATGATTTACAAAATGTTCCGCCTCAGGTGATCACGAGGAGTTTATACTCCATGGGAGGGGAGGAAGATAATTATGAGGAAGTAGAACCTTCCATGGACTCAATAACTTCTAAGATTTAGTATTGGACTCCTTGGGAACTCAAAAATGGAATCACCTTGCCCCATGGTATAACTTCTAAATGTGGTTCCCAATGTCTCTTTTTATAGGAAAATTGGAAGGTGGTTTTGTGCACAAAGATTGTGTAAAACCACTTGGCCCAGTATTTTATACCTAAATACAGTCTTATCTCACTTTGGAGAAAACTAAAAAGGTTTATCCACACCTATTGAATATATCCACTAAAATTTGGCACTATTTTGACAACTAAAGCTATAAATACTGATAAAATACAGAACACCTCATTTGACTTTGTGCATATTTAATTCCCTAGACAGATTAGTTCAGATGGGAATCATAGAGGCCGAATGGGTTTTGGGTTCCTTCAGATGAAATGTATCCCATTAAATTTAGGACCATCCCAGAAAATTTCAACTCATTTTTGTTAATGGTGTAGTATAAGTACGTGGTTTTTTCCACTAGTGTGCTTGGATCCTATGCAGATTGACCCATTTTTATTTGACTTTGTCATGGGCCCTCCAAATCACCTCCACCAACAATGTAATTATCAAAACAAGTAATATTTTCCTTTTTAAAAGTGTTAAAAAAATTAATCAAAAATTAAGTAAACTTTGTTATCAAAATTTTAATTTTCAATAAAAAAACAGTCTAATGCATTGGCATAAGGGTGAAATAAAATAGTGAATCATGGTACGATCACACCCCCACACCTAAAAATTTTCAATCCTTAGAAAATTCTTATATCCTAATAAATTTTCATGCCTAATTAAAAGGTAATAAAACTTCCAATATTGTTCTAAAATTTAATTCATCATGTCTCATTTATGAAATCATTTTTACAATCATTTTTTTTCTCTCACATTCGAATTTTTTCAACATCATTTGTTTACCCATGAAACACATTGCAACCTACCTCACCTAGATATTTTCCCTCTTCACTCAAGGAACATATTAAAGTAAAGTTATTATCTTTTCCCATAGTTCATGTGATCTTAACATATTCTCTCCCTGATTATCAGTTCTCTACCGATAGAAACTAGTTTTCTACTCAAGAGGAATTCCAATTGGTTGTTTTGAGGTTCAAGGGTTGGTAGTATTTAATGTTCAAAAATCTAAGGCAGAAGAGGAGTGTTAAGTATCTTATGTACAAAACATGTCAAAACTCAGTAAGTTTTCACAATTAATATACAAACTCAACCCCTTACAATGTGTATCACTTTCATATCACTATTCTTATTGTCCATTTCTGTGGTTCACAACCATGCAGTGAATAATAATGAGTAAACATCCCCTTTTCTCCATTTTATTATTTTGTTCTATTTTTTCGATGTATAGAACTATATTTTTTAATATTTAGTTTTTTAGAGATAAATAGAGAAATATGTGTAAAACAATGGCGCAATATTGATAGTTAACCCATTACCTAAGGAAAATGTAGGCACCCTTTATATCAACCCATAACAATGATTCTCTCCTTAGTATTCCCATGGAAACCCCCTCTTTCCCACACTTTCTAAAAAAACAAGAATGTACACAAGATATGGGTATGTAGGGATAAATTAGCTTTTAATGTGGCTACCTAATAGGCATTTTATGGTCTCCAAGGATTAAAAAGGATAAATTATCAAGGTGGCAGAAAATAGAGGTTAATTGTACAAAGGGATTTTTAATAAATGATTGCCTCTATCATGAATGTAGAATACATGAGTCTTATGGATTTAAATAGAATCAAGGAAAGTTTTAGTTTCTCTAAATTACCCAAGCCTCTCTAGAAATTGATTAAAAGTAATAATATGCAATAAGAGGCTTAGAATTTCTCTCAGGTAAGGGATTAAAATATTGGTCAGTGATAATGAGGCATGGGATTCAAAAATCCATTAAACAGCTAAGAATTATTTGAAAATAAAAATTCTAGAAAAATATTCCTTATCAACATTCATTTTAAAAAAAATTCAAAAAACCATGTAATTTTCCACATGATCGAATGAAGCATGGAAAAATGATTTCGGATATTATTTTTAAGATCAATGTTTAAAAATACTAAATAATGAAAAAGAAATCAAAAATGAAAGCACATTTTTTTTCTTTTTTTTCTTTTTTTTCTTTTTTCTAATCCAAACTATTTCATTTCACCCTAACACACACCTAAAAATTACATTGTCCTCAATGAAAGTATTTTAAATAAATATACAAGTAAATAAAGGTAGTGGAAGGGACATCCTACTAAATGGTGTCATATGTGGCATATGTCAATTTGATTTCCTCCACAAGATGATTTAGAAAATACTCATAGAAGTGTTTAAGCCTCTTCTCATTGACAGTAATCCTCTTTCCACTCTTCTCATGCAAAACCTGTATAGCACCAAAAGGGTAAACATTGGTAATAGTATAAGGACAGAGCCATCTGGAATGAAGCTTACCTAGGTGGAGCTTTATCCTATAATTGGACATGAGGACCTTCTCACCTATATAAAAATTCCATTGATGAATCATCCCATCATGAATATACTTTTTATTCTCTTTATAGATTCAGCAGTTCTCATATGAATCACATCTAATTTCTTACAACTCCTAAATCTGCAACTTCCTATGCTCACCTACATCTGAGAGACTCATATTACATTGTTTAACAGCCCAATATGTATAGTTATCTACCTCTATCAGGAGGTAACATGCCTTTACAAACACAATCCTATATGGTGACATTCTGATTGGGTTTTAAAATTTGAACAATATTCCAAAAGTGCATCATCCAAGCACAAACTCCAATATTTCCTATTGAGTTGTACATTTTTTCCAAGATTCACTTAACTTCCCAATTTGAGATTTATTCTTGCCCATTAGTTTGGGGGTGATATGATGTGGAGTCATTATGAAAAACCCCATACTTATGAAGAAAATGTTTCATGTTTTGATTGCAAAAATGTGATCCCTGGTCACTAATGATAAATATTGGCAAACCAAAACTATAAAAAATAAAGAACCTCACAAAATCAACAACCACTCAGGAGTCATTGGTCCTGGTGGCCTTTTCTTCCACCCATTTATATATTCAATAGCCAATAATATTTACACAAATCCAAATGAATTTGTAAAAGGCCACATGAATTCAATGCCTCATGCATCGAAGATCTCACAAAATAACTTGGGTTGTTGGGGAATTTCATTCCTCTTGGAGATATTCCCTCTGAATTGACATCGAGTACACAACTTAAAAAATTGATGGGAATCTATATAAAATGTTGTCCAATAAATTCTTGAGTCAAGGAAACTTCAATCCATAAATTGAGAGCCAAATTGACCCCCACAATCCAAAGTATGTAAGAAGTTCAAAATAGAGGTTAACTCATTTTTAGGGACACATCGACCGACAACTTGGTCACTATAAATTCTACAAAAATATGGGTCATCCCAAATGTACCATTGATAATTATTCTTAAGTATCTGGGATTGTGAAGTGATAAAATCACTGGGGACCCTATATGTTTCTAGAAAAATCACAATGTCTGCATACTAGGGGTAAGATCCACAACATCACAAAGGTTCTCGTGAGGGAATAATTCTCCAATGGGGAGGGGTGAGTCAACGTGATGGTCCAATGGTGGGGAAATACTACTAATGTGGTAAACTACCACATTTTCCACTACATTATTATCTCTAATATCATGTTCAAACTCTTGGAGGAGGAGCATCCACCAAATGAGGTAGGGCTTTGATTTAGGTCTCTTTAGGAGGAATCGAAGGGAAGTATGATCAGAAAAGACAATGATTTTTGACTCAATAAGATATGAATGTAATTTTTCTAAGTAAAAAGTAATATAAAGAAGTTATTTTTCAGTGGTTTTGTAGTATACTTGGGTAGGGTCGAGGGTAATAAATAAATACGCAATGACATGTAGATCCTTCTCAACCCTTTGTGATAAAACTGCCCCAACTTCAAAGTTAGAGGTATCACACATAAGCTCAAACGATAGATCCCACCTTGGTGGTTGGATGATGGGAGGTGATTTGATACTCTATTTTAGTGAATTGAAATCATCCTCACAATTTTTATTAAATAAAAACTCATAATCTTTTTGTAATAATCGGGACAAGGGAAGTGTGATCTTACTAAAGTCTTTAATGAATTAGCAGTAAAAACCAGCATGACCCAAGAAAGATCACACCTCACAAACACATTTTTTATATTTAAGGGTTGAAATTAATTCAATTTTTAATTTATCCACTTGAATTACCTATTTTGAAATAACATTCCCAAGAAATATCCCATGTTCGGCCATGAAATGGAATTTCTTATAATTTAATACAAGATCGGTTTCTATGAAATGGTAGAGGATAAAAACTTGGTGATCTAAATAGTCATAAAAGGAAGTTTCATAAACCATGAAATAATCCATAAAAACTTCCATGTAATTCTCTAGGTACTAAGAAAAAATACTCAATATACATCTCTAAAAAGTGTTGGGGCATTACATATACCAAAAGTCGTCCTTTTGTATGAAAATATTCCAAATGGACAGTTAAATGTTTTCTTTTCTTGATCCTAATGGGATATATGGATTTAAAAATAACCTGAATATCCATCAAGGAATCAATAATGGGACTTAACATCTAATCATTATAACATCTAGTCAATTAAAGGTAGATAAAAGTGGTCCTTTCTTGTGGATTGATCCAGTCGATGGCAATCAATACAGACTCACAAACTATTTTGCACACTTCTTGGAACCAATTCATTCCTTTCATTAGACAATACTGTTATTACAGTTTTTTAGGCACAATTTCAACTGGGCTAACCCATTTAATATCAAATATTGGATAAATAATCCCAATAGCAAGTAATTTACCGACATCCAATTTTACCACTTCAAGGAGAGTGGGATTAAACTGGCGTTGAGAATGACTTATGGGCGTAGTCTCATCATCCAAAATTATATAGTGTATAAAAATAGATGGGATAATCCCATAAATATCTTCCAAATTCCATATAATTACCTTATTACACTCTCTTAAAAGGTCAAGCTGATTTAATTCTTACTACAGAGAGAGGTTATTGGCAATAATGATGGGAAATAGGTCCATACCCACAATATAAGTGTATTTTAAATTAGATGGAAGTTGTTTTAATTCCAACACTGATGGTTTTTGGAATGAGGGAGTCAACTTGGGAAGGAATTTCTCAGCCTTGATTCAACCATCAATGCCAACCAAGTGCAAAGATCTGGGAACTTTCATGATACCTTGCACCCTAGGGGATAAATTCTTTTCAGATACTATACTAGATTTAGGTTCTTCAATTATTGTAATTACTTATTCTATGTAAACTTCTCTACAGGTTAGAGAGCTTCAACCGATAGAAATCATAGTGCAACATGGTAATTGGATCACAACACACCCATCATGAGTGGTCGAGGACATCCTTATAAAAGTGAAGAATCTCATCTTCCCCACTGACTTCTACATTCTTGAGATAGAGGATACCCAAACCCAAGGAATGATCTTCTCATACATGGGAGATAATTTTTCAAAACATCAAACATGATCATCAATGTTCACAATGGTACATTGTCCACAGATTTTGGTGAAGAAAAGGTATGTTTTAACATTCTTGATGTCATGAAACACCCTATTGAAGAGCACTCCACTCTTCCTATCAATTCTACGGAAGTTATCTCTATAAAAACACACACACAAAATTGTAATGTGGCTACCTAATAAGAATTTCATAGTCTCTAAGTCTTAAGAAGGATAAAATTTCAAGGTGGATAAAAATAGAGGTTAATTATACAAATGGATTTTCAAGGAATGATTGCCTCTATCCTTAATGTATCATACTAGAATCATATGGATTCAAACTGAAAAAGGGAAGTTATAAAACAAAGTAGAAATGAACATGATTTATAACACCCTGACCTCGGTTACCTAGAGTTGGTGCATTATTTTAATACATTGGCACGATTACAGGGAATCAAGTCCCAAAGGAAAGATCAGTTTAGCAGTCTTGGAAAATATATTACATACATGAACGTTACATTACATTATAAAATGAGAAAAAAACATTGTCTCCATTGACCACATTCATATCCCTTAGACTATCCCTATAGGTGAGTAATAATATACTTCTTCACATCCTGGGAAAAATAAAACATATAAAGGGGTGAGCTAATATGCTCAGTAAGGATAACAATATTGTGAAAACCTTCATAAATAAGCACAAATATTTAAGGCAATGTATAAACCTAAAGAAAAATCCTTTTAAACATAAAATTCAGCATAATATGGCAAAGATAAATAAAGTAATTCCATTTACTTATTCACATGGATATTCTACTAGTCATATAATCACATGTAATATCAATATCTAGTTTCATAATGATGCAATGCATAATGCTAGACTTTATAACCACATAGTCAAGGCCCTGTGCCAAGACTACAAATAAGATTTTTTCAAGGGCTTGTGTCAAGACACTAGTTTGTGTCATGAGACCTACCGATGCATCAAGGATCTATAGAAGGCTCCACCCATCACTTACTAAATCCAATGCATTCCTCATATGAAAAGTTTTAAACATAACATAAACATTCGTATTAAAAATATCATATGAAATATCAATACTTTGTCCATAAACCATGAATGGTATAAAAATAACACATCCACAGTCAAACATATCAAAAAAACCTTCAATATAATATGGAATATTTGTATCATAATAAAGCAACCTCGATCAAGAATAATATCTCATAAGGGATGTGGACATAATTGAAATTGATCAGTAAAAATCTTTGATAGAAATATCCTTTTATCATGAAATCATTTAAAATTACTATAAAGGAAGTCATTTAAAATATATTTTTGAATCAAAGTGCCCCATACCACTTTGAAACTTTTTAAAGGAATTAAAAGTTTATAACATCCATGTCCATATAAATGAATCCATAAAACCATTTTAAAAACATGAACATTAATGAGAATGGTCTAGAAGAATAAATCTTTAAAACATTTAAAATGATGTTTTAGTAAAAATTACCTAAAAATAATCCCTTTGAACACACTTTTATGAAACATGTACATAGATAATAAATATGTCCTATTAGATACTTATATAAAAACAACCTCGGATAATAAAGAGATTGTGAAATTAACCCTTACCTTGCACTTTCCTTTGGTCGAGGGTACATTTAACCTCCTGTATAATGACCATAGTATGTTATTAAATTATAAAATAAAAATATTCATATTTATAATATCATACATGATTCATTTATTACTTTATACTACCCATTTAATAATGATTTCCATGTTAAATTAACATTTTGGGTAATAATCGCTCTCTTTATCGTACGTGTTTTAACTTGCTATTCTTGATCGTATCATTTAGATCATGATATAAATACTTCCAGAATATAAACCTTGATTTATATATAATATATATTTATAATAGATATATCTATGAAATTTAAGGCACCGTTTATGGAGATGGTAGGTCGTACGTACGCATAAACGTTTCCGTTTTCATATCGTATTGAACTGAAGTAAGTGAATAAGATATATGTAAAGAAATACATATATATATATACATATATATATATATTCATTAGAACTATTATGTCATATATTACATACTTATTAATAATGTCTATTTTTATAATCATTTTTAATGATGAACGTGGGAATGAATCTTATCGTGTCGTGGAGACGGTAATCCGTACGTACGCATGAGTGACAATATCATTATATTGATGGTGAAATATTATGTAATTGGATTTTATATCATATATAAATAATAATTAACATGTTATATTTATTATTTACATCAGTTATTCTCATTATTATACCCATCCAAATAATGAAGTGTTTTAATAACAAACTACACCACGACGTGGGGACGGTAAGTCGTACGTAGGCACGTATGGGGAATTTGTCATTTAGAGGATGGATAGAATAACGAATATGGTTATACCATATTTATAATAACATCACATTATGTAGGATTTACTGGAGTTATTATTTTGTTGTGGAAAAAACAAATAAAGAATAAGTGGAAGATGAAAAGAACTTGAAAGAGGGTGGTGGAATTATTACCTCTTCTTCGGGTGTTTCCTTTTGAGTTTATCAAAAGGGCTCCTAAGGTTGGCTTTCTGGTAAAAGTAAGGACTCTAATTTTATTTGAGGTAAGTTGGGAGGATATTTGGGTAGGTTTTGGCCAATACAAATGGATTTGGATGTGTGAGTTTGAGAGAAGAGGAAGTACCCTTTTATAAGAGTGGTGAAGGTCACTTTAGGAAAAGCGTGAAATATTATTTTATAATAAAATCATTTTAGGTTTATAATGGCTCCAAAATGATTTATTTATAGTATAAGGTGGTTATTGGTATAAAAACACTCAAAAAATAGGTTTTAGATAGGTTTAGTTCACCATATTAATCTTATCTTTTATATTTAACACTTAGTTAAATATTTTAACTTTTACCGCATCTTCTTGTATTATTACACTATATAGCTAATAAATTTACTCTAAACTTCCAAGAGAACCTCAAGTGGTTTATTAATGATATATATAATATTATTTAATCACTTTTTCCAAACTGTAGATTTTTATGAATACTATATCAACCAATAATATAGTATTTGTTTTAAAAATTAATTTCTGCCAATTTTGACATTATTTGGTATTTGGTTTTTTTGAAAGTCATAACATCTTGATTACTTATAAAAAGATACATTTAATCAACCTTAACATGTCATATTTACCTAGAAAATTCTCGTATGTCATAAAAACTTTGAAATTATATTTATTTTAATATTTATAATACCATTTATTTTATTCTTTCATTAATAAGGTAATTACTGCATCATCATTGTGTCATAAATACATTAAATTTTTTATTATCTAAAAATTATAAATAAAATACCATTATGTAGGAAATAATTTTATATTTCTAATTAATATTTATAGTCGAATTTATATTGTGTTTAACCCTATATTAAAAATTGTTTAGTTATTACACTTTGAATTTAACAGTTTTAACTCTTCTTTAAATAAAATAATAATAAATGTCCTATTCTAATCCAAGTGGAAATAAAGGATAATATTTTATTCCTAAGGTTGTTTCTGGTCGAAATACACTTATCCAATAGAATTGTGACATGTGTTAGGGTAATTATAATATCATTTTTACATTTAATTACCCTATTTCCTTTTAATCGGGGTAAATAAAAGTCAAAAGTTACTATTAACCAAAAATTATTTTCATCTTATTGAACCACATTTTACTTACAGATATCAAATGTGTTTCTCAGATTTTTTAAATTCAACTCACAGAAGTGTTAAAATTAAGTTTTATGCAAATATGAAAATGCTCCTAGAAGGTGGGTAAAAGATGTTTAAAAGTTCAATAAAATTTTATACATCTAATTTTATTATTAAATGAATTCAATGAATTACATTGAACTTATATAGGTATTATATATCTATTTTTAATTAAAATAAATTTAAAGAAAATAAATAATTATTTAAATAAAAAGTCGATTTTAAATAATAACGCAGTGTTTTTCAAAATTCATCAAAAATTGAATGTTTTTAGAAAAATACCAAAAATTCACCCAAATATTATTTTGATATTTTGAATTCAAAAATGAATTCTATTTTAAAAAATTAAAAACATAGAAGTTTCATTAATTAATTTAAAATTAATTCCTGTTGTCAAAACCAAAAAGCGGGTTTTTAAAAAGTAAAAACTATCAAAATATTAACATGTGTTTATGTCAAATTTAAATGTGAAATAAATTATAATGACCTACATTTTATTAAATGATAAAAATAAAATCTGATTATACTTAAAAACCTTTAAAATTTATAATTTAACACTATAAATTATTTTGATTAAAAAATTTGTTTTCAATTAAAACATAGTATTTTTCACTATTCGTCAAAACTATGAAAGTTATTTGAAAAGTACCAAAAATTTATCCAAAATAAATTTTTATGTCTTGATTCTAAATAATAATTTAATTTCAATAAATTGAATATATAAAAGAGTCAAATATTGTTTTTAAAAAGGATTCTCCATTAAAAGGTGGTAAAATTTCATTTTTGGAAAATACTTCTTTTATCTGAAAAAATGAATTTGTTCTTATATTATGTCTAAGAAACATATGATATAGATGTTAAAATTATATAGAGTATATAATACTCAAAATCTAGTTAATAATATTCATAACTAATTTTTGAACAGCTGGTTTAGTAAGTTGTGGTGCGCTCGAACTCAGTGTTGCGTGTAGCGCAAGCTATTGAATTACTTTAATGAGATAGCGTAATATGAAATCTTGGGGTGTTACATTCTCCCCTCCTTCAATAAATATTTTCCTCACAATTTGAAATTGTTCTTCGAAAATAAATGTTTAATAATAGTAAAATAACTTTGTGGAAAATCCACATCAAAAATTGGGTAAATAAAATTTAGAGTTAATAAGAGGGAAAGGGAATGAAAAAGTTACCACCAAATTATGATCTCAATTAGGAGAACATTGGTGGAAGTTAGAGAAAAATAATTATAGGAAAAACATAAATATTTATAGGGATTGATTGAGGTCATCAATCACAAACAAGTGTAAAATTGAGGGCCTCAAAGCCATCAATATATGATGATTTAAAATATTGTTAGTTCAAAAAAACATAAGGTATTAGGATAACACATTATTGGTTTTAATATCCCTTCCCTAAAGTTTAATAATTAATTTATTCATAGAATAATATGAAAAAAATACTTGATAAGTAGAGTTTGATCCTTGAACTAATTCCCACCACAAACTCATCTTTCACTGTCAAAGATAGTAGAATTTAAAAATATTATATTTATCCTAATCGTATAGGCTTCAAAAAATATTGAATTTATAATTAATTTGTTAGACTATTTAAAAAAACTACATTATAAAAACATGGAAATCACGTATGTCAGTGGTAGGTGATCCACCCTTGTCACCCACCAGTTGCGGGTTCAAGTCTCACGGCCTTGTCGGATGGGACGGGTTGTCACCCGACCTCCGGGTTGTCCTTTTTATGACAATCCAAAAATAATCTCAAGAAATCATCTAACCTTAACAATATTATCCAATGTCAAACTTAATTGATTCCAACCTTTAGACTTATCCAAAATATTTCTGTCCTAACTCACAATCCAAAATTGATAAGGAAGTTAAACACAATGAAGTTCCTTTTTCCATGTAATAACATGTGAATAGCTTCATCATGTATTCTTTTAAAACATTATAACACCCTGAATTACCATAAAACCTTATTGATTACATTCATTCTCCCTTATTCCTTATAGAATACTGGATATACACTTTCTATCCAAAAATTTTGTAAACTCCAACAATGATGGAATATACAAATCATTAATCAGTTTCAAGGTAGTCAAGAATATACAATATAATTTATCCAAACCAATCATATATTATTCCAAAATCACTACCTCGGTATGAAAACCATATTATGGTTTATATTTCTCTCAACCATATATTTTCCAAAAAAAATTAACCTACTATTGAGTCTCTTTTCTAGGTTCCACACAATCTCAAGTCCTTAATAAAATAGTACTAGAGTACAATTTGTTTATACTCTATAATTATTATTACATGTAAATCATTAATACAATACTCAAATGACATAGTACTTTAATAACAACATAAGAAATATAATCATTCCCCTTCATCATTGGTAGTACAATTACTTGATTATTATCCAATACCATCATTTGGGGTATACTCTGATGATTTGGACATTGCTTCACATAGTGTCCCAACTCCTTGCAGATGAAGCATTGTACATTTGAAACCTTTTTCTTACCCTTACAATCGTGTACTTGGTGTCCTTTTTCTGCACACTTATAACAAAATCTCATTCCCTTAAAGTGTTTACCAAGGTGATTCTTTCCACAGTTATCACATATAGGAAAATCCTTCTTTCCCCTCTTCCCTTTATCCATCTTTTTCTCTTCCATCCTTTTCTTTTCTTCCTTCCCTTCAAATATATAGGACTCAAAGAATTATTTACTTATCTTATTAACACATGGTACTATTTATTTATATAATGAAAATATGTGGGAGAATATTTCCCTTTTAAATGTTGGCTTAATTACAAGAAATATAGGATCCTTCTTAATCTTTCAATCATACGTATTGCTGGAATTCTCATTCCTTCTACTAAGCGCAATTTCTAAACAATGGCATACACTAGGTTATTTTATGAATCGCAATTCATAATTCCAAACATGTAAAATACCTAACGTAAATTGAAAAGATAATTCATATAATCTATAATCATAAAAAAAATTCTTTGAGGAAGTATTTACTCTTAAATCCTTTATAATGTATTGTAATTAAAATGTGAATTGTCCTAATCATATCCCCCAGGAGTGTCGTAACCAAGAGTGCAGCAAGGCCCGTTGTCATGTACCAGGATACCTCAGGTCAAGCCCAAAATTCCTTTTCATAGTTTTCACTCCTACGTACATCTGTTCCAGATCCGCCTCTACATGCTCATATCCAGAAAGTGATGTATTGGTTGGAAAAAACAAAAAAAATCTCTACATTACCAAAATTATAGGAAGTTATTCTATACTTATTTTCAAATTCTATCTTTGGGTAATGTTATATAATTAGAGTTTATCTAAATATATTTCCAAGGTTGTTGTTAAACTCCCTCTGATACCAACTATAACGCCCTGACCCAACTTACCCAGAGTCGTTGCATTATTTTAAAACATTGACATGATTACAAGGAATCAAGTCCCGAAGAACCAATCAGTTTAGCAGTCTTGGAAAATATATTACATACATGAACGTTATATTACATTATAAAATGAAAAACAAAAATAACATTGTCTCCATTTACTACATTCATGTTCCTTAGACTATCCCTGCAGGTCAGTCATAATATACTTCTCCGCATCCTGGGAAAAATAAAACATAGAAAGGGGTGAGCTCAGATGCTCAGTAAGGATAACAATACAGCGAAAACCTTCATAAATAAGCATAAATATTTAAGGAAATGTATGAAACTAAAAAAATCCATTCAAACTTAAACTTCATAATAATATGGAAAAGATACATCAAATAATTCCAGTTACTTATTCACATGGATATTATACTAGTCGAATAATCACAGGTAATATCAATATCTAATTTCATAATGATGGAATGCATAATGCCAGACTTCATAACCACATATTCAAGGCCTTGTGCCAAGACTACAAATAATATTTCTTCAAGTCCTTGTTCCAAGACATTATTTTATCTCCTGATACCTACTAATGCATCGAGGAGCTATAGCGGGCTCCACCCGTCACTTACTATGTCCAATGCATTCCTCGTATGAAAATTTTTAAACATAACATAAACATTAGTATTAAAACTGGCATATGAAATGTCAGTACTATATCCATAAACCATGAATGGTATAAAAATAACATAGTCAAACATATCACAAAACCTTCAAATAAATATGAAAGATTTGTATCATAATAAATCAATCTCGATCACGTATAATATCCTGTAAAGGAAGTTGACATACTTGAAATTGATCAGTAAAAATCATTGAGAGAAATATCCTTTTTTCATGAAATCATTTAAAAGTAATATAAAGGAATTCATTTAAAATATATTTTTGAATAAAATTGTCCCATAAAACTTTTAAACTTTTTAAAGTAATTAACATTTTAAAACATTCATGTCCATATAAATAAATCCTTATAATCATTTTGAAAACATGGACATTAATTAGAAAGATTTAGAAGAATAAATCTTTAAAACATTTAAAATAATGTTTTTGTAAAAAGTACCTAAAAAAGAATCCCTTTGAACACAATTTTATGAAACATGGACACAGATAATAAATATGTCCCAGTAGATACTTACATAAAAACAACCTCGGATAATAAAGAGATTGTGAAATTAACCCTTACCTTGAAATTTCCTTTGGTCAAGGGTATGTTTAACCTCCTGTATAATGACCATAGTATGTTATTAAATTATAAAAAAACCATATTAATATTTATTATATCATATATTATTCATTTATAACTTTATACTACCCATTTAATAATGATTTCCATGTTAAATTTACATTTTGGGTAATAATCGTTTTCTTTATTGTATGTGTTTTAACTTGTTATTCTTGATCGTGTCATTTAGATCATGATTTAAATACTTCTAGAATATAAAAATTGATTTATATATCATATATATTTATAATATAAATATTTATAATAGATGAATATATGAAATAGAAGGCACCGTTTATGGAAACGGGAGGTCGTACGTACGCATAAATGTTGTTTCTGTTTTCATATCGTATTGAACGGAAGTAAGTGAATAAGATATATGTAAGTACATACATACATACATACATAAATATATATATATATATATATCCATTAGAATTATTATTTCATATATTACATAATTATTAAAAATATATATTTTTATAATCATCATTGAATGATGAACGTGGGAATGAATCTCATCACGTCGTAAAGATGGTAATCCATACGTATACACAAGCGACAAAATCATTATATTGATGGTGAAATTGTATGTAATTGGATATTATATAATATATAAGAATAATTAACTTTTTATATTTATTATTTACATCAGTTATACTCATTATTATACCCATCCAAATAATGAAGTGTTTAAATAACAAACTACACCACGACGTGGGGATAGTAAGCCGTACGTACGCATGTATGGTGACTTTTTCATTTAGAGGATGGATAGAATAATGAATATGGTTATACCATATTTATAATAACATCACAATATGTAGGAGGTACTGGAGTTATTATTTTTTTATGGAAACAATAAAGAAAGAGGAAGTGGAAGATGAAAAGAACTTGAAAGATGGTGGTGGAATTATTACCTCTTCTTCGGGTGTTTCCTTTTGAGTTGATCAAAATGGATCCTTAGGTTGGATTTATGATAAATTTAAGGACTCTAAAATTATTTGAGGGACGTTGGGAGGATATTTGGGTAGGTTTTGGATGAGCCAAATGGATTTGGAGGTGTGATTTTGAGAGAAGGGGAAGTACCCTTTTATAAGAGAGGTTAAGGTCACTTTAGGAAAAGATTGAAATATTATTTTATAATAAAATATTTTTCCATTTATAATGGCTAAAAAATGATTTATTTCTATTATATGGTGGTTATGTGTCTAAAACCACTCAACCAATAGGTTTTAGATAGCTTTAGGTCACCATATTAACCTTATCTTTTAGATTTAACTCTTAGTTAAATATTTTAACTTTTACCGCGTCTTCTTTTATTCTTACACTATATGGTTAATAAACATACTCTAAACTTCCAAGAGAAACTCAAGTGGTTCATTTATGACATATATAATATTATTTAAGACTTTTTTACGAACCTTACATTTTTAGTAATATTATATCAACCAATAATATAGTATTTGTTTTAAATATTAATTTATGTCAATTTTGAAATTATTTGGTATTTGGTTTTTTTGAAAGTCATCACAACTAGATTACTTCGAAAAGGATACATTGAATAAAACTTAACATGTCATATCCACCTATAAAATTCGTGTATGTCATAAAAACTTTTAAATTATATTTATTTTAATATTTATAATACCATTTATTTTATTCTTTCATTAATAAGGTAATTATTGCATCATCATTGTGTCATAAATAAATTAAATTATATAATGTATAAAAATTATAAATAAAATACCATTATGTAGGAAATATTTTTATATTTCTAATTAATATTTATTGTCAAATTTATACTGTGTGTAACCCTATATTAAAATGGTTTAGTTATTAAACTTTGAATTTAACAATTTTTACTCTTCCTTAAATAAAATAATAATAAATGTCCTAATCTAATCCAAGTGGACCTAAAGGGTCATATTTTATTCCAAAGGACCTTTTTGGTCGAAATAAATTTATCCAATAGAATTATCACATGGTTTAGGGTAATTATAATATCATTTTTACCTTTAATTACTTTATTTACTTTTAACTGTGGTAAATAAAAGTCAAAAGTTACTATTCACCAAAAATTATTCTCATCTTATTGAATCCCATTTTTCTTTATTATATCAACTTTGTCTCTCAGATTTTGGAAATTCAACTCATAGAAGCGGTAAAATTAAGTTTTATTCATATTTGCAAATGCTCCTAGAAGGTGGGTAAAGAGGTTAAAAAGTTCAATAAAATTTTATACATATAATTTTATTATAAAATGAATCCAATTAATTACATTGAAATTATAGAGGTATTATATATCTATTTTTAATTAAAATAAATTTAAATAAAATAAATAATTATTTAAATAAAATTTCGGTTTTAAATAATAATGCAGTGTTTTTCACTATTCATCAAAATTTGATAGTTTTCAGAAAAATACCAAAAATTCATCAAAAGATAATTTTGGTATTCCAAATTCAAAAATGAAGTCTATTTTACCAAATTCAAAACATAGAAATTTCATTAATTAATTTAAAATTAATTCCCGTTGTTAAAACCAAAAAATGGTTTTTAAAAAGTAAAAAACTATCAAAAGATTGACATGTTTTTATGTCAAATTTAACTGTGAAATTACTTATAATGACCTAAATTGTATTAAAAGATAAAAACATAATCTAATTATACTTCAAAATCTTCCAAATACATAATTTAACACTATAAATTATTTCTATTAAAAATTTTGTTTTCAATTAAAAAAAGTACTTTTCACTATTCGTCAAAATATGAAAGTTATCAGAAAAGTACCAAAAATTTATCCAAACTAAATTTTTATGTCCCACTTCTAAATAAAAATTTTATTTCATTAAATTGAATATATAAAAGTGTCTAATATTGGTTTTAAAAAGGTTTATCCATTAAAATTGGGTAAAATTTCATTTTTGAAAAATACTTCTTTTATCTAAAAAAATAAATTTGTTCTTATATTAAGTCTAAAAAACACATAATATGGATGTCAAAATTATATAGAGTATATAAGATTCAAAATGCATTTAATACTATTCATAACTACTTTTTGAATGGCTAGTTTGGTAAGTTGTGGTGCGCTCGAACTCGGTGGTGTGTGTAGCACAGACTATTGAATTACTTTAATAAGATAACATACTATAAAATCTTGGGGTGTTAAAAGATTAATTAAGCATGATCAACCTGAGGAAATATCATGATGTTCATCCTTCATTTCTTCAATATATAGGGTTATGATCCTTTAATACTTGGTTTCTAACAACTAGAACTATAATTTTACTAAGTTTCAACTATGATACCTCTAAGGGTTCTATTGAAAACACACAATGACTTGTCAGATGATGCTGACGATTGGGTGATTTGTGTTCGACTTCATAATTGAAACTCACCAAGGAAACACACAAAGAACTTGATGCACTGTCCAGGTTTGTATGTTATTTAATTGTGTTACCATGAAATGAATGTTCATGGACATAGCAGTGTTTATGTGAGTTTAATTGACCAATATGAACCACATAAACACCAAAATTGAAAGGGGGAAGAAGTGGGGAATGGTGTGTGAAACATCACATGAATGGGTACCACCAAACATGATCATATGAGTTTGATCCTGACATACCAGTACATAACTCAATAAAAGAAGAAAATAGGATGATTAAAAACAACACATAAACCAAGAATTTAAAATATCATTCAATTATTACAAAAAAAAGCTCAGGATTTACAACATGTTCCTCCCTGGGTGGTCTTGAGGAGATTAGAACTTCATGGGGGAGGAGGAAGATAATTATTGTGAAGTAGAACCTCACATGGCCTCCAAAACTTATAGGATTTAGTAGAGGACTCCTTGGGGACTACAAAATAGAATCACCTTGCCTCCGGGTCTAACTTCTAAATGGGGTTCCCAAGGTCTCTTTTGATAGGAAAATTGGAATGTGGTTTTGAGCACCCGGATTGGGTAAAACCACTTGGCCCATTGTTTTCGACCTCCAAGAAGTCTTATCTCGCTTTTGAGAAATCTAAAAAGTTTTATCCCCACCTCTTGAATATATCTACCAAAAATGTGGCACCACTTGGACAACTACATCTTGAGATATTGATAAAATATGGAACACCGCTTTTGACTTTGTGCAGATTTGATTCACTGGACAGATTAGTTCGGATGGGAATTGTAGAGGCAGAATGGGGCTTGTGTTCCTTCAAATGAAATATATCCCATTAAATTATATACCATCCCAAAATAATTCAACACATTTAGATTCACATTTTAGTTAAAGCGTGTGGTTTAGTCCACTGGTCTGCTTGGATCCTGTGCAGATTGGCCCATTTTTCTTCGACTTCATCATGGGCCCTCCAAATCACCTCCACATACAATGTAATTATCAAAAAAAGTAACATTTCCAATTTTAACAGTTTTAAACAATGAACTAATTGAATCAAACAATAATTATGATTTGTTATTATACTTGTAATTTTCAATAAAAAACCAGTTTAATACTTTGGTATAAGGGTGAAATAAAACAGTGAATCCTGGTATGATCAGTGTTAACGGGTGTAAAATTGAAGGAAGCTATTTGGATTGTATGGAGTTTTTAGAAAATATTTATTTTATATATTACAAAAAATAATGAACTCTAGAATATCATTTGAGAAAACAAATTCATGATTAATTTCCTTGTCTTACCCTCTTTTATAAGGGCCTGAAATATGGGTAACACCATCATCTTGGATAATGATTCACATCAGGTTCACCATTTTTTTGTTTCCCTCGGAACATGTGTTATGGTTACGAAACACTATTTCCAAATGGTTTACAATTGATTTTTTTATGGAATTAGAAACACCCAATGGTTCTGTATCCAAAGGGACCTACTTCCAAAGGCAGATGTTCGTTAGGTTTATTAACATGATATACATAAGAACTTTCATTGGTTGAGGGGATGGGAGTTCAGGATCATCATACCCTTTTGGAGGGAATTATTTTCTACTTCGGGACTCTCTTATTGATTTAATATATGTTCATAAATCCTTCCTCAATTCCAAAGTATGATGTGAGTTATCCTAATATTAAAAATCAATTATTAGCATATGTAGAATTTAGAATCATATGTATGTATTTGAGTTTCTTCATTAATGAAGATATTTGTGTGTATCTAGGGTTCTCTACTGATGGTATCCTCTTATGTACTACATATAGATTCCTTGGTCATTATCCCACTGATTCTTGTTTTTAAGCCACATAGTGGGGTACTCCATAGTTAATGGTCATCCAAGTAGATGAATTTCACTCTAGAATTTATCATCATCCAGGGAGACTAATGTTTACTCTGGAGTTTATTTTCATCCAATTAGATAAAGGTTACTCTGGAGTTTGTCATCATTAAGGGAGATGAAATTTGTTTTGATGTTGGGATTGAACCCATAGATGTGATACTTATGTATCCTCGTAAAAGGAATCATAACCCACATTGTTCGGTGCCGCTTAATGTGACACATCATTCCTTTTAAGGTTTTGTGATAAGGACTCAATCATACTATTTAACGTCATGTGGTAAGGACATCTAGGTGGTAAGTACCAAGTAAAATCTTAGTGTGGGACTTATGCATAAGCATCCCAAGGAACCTAGAAGGAATATGAGCATCCAAGTTAAATTATACCCTACTAGGGATATAGACCAAAAGAACCTGGTTGGTTTAGGATTTTGGGTTTAAACCTCATGGAGGCTTCTTACATATCCTGTTTGGATAGGAATCAAATCCCACATAGTTTGATAAGTCTCTTAGGTGAGTATAGACTTTTTATAAGATAGGTTGGGAATTAATCCTAAGATTTATATCCCTTATGAAGGAACCATGAGGGATATATCAACTCATGATGGTTTGGGGTTTTCAATTGGGGCTTACTCCTAAGTGGGATGCCCAGAATAAATGAATTATAGTCAGACTACTTAGGAGGATGTCCAGGGAGTTTGGGCCCTAGATGAGGTCTTCATACATATCCTAGTTATGGTGGGAATTAGAGTTCTCATAGTTCATTATTAGGCTGGATTTCATGGGGTTTTTTATCATTAAAAACCTCTAATCCCATGTGATTCATCATCAGTGTGAGAAACAATATTATGTGAAATATTAAAAAAACACACTCAATTCCTCCTTCTCCAGTGGAATAGGTTGGGACTATGGTGCAAGAGGTAGTCTATATGGTGGAAGAGGTCATGGCCACGACACTTCCCTCTCTTCAATTTACATTAAACATGGGTCCAATGTAAGGAAGGAATAAAGGTGAAGGAATTAAATAGGGGAAATACTATAACCTCATACATGAAAGGCTAGGGGATTACACTAGTATGGTTTCTCTTTGATTGGTCCTCAGATAAGAGGGAGAGTTTTCCTTTGGAAAAGGTAAAAGAAATTGTGATCCTTATCCTCCCTACCAGGAACCGGAGGCTCTAGGACATAGAGATGCGATGGGGATGACATATTTTATCCCTAGAATCCAAGACCTGGAAATCTAAAACACTATCCCTAGAGTAAGGTTCCATTTGACCATAGATATAAAAACCTTCATACGTTGCGAGGATCATAACCCTCTGGTAAGACAAGTGTTGGAATCCTCTAACCGTAGAAATACACACCCAAATAGGAGACACACTGATATGACTTTCCCAAAGGTTTTGTAAATCAAGAGGTTTTGGTGGAGGTTTCAAAATGATCCCTTTCAAATAATGTAGTGTTGGAAACAAGTCTATTTGTAGATAATATTGGAGTTTTGTTTGTGTTTGTTGTCAATCATCACATTTATCACTTGGGAGTTTACAAAGAATGGGGTCATATGTTTGAGATTGAAAGTAGTATTGAAGGTCACTTCTCATCAATCTATTCGCCACATCACAACTTTCATTAAAGTCACAAAAAAACATACCAAAACTTAGCCTTATAAAGAGGGTCTCAATGCCACAAACGGATCATCAATCAGACATACGGTTTTCAAGATACGTGTGTTTTAGTAAACAGGGGTCCGGTTACGTAGTACAGTACGCGGTGAAGGTGTGTGGTACGTGGTGAAGGCCTGTGGTACGCAGAATTTTGTAAAAATGGTTATCATTAATATTATGCAAAAAATTTGTGTGGTATATAGAATGGCGTGCAGAACTGAAAAATAGTTCACAGTGATGGTACGCGGTGAAGAGATGCAGTACACGGACCGACATACATACGGTACATGAAAGTTTAACGGTACAAAATATAGGTTCTTAGTTCAAAGGTTTCTAGTATGCGGTGGAGGTTAATAGTACGTAGATGGAGTTCAGTTTCTAGTGATTTTCTCACATTGAAGTTTTGGGTAAATCAGATTACCAAAATTTGAAGAGTTATGTGCCTATTTAAGTAGCAGTAATCCCCTTTGTTATGTACCAATATTGGAGATTAAAATTTTGGGGGAAAGAATTCAGTGAAGTTTGAATTTGTACACGGAGGAGAAGATGGTATGCGGAGAGAATCATCCAAGTGTGGAAAACAGTTCGCAGAAGAGAGTGTGGTTCACGCAGGAAGCTCATGCAGTACACAGCTGAGCAAGTTAGTACGTAGAGAAAGACTGTACGGGGAGGAGTGTAGTAGTACATAGTGGAGCAAGGAAGTACACATAGTAGGGCGGTTCATGGATCAGGGAAGTACGCAAAGGAGCTGCGCGGTATGCCCACACAGCAGCGGTATGTGAAAATAGCAGCGGTACGCGGAAACTCTAGCAGTATGTGGAAAAAGTTGCACAGTATGTGGAAATAGAAGTAGCACACAACAATAGTTGCACGATACATTGAAACAGATGCATAGAAACAGCAGCAGTACACCGAAATAGTAAGAAGTACGTAGAACACCCAAGGAAGCCTAAAAATTGACCAAATCAGTTTTCAAAATTAATTTTCATAACATATCAGTGTACAGGAAAATAAATTTCAACTATGGGGTATTATGGGACTTCAAAAAAGCCTCCATTTATATTTTAGGATGCATGATGTAATGTTTAACCATTGAATTGACCTTCAAGTTTCTATATTGTATGAAGATTCTTCTAATGTAGTGAGCAAAGGGGAGTCAGTGGAACTGATCTTAGGGAAGCATTGTGTTATCCCTAAAACCTTGTAAAGTCACTGCACTAGGCATAGAGTGATTGTGATAAACTATTTTAATCCACAACTTGTTATGATTAGTGGTTTTGGTACAACCGATACACTATCGGTGTATGCTCCTTGGATGTATCCCTTAATGGTGAACCAAGTAAATTTTTGTGTCATTTCTTTTCATGTGACTGTTTATTTTCTACACTTCCTCTTCAATCAGGTTTAAGAGGTTCCTACCAATGTGGGAATAAGATACATCAATTGAAAAGAAAAACATGACACCATGATTCACCCCACCCCACTCAGGGTGTTCTTAGGTCCTTCAAGTGGTATTAGAGGGTAAAGGTTTCTGGTGTTAAATTTGTCCTATTTTTTAACATGGAGAATATAGTTAATGTTAGAGGATTTCCATTTTTTTATGGAAGTAACTTTAAAATATGGAATAATGGGATGAAATCTCATCTAATATCTCTTAGAATTGATGTAAATTTTCCACTGCACAAGGAATACGGGTCACTAATCCAACCGGTCTATTTATGATAGATTCAAACAGGAAAACGATGGATGATGATACTAAAGCATAGAATTCCCTAACTGCAGTTCTTTCTGATCAAATATATTTGAAGTTGATGAACTGTACATCAAAATGTCTATGTGGGAGAAACTAGGAAATATTTATGAAGGTGACAGTAAAGTGAAGGAGGTGAAGCTCTATGTTTTACACAACAGGTTTAATGATCTGAAGATGCAACCTAATGAAAATGAAGATTTATTATTCAATCGAATTACTGAATTTGTAGGATTGATTAAAGGGATTAGAAAAGATATCAAAGACATTGATATTGTAATGAAAATATTGATAATACTTCCACCCATTTATAATTCAAAGGTTTCAGATCTTGAAGAAATAGACCTTTCCAAACTTTCTCTTGATAATCTATTGAGCATCCTGGTGGCATATGAGATGAGACTCAACCCAGATGATGCAACGAATCATGTAAGTAAGGAAATGTCATTCAAATACATAGAAAACTATAAATCTTGAGATATTTTTTTAATGAATATGATGAGGAAAAATAATTTATTTCTCTTATTTCCAAGAAACTCAAGAAGGGAATAATGAAATTTGAAGGAAAGCTACCTCTTGCTTGTTTCTATTGAGGAAGAGTTGGGCACATTTCTTATCGTTGCCTAAGAAAGTTCAATGATGAAGAAAGTGAAGATGGAGACATTCAAAATCCTCATAAAATGTTTTTCAAAAAGAGACACTTCAAATATGGAAATAAATTTCAATGAAAGAGTTTTTTTATGAAAAATAATATGATGACAATGAAATCTATGAGGAAGAGGAAGCATAATTAAAATTTCGGAATCATTCTTCTATGATGGATACCATTGAAAAGTTAGTACCATTAATAGATAAAAATGAGATAATCAGTTGACTACTAATGTCGATCCCAAGTTTCAACTTAAGGATGCTTTTGGTAAGCTTGAGAATAAATGTAAGATATGAAATAAGTGGAAAGCAATAGTGGAGGAATCTTTAGAATATATTGATCAGTTGGAAGTGGAAATTGAATGATTGGATGAACTAGTGAATGTACAATCATCAATCCATGAAATCACTAATGATGTTGTGGAACTAAAACTCATAATTAAAGAATAAGAAAAAGTTATCAATGACCTTACCTCGAGACTAGAGGAGATTTACAAGACCGTTGAGGGAATCAAAGAAGAAGTTGTTACTCTATGAATTAAACTCAAAAGTGAATCAATTTCAAAATAAGAAAAGAAGAAAATAAAATTTTGAAGGTTCTCATATACCGAGCTGCTAAAGAGTGGAAAAAATGGTTTTTATGGGGTTGAAAAGATCTTGAGTGATCAAAGATCCACATAAATGGTAAATAATATAATTGGTTGTGATAATGAAATGTCAAATTCCATAAATAAAGTGAATCAGAATAAAGGCATGTTTAAAGTTGATCATGTTGAAAATCCACCATAAGAGCTGAAAAATAAACCCTTAAATAAAACTAAAATTAGAACTGAAAATTATCCTAGAGTTTCCAGAAATAATAGGGTGTCAAACTATTTTCTTGAGGAAGAAGGCGTGAGGAGAAATATAAGTGAGAAGACATTTCCTTTCATGAAGTGTTAGTATTGTGGCTATCTAGGTCATACCAAGTCATACTGCGAAGAGACAAGGATATATATGAATGGGGAAGAGTTATGAGTTCAAAAAATGGTAACATATTCATATCCTACTTCTTATAGAAGAAATAATTTCTATGGATATTGTTTCATTGTTCTAACTTTGGACATGAAGTTGTGTATTACAGGCAGAGGTATGATAGGAGAAATTATTTCAATTATTTGAGATGAGTCAATAATCTTCAACCAGATGGTGTTTTTATTTCAAATAGGTTTAGTCCTCTGGAAGAATAATTTGAATATGAAAAACCCATGTACATGGAAGATATAATTTAAAGACCATCAGTGTCCTACACTTCATCTAATATCTCAAGGAAAGAAAAGTGGAAAATCAAAAATTCCAATTTTGCAGAATTAGCCCTCAAAGCTATAAAGAACAGCAGCACCTGCATTCTTCATAGAGGATGTTCATCCTACATGATGGGTAATGTAGAACTATTAATTAATTTCAATAAAAGGGTTGATAGAATGGTGAGGTTCAGTAACAATGGTGCTTTGAAAATAAAAGTCAATGGAAGTACTGGGCTAGCTTATAGAGAGCTGAAGAAAACTAAAGTCCTTTATGTGGATGGTATACATCACAATATTCTTAGTGTGAGTTGACTCTGCGACTTAGGTATTATTGTGACATTAAATCAGAATGGATGTACTATAAGAGGAAAGTCTGGGAATTCTATCATGAAAGGCTATAGAACATATGGAAACTTATATCAGTTTGATAGTAAAGAGAACATCTGTTACTTAATTGTTGAAGAGGAAAACAACTTATGGAATCGGATATTGGGGTACATCAATCAGCAATACATGGAAAATATATCTAAGATAGACATAGTCATGGATATCCCTAATCTGAAGTGAGAACGAGAAAATAACTGTGATTCTTGCATGTAAGGGGAACTAGTCTGCAGTTCCTGCTGGCCAAAGAAGAAAGGATAATCAAATCTCTTTCCCTCATCCATACAGATGTATGTGGCCAAATAAATATTGTTGTAACACATGGGGAATGGTAATTTGTTCTTTTCATAGTTGATTATAGTATAATGGAATGTGCTATCATTACACACGATAAGTGACAAGTTCTTGATTGCAAGAAAACATATTTTCAAATTGCTGAGAATGATACTTGACGGAAGATCAAAGTCCTACGGTCTAACAATGGAGGGGAATACACATCCATTGAATTTGAAAATTACCTTGAGAAGCATGGGATATAACATAAGGTGGATGTTGTGAGAACTCTACAGTAAAATGGATTTTTTGAGGGCAATAATCGATAGGTAAACAAAATTTCCATAACTATGTTGATTGAGAGTCGTATTCCTCAACATTACTGGAAAGCGGTAGTACAAGATTCAATGTATATTAAAAATTGAATAGGGCTATATATGGGTGATACAAAGACACCATATAAATTATGTCATGCAAGGAATCCCTCTTTGAAATATTTTTGGGTGTTTGGAAGCAAATGTTTCATCCGAAACAAAGAAGGGAATCAAGGTAAGTGTGGAGAAAATTCAGACTAAGGAGTATTTATTATATACTCAATGAATAGCAAAGCCTACAAGTGTTTCAATAAGTGCTTGGGAAGCATTGTGGAAAGCAGTGATATTAAGATCATTGAAAAGAAAAACATGAATGCTTCAAGGAATTTTATACTGTTGTGATAGAAGATGAGGAAGAATGTGAGCATGTAATAAATTCTAAAACAAAGGTAGTGGAAGGTGTACAAAACTATCAGGATTCACATCATGATGTTGACTTAGAAGAAGAATTAGAAGATGAATCCATAGCTGTAGAGAATTAGATCAAACCCTAAATGAAAAATTAAAGAGGAGATTGATCAGTCCAACATTATTGGGGATTGGAATACACCTATGCAGACAAGGAGAATGAGTAATAATGAAAAAATATCATTTCTATCAGTTATAGAACCATTTTCTTTTGAAGAGGCTTCAAAGGATGAGTCATGGGTGAAATCAATGAATAAAGAGTTAGATCATATTGACAAAAATAAGACATGGGATGTTGTTGAAATACCTGAATATTATAATTTGATTGGTACGAAGTGTATCTTCAAGAGAAAATTTGATGAATATGGAAATGTGTTCAGAAATAAGGCACGCTTGGTTTTTAAGGGGAATTCAGAAATTGAAGTTGTTGATGTTGAAGAGACATTTTCTCCTATAGCAAGACTCTAGTCAATCAGACTATTTCTTTCCACAGAAATCTAAAGAGGTTATAAAGTGTATCAAATGGATGTTAAGACAGAATTATTAAATGGAGTATTGGAATAATAAGTCTATATTTAACAACCTGTGGGGTTCATTCTTGGAAATGATGAACTGAAGGTTTTCAAAAAAAAGGCTCACTATGGCCTGAAACAAGCACCATGAGCGTGGTACTCTCAGTTGGACTCTTATCTGAGAAATCTTGAGTTTAAAATAATAGGAGTGGATTACAATCTCTATGTGAATAATTCATAAAAGGATCAATTCATGGTATTGATATATGTGGATGATATTATTTTCAGTGGAAGTAGGAATAAATTAGTGGATGAATTTTCCAATCACATGAATTCAGAATTTGAAATTTCTGTGATTGGTGAACTCACATACTTTTTAAGGTTTTAGGAGATTTAAAAGAAGGATTACACATTCATTTCTCAGGAAAATTATGCAAAAGAGTTGCGGAATAAATTCAATATGAATGATTCCAAACCAATTCTAAATTTTATTGTGGTTGGAAAAAAGCTCGGGAAGCATGAGGATGGGACTTCTATGGATCACACCATGTACAAAAGAATCATTCAAAGCCTAATGTACCTAACGGTGACACAGCAAGATATTATCTTTGCAAATTGCCTTGCGGCCCTCTTTCAGAGTAATCCGAAGGAATAACATATGGCGGTAGTGAAAATAATCATGAGATACATTCATGGTACACATAATTATGGGCTATACATTGCTGCAGGAAGACATAGTAAACTATAAACATTTTCTGATGCCGACTGGGATGGATATGTAGTGAATAAAAAGTCTACCAGTGTTGGAGCTTTCTATATTGGAAAAAAAATGTGTGGGATGGTTAAGCAAGAAATAGGAAAGTACTTCACTTAGTACTGCTAAAGGTGAATATATATATGCTACCAAGGTTTGCACTCAGTTACTTTGGATGAAACAGCAACTGGGTGACATAGGTGATGAGGTGAAATAACCAATGTTGATTTACTGTGATAACAACATTGAAACTGGCCTTATGAATAATCATGTTCATCATTCTCTTATGAAACATATTGTGATCATATATCACTTAATCAAGGAAAAATTTGAACAAAGTGTGATCAAAATGGACCATGTGGGAACTGATGAGAATGTGGCTGGAATTATGACCAAGCCACTGTTTGCGGCTATGTTTGTGAAACATTGGTGAACCTTAGTGTTCAGCCACCTCCCAGTGCATAAGGAGGTTACGAGATTCCTCTCTCCCGAGTTTTTTTAATAGTTTTTAATCTATTTGTGAAAATGATTAAAGTTTATGGCTGATATACAATCTAGGGGGAGAATGTTTTTTTAATCTATAAGTCAAGATTTGATTCATTGGGTTTATTTCTAATGGGGGAGAATAGATAAATTAGAGAATAGAAAAATCTAGAAATGAAACTATAAGAGAGAAAAGAAAATTATGAGAATTCAATTCATGTCATCTCTCTTGTTTTCTACACTGAGCGCTGCTCACGTAGAATTAGAGTGATGGCTGATTTTTTTTTTCTTGAATATTTTAGGTTTTGATCATGGCTAGCGCATTAGTGAATTTATCTAGAGATTTCCAACAAACCCAAAGAGTTATATTGTTGGAACCAAGGTTGTTCATTGATAATATTGGAATTTGGTTTGTGTTTGTTGTCAATCTGCATATGGATGACTATGGGGTTTGTAAACAATGGGGTCATACATTTGATACTAAAATTAGTATTGAATGTCACATCTCCTCAAGATATTCATCACATCACAACTTTCTTGAAATTCGCCACAAATCATACCAAAATATCCGTCTCATCAAGAGGGTCCCAACTCCGCAAACAACTCATCAATCGGACATGCAGTTTGCAAGATAATGTCATTTTAGTAAACTAGGGGCCAGTTATGTAGCACGGTACATGGTGAAGGTGTGCGGTATGCAGTGAAGGCATGTGGTAAACAGAATGCTATTGAAATGGTTCATAACAATGGTACGTGGTTAAGACATGTAGTACGCGGAATGGTGCGCAGAACTAAAAAACAGTTCGCAGTGACGGTATGCAGTGAAGAGATGCAGTACGTGGACCGACAGGCATACGGTACGTGGAAGGCTAATAGTACATGATATAGTTTTGCAGTTCAGAAGTTTGTAGTATACAGTGGAGGATAATTTTACTTAGATAGATTTCAGTTTCAAGTGATTGTCCCACATTGAAGTTTTGGGTAAATTGGATTACCGAAATTTTCTTAGTTATGCGCCTATTTAAGTAGTGGTAATACCCTTTGTTATATGATTATATTAGAGATTAAAAATTCAGGAATTTTTTTTGCTGAAGTTTGAAGTGGTACACAGAGGAGGAGACGGTACGGGGAGAGAATCATTCATGTAAGGAAAACAATTCATAGAAGAGAGTGTGGTTCATGCAGGAATCTTGTGCAGTACATGGCCGATCAGGGTAGTATGTGGAGCAGGATGGTATACGGAGGAGTGGAGCAATACATGGTGGAGCAAGGTAGTATGCAGAGTAGGGTAGTTTGCGGATCATGTTAGTATATGGAGGAGTTGCGCGGTATGCAGAAATATCCATGGTATGCAAAAATAGCAGCGGTATGTGGAAACTATAGCAGTACGTAGAAACAGCTACATGGTATGCGGAAAGAGCATAAGTACGCAGAAAAAACTGCACGGTACGTGTAAATAGCTGCATGTTAAGCAGAAACAGCATAAATACATAGAAACAGCAGTAGTACATGGAAATAGCAAGTAGTACGCAGAACACCCAAGGAAGCCTAAAAATTGACCAAATCAGTTTGTTAAATTAATTTCCATAATGTATCAATGTACAGGAAAATAAATTTAATCTGTGGGGGATTACAGGACTTCAACAGACATCCATTTACAATTGAGTATGCATGATCTAATGTTGAACGATTGAATAAACCTTCAAGTCGCTAAATTGAGTGAAGATTCTTCCAACACAGTGAGAAAGGGGGAGTCAGAAGAAGGGATTTGAAGGATGCAGTGTGCTATCCCAAAAACCTTGTAAAGGAAGTGAGCCAGGCATAGAGTGACTGTTCTAAACTCTTGTAATCCACAAATTTTGAAGATTAGTGGTTTTTGGTACGATCGACGTACTATCGGTGTATTCTCCTTGGACATAGCCCATAGTGGTGAACCAAGTAAAATTTTTGTGTCATTTCTTTTCATGTGATTGTTTATTTTCTTCGCATCCTCTTCATATTGGTTTAACAAGTTCCTACCAATGTGGGAACAAGATCCATCAGTTGAAAAGAAAAGGTTGACACCATGATTTACCCCACCTCTCTCAGGGTGTTCCAGGGTCCTTTAGTGATCCAATGAAAAATAATCCCTTCCATGAGTGGATTGGAAGGATACTTTATGAAAATCTATAATAGAATTAAGGGTATGGAGAACCAAGGAGGTTTCATAAGGTGGAGTCACGCAAGTAGTCTTGGGAGAACTATTTTCACCTTAAGTGATGAACAGTGTAGATG
Organism: Viscum album; assembly: GCA_963277665.1. NCBI lineage: Eukaryota > Viridiplantae > Streptophyta > Magnoliopsida > Santalales > Viscaceae > Viscum > Viscum album. The sequence goes on from OY728158.1 coordinate 1,679,353,381, forward strand.
ACTGCACTTGGGAGAGACTTAGATCAAGCCTTCAAGGGTCTATATAGGGATTCCCAAAAGTGAGGTGCATAAATTCTTGTTTGAGGAAGGGTGATTGTACAAGTGTTCTTAAATCAGGGGTGTTGGGTGAACTTTTCATGCAAGTGTTGTTTATTTTAAACACTGAATGGACTTAAGCCTCACTATCCCCATTTGATTCCCTATCTTTAGGTGTTATGAAACTATATTGGAGGTTTCATAAAACTTGAGAGAAGCAATAGGGAGACCAAATAAGCAATCAACCTTTGGGGAAATTCATCCATACAATTGAAGGAACCAATGGTCTAGTTATAGGAAAATATGTTACCCTGGGCAAAGGAGACTGATCGCGCAAGTGGGGGGGCACTCAAGTACTTGTGCGACATTGATGATTTTTGGGACTTGAGAAAAACAAAATCTATATACCTTAGGGGCTACACCCCTTCACTGTTACTCAAAATCATTGTTGGGCTAGTGCCTTTGCTACCATCACTAACCCCCATAAAAAATGAAGATTCATGGTATAAAATTTTCAAGGCTCGTTGATGATGTGAAGTTTTATAGAACATAGAATTTTTATCTGCTCCTTCTAGCGTAAATAATTATTTCTACTTAAACTCACTATTTGGTGTCTAAGTGAGGTTCACATCTTCAAATATGTGAAAACGTTCAAGGAACACTTTTCATGGTGTTTACGCACATGATTAAGGTAAATATAAACCTTATTATGTGCCTGAGGTAGAGATAATAATTTTTAGTTGGGATAAAGTTGTGATTGATATTTATAAGTCAAATTGGATAGTATAGGTTACCTTGATATTAATTAGTGATTTAAAGACAAATTAATTTATGTTATTCTTGTTTAAGTTTAACTAATTTTTTTATTTATGGAATATATACGATAGTTTAGTGATTTTATTTGAAGAATAAGGATAGAGTTGAATTTTTTGGAAGTGTATATGTTTTCATTGAGGTTTTATAGTGATTTAGGTTATTGGAATTTTTTAAGAGAATATATGGTCAAGGTATTCGCATGTTTGGTAAGTGACATTAAGTGCTGCATTATGTTGTTTAAGGATTAAATTTATCTTGATTTTTTATCTTTTGTGATCTTTGTATAAATTTTTTTTATTTTCAATTTTTTCAGACATATTGTATAATATTATTAAGGTTAACTATTTATAGAATGGTTTATGTTGAATTTTTAGTTTTATTGTTGAGGTTTCATGGATCAACATTGTATTTCATCATATGAATATTTATCTATATTGGGTAACATATGGTAACCATTTTGGTTTTTGTAAATATTTAAAGACAAAATGAATTACTTATCATTATTTTATGTATATTATAATCCATTTATTTTTTATTTTAGTGATTCAGTGGTTTAAAAAATCATATTGTTCAAATATGGATGAAAATACATGGAAGATAATTAAAACACACAATATAATGATGAATTTAAATTTATGGATTTGAATTATCAATTAATTATATTTTCTTATACTCCATGTAAAATAGTTCGTCAACTCAAGTGAAAATGATCTTGAAAATGAATTTTTTTTCCATTTCATAATAATTTCTATAAAGTTGAGGTAATTTTTTCACCTCACTGATTTATAGTTTGATGATCATTAAATTTTATAGGAACATGTTCTTTATGACTCTCTATTATTATTTGGGAATTATCTGCCTCCTTCATGCCCATATTTTCACTTCATTCTAATTTTATTCTTATCTGGGGACCTAAATATGTGTTATTTTAGGTCACCTTTACATTTCTCACTTCCTCTTTTCAAATGAAATATTTTTTCCCTTTTTATAATGTTAGTTTCAAGCAAAGTTATTTTAAAATATTTAACCTTTTATTATTGAGATGAAAATTATGAGGGTGAAATTTATTTAGGGGGTTTTACCACCCCAATATTATAGAATATATTTTTCTTTATATAAAATATAGCTATTTGATAGCTTTACTTATATGAAAATTTGAATCTATATAAACCATGATATAGTAAACTTATAATGGACCACACTTTAAAAATAGATTTTACTTCAACATTGAATAATATTTATTACATAACATAACAAAAAAACCATGCTAGGACCATATATGTTTTGTATCTTTAGAAACATGGAAACATAAACAACTGGTTCATAAAACATCCACATTGTCTCCCACTTATTTCTTCATTACTATACTTTTTTTGACATATGATACTTAAAACCCTTCTTTATGACCTGGGGAAAGGAAATGTATGAAAGGGTGAGCTCAAATTCTCATTAATGGTAAACAAGGGAAATATCAATCATATCATAATCATAAGAACATAACATTTGAAAATCTTATCCTACATATAAAAGATCATAATATCATGTCATGGGATAAATCATAAAAGTGTAATGAAATCCAAATAGTCATAACATAATACATGAAATTTATTTTCATACACACATAATCATAGAAAATCATTTCGTATTATTCAAGGCTCATTACTGAGACCATCATAGCGGACAAAGTTCATCATGGAACCAAGTTCACTCCTCGTTTCAACCCTGTATTACTGAACCAAGTTTACTTGTCATTCTATTCATGTCTATCACATGAGATATAAATCATTACCCAATTCATTGGATAGAGATATATGTCCCACCCATATCATAATTAAACCATTCTTATGTGTTCCACAAAAACATAAAAACATTCATCATAGCATAACCCATGAAATAAAATGGGTTTTCTAAACATCACTACAATATAATTGATATAAAACAAATGGATTTACTTAATAACACACAATAAAATCATAGTAATAATAGGTTTATAAATACAACCCTATTTAAAGAGTTTCATCTTATATGGAAAATATTTTTGAGAAAACACTTGAAATTAATTTCCGAGGAAAATATCCTTTCTTCTTCAAAAATGTTTTCCTTCCTAAAAATGCCAAAAAAATTTAGAAGAAATAATTTTATGTGAAAATAAACTTGAAAGATTTTAGGTTAATCTTAAAGTAAATAAGGCTTTATGAAATTGTAAAAAAAATCATGTCATACAAGTTAAAAAAAATCTCCTCATACTTTTGCCGGAGAAGTCAAAAGTTAAATCTTATGGTAAATGAAAGAAATATTCCTCCCAAACCATGTAGTAAATGTAAAAAAAAGAGTAAAAATGAATTTAAACATACATAAAATAATAATAAACATTTTATTAAAATGGTTTTAGAAAACATGGATATTGATAATAAATATACCCCTAGTAAATACTTATGTATAAACAATCTCAGACAAAAATGAGATTGAAAAATTATCCCTTACTTTAAGTCCAATATGATATGTATGTATTTGAAACTCCTATATAATTATTTAAATAATGTTAATGATTTATTATATAATCATAGTCATTTTTATTATAACATTTATGATCATATTTTCATCTTTTTGTTAGTAACATTTCATTGTTACTTGTTATTCGGGTATTAACTGCTTTATGTTCTAATGCATGTTTTTTCAGATAAGTTATTATTCATATTTTTAGGTTATAGTTATATAATTTACATCATGGTATTATTATAATATATATCATATTTATTCATTAAATTAATTTATATAATCATGCTTTGATGAATATTATGTTGAATGAATCACATCGCAACGTGGAGATGGTAAGGCGTACATACACACAAGCAACGATATAGTTCCCATAATTGTGGAATGGTATTAAAGTAGATATTGTATCATATCTCAGAATAAATATTATTTTATATTAATCATATATATATATATATTAATTCCATCATTATACCCATCTATGTAAGGTGGTGGTGAAAAACAAATTACACCACGGCATGGTGACGGTAAGCCGTACGTACGCATGCGTGGTGATTTCATTTTTCATAGGATGGGTAGAATGTAGAGTATGGTTATTTCATAATCATAATAACCTCTTAATATATAATTAATATTAGAGTTATTAATTTATAATGAAATAACTCATGAGTTGGGAGTAGAAGAATAAATAAGTTTGAAAGAATCGGTAAATGATATTACTTCTTCTTCAACGTGCCTCCTCTATATCTCCTCTTAAAGCACTAGAGTTGGTTATTTGGTAAGACAAAGACCTATAGAATGTTTCTAAGGAAGTTTATAATGGAAATGGATAGGTTATGGTCTATTTTTAAGGCTTAAAATGAAGTGAAGAGTTGAGGGAGGAAGTTCCCTTTTATAATTGAGGTGAGGGGCACTTTTGGAAACCTCAAAAATATTAATTTATAATAAAATCAAACCCCACTTAAAAACATCAAAATGTCCCAATTTAGAATTTTATATGGTATAAGGTTGTAATATACTCAAATAATAAATTTTATACATGTTTTTATGTCAATTTAATCATTATCATTTTAATTAACACTTAGTTATTCTATTTGATTTTTAACTAGGGTGACAAATATTTCAATATTAAAAGGGTGAAATATTTACTTATTTGAAGTAAATTAGACCATAAATTAATACTTTAAAAAAATTATACCATATAATAATTTATATATATTTCTAAAAATGTTTTATGAATTTTAAATAATTTAATAAAATCTTATTTTGACAAAATATCAATAGTGTCAATTTTGACATTATTTATGTCATGGATTATTAAAAATATAAAAATAAGAAGTGAAACTAGATAAAAATATTTTATTATATCTCTAAGGGGTCAAGGTAATATAGAAAATTAATTTTACATAATAATTATCCCAAATTATATTTATTAAAATATTTTTAAAAACATTTATTTGATCTCTTTATTAATAAAATAATCACTACCTGAATTTTGTGTAATTATTTAATATACTTAATTATTGAATAAAAATTAAAAATAAAATAATATGATGAATATAAAAAAATTATATTTTATAATAATACTTGTTTTAGAATTTATCTTCTAAAAAATCCAACATTAAAAGTGCTATACTCTTTTAAAACATGAATATGAAAAATTTATCTTCACTTTAAATAACATAATATAAGTGTCATAATCTTTTCTATAAGACTCCAAATGGTCAATATGTCGACCCTTGGGTGATTAAGGTCGAGATATACTCAACCAATAAGGTTTGTTCAAGTGTTTGGGCCTTTTTATTTTTGTTACTATTTTAATAAAAATTGTTTTATTGATTTCTCTTCAATTAATTAATTTTTTCATCATCCAAGTACAAGTATTCAAGGTAATTATTTATTTCCTAAAAATTACAAATAAATTATCATGATAGAGAAAATAATTTTATATTTAAAATTAGTATTTATAATCTAATTTATCTTCTATATAACCTTATATTAAAAATAATTTAATTATTAAAGTGTGAGTGAGATATATTTCACTTTTCTTAAAATAAAATAAATTAAATATCCTAATCTCATCCAAGTGGATTCTAATGGATACCATTTTGACCGAATTATGTTTTAGAAAAAATTATAATCATACAATTTTATTAATACAAGTGTTAGGGTAATTTTATAATATTATATTTACCCTTAATTACTAGATTTACCCTTTTATCGTGTTAATAAAATTTATCGAAGTTACTATTCATATTACCTAAAAATAATATCATGATATTTACATAATTTAAACCTACTGATTCAAAATATGGAATCTATTTTTCAAAATTAATAACATAGAAGTTTCAGTAATTAATTTAAAATTAATGTCATTGTTGAAATGAGAAAATAGGTTTTAAAAGTTAAAATATTGCAATTGATTGAAATGTGTTTACATCTGAATTTAATGTAAAATGAATTCAAATGACCTATATTATATTAAATGATAAAAATGGATTCTATTTATACTTTTAAACCATTCAATAATATAATTTAACCATATAAATTATTTAAATGACAAAAAATTATTTTCAACTAAAATTTAGCGTACTTTTAATATTCATCAAAACATGCAAGTTATCAGAAAAATAGCAGAAATACATAAAAAGTAAATTTTTATATCCCAGCTCAAAATAAAATGTTCATTTTTTCATATAAAAAATTATTAATGTGTCAAAATATTAATTTAAAATCTGTTCTCCATTCAAAGGTATAAAATTAAACTTTTAAAAAATAGGTTTTTATACATAAAATATGGTTTTATTCATACCCTATGACTAAAATATCCATTGGATGAATATAAAAATATTTTATTAAGTATATAACACATATATATCTCATTAATTTTATTACCAAAGGTAATTCACTCAAAAATAAAAATATCTAATTGTTTTTATTTTTCATAAATAATTGATAGCTAATAAATTCACAATGCATTTTCATAAGTTAGTTATAATTATTCCTGCTAACCTAACAGCTAGGCTATAACAGTAATTTTATAATAATGGTGTCTCATGGTTCATTTAAACTCACAATTGTGTGCAAACCAAGCTACTGAAAAACAAAATTATTTGAAGAAAATATTTCATAAAAAACATCTGGGTGTTACATTCTATCCCCCTTAAACTGAATTTCACCCTTGAAATGTGTCACTTGGAAAAAAACAAATGAGGATACCTCTCCCTCATGATGTCCACAAGTTCCCTTGTAGCATTTTAAAATTGGTGTTTCCTCCATAAAACTTTAACTAATCGATTGGTCTTGTTTCGTAGAACTTTTTCACTATGATCCAGAATCTCTATCGGTTGTTCTTCATAAGAAAGATCTTGCTCTAGTGGTACAACTTCTGAGCTTAGTACATGTGAAGGATTGGGTAAGTACTTTCTCAGGAGAGATACATATAACACATCATGAAATTGAGAGAGATTTGGTGGAAGTGTCAATCTGTAATCTACTTTCCCAAAATGATCTAGAATTTTAAAAGGATTGATATACCTAGGGATCAGCTTTCCCTAATTTCCAAATCTCATTACTCTCTTCAAGAGAGATATTCATAGAAGCACTTTATCACCCACTTCAAAATCTAGGTCTTTTCTTTGGTTATAAGCATAATGTTTTTGTCTAATCTGAGCTGCTCTTATGTGTTGTTGAATAGGTCTGACCTTTTATGCCATTTCATTGAAAAATTATGTCCTAATAGATTTATTTCCCCAACTTTATCCCAGAAAGTTTTAGTTCTTCACTTCTTTCCATAGATGGCCTCATAAGGATCCATTTGAATACTAGATTGAAAGCTATTTTTGTAATAAAATTCCACCAAAGGTAGGTGTTGATCCCAAACACCTTTGAAATTAAAATAGAAAGATCTCAACATGTCTTCCAGAGTTTGAATTGTCCTCTCAGATTGATTGTATATCTGAGGATGATAAGTAGTGATGAAACTTAACTTTGTATCCAAAGCATGCTAAAGACTTTTTCAAAACATCGAGGTAAGCCTCATATCCCAATTAGATATAATGTAAAGTGGTACTCGATACAACATACCACTTCCTTTACATATATCCCATCAAGTTTCTCAAGATAGAAATCCCCTATAATAGCAATTAAGTGTGCCGACTTCATAAAGAAATAAACTACAACCTATATAACAATATGGCCTTTGGATTTTTTGGGAAGACTGACAACAAATTCCATAGTGATGTTTTCCCATTTACATTCTAGTATGGGTAATGGTTGTAACATCCCATTATACTTCTATCTCTCAGCCTTAACTTCATGACAAACAAAGCATCGAGATACACATTCGGAAACATCTCTATTTATTCCATCCCACCAGAAATACTCGTTCAGGTCCCTGTATATCTTTGTACTTCCAGGATGAATAGATAATGAAGAAGTACGAGACTCATCCAACATATCCTACTTTAATTATTATATTGGAGGAATAAAAATTTGGTTATTGAACCTTATTATTCCATCACAATCTTGGTTTAATTCAGGAACATTTATCACCTTCTTTTGTAGCTATACATCTTCCTTCTATACCTCCTTAATATTCACTTGTATAGATGGTTGAAAATTCATTTGATAAAGATAGGATTTCTCCCCTTCCATTTAAATTTTAAGATCCATCCTTTCAAAATCCATAAATATTGGTTCTTTCATGATCCAGGTCATGGATAATCAAGCATAGTCTTTTCGACTCGAAGCATATGCCACCTTTTTCACTTTCCCAAGGTGGTAATTTATTGAGCCTCCGTAATCTTTAATCAAATCCTACCATATTCTTTGGTGAATATTCAGATCCTTTTGTGTGAAAATATACATTAAATTTTTATGATTAGTATTAATATCACACCTTTCACAATAAATATAATTTCTCCATATATTTTATTCAAAGATTAATGCAGCTAACTCCAAATCATGTGTTGGGTAATTTTGATCATGAATTTTCAAATGTCCTGAGGCATATGATATCACCATATCATTTTTTATAAGAACATATCCCAAACCCTTCTTGGACGCATCACTATAGATCAAAAAACTTCCTCCACTAAAAGTCAATGTGATCACAGTTTCACTGGCTAACCTTCTTTTAGCTCTTTGAAATTCTCTTTACATTCATCTATATAAACAAATTAACTCCTTTATGAGTCAAATTTGTGAGCGGATTAGATAATTTTGAAAACTCTTTCACAAAACATCGATAATATCCATCCAAACCAAGAAACATTCAGATCTTAGTTACCATTTTTGGTCTTGACCATCTTTCAACAACCTTTATTTTTTTCCAGATCCATAGATATCCCCTTTATTTATATTATGTTACTAAAAACTGAAACTTTTTAAAGACAAAATTTGCACTTGGTAAATATGTCATAAAGAATATCCTTTCTTAGGGTCCTAAGCACAGTTTTAAAGTGATCATCATGTTCTTCCATACTCTTTGAATAGACAAGAATATCATCTATAAAGAAAACCACAAACTGATTATGATAGTCTCTAAAGACTATATTCATTAGATCCATGAAGATAGTGGGGGAATCAATAAGACCAAAAGGCATCACTATAAATTCATAGTTTTCATACCTTGTATGGAATGTCTTCTTTGGTATATCATTCTTTTTGACCCTTAGTTGATGATATCCTGAACAAAGATCAATCTTGTAAAAGTATTGAGCTCCACGTAGTTGGTCAAATAAGTCCTAAAAGTGGGTAAGAGGATATTTGTTCTTGATAATGATCTTATTAAGTAATCGATAAACAATATAGAGTCTCACTGATCTATATTTATTCTTAACAAAAAGAAACTTTTCTCTCCAAGGAAAATCACTAGGTTATATGAATCTCTTATCAAGATTATTTTGGAGTTTCTTCTTCAATTCCTGTAACTCAATTAGGGCCATTCTATAAGGTGTTTTTAAAATATTCATAGCACCCTGCATGAGTTCTATTGAAAACTCAGCTTAAAGATTTAGTGGAAGACCTAGAAATTCCTCTATAAATACATCATCAAACTCTCGTATAATGGGTGTATTATCAATCATGAGTTTTCCCCCAACCATTTGAGATAAATAACCTTCATTTATAGGAATCAAGACCCATAAAATGGAATAAATGTCTACTAGAAGGTTATATTCATCCTTGCATTGATAGATAATCATAGATTGATCTGGAATATGAAATGTGACTTATTTTCCTTGGAAATTTATATGATCTCCATATATAGAAAGCCAATCCATTCCAAGAATCACATAAAATTCAACTATAGGAAGCATCATAAGATTTGCAGTAAGCACCTTCCCACAAACTTCAACCAAAGAATAATTATAAACTTTTGATGTGACCATTGTGCTATTAGGAGTTGTCAAAGCTAACTCAACGTCTAATTGTTGAGGTAATATGGTGAAAACCTTATAAAATTATTTAGAAATAAAATAGTGGGTGGATCCATAATCAAATAAAACATTTTCTACTTTTGAGTGGATGGTAAGTGTACCTTTCACCACTTCATTATTGTACTCCACATCGCTGATAGTGATTACAAGTGACTTTACTTTGTCGTTAACATTAAGATTTTGTTGATTTCAATCATCATCAATAAACCTTGGATTAGGGAATTGATTGGCATAATGCCCCATTTCCTTGAACTTGTAACATTGAAGTATATGAGGTGGATTCTGTGTACCCATTTCTTTTTTCATATCATTAGACATATTTTTCCCATCACATCAAAATTCAACTGCCTAATGACCATCTTTTACACACTTAAAACATTTATTATTCCCTTTAAGACAATTTCCTCCATGTTTCTTTCCACACTTTGATCATAAGGGAAAATCATCTTCTTTTCAATGTGGTCTTTAAATTTTCCTTTGAATTCCATTTTTCTAATCTTATCAAACCCATATGACTAATGGGTTACTCCAATCTCCATATCAACCTTGAGAGCACATCGAACAATTTTCTCATAGCTATTGAAGTCCCTTATGGATAATGCCCTTCAAAGACTTTGTTTTAAGACACTAAATAATTGATCAATTTTACTCTCAGGTTGGATAATAATTCTAGAAGTGTACCTTGAATGTTTTGTAAAATTTTATTCATAGGTACCAACATATTTATTATCCTTTTTCTTAAGTTCAAGGAACTCCTTCTCCATATTTGTTTAAAGAATAGGAGTAAATTACTTATCGCAAAATAAGCTCTTGAACATGTCCCATTACATGGAATCAATTTCATCTCTTTGCCTCATATTCTTGATAACATTCCACCATTGTTCAGCTTCACCTTCCAAAATAATATACTTCTAAGATGACTCTATCATGTTCAGAAGATTGTAGAACTGATACTATATTTTTAGTTGTAAGGATCCATTGTTCAACCACTAATGGATCAGAAGACCCGTTGAATGAAGGTGGACACTACCTCCTTAAGGATTCAACAGAATGTTTCTACCTTCTTTGCTCGTTTGGAAGTCCGGAATGATTCATTTCTTGAGAAAGTTGTGTGAGCATGGCTACAAGATTTTTTATTCTAGATCACATAACATTTGGTTGCTTAGGGGTAGGATCATTGCATTTCCCATCATATTCAGCATTAATATGGTACCCTCAGGTTCCATACGTGGACTAAAACCAAGAATCATAGTATGAGAAACACTAATCATAATGGGAAAACCACATAAATCAAGAATAAAATTTCAATTTAGGACACTTTTGGATTAATCCTAGGCTATTCATGAACATCTCTAAAACACAATAATAGGATTGTAACTTATACTAAGAAATATCCATAGGGTTCTTACTAAGGTTCTCTCATCCTAGTTTCCAAAGGATAACTATACCTTTTCTATAAAACAAACTATAACAGTCCATAATTTACATATAGATATTACTTTATCATTGAATAATATTTATTACATATCATACCAAAAACCACACCAAGACTGTATAGGTTTAGTGTCTTTAGATATTGGGAAACATAAACAATTGGTTCATAAAACATCTACATTGTATCCTACTTATTTCTTTATAATTAGACTCATTTTCAACATATATTACTTAAAACCCCTTTTCATGATCTGGGGAAAAGGAAAAAAAGAAAGGGTGAGATCAAATTCCTAGTAAGGGTAAACAAGGGAAATATCAATCATATCATAATCATAAGAACATAACATTTGAAAATATTGTCCTACATATAAAAGATCATAATATCATGTCATGGGATAAATCATAAAAGTGAAATGAAAACCCAACAGTCATAACATAAGACATCAAATTTCTTGGCATACACACATAATAATAGAAAATCATTTCATATTATTCAAGGCTCACTATCGAGACCATCATAGGGGAAAGAGTCCATTACCGAACCAAGTTCACTCCTTGTTCCAGTCATGTATTAATGAACCAAATTTTATTGGCGTTCCAGTCATGTCTATCTCATGAGGTATAAATATTTACCCAATTCATTGTTGGAAGATATAGGTCTCACACATCTCATAATAAAACTAGTCTTATGTGTGCCACAAAAACATATAAACATTCACCATACCATAACCTAAGAAATAAAATGGGGTTCTTAAACATAATTCCATCATAATTGATATTAAACATTTGGATTTCCTAAAAAAAACAATAAATTCATATTAATAACAGGGTTATAAACATAACCCTATTTAAATATTTTCATCTTAGATAGAAAATAATTTTGATAAAACACTTGAAATTAATTCCTAAGTAAAATATCCTTTCTTCTTCAAAAACATTTTCCTTCCTCAAAATGCCGTACAATTTTATAAGAAATAATTTTATGTTAAAATGAACTTGCAATATTATAGGGAAATATTCAAGGAAATAATTCATTATGAAAGTTTAAAAAATCTTTTCATTCTATACAAGTTGAAAAAACATTCTCCTCGTACATTTTTTGGATAATTCAAAAGGTAACTCTTTTGGTAAACGAAAGATAATTTCCTTCCAAACCATGTAGTAAAAGTAAAAAATGGTTAAAAATGTCTTTAAACATACATAAAATAATAGAAAATATTTTAAGAAAATATTTTTAGAAAACATGTACATGGATGATTAATATACCCCCAGTAAATACTTATGTATAAATAATCTTATATAAAAATGAGATTGAAAATTTATCCCTAATATTAGGTCTTATATGACTTGTATGTATCTAAAACTCCTTTTTAATGATTTTAATAATGTTACTGATTTATTCCACAATCATAATTATTTTTATGATAACATTTATGATCATACATTCATCTGTTTGTTAGTAACATTTCATTATTTCTCGTTATTCGGATATTAACTGCTTTATGTTCTTGTGCATGTTTTGTCAGATAAATTGTTATTTCACATTTTAGGTTATAGTTATATAATTTAAATCATGTTATTATTATGATATGTATAATATTTATTCATTAAATTAATTTTTATAACCATTATTTAATGAATATTATGTAGAACAAATCACATCACACCATGGAGACGGTAAGTCGTACGTACGCACGAGCGATTATATCATTCCCATAATTGTCGAATAGTATTGAAGTGGATGTTGTATAGTATCTAAGAATAAATATAATTTTATATTACTCATATATATATTTATTAATTCCTTCATTATACCCATCCATATAATGTAGTGGTGAAAAATGTATTACACCACGGTGTGAAGACGGTAAGTCGTAGGTACGTACGCGTGGTGATTTCATTTTTTGTAGGATGGGTAGAAGGTTAACTATGGTTGTTTCATAATCATAATAACCTATCAGAATATAAGTAATAATGGAGTTATTACTTTATAATGAAACAACTCATGAGGTGGAATTAGAATAAGAATGAAGTTTGAAAGAATCGGTAAATGATATTACCTCTTCTTCAATATGCCTCCTCTAAATATCCACTTAGAGCACTAGAGTTGGTATTTGAAGATAACCAAGACCTGTATAATGTTTTCTAGGGAATTTTAAAAGATAAATGGTCTGGTTATGGTTAAGTTTGAAGCCTCAAAATTAATTGAATAGTTGAGGGAGGAGGTTCCCTTTCGTAATTGAGGTGAGGGGAACTTTTGAAAACCTAAAAAATATTAATTTATAATAAAATCAAACCCCACTTAAAAATCTCAAAAATTACTCAATTTATAATATGATATGATATTGGATTATAATATCATCAACCAATAAATTTTAGACATGTATTTATATCAATTTAAGCAGTATCATTTTAATTAACACTTAGTTATTCTATTTATTTTTTCACTAGGGTAAAAAATATTTCAACCTTAAAAGGGTAAAATATTTAATTATTTGAAGTAAATTAGACCAAAAATTAATATTTTAGTACATTTTACACCATATAATAATTATTATATATTTTTAAAAAAGTTTATTATTTTTAAATAATTTAAGAAATCCTTATTTTGACAAAATATCAATTGTGTCAATTTTGATACTATTTATTTCATGGATTTTAAAAATATAAACATAAGAAGTGAACCAAGATCAAAATATTTTATTATATCCCTAATGAGTCAAGGTAATATATAAAATTCATTTGATGTTATAATTATCCCAAATTTTATTTATTAAAATATTTTTAATAAAATTTATTTGATCTCTTCATTAATAAAATAACCACTAACTCAATTTTGTGTAATTATTTAATATACTTATTTGTTGAATAAAAATTTTAAAAAAAATAATATGATGAATATAAATTCATTATATTATATAATAATACTTTTATTCTAATTTCTCTTTTGAAAAACCAAACATTAAAAAATATATACTCTTAAAATATTAATGTTGCAAATTTATCTTCACTTAAAATAAAATAATATAAGTGTCATAATATCTTTTATATGCATCTAAATGTTCAATAATTAAACCCTTAGATGACTATGGATGAGATATACTCGACCAATAAGATTGTTCCAAGTGTTTGGGCATTTTTATTGTTATTAATATTTTAATAAAAAATGTTTTATTTATTTCTCATTAATTAATTAATTTTTTCATCATCCATGTATAAGTCTTTATGGTAATTATTTATTTCCTAAAAATTAAAAATAAATTTTCATGATAAATAAAAAAAATTATATTTCAAATGATTATTTATAATATAATTTATCTTCTGTAAAACCTTATATTAAAAATAATTTAATTATTAAAGTTTGAGTGTGACATATTTAACTTTTCTTTAAATAAAATAACTTAAATGTCCTAATATCATCTGTAAAGACCCAGAATTTCTGTGTAAATTTTTTTATAAAATAAATGAGAATTTTATGAGACCGCGAAAATTGACGGCGCATGATTCTGAGTCTCGGTGTGCCCGAAATCAATTGCTGAAATTTTGTTTGTGTACATTCAGTAAACTTACAAGCGGGTTTTTTTATAACTTTTGAACTGGTGCTCGAAACTGAAATCTGATGGCACCGTTGAACTCGCAGCGCCGGTATTCACTTAATAATACTTTCACCTTGATGGCAGATGGTCGATAATAAAAGTTAGTTTTTGGATTTTTATAAAAAAATTATAAAATAAAGTGCACAACACTTTATTTTATTTTAAGCTGTCATGTGTGTAATTATTGGTTAAAACCTCTACTTGGTAGTTAGAGGTGGGACCGCCACACCCTAACATCCTATGAAAGGTTATTGAGGTGGGGCCCACCCGAATATAACCTTCCACGAGAGGTTACGATGTGGGGACCACCCGAGACCATAACCTATCATTTAAATAATAGGATTGGGGATCACCCGACCTCTATTAATGGGAAGAGAGTATAACCTCTCAACTCTCCCTCAATAATGAGGGAGAGCCTCCCCACCTTCCCCTTTAATTAAATGGAACCAACCCCCTTTAATTAATGTGCTAACAACTTGAATTAAATTGGAGGATCCTATTTAATTTAATTTATCATTTTTGAATTATGTTCCAACGTTAAAATAATAGACAATCTATTATTTCATGGGCATATTTCATTTTGTTTGAAGAGGAGGATTAAATAATTATTGGAGAAATATCCCAATGAAGAACGTGAAGAACGCCGACGACGATTCTTCTTCGACTTTCTTCTACACGGACACCTAATGATCTACCCTCAACAACGTCAATGAGCCGACGTAGCTCAGGATTTGAGACGTGCAGCAGATGTGGCGAACGAAGATCTTCATCGTCTTCCTTTTGCGACTCCACCAAAGAGAGATGAACAAAAGGTAGGCGGTTTATTACTTTTTGATGTTGTACCATTTTCATACCTTCTTCAAAGGATAATAAGGGATTGATGTGGACGTATTTTTGAGCATCTTCTTCTCATGATGAGCCAAATGATACCTTCCTAAACATGGAGGGTGGGGGACAAAAAAACATGGCCTGACATCCTCCGCCGTTTTCTCTATTCGTGTGGCGTTCTACGGCATGGTGATAAGGCGACGACGATGAAGGCGGCAACGACGAAGGTCGCGCTACCCACGGCCTCTACAAAACGTGCCACCCCCTTGGTGCACTGATGCTTTTGGCCAAACACAGCTGGCCCGAGCGGTGCCCGGCCCACCTACCCTGACCTCACAGTACCCTACATGAGCGGTGCCTGGGCCGCCTACCCGCGGCCTCCCGGTGCCCTGACCGCGGCCTCCCGGTGCCCAACCCGCCACGCGGCCCGCCTGCCCGCGGCCCCCGCTCCCTGCCCGGTGCTCTGTCGGCACCCCCGTGGCCTACCCGACCCCTACTGTGCCCTGCTCGGTGCCCTCGCACCCTGCCTGGTGCCCCCGCGGCCTTCCCGGCGCCCTGCCGCAGACTACCTGACCGTCCCACCGAGCCGGCCTTCATGCGACCCGCATGCTCCCAGCCGAGCCGGTGTCCCGGCTCCCTTGCTCCCCCCAGGATGAGTTTCCTGAGGTGCGACCCTCACAGCGCTAGCTGAATCGGCCCTGGCCTTTGGGCCAAGTTGCCTACGTGGTGACCCCCGGGCCGAACCGCCCTCGCAGTCCGCTGGGCCGGGCCGAATGGACCAGAAATAGCGGGCTGACCCGCCCAACGGGCTAGGTCCGACAAGTGAGTCTGACCGGGTCGACCCAGACCAGATTGGCTCAGACTGGGTTGGGCTGAGTCGGTCCGACCAGGTCAGACCGGACCCAGGCCCACTTTTGAAACCATTACCTTCTTGGGCCATATCTTTGGCACTA
Source organism: Viscum album (assembly GCA_963277665.1). Taxonomy (NCBI): domain Eukaryota; kingdom Viridiplantae; phylum Streptophyta; class Magnoliopsida; order Santalales; family Viscaceae; genus Viscum; species Viscum album. Next base: position 1,679,369,980 of record OY728158.1, read on the forward strand.
GACGTCCGTTTGACGAACTGTCAGCGGCGCCGGTATTCTTGGAGTGAATTCGTCCCTTTGGTAATACCCCACATGAGTTCAAGGTATATTTGAGATACGGTCAGGTTGGATCGTACATGAATCCAACCGGGACACCGGGACAAAAAGGCTAATAACTAACAGAACGGGTGTCTGATTGACGTGTCGTCTATTATGTTGAGACCCCTATGATGTGGCGGACCTTTGAGATACTTCTTCATGGAACTTCGTGATAGTTGGAGTGTCGACCAGTAGCTCATGGAGCGGATTCCTTATAGAGGCGAGCAGACAGAGTATAGAGACCTAGTAGCTGGCTGAGACATAACGACTGCTTGACCGATTTGACTCGGAGTGACTCGACTAGCCCAATGGGGAGAGCATCTATGTGACGTGGCAAACCCATAGTGTGGAGAGCCTCTGTGTGAGCATGACAGACCCATAACACTCAACAGGAGGATTACCTCAGCAGGCTACGAGGGGGAGCGCCTCTGTGTGAGCGTGTCAGACCCATAGTGGGGAGCGCCTTTGTGTGACGTGGCAGACCCACGGTACTCGACAGGAGGAGTACCTCAGTAGTCCAAGGTTAGTGGGAAGCACCTCTGTGTGACATGGTAGGCCCACTATACTCGATAGAGGAGGAGTACGCCACCAGCTATAGTTTCGATAACAAAATTCCTGGTTTGAGCTGAGTCAAGGACTTTTGTGTTTTCCTCATGATTGAGATGGGTTACTAGATAACCTAGGTATATGTATGGCCATATACCTAAGTAAATGGTTATCAGTTGAATTAATACTTTTTGGATTATCCTTATGGGATTTTGTGAGACCTTTCAGGTCTAAGGGTTACTACTGTGGAACTGGAAGTCGTGCAATATGCTCAAGCGGTGTGCATCGTCTACTACTGGTACTGGTGGCATCGGTGGCCCAACGAGAATTAGTACTACTGGTGCCTCCACTGGTAAGGGGCCTTGCACAAAGGCCTCTTTCTCAGTGGGCTATCATTCTGTACCACTCTTGGGGCTCTAACTAGTCATCCGCAGGGAGGCATCCTGAAATAAACAGATGCGACATAGTCAAAATGTTATCCCTAGTGAGCTGACCTCGTTGAGCTGACTTAAAGAAAACTTTTGGAAACACGCACGCAATCATTTTTTTCATGCACTGAGTTAGAAATCATAAGTCAGGGTGCTGGGGTATGTATATGTAGGCCACTTGCACCAACACTGGACTCCATGAACTAAAAACCACACTTAGTACCCTTAACACTATTACTTCATAGAAAAGAAACATCATATTTCTATGCTCTACGGTAGAACCGACTCCTCTGATACCAATTGTAATGTCCTGGTCCTAGTGACAGCACAGGATGGACTTACGCAGAGGATGGTGTAGCCAATCACTCACCAGTTGGCTTGCCTTACCCTCGGAGTAGTTTATGTGGAGAGTCTGACGTATCCAGTACTGGTGGACTAGTACACGGATGTTTTCTTGGATGATGTTTCAGGACTACCTCCTCACAGAGAGGTGGAATTCTACATTGACTTGTACCCTGGGATGGAACCGATATCTACTCTAGCATATCAGATGGCTCTCGCTGAGCTTTGTGAGCTGCGGGTACAGCTGAAGGACTTGCAGGGGAAGGAATTCATCCAGCTCAGTGTTTCTCCCTAGGAGCCCCGATTTTGTTCGCCAAGAAGGTTGATGGGAGCTTGAGGCTTTGTGTTGACTACCATCACCTGAACCAGGTGACCATCAAGAACAAGTACCCACTCTCGAGGATTGACGACCTCTTTGATCAACTGAAGGGAGCACGGTGGTTCTTGAAGATAGACCTTAGATCAGGCTATCACCAAGTCAAATTTCGAGATGAGGATGTATAGAAGACGGCCTTCAGGTGTCGGTACGGCCACTATGAGTTCTTGGTTATGCCCTTTGGCATAACTAACACTCCAGAAGTGTTCATGGGACTCATGAACATGATAATCCATCCATACCTCGATCACTTTGTCATAGTCTTCATTGAAGACATTCTGATCTACTCGACTACTGAGGAGGAACATGACTAACATTTGCAGGTAGTACTGGACACACTCCGAGAGAACCAGCTTTATAGTAATCTCTCTAAGTGACAGTTTTGGATTCGAGAGGTTCACTTCTTGGTACATGTCATCTTGGAGGCTGGAGTTTCATTGGATCCAGTGAATATCGAGGCGATACTTGCTTGGGAGACACCCAGGAGTGTGATGGAGATACGAAGTTTCCTGGGTTTTGTAAGGTACTATCGGAGGTTTTTTCCAGACTTCTCCAGAGTTTCATCACCACTATTAACCTTGAAAAATAATGGGAAACCCTTTTTGTTGTTGGAGAGATGCCAGCAGAGCTTTCAGAAGCTGAGGAAGATGCTGACTAGTGCCCCCATCTTGAGGCTTCCAGAGGAAGGTGTAGGGTACGTAGTCTACTGCGACGCATCAGGGACCGGACATGAGTGTGTCCTAATGCAGGAGAGAGAAATTATTTATTATGGTTCTCGGCAGCTGAGATAGCACGAGCAGAACTATGTTACCCATGAACTGGAGTTAGTAGCATTGGTTTTATCCTTGAAGATGTGGCGACACTATCTGATGGGCGAGTGTTTTATCGTGTACTCTAATCACAAGAGGATCAGGTATATCTTCTCTCAGAAGGTCCTGAACCTGAGATAGTGATGTTATCTTGAGTTCCTCCAAGACAATGACTTTGAGATAGTCTATAATCCTAGGAAGGGGAACATTTTTGCTGATGCATTCAGCAGGAGGTCTGGTATAAAGCTGCTAGGAAAAGAGAAAGAGCAGTTGGCTGCCTTATAGATATCCTTTTTGGATAGGGACGGATAAACCTTTCTACAGTCTCTTATAGTCACTTTCCCACTTATTTAGCGAGTCAGGGAGGCACGGTATGGGGATACTGACTGTGAGACACGACGTGCTCAGATATCCATAGGGAATCCACCTGACGGATTTTCTGAAGGTGGGAAGCATGTCATCTTCTTCAGAGGACATACATTGGTACCAGTGGAACATCAGGAGGAAGTGTTGAGGGAGTTCCACACATCCCCTTTAGTGGTACATCCGAGAGTGGAGAAGATGTACCAGGACCATCGATGACAGCACTGGTGGCAAGGTATGAAGAAGGCAGTAGCGGAGTTTGTCTCACAGTGCCTCACTTGTCAGCAAGTGAAGGCAGAGCACCAGGTACCAGCTGGCTTGGTTTAGCCTTTAGAGGTCCAAAAGTGGAAGTGGGATTGAATATCCATGTAATTAATGACGGTTCTTCCACGTACATACAGGGTTCACGACTCGATTTGGGTGATCATTGATTGACGCACCAACTCGGCCCACTTCCTACCGATTAGAGTGAAAGGTTCAGTAAAGATCTTGGGACACCTCTATGTGTAGGAGATTGTGAGACTACATGGAGTAACTTCCTCTATTGTCTCCGACTATGATGCACAGTTTACTTCCTGGCTATGAAAGGGGTTTTAGGAGGCTTTTAGGACATAGCTTCGCTTGAGCACCACCTTTTATCCTCAAACAGATGGTCAGACTATGTAGAACATTCAGACCCTCGAGGACATGCTACGTGCATGTGTCCTTGACTTCAATCACAGCTGGGAGGATCACTTTCCTTTGGTGGATTTTTATTACAACAATAGTTATCACTCCACCATAGGGATGGCACCTTTTGAGGCCTTGTATGGATGAACTTGTAGATCACCCTTGTGCTGGACTGACCCTAGGGAGCCAACACTGGTGGGAATAGAGATGGTAAGAGCTACTATGGAGAAGGTTCAGATCATCTAGGAGCGGATGAAGACTGCACATGGTAGGAAGAACTCGTATGCTGATAGGAGACAGAGACCTCTGTATTTGGAGGATGGTGACCAGGTATTTCTATGGGTCTCACCTTGAAGAAGTCTACGGAGATTTGTCTGAGGCAGAAAGTTATCTTCGAGATTTGTTGGACCTTTCTAGGTCCTCAGTAGAGTAGGCGAGGTGGCTTACCGCTTAGCTCTTCCACCTCAGTTGCACCGGGTGCACGACGTCTTCCACGTATCTCAGCTGAGGAGATACGTGCACGACCCTTCCCACATAATTGACCATGGAGAGCTGGACATCGACAATGCGGCGACTTTCACAGAGGTTTCAGTAGAGATTGAGGATCGAAAAGAGTGGGTCATATGTGGACAGTTGATACCAGTGGTGCACATACGCTGGCGGCATGGGAACCTCCAGGATAGAACATGGGATCAGGAGGCTCAGATGCGTGCTAATCACCCCCATTTGTTCCCATAATTAGAGTTGAAGCTTATGGGGACGTAAAGCCCTGAGGTGGGGAGAATGTAAAGACCCGAAATTTCTGTGGAAATTTTTTTCTTAAATACATGAGAATTTTTCAACTCCGTAAAAATTGACAGTGCATGATTCTGGGTCCCGGTGTGCCTAGAATCAATTTCCAAAGTTTTGTTTGGGTACGTTCAGTAAACGTACAAGTGGGTATTTTTTAAATTTTGAAGCGGTGCTCGGAACTGAAATCTGAGGGCACCGTCGAACTCGCAGCGCCAGAATTCGCTTAAAAAGACCTTCACCTCAACGTCAGATGGTCGAGAATAAAAGTTAGTTTATGGATTTTTATAAAAAAATAATAAAATAAAGTGTACAACACTTTATTTTTTTTAAGCTTCCATGTATGTAATTGTTGGTTAAAACCTCCACTTGGGTGTTGGAGGTGGGACCTCCCCACCCTAACCTCCCATGAGAGGTTATAGTGGTGGGGCCCACCCGAATATAACCTTCCGCGAGAGGTTACGACGTGGGGACCACCTGAGACCATAGCCTCTCATATAAATAATAGGGGTGGGGACCACCCGACCCCTATTAATGGGAGGAGAGTATAACCTCTCAACTCTCCCTCATTAATGAGGGGGAGCCTCTCCACCTTTCCCTTTAATTAAATGGATCCAACCCTCTTTAATTAATTTTCCAACCTCTTTAATTAAATTGGAGGAGCCTCTTTAATTTAATTATTCTTTTTGAAATACATGCCAATGTTAAAATAATAGACACTCTATTATTTCGTGGGCATATTACATTTTCTTGGAAGAGGATGATTAAAGGATTATTGGAGAAAGCTCCCAATGAAGAACACGATGAACGCCGACGACGATTCTTCTTTGACTTTCTTCTACCCAGAAACCTACTGATCTACCCTCCGCAAAGTCAACGAGCCGATGTAGCTTGAGATTTGAGATGTGCGGCGGACGCGACGAACGATGATATTCATCATCTTCCTTTCTTGACTCCGCCAACGAGCGATGAAAAAAGGTAGGGGGTTTATTACTTGTTGATGTTGTACCTTTTTCTTACCTTCTTCAAAGGATAATAGGGATTGATGCGGACATATTTTTGATCATATTCTTCTAATGATGATCCAAATGATACCTTCATAAACACGGAGGGTGAAGGCCAACCTAACATGGCCCGACATTCTCTGTCGTTTTCTCTCTTCTTGTGGCGTTCTATAGCATGGCGCTGAGGCGATGATGATGAAGGCGGCAACGACGAAGGTCGCGCTACCTGCGGACTCCGCGAATCGTGCCACCCCCGCGGCACACCGATGCTTCCGGACAAACATCGTTGGCCTGAGCATTGCCCGACCTGCCTACATGCGGCCTCCCGGTGCCCTACCCGAGCGGTGCCCAACCCGCCTACTTGCGGCCTGCCGACGCCCTACCCGGTGCGCGGACCACCTTCTTATGGCCTCCTGACGCCCTACCTGGCGCGCGGCCCGCCTACCCACGACCTCCCGATGCCCTGCCCGGCACGTGGCCTGCCTGACCGCGGCCCCCACGCCCCGCCTGGCTCCCTCTCGGCCTGGCCGGCTACTGCCACACCCTGCCCGGTGCCCCCGCGGCCTGCCTGGCGCCCCTGTGTCCTGCCCAGCTGCCACCCTGATCCAGCCTTCATGCGACCCGCACGCTCCCGGCCGAGCCGGTGTCCTGGCTTCTTCGCGCCATCTGGGCCGAGTCTCCGGAGCCGCACCCCTCGCAGCGCTCACTGAACCAGTCCCGGCTTTGGTCCAAGTCGCCTATGTGGCGACCCTCAGGCCGAACCGCCCTCGCAGTCCGCTGGGATAGGCCCAGCGGACCAGGCCAGACATAGCAGGCTGACCCACCCAATGGGCTGGGTAAGTCCCATCGAGTCTGACCGGGTTGACCTAGACCAGGTTGGCCCAGACTGGGTTGGGCTGAGTCGGTCCGATCGGGTCGGACCAAACTCGAGCCCACTTTTGACCCCATTACCTTCTTGGGCCATATCTTTGGCACCGGACATCCATTTTATGAACCGTCAGTGGCGCCGGTATTCTTGGATCGAATTTGTCCCTTTTATAATACCCCACTAGATTTCGGGGTGTAGTTGACATATGATTAGGTTGAATTGTACACGAATCCAACCAGTCCCCCGGGACAAAAAGGCTAATAACTAACAGACCATGCGTCTGATTGACGTGTCGTCTATTGCATTGAGACCCCTATGATGTGGCGGACCTTTGAGATACTTCTTTGTGGCACTTAGTGATAGTTGGAGTATTGACCAGTAGCTTATAGAGCGGATTCCTTCCATAGGCGAGCAGACAGAGTACAGAGACCTAGTAGCTGGCTGAGACCTAACGACAGCTTGACCGATTCGACTCAGAGTGACTCGACTAGCCCAGTGTGGAGCACCTCTGTGTGACGCGGCAAACCCATAGTGGGAAGAATCTTTGTGGGAGCATGGTAGACCCATGATACTCGACAGGAGGAGTGCCTTAGCAGGCTACGAGGGGGAGTGCCTTTGTGTGAGCACGACAGAACCTTAGTAGGGAGCTCCTCTGTGTGATGCGGCAGACCCACGCTACTCGACAGGAGGAGTACCTCAGCAGTCCAAGGTTAGTAGGAAGTTCCTCTGTGTGATTTGGAAGGCCCACTGTACTCGATAGAGGAGGAGTACGCCACCAGCCGTGGTTTCGATAATAAAAATCCTAGTTTGAGCTGATTCAATGACTTTTGGGTTTTCCTCATTATTGAGATGGGTTAATACATAACTTAGGTATATATATGAGAATATACCTAAGTAAATGGATATTCATTGAATTCATAATTTGTGGTTTATCCTTGTTGGGTTTATGAGACCTTGAGGGTCTCAGGGTCCCTACTGAGTATCGTTATACTCACCCCTGCACATGTTGTACCTGCACCTCGTTGTATTGGCTGTAGACGATGGACAGCGCTGACTATGGCAGAGAGTATGAGGACTGGACGGTACCTGGAGGTGGACCACTCGGTGTGATGGTACACAGAAGAGACAGACGGATGTGGAGTGCTGAGGAGGCCATATGTACCTACCCTTCATGTAGGAACCCCGGAGGACAACCTAGTAGTTGCTTTACTTTTCTTCAGTTGTACCTGCTTTCATTTGTACTTGTACTTTCCTGTTGGGATTTTATTTCCGGCCCCTTTTACTTTCCATCACTTCTTTTGTATACAGTTTTACTTAGTGTTTTGATTCTAGTTTTGTACTATGATGTGTTTTTTTACAGTTATAATGTCAATGCCTTCTCGGTTTAGGGATTTATGCATTTGGTTCTAGTCACTAGCCCCTGGCCTATGGAAGGCGGGCTTGGGGTAGTCACGATACGGGCCCCGGGGGATGGGTCATCACATCATCCATGTGGGTTTCAATGGATACCATTTCGACCCAAGTATGTTTTAGGGATAATTTTAATCATTAAATTATATTAATATAAGTGTTATTATAATTTTATAATATTATTTTTACCATTTATTACCTGATTTACCCTTTTACCTTGTAAAAAAAATTATCGAAGTTACTATTCATATTGTCCAAAAATAATATAAAATTATTTACATAATCTGTACCTAATGATTCCAAATATGGAATCAATTTTTAAAAATTCAAAACACAAAATTCTCAATAACTAATTTAAAATTAATCTCGTTATTGAAATGAGAAAACAGGTTTTAAAAGATAAAATATTGTAAAAGATTGAAATTTTGTACATCTGAATTTAAAGTAAAATTAATTCCAATGACCTAAATTATATTAAATGGTAAAAATATATTATATTTATACTTTTAAACCATTAAATAATATAATTTAACCGTATAAATTATTTCAATGAAAGAAAAATATTTTCAATTAAAATTTAGCGTATTTTTACTATTCATCAAAACATGAATGTTATCAAGAAATATCATAAATACATCCAAAATAAATTTTTATATCCTAATTAAAAATAACATGTTTATGTTGTCATATAAAAATTATTAATGTGTCAAAATCTTGATTTAAAATGGGTTCTCCATTCAAAGGTGTAAAATTAAAATTTTAAAAAAAATAAGTTTTTATACATCAAATATGGTTTTATTCATACCCTATGACTAAAATATCCATTGTATGAATACCAAAAATATTTTATTAAGTATATAACACATATATATCTCGTTAATTTCATAACCAAAAGTAATTCACTCAAAAATAAAAATATTTAATTGATTTATATTTTTCATAAATAATTGATAGTCAATGAATTCAAAATACTTTTTCATAACATAGTTATAATTATTCTTGATAACCTAATGGCTAGTCTTTAATAGTGATTTTATAGTAAGGGTTTCTCTTGGTTTATTTTAACTCATGATTTCATGCAAAGCTAGCTACTAAAGAAATTATTTAAAGAAAATATTTCATAAAAACATCTGGGTGTTACAAAACTTTTATAAGATATCCATTAGATTGAAAGGTGCGAATATTATTAACCAAATCATGAGAAATATTTATAAATTTTTTAAATAATTTAAATTTATTACTTAATTCATAATAAATATGAACCCAATTTTTTGTAAAGTCATTTTATGCTTCAAAAATATATTTTCTTCAAAAATGGTTTTATCTATTTTTTTACATGTAAAATATATAATTAATTACTACCATTTTATAAATTTTAATTGAGTAAATGAATATAATTTTTTTAAATTGTAATTTTAATATTATCTTAGAGTGAGTTTTTAGGACTTTTCTAAAAAAAATATTTTTTTTTGTGAATTGTGAAAAAATAACATTTTTGTAAAAACATTCATTTCTTTTCAAGTAAAAGTATCACTATATTATTAATTTTATATTTTAGTAGTATAATACCTTTTAATTTTAAATAATCTAATTAATTACATAGTAATCATCATTATACTTGATATTGGTATAAGTTGATTTTTAGGCTTAAGACACATTTTTCAAAAAAATTGTTTTTATGTGCGCTATGTGTTTTGTGTTAATAGATTAAATAAATATGTATTTAATAATTTTTTTACTGATATTTATGGATTATATATTCAATAATATATTTTAAAAATCATTTAATTATTTTTACACTGAAACGAATTGAGGTAAATTATGTTTTATGCTTAAAGATTCATTTTTCTAAAATGGGTTTTCATTGTGGGTTGCATGCTTATTTAAAAACCAATTATGACACTTATAAAAAATTAATCTTGTAAAAATGATTAAATTTTTGGAATCATAATGATATAATATAGTAGTTTAAACTTTATTTTTTAGATTTAATGGTAAATATAGTAAAATTGTATTACCATGTTTAAGATTAAAACAGGTTTACCAGGGACATTAAACCAATAGATAAGGGTATTATTTCCAACTAAAACTATCTAATTTTTATTTTTAGAATTTATTTAAACCTAAATTTGTCATAAATATGAATATAAATACATTTTTATCCACATTACCATGAAAACAGCCTTATATAACTGAAATATTTTAAGAAATTCCATGTTTATCCCTCCCCTCACATATAGAAGGGAACCTCTCCTTCTCCCTTATTCATACCATTTGAGACTTCTTAATCATAAAATACATACTCAAAATAATTCCTATAATCCTTACCTTAAATATATAGCTTCTTTTCTTCTCATAAGACCAATATTTCATGGATTAAGTTATAAGTCAAAGGAGATATCACTCGAATATGTATAAATATTAACCAAGTTCTTTCAATTTTATTTATTCTTTCACCATATATAAACAAGTTATAATAATGAAAATAGGATTAAAAGAGTATAATAAATATAATTAGATGTTATTATGATTATGTTACAACCCTTTTTCACCCCTTTTCAATCAAATGGGAGATGAAAGTATCGCTCGTGCGTACGTGTGGTCTACTGCCTCCACATAGCGACACATGTCATTTTTCATAACTATATTTAATGGATGGTTATTATAATGGTTTTAAAATTTATATATATTATTTATAACATTATTATGATTTTTTTAATTATAATATCATATCTACCTTCTTACCTTATGATATATTGGTAAATAATAATGTCTCTCAAGAAAACTTGTGGACTACCACCTCCTCGAAGTGTTGTAATTTTGTTATCATTTATGATTTACTTGGAGGGTAAAAGGATATAATTAATGAAAATATATTATATTTATGATATATTAATGATTCTATAAATTCTAATTATCATTTAATCTCCTTTAATTTCATCTATTGAAAAATCGAAACCTGGATCCTGTGTATGTACGGACTACCATCTTCACATAGTAATGAAATTAATTTTTAATATATTATTTATATAGATGGTTATAAATATGTATATAATGATTATATATTATGTTTTTATTATTATTAAAATTATATATATTGAGAAAAATGCATCAAATTCTAAGTGACATAACTACCAATCTAGAATATACATGAAAAATGAAGTAGTTAACACCCAAAATGGTGGCTTTGATAGAGAATTGTTAATAAAGGGGTATTGAAATGATATAAGTGTAAAATATATGATATTATATGTATTAGTATACTTAATTTATACATTTATAATAAATATAAATTTAATATACAGGATTTTATTGTTCTTATGAATTAATTCCGATATAAGGTAAGGGTTTCTTATCTTACTTTTATTTTTTGTAAGATATATGTCATATTCGCCACTTGTGTATTTAATGTGGTGAACATACTACCCCTTGGATGTGTTTTATCATTAATATCACTATGTTTAGGGAATTTAGTGTTTCATTTGAATTTATTCCTTTATGGGGTTTATGATTCAAAAGTTACCCAACCGGTAAGAGTTTTATGTTACAATCTCTCTTTTTGGGGATTATTTATGCTTAAATTTTCAATAATTAAATTATATAATATATCTATCCAAAATAATATCTATTTTATTATCCTATATTTATTTATAGATATTACATTATTTCCTTTCATGTTACACTATTTAAGTACTCAAAAGATCTAAAGGATGTTTTTAATGAAAATTAACATAATTTATCTCATTGGTTGGAAATATTTCTTAAATATTCATATTTTCTTTAAAAGAAAATAAATATTTTTTTAATATTATCCAATTATTATTTAAATTAATTTTTTAATATATTTTACTTTCTATACCATGGGTTAAAATTAATTTTATTATCATTTTCAAAACACGGTACATTAAAAATTTTACCAAAAAATGTGAAAGGAATGTTTTTTTAACATACACTACATGAACATATTTCCACACCATCATGAATACTATTTAAATTGGTGCTTACTTTATAAAATTCATAGGTTATTTTCAAAGAAACTTTTTTCCTTAATATTTTTTTAAAATTTTATATTTTAAGTAATTGATTTAAAAATGAAAAGGGAATTTTCCTCAAGAAACCTTCTAGTGATATTTTAAAGGAATTTGTATCTATAACAACTTCCATTAATGTTTCTTATTATTTACTAGGGAGTTTATCAAATGTTACCATCTTTATTATTTCTTTGTATGGTTTATGATTATGATTTTGAAATGTTTATAAAACTCATATTATTTCCATAGGTTGTGATGTGATGATATGATGAATGTTTTATGATCTGGTGGCACACATATATATGGTTTTCATTATTTGATGGGGGGTTTTGTTATAAACCAAGGATGGGTGGTTGAATTATAAACCAATGATGGGTGGGTTTTTTATATACCTTCAATGCATTAGGTAAATATGGATATGTAATTATATAATAAGGATTATATTGGGGAGTGAAAACAGTTCAGTATGCGGCTTTATATAATAAGATAGTCTTGGGAGTGAACCTCGACTAAGGAAATGATGGAATGTGGAGAGAACATAATACACTATGATAGTGTTGGTATTTAACCCTGACTAAGGAAATTATTTTCTATTATTATGTTTAAACCAAAAATGTATGTATTATTATTTTAATATTCTCTCATAGATAGTTATTTATTATTGATGACTTCACACTCTTATGGTGTATGCCTTTTCATTGAAAAAAAACCTTATTTTATGGCTCATGATTGAAAATATTTGACTGTTTGGGTATGATTATTTTATGTTTTTATCAATTCATCACACCCCTATTATTATCTTTTTTTCACCTATGACCATTGATTTATATCTATTATGTTTACCCTTACTGAGTATCTAAGCTCACCCTTTCTTATATTTCACTTACCCAAGTTATAAAGAAAGGCTTAAAGTATGATATTTCAAATTAGGGTGTTAGTAATAAAAATTTAATGGGAATTAATGTAGGTCATTTATGTACCAATATTTTATGTATCAAAATTTTCAAAGTCACTAAACCTTTATGGTTCTAGCATGGATCATATTGATATGTAAGTATTATATCAATAATAATATGTAGTATTTCTATATAAAAAGTATGGGTCGTTATAATTCATCGCATTGAAAGACTCATCTTCCCTATATTTATTTTATGTGGGTAATTCATGTTGCTTCAATGATACCCCATGGATTGTATGTTGATTAAGGGATGTTCTCCTAGACATCCATATTATTCTATTTAAGGGGGTATTTTATTTATGTATTTCTCATTATATAGATATCCATTATTTTAATTAACCAGTAGGTTCATTAGTGAAAGGTATGAAATGTATTTATGAATATTATGGTGAATTTATTAGACTTATTTAGGTAATGAATGTGGTTTTGAATTATATATCCCATCAATGCATCAATAGGTATCATGAGACAAGATAGGTTAGGTTTTGGTGTATCCCTCTTCCATTGATAGAAAAGTGTCTCTGAACATGGATTTGAAATCATGTTTTTATTTTCAGCATTATACATTCCATCAGTGTGAGATCAATGATTATTATTATCCATGTTTTTTTATTATCTTGGATATAGAATGCCCTAAATTTTAGTTGATTATGGATTCATGTTGTTTATTTTTTCATGCAATATAACTAATTCCAATTTTTTGTTATGAAAGATTCAACTGTAGGCTACTCCTTACTAAGAACATGATCTCAACCTTATTTGTTTTTCTTTACCTTGAAAAAATAGAGGATAACTATGTGCAATTCTCAAGGATATGATAGAAAGTAAAATTATTATCTCACAGTGTGTTCAAGATGTATCTTATATTTTCAAATGTTAATTATGTGTGTATCTAGTCTCCCAAAACCACTAATCAGTTGGATACTTTTATAACTCTTGTATTATATATGAATAAGGTAATATAACTAGATACTCTAGGTTTCTAAAGACCAGGATATTACACTCTTTTCTATGTAAAATTTATTCTTGCTTTTTCTAGCATTGGATGAATCATTTGAATTATTCCAATTCTTTTTGTACAGTTTCTCAATATCTTCAAATTTATAATTGGATTCCTTATTCATAGGATAGTTAATAGAAAATTTCCCATTTCCATTCCATTTTTAGTATCATAGAGGATACTTATAATTTCCCATGTTCTTTATCTTCTTGAGTCTCTTTGAAATAACAGCAATGATTTTTTTATAGTCTCTATCATCCTACTAATTTTGCGATACCCTTGAATCTATATTGTAAACATGTTATGTAATGTTCAACTTTCTCATGCCCTTCAAATATATTTCATCATTAATACTTTTCTTAAATTCTAGAATTTTTATCATTTCATAAGCTATGAGAATGTTATACAATTCATCCGAGCAAATATCCTCTCTATTATTTAAAGTTATTATATTAGGATCAATCCTAACTATAAAATTTCCCATGATCTTATTATCAATTAAATTGTATTTGTTTTTCACCAAACCTCGGGATATTATTAAAAAATTCATTTACCCATGTGAAATAATCATTGGTATTGTCTTCCTCAACCATATTGATGTCTTTAAACTTACTTCTCAATATTTTTAATTTAGTCTCTTTGGATTTCACATTTCATTAACATATACTTTTCATCTTGTTCCATATTTGTTTAGCTAGTTGAGGACCCATCACTTTTATGTAGAATTTTTCTAATAGACATAAGAATGGATTTTTTTTCTTTACCATCAATATCTAAATTTTATTTTCCTTTCAAGTTCATTTGATCATTCCCCTTTAATGGATGAAAAAACAAATAAATCAATATCTCTAACTTACAAGTAAAGTGATGGAAGATATGGAAGCATCAAATTATTCAAACTATTATAATTTTTACCCTCAAAATTTGGCACACTGTGGTTGTTTAGAAAAATTATAATGTACATTTTAAGAATGAAATTGAATCAAATAGAGGGACTTGGCTCTGATACCAGTTAAAGTGCCTAGAAATGAATTACTCTATTAAGAGATGGATGAATCATTAGAGACCATATATTACAATTTATTCTTAACTAAATAAAAATGTGAAACTTTTTATTGTTTTATCCACTCGATTATAGAGTCTCAACCTCACTCGTGTATGATGAAAATAAAGAGACAATGTAAGTGAAGATTTTTGAAAGGTTTTCCCCCTTTAGGGGTAACCTACTTCTAAGATGGTTAGTTAGCCTATATGATAATTAATTCTCAACTATAAGCAACAAAATTCATAGGTTTACAGTGTGGGAATAGATCCACATCATACTATCCAAATGTAACATTGGAATATATAGTGTCACACTGCCTTCATACATCATATATAACTGAGATGAGAAAGATTTTCTTGAAATTTAGGTTTCTACAACAATAGAAGATTTTGATCTCCATTAATTAGCCTTGAATAATTTCTAAGAACAATTTCTCACTTCATGTAGATATTATTTATAAATGATTCTAAATCTTAAACATATATAATTTCATTGAATGGTCAAGCTCCACCAGATGTATAATTGTTTCTTTGAAAATAGGATTATTTATTTCTCTATATCACTCTTAGTTGTTCTCAATTGTCTTGATGTGTTGGAAATATTCACTTATTTCATTGAAAACATATTATATGAGGGAAACTATGAATATAGGAATTAATTTAAATCTATTAAAGAAATTTCCATCACATCATTCTTAATTTTTCTCAAGCAGAATCTTATAACACAGTCTTTCTTTGTTTCCTCTTTCAGTTAGTCATACAAACATACACCACGATCACTTTAATATTCTTTGATTTTAATAAAATAAAGTCTACAAAAAATTTTAAATTCTACTATTCTTATTTCTCAACAAATCAATAAAAAACTATTCCAAAATCTTCACCAATAGTGACCAAAATTGAGAATAATTCGAAAATAGTTAATTTTTGACTTCCAAAAATTCCCATCATTTTACTCCTCATTGAATCAATATCAAACTCTATCTTCTTTATAAATTTCATGATACGAAGAACTCTATGTCAAAATAACACAAAAGTAACTCATTGGATACTTGAAGAACACATATAGAATCACTATATTATCAAATTATAGTGATTGGTTGATTATAAGAACAACACAACATCATTAAATTGACATTCCAAATTTAAAATCAGGATATTCTTCTCCAGCTGATTAACTTCTAGAAATTGCAAAAATTCTAAAAAATATCGACCTTTACATAGTTTTATTTTACATTTATACAGCTTAAAAAAAATTTGGATTACCTTTATGAAACCATAAATGTTTTCAAACTACCTTTACAACATTTATTGAAAATAAGGGTTACTTTTTCATAGCACTGTAATTATTCAGAAAACCTTCAAACAACTATACTTATCTTTACATAGGATTTATTTTACACTTACTTGGCCTATAAACTTTCCACTTCACCTTTACATAGGTCCATATTTTTAAATGAGACCTTTATGTAGCATTAATAATTAACAGCATACCTTGATATAGTTATCTAAAACTCATTACTACCATTACATGGGTTATGAATGGAATTCACATTTCTCCACGGATTATTGATCATGATTTTTCAACTAAATGTACGTTCTGACTGACCATTACCTTATTGATATTATGGAACATCTGAGAAACTATCAGAAGGACTAATCAACCATATAAACAATTGACTAAATGAATTCTCAATGGACCAACCATAAGAACAACAGATCTACCACATTACTAACTGAGTGACCACATGACTTCTTGATTGATTGCATGACTGACTGATCGATCGAATGACTAAATTCAAGTAAAAATCAGGATAAAATATTAAATAATTAATTAATTCAAATTCATTTTTAACCACATATAATTAACTAAAAAATATCCTGGTGTTCTCAAACACCTCTTTTAAACTCTACAATCATGTGATAAAAATGTAAAACATTAACCATTTTGTCAAAAAATCCATAATTAATTCATGAATCTTGTTATATAATATTTTTCATATTATTTATTATGTCAACATAATGATAATATTAATTTATATGTAATATGATCCCTTTTTTATAGCACATGATCCAGATCAGTGAAGGCATCACTACTACAAATATGGCTTTTATCAGCGCTAGAAAAGTGTATTAACAATAATAAAAAAACATTGTTAATCAAGGTGAAGATAAAGGGGGTCCTTTTTATCAGTGCTTAGAAAAGCATTGATAAAATCCCCT
This sequence comes from Viscum album, assembly GCA_963277665.1. Taxonomy (NCBI): domain Eukaryota; kingdom Viridiplantae; phylum Streptophyta; class Magnoliopsida; order Santalales; family Viscaceae; genus Viscum; species Viscum album. The sequence continues at coordinate 1,679,386,918 of OY728158.1, forward strand.
TTTATCAGCACTAAAAAGGTGATGGTAAAAGGGACCCCTTTATCAACGCTAAAAAAAGCACTGATAAAAGGGGTCCTTTATCAGTGCTTTTTTTAAGCACTAACAAAATTCAAAAAAATTAAAAAAATGTTAAAAAGAATATATAATGTGGGGGGACCTTTTAACAGTGCTTGACCCCCCCCCCCCCCCCCCATCAGTGCAAGGCAGACCCCCTATGACTATTCTACACACTACCTTTACTCGTGCTATCCCCCACATTCCAGTGTACCCCTCCTTGCTTCCACCCGAACTCGAACCCGCGACCTCCCCCATGCGGGCCTGCACCTTTTCCACTAATCCATTTCATTTTTTTCTCTATTTAATGATATATATATATATATATATATATAAATATAGTTATATTTATTCATATATTAATATAGATTCATATTAATATAAATATATTTAGTTATATTAATACATATATATTTATTCATTTATTAATATATATATTTATTTGTATATTAATATATATTTATATTTATTTATATATATATAGTTATATTTATTCGTATATTAATATAGATTCATATTAATATAAATAAATTTAGTTATATTAATACGTATATATCTATTCATATATTAGTATATATATATTTATTCATATATTAATTTATATTTGTATTTATTTATATATATGTAGTTATAATTTTCTATCTGTACATTTATTTGTATATTAATATATATTTATAAGATTTGTTTTAAATACATTAATAAAATATGTTTTTTATGTGTGTTTATAAATAAATAAGTAAATAAATAAATACATATATACAATACACACACACACACACATATATATATATATATATATGAATAAATACATATATATGTGTATTTGAAAATCCATAGAATGTTAAAATGACCATAACTTCTAATCCAGAAGTCCGTTTTGACTCTACAACTAGTCAAATCGAAGAAAATGAAACAATTTAAAATATGATATGTGGTACAGGCCTAGAGGACATCCGGATCAGAAGTAATACATGTTTGAATGTTAAAAAATCGGGGTATCCCAATTAAAAACTCGGTTTTGGAGGACTTCAGGTCCCTTTTTGGGCCTTCAAAAATGTGACCAAAGAATACATTTAGTCATTAGCACGTATATCTCTTCTCAAGCTTCAATTTGATATGTTTTCGAGCTCAAACGGACACCCGGATCAAAAGTTATGTCTATTTGAGGTTTGAGTTACATTTTCAACTTATATTAGATCTTTTATTCTTTTTTTTTTGATTTTTTGTGTCTTCAGATTGTTATTAAATGATCATTAATCTATGATAATTAGGAAATTTTTAATTAATAATATTTTTTAAAATATTTTAAAGCCATTTTCAATAAATTTATTATATATTAAATGTAATAATCTATTTATACTTATCTAAAATGTATTTGAAAAATATATATTATATTTATATCAATATAAATATACTTATATTAAAATATATTATTTTTCATGTTTTTTTTTAATATAAATTTTATCAGTGCTAGGAAAAATCCCTGATAAATCCCCCCTTTATCATCTCTAATAAAAAAGCACTGATAAAGGGGTCCCCTTTATCAGCACAAAAAAGGTGTTGATAAAGGGGGTTCTTTATCAGCGCTAAAAAAAGAACTGATAAAGGGTCACTTTTAGCAGCACTTTATTTAGCGCTTTTAAAAGTGCCCCTTTATCAGTGCTTTTTTTAGTGCTGATAAAGGGTGTCTCTTACCTTGCCCATTTTTGTAGTAGTGTTTGAGTGGTGATTATAAAGAATTAATATGGTTAATCAATGATTTTATGACTACATTATGTACATTTTAATAGAGAAATGGACATTGTAATAAGATGGGTTTAAGATTTTTGAATACATGACTTTAAAAATTGTGGATTGTATTAATGGCCTCTTCAAGGGGTTTTGAAAGTTTCTAATAAATGGAATAGTTCAACAGATATTTTATCATTTTATGAAGTACTTCATATAATGAGTAAGATGCAATGTGAATGAGATTTTTAGGGATTGTAGTATAGAAAAAACATTCATTTATGGATTGACAAGAACATTGGAAAAGATTTTTATTTTTAAGTGTGATTGGTCCACTGAGAATAAGGTTTTTTCAAAGTGACATAGTTTCATTATCCTAGAATAGGTAGTAGTGGTAGGTTGTTGGTGGTAATACTATATTAGATTCATTGTGACTATGGGAACATTCTGACACTGATGTTTTTATGTGTTTACATCATTACCGCATGTTCCTCGGTGAAAATGTCATGGGAACCATATGTTGATCCAGTGCTTCATCTTGACACCATTGTTAACTACCCAGTTGATTTGGGATGACTATTAGGGTATTTTGAAATTTACTAATTCCCTAAGAATAACCTACATTGATAAAAAATATCAGTAGGTTGCGAAAATGAAGCAGACCAAAGTCTAATAGAATTTAGAATGTGATAGACTAGCCTTATGAATAGAGCTAGTGTCTGAGATGTAGAATATATCACAGGGATGTTCATAACAGGAATTGATGCCCTGAAGTTAATGAAACTGGTTCTTATTCTCAGTGATGATGATGTATTATAGGAACATAATGTAAATCCCTGAGTATTTAAAATTTTGATTTGGGTTTTAATTCGGGTCGGCCTTTTGGGTGTTTTAGAAAAAAATCATGTGTTTAAATAATGAGGTAAGTAATGGGATATATATATATATATATAATATAAGAAAAAATATATTTCATAAAAATTTGATAACCAAACTTCTAAAAATACTCAAATTTGATTAGATAAATTAAGTCCTTGTATTTATACTTCTAGATTCAAACTTATTCAACTTCAGCCATCATCTATTATATTTTAAGTACCCCTTAGAATTGTTGATTGCTATTTTATTTTTTTTAAACAACTTTTGGCATTGTTTAAATATCATTATATAGTGCACAAGCATGATTTATCTATGTAAACATCATTCTTCTCTATGTAAGCAAGATTTGAATTTTCATAAGTATCATTATGAACTGCGTAGAGTTTATTCTAAATAGAGTGATTTTTTAAAATAATTTAACATGTAAGGTTTACATATTTAAAGGTTATAAATATAAATTAAACTAAATAACTAAATATCCATTGATTAATGGCTCTAAACATAATAGACACCCAAAATGGTGTGTGATTCAAGCATGGGATATTGAGATAATGTTATCCTCTTATATTATAAGAAAATCAATAGAAAATAATAAAACTAAGTTTTCAAAAATAATGTAGATCTAATTATACTGATGCCCAATTTTTGATTCACTAATTCCTATATAAAAAAACTCTTTGATAATGATATACATGAAAATAAATGAATTAATTAATTTAGTTTATAACTAATAATTAAATAATAAAACTTTCAAAAAAAGTAACTTACAAAATATGGATATTCATGTTGAAGATATGTAATAATGAAATCCAAAATTGTGGTTCATGAATTATCAGTAATTATTTAACAATTTCTAGAGAAAAATAATCTTCTTATTTAAAAATATATATCATGTATTGAGAATTATATTATAGTAGAGAGGAAATATGGTTCTTCTTTAATCCTTAAAACTTATTTCACAAATAAAATTACTATTATATCTTATATTATACTAATCATAACATCATAATTAAATTTTCCACATACTTAATAGTTATTTAATTTTCATGAAAAGATAAGTAGGATGATACTCTTCTCACTTAGTAGTATATATATGTTTTATATGAGGTTGTAATGGTCTATGAGGGTTGATGGGTCATGGTGCATAGGTTGCACCACTATCCTCATAGTATGCTACCACATTTTATTATCTCGTACCTATAAGGTGATAATTTTATGGCTTCATTGTATCTGATTTTAAATTTTTTTCATCATCATCTCATTACTTCCCTCACCAAGAGATGGAGACCTAAGACTCACACTCTCCACTTGTCTGGGGGAGAGATGATCATCACACTAGAGGATGTGAAATTTATACTTGGTCTTTCTATTCATAATGAAAAAATTATATAAACTACCCATAAAGACAGGCCTAAGCTTGTACATAAATTTTTGTACCAAAACATTGAGTGGGATGACACATATTTAAATGGAATTTTTCTATTTATTAGATGGATTGACATGATCTTCACACATTTACCTGATGATTCTAATGAGGAGACTCTCATGTGTCACATGGGTGGATATATCTTGAAATTCATTAGAGGTATAGTGTGCATATATCACTCAATCATGAGTGTCCAAATTATGTATTTGGGGATACTTTAGGACATTGATTCGATTGGTAGATACAGTTGGGCATATGTATGCTTGGAATTCACATATAGATCATTATGTATTGTATACCGATCTAATCACTATGATTTTGGGGGACTTGTCATGCTCTTCCATATGTATCTATAAGAGAACATACCTCCCCTAGCCACAATTTGTTTTTTGTCAAGAACTTCCCATGGATGTGATTTGTGACACTCTACATTGACACTAATATGATCCCTCATATTTACTATTTTTCAATGCTAATATGAGGTATATTATACTAACTTTCATATTATTTATCACCTTACATATTGTACATAATAGGTAGCTTTAAGAACATCATCATGTCAAAGCACCAAGACATAATGCACCGTCATATCATCTCATGTTGTATATTCTTATACTTGTTGATGTAAGTATATACATTCTTTAATTTAGTAATCAATTTCAAAATATTTTAGTTTTCAAAAATTGATAAAAAAATTAACAATTATCATCTATCATTTCAGATATCATGGAATCCATATTACGGTCTTTATGGATATCTTCTTATATATTTCACAACTATGATTGATTATTTTGGGGTTATAGTTCCTATTATGAACTTTCATATTATTGAGAGACATCATTCTGATAGAGTTATACATCAGTTTGGATACATTAAATGTATTTCATCAACAATTAAATGACTACTAGAACTTTATTCCCTAAAGTTGTGAAGGGGTAAGATGTCAATTGGAGGTTTTATCATGCACAATATATTGATATATGGGACAGACATGCTACATTTCTTGTTATGTGAATACGTATGATGTGAATCTATCTATCACAGCAACTTTAAAATTCACCATATTATAAACTGAAATATATATTGTATCTCATGTGACATGGTAGAGGGATATGAGATTTGGTGAGTCAACAACATTACATTATCTTGTTTTTTGTATAATTTTTGTTTTTTACAGTTTGAATTTTTGTACAGTATACTCAACTACATCATGTTAGTTGGATGTCTGATTTTGAATAGGGTGTGGTATTAATTTTGTAAGCATACTATGCTACAGTGCAGGACATGTTTCCTTTACCAAGTGTTGTATATGATAGTATATTTGATCATGTTCCTAAGAGATAGGATGATCCATTTAAAGAAACTCATCTAGAATATGATGATATTGATGAGTCGTGACATTGATGACATAGACCATTTCGGGAAGCATGTGACATAGCACATGTTCCACTTGAACATGAATCGTATCTAGTAGATTAGCCTCAACTAGTTGTTGATGTATACCAGTGGTCATGGTATCCACATTATATATCGATATATCTATAGTATTCATCTAATGTAGTTAACCAATCATGTATGAGACATAATTTCCATCATCATTTATGATTAAGCCTTTAAAAACCTAGTATATTCCTTATGGGATGGTAGTTCCTTCAAATTATGTAGTGGTAAATGGATCTGGTGGACCATTATCACATATCAACATCCCAGAGGTAGTAAATTCACCTCCTTTTGATGAATCATAGGTATAGCAGTAGATTGTCGATGTTCCTATACATGTGGAAGATCTCCCTCCTGGTCATTATACTCCACCACATTACAATGGTCAACAATATTGATATGTTCATCCCATTAAAACTCTATATTATGGGATAACCCCCATCATAGACACGGATTAAGTGTACTCATTAATTTTATATGTTTTTTATGGATTAAATTATTTGAGATTTCATTGAGTATTATATATTAATGATAAAATTCAGACTATTTTAGAAACATTATTAAAATAAATAAATATCATAAATATATATATTAGGGTGTTTTAGGTGAGGTGTGATACATTACTTTGGTTTTATTTTCATAATTTACATCATTGATTTCTCACCTAAATTTATATTTCTTCATGGTAACTTGTATGTCTTGGTGTGTGGTTTGGATTCATGCTACCTTAGTTGGTTCACACACAAAAATGGTCCCTTTAGTTTTCTTAGGAAAAGTCTAGTTGGGAGGATCCATTCTAATGGTTTTGATGTGGGATTATCATAGGATTTTAGTTATTTTTGGATTCTATGTAAGCTAGTTGTTGGTATGTGTTGTCGTGGAAATTTTATAATTGGCAAATCATAGTACCTAGGGTGTATTCCATGGCACTTATTTCTTGATCATTGGTTCTTGATAAGGGATTTCCTTCTTATATTGAACGTAAACCCATTTTCTTATTAGACTAGGGGAATTGTTCAACATTATTTTTTTAGTTTTATATTGTTCTATGATCTCATGGATCCTTCTTATTTGGTACTTTAATTTCTCTTTGGGTGGGTGTTTTTTAAAATTATTTTATAGATAGCTTTGGAATGATTAATTTTAAATTAAATTGGAAATACAAGGTTTTGAAATGAATATTAAAAATGGGTTTGTATGAATTTTTTAAAAGAAAAGGGTTGTGTTTTAGTTTCCATAACCTTCTAAATTGGTTTTGTATAAAAAATGAAATAAGGGTCACTTTTCATAGAAATAGGAAATGATGATTATTTTAGGGTTAATGTGATTATAAATTAAAAACCATATTTTCAATTGTATTTCAAACTTGAATTTATTATTTTTATTATGAAAGGGATTTCATGGAATCCTTGGTGAGATCCTACTTGGAATGATTTCTTACACCCTGCATACACACTCATGCATGTGTATGTGGGACTTATATATTTTACAAATTCTAGATTTAAATTTTGGATGAGTTATCATCCTATTGGGTCAATATTTTTCAGTTGGGATATGGTGAGAAATCGTGGGTTGAATAGATATGACCTCATGGTTTGGTTCCCGTATTGGTTTTTATTTTTTTGTACTGATATATCTGTTAAGAAAACTTCTCCTTATTAGTATTTAGTTTCTTTTTAGTGTACCTTATTATGTATTTGTTTTGGATGATGTATGTATTTTTATACAAGAAATTTAAATCATAATTGTTAGTTATGAATCATTTTTTTATTATCTATTTTGGTTTCCCTTATTTAGTTTTACATGAACATCCAATAGACGAATTCTCCATGATACATTTTTGGGAAATTGGTTTTTATCAATTTACTCTAATTTTGTGTCCAAATTGTTCACATAGTTGTCTACCTTGTTTTTAGGAACTATTTTCCAGTTAGTAAGGATCGAAAACACACTTTGGGCCTAGTGGTGAGCTGAGTTAGGTGATGTGGCTGATCAGTCTAGGATAGTTCATTACAAATTCACTTCCATAGAATATAGAAATTTTAATTTTTATTAATTTTATTTATATACTTTCATTAATATTATAATCTTGTTAGAAAAAACTTTTATTTAAAAATAACAATTCCAATATATGTAAATAAAATTATTTTTTTATAATTACTATAACTATTTTTAAGTTAGATTTTTCTTTAAAAGTGGTAAATTATTTAACATAAGAAGATTTGATTCCTAAATAAATGTGTTGAGGCCCTCAGTATACCCCATTATTAAAAATATTTAAAACCTAAAACCATTAGTTCTCTTTTAAAAATCAATTTCAAGGAAACCTCTTAATAACATTATATATAAGACTACTAAATATCGTGCATTTAAAAGAACTATAAATTGGATTTATCAATTCTAAAATGTATTTATTAATCTAAACACCAATAAAATTCAGTATTTATTATTTATAAAAAAACAGATAAATGGTACCTTTATCAGTTCTTAAAAAACACTGATATGGGATGATATTTGTAGCACTGATAAAATTTCAAAAAAAATGTAGCACTCACACTCTCACCCACACCCCCTCGGTCAGTGATCTCAACCTACCACCCCACCTCCAATCCACCTCAAAGTGTTCCCAATCTCACGAACGCCCCCCCCCCCTCTTCAACACTCGCAACACCCCTTTGTCAGTGCTTTTACACTTTCAAGCTTCATATTCACCCACGTGTGTGCCTATACTCAATCATGTGATCTCCCTTGTGCATTTTAACCCCTTTATCACCACCCCAAGATTGATTTGATGTATATTCTATGATATTTTTATTTATTTATAAATATTTACATGTTTTTTTATTCATGTGTATATATATATATATAATTATTTTTAAATGTATTTAGAAAATATATGTTTGTGTGTGTGTTTGATATATATACTTATATTTATTTAAATATAAAATATAATAATATTCATTTACATATATTAGAATATAAATATATATATATATATATATATTAATACATGCATATATATATATATATTATACATTTTTAATAAGTATTTATATATTTTTATAATGTAAAAAACGTTAGATATTGTTTTAAATAAAATGGATAATAAGTACTTCCATATGATTTATATAACTCTTTTTAAATAAATTTTTAAAATACTTTTATATATTTTATATTAGATATAATTTGTATACATTAAATATATATTTATAATTCAAAATATTTACATATATATTTGTACATATTCACATTTAATTTTATATTTAGATATAAATATTTTATAATGTATTTATAAATTTTTATTATAAATATGTTTATATACTATATTTAAGGATAATGATAATGATATATTTATAAAAATACATTTATATATGATATATTTACACAATACTGGTAATGCTCCTAGCCTGGTTGATTTCACTAATTTTTTCTTCCAACGGTATTGGGATATCATTCATGTGGATGTTTGCAGGATGGTTTCTTCTTTATTATTCTAAGTATTCCCCAGGGGCTCAATTCCCAGTATCTCTCCCTAGACCCTAAGGTTGAAAATTCTTGTGAAATTCACCTTTTCATGCATGTTTCTCTTATTAACTATTTCTATAATATTATTAGTAAGATTTTTTCCAACATATTGGATTCTATAACTAATAAAATCATCTCCTAGAATCAATTTGGTTTTTTCGAAGGTAGATGTATTCAAGAATGAATTTCCATTGCTTTAGAGTGTGTCAATCTTCTCAGAAAGCCAACTATAGGTATAAACCTAGCCCAAGCCTCTGACACCATGAATTGGAATTTCATATTTAAAGTGTTAGAAATATTTGGTTTTAACTGTACTTTCGTTAGCTGGTTGAAATGTCTCTTTGTCTCTGCTCATATTTTGGTTCTGATTAATAGATCTCCTAAAGTTTATTTCAATTGCTCCAGAAGGGTCAGACAGGGGGATCCTCTTTCATCTATTATTTTATCTATTTTTGAAAACTACCTCAGTAGGATTCTCATCCATATCTTTGATCACATAAATCTCAAGCCCATACAATATTCCAAGTCTCTTACTACTCTATAACATATTTTATATGTTGAAGATGTGATTTTTTTTGCAAGGTTTTAAGAGAAACATCAGAGTTCTTAAAAATATTCTCAATCAATACGAGATTATTTCAAGGAAATCTATCAGTTGGGAGAATTTATTAGTTTATTTTGTTAAGGTATTTTACCTGGACAAAAAATCAAATGTCTTGGAAGATTTAGAGATTTGAGAGATGACTTTTTTGTAGTTCCCTGACCCTAAAATCTTGGTTTTTGTGTATTACTTTGTTACATTATCATGATTATAAGGAATCAAATTCCGAAGGACATATTATTTTAGTAGTTTTAAAAAAAATAACATAAATGATACCCATATTACATTGGTAAATAGAAAACAAAACATAATACAAAACAACGACTAATAAACCCTATCCTTGAAACTCATTTTAAGAATTCATCTTCATGTCGTGGGGAAAGGAAACAAAATAAGGTTGATCTAAAATGATCCGTAAGGGTAAGTACAGTAGAAGAAATAATTAATCAATGATCATAATCAAAGTGGTTTGATAAATTAATGATCACACATTCCATTAATATACTAGATAAGGAAAAATCAATATTTAAAGATAAATAACCGAAACACATTCTATTTAATCAATAAAATGAGAATTAAATAAATCTATAGATAATTTTAAAGAAAAATATCATGAATAAAAATAATAATAACAACTAAATTCTTAATAAAAGAGATGTTATATTATTGGATGCCATGTTTCTTGGGTACATAGAACCATTACCATTAAGATCTTACACAAGATAGTTTAAAAAATACTGGTTACAAACCAATTCAGTTTGTACAACTTTAACTCTGTTATAAATATATTTCACATGCCGGTTTAAAACTTACTAGTTACAATCCTTAAGGGTTTTTTCAACTCAGTTCATCCCATGAGACTACTGATTCATCAAGTTTCTCACTATAAATGGTCCCCAGCCCATTTCTTGCATGTCCAGAGCATTCCTCATATATCGAATAATCGATTTAATTAATAAAAAATTATATTTATCATAAAATATCCTTATAGAATAAATAATATATATTTATCAATAATTCATCAGTGGATGATAATTAACAACAAGGGTTGTTGATGTTGATGAATGCAAATGCCATTGAAAGACCATTAAAATTGTTCTTGAGGAAAACAATCTTTAAACATTCAAAAGTATTCCCATGCCACTTTGAAACATTTAAATAATAAGCCTCGTGAAGGAATAACATTAAATAAAATTTTTAAATACCATTAATATAAAATAATTAAATATATAATATATCAAAAGGGGAAGTAGATACACTACAAAAAAAGAAGCAAGTGGTGAAAATGGCATGTGCCTTATAGAAAGAAAAGTGAGACAAGATTCCATTACCTTGAGTCTGACATGTCATGTGTGTATTTATCTTATTGAATAATAAACTTATGTAAATTATTTACTTGATTCATAACCTTTTTCAGATTTATTATTTCTTTTACTTTACTTGTTACAATGTTTTATACAACTACTTAAACAATTAAGTTTACATTGAGTGTTTTGACCAACTTTGGTTCATGCGTTAAAAACGACTTTGGCTTGTTGACTATGGTAAAAGGGTTCATTATATAAAAATATAAAAAATAATAATCATGACTTAATTATTATTTTTATACATCAAATATAATTTTAAAACCAATCATGAGTGATGGTTATGAAAAATGAACCAACATTACAATCATGGGGATGGTAGGTCGTACGTGCGTATGAGTAGCATTCCCATTTTCCAATGATCATTATAGGAAGAAGGTAGGAAACATTATATCTTTATAGAATGATAATAATATAATAAATAAAAATTAATTTAATCATATATACATATATATATATATAATTCTTTTTATGTAAAAGGAATCACATCACGTCGATGAGTCGGTAGTCCACATGTCCACAAATGAAGTTGTAACTTTTTTTAGTGTGTGAAAAGGGTAATAAAGAAAATGATATATTAAATTTAAATAAATGTAATTATTTATTTAATATCTTATATATTTCATTTATTTCACATATTTTTAATTAAAACTATCCTTAATACATTCCATGTAATGTGTTAACGTATCACATCACTTTGAGGAGGCGGTACTCCACACATCCAAAAACGAAGTTATTGTATTTACACCAAATAGAATGCATAAAGGTATGTGTTATATAAAAATTAAAAAAGAATAAAGCCAAAATAAATATCATATATATCATATAAAAATAGGTTTTTCATTACAATTTTTACCATGAGAAGTGGTAAAGGAAAAATGAACAATCATTGTTTCATGAGGCGATAGTTCTCCATACACGAACGGTAACTTCGTTACCCATTTGATAGAAGTGTGTGTAGGTGTAGGTTTACACCTTAACATAAAACAAAATCAGTATATTTAGGATAATTATTTTATTATATAATAATTTAATAATAATAAATGAAGGGTTGTAGAAACAAATAAAACATAAATGCACATTGAAGATTGTTACCTCTTTTTTGAGTAACTCCTTTTGGTTTGCTCAAAAGGGTTTCCTTTCTTTTCCTTATTCCCAATTAGAGGCTTCTAGGATGAGGTAAAATATGTAGGGAGATTAATTGAATAGATTTTTGAAGATAAAAAGTGGCTTTATAGGTTTTAGGAAGGGGAAGAGTGAATGCCTTTTTATGATGGAGGGAGAGTAGTATTCTTGTAAATACTAAAAGGTATACCCTATTGGGGGGTCTCCCTTACCTATTGTGCCTAAAAATGGATAAATAATATATTATAGGATAATTATGGATGATAAAATCATACACCACACAAAAATAAGTGCATTTTAATAATTTTGTTCCTTAACTGCTAAGTTTCCACAATTATATTTTTTAGTTTTATTAAAGTAACTTTTTTCTAACCAAAGTAACCTAAACATTAAGAATAAATTAAAGTGAAATTTATTATAAAATAAAGAACCATTGAATCATAAACATGTTATATAATTTAAAATATATAAATCCCATTTTTGTTGGAAATTAATTTTAAAACAAGCACATGTAACGTGAAAAAACACTTCTTTAACCCGAATCGTGCTAACCATATTTTTACTATCTAGGGGTAAATATGTTAATTATAAAAGATAAATTGGTCCATGAATGGAAAATATTTGGTATTTATTAACACTTAAAAATAAATTTTCATAAGAACATATTTTTATTGATTTTAAATCATTTAATGTAATATCATTTATTGTAGAATAACATTAATGTCAATTTTGAAATTATTTATCTAATTTTAATTTAAATATATCAAAACCATTTTGTAAATCAGATATATTAAGTTAATAGTTGTGTAATTTGATATATTCATCTAAAAAATAATTTAATATAATAATTCATAAAATTTAATTTTCTTTTAATGTTTTTAGATTCATTTATTTTATTTTATTATTAACAAAATAATCCATCAGTTAGCATTTGTTGAGTGTTTAATGTATTATATCATCTCTAAAATCTATTACTCCTAGTAATTTTTATGGATCCTACTCCATGTTTCCTCCTCCCTGTGATCTTCTCTCTCACATTTTTCTACTCCTGTGAAATCCTTTTCTCATTCAATCCACCACTTCCCCAAAACCCTACCCACTATCAACCCTATAATATTCTTCATCGCCTATGATCCTATTATCTAGCTCTCTCTATCTCACTATATCCCTACCGTAGGTACTACTCACAGTCCCCGTCTCCCATATCCCATATCATGTCTCTCGTCTCCTATATCTTCTCCCTCCGGTCACCCGTTTCACTCTTCATCTCCATGTCCCTATCACTGTCTCCCTCTATAATTCCCCTACTCCATCACTCCCTATTCCCATGCTCCTTGTTCTGATCTCCACCTCTACCTCTCTATAGTCTTCCTATGTTCTAGTCTCTCTTTTGGAATACCATGACTCACATCTTCTAATTCTTACACTGTAGGGTATATTTGGATGATGATTGTTTAATTTCCTTAAATATATATTTGATTTCTACTGTTTGGGTTTTGATTCACTTTTATTTTCACTAGTATGTGGTGGGTGATGAAATATTATGTCAGTTTAGGTTGGTTTCACGCTATATTTCTGTGCAATAGATTCTATGGTTTCAATGTGCTAGGGTTTCTCTGGGATGATTGTACTATTTTCTCATATCTAGAATTGATTTCTACTATTTGGGTTTTAATTCACTCTGATTTTCTTCAGTATGCAATGCGTACTGAATTAATATGCGAGTTTAGGTTTGATTCATGCTATATTTTTGTGTAATTGATTCACTGGTTTCCTTCATTTTTTAGGTGAAGAAGTTTCTAGCCTCAGGAAGCACAAGAAAGTAATGAAAGAATGTCATTTTCATCGATCTCTAGGGGATATTGGAAACCTGATTATTCATGATGTAAATGATTACTGGAATAAATCTACAATAACACATCCAAAAATTGGTAATACATCATTTTTAATTTATGTTAATGGAAATAGTTATCATTATATGTTTTTTGGTGTATATGTTAATGTTATATTGAGAAATTATAAGTTTTTTGAATACAAAATGTGATGATGATGAGTTATATAAGGGCATGGGTAGAGTTTGACATTATTGAAAGAACTTTGATGCATTTTTAGTATGCAGATATACATAGTGAATATGTTTGTATCATAATTAAAAATATTTTAAATCAAGTATTTTTATTTTATTTTAATATTATATTAAAAATTATAAATATTTTATGAGGCATGTGAAATATTTAATATTCCTGATTCAAACAACTATACTAGATAGAGAAAAAGGTAGAATATGAGATTTCTAACTGGATTTCATTATCAATAAATTTTCCAATATCATGTAGTAGTGATAGATTATACTATTTCATTTCATTGTAAATCAAATTCACAAAGGTAGTGAGAGGTGACCAATCTACATTTTATGGTTCTAACTTCACAAGAATTAATAGTCTTTCATTGTTATTAATTTCATTTTTTATAAATTACATTCAATCATTTGAAATTATTTTGTAAACATAATAGGTTTTGAATTCCATTAACTTAAGGAAGAATTGAAGTAGATGAGTGAAATATGAATGAGAAAAATGTACCTTATTTAAAAAAATTCAACTTTATCCTAAGAGATCCATCTATTCTTATGCATCTATCTAGGTTGACATAACTAAATATTTAGAGTAATATAAATTTGTTTTTGATGCATTGATGAATGAAGGGATTTAAGTTATAGGGTCATGTTATTGATAATGTATTATGTAAACAAGATCAAATTTCATAATAGTCATCCAAAATATAATGAGGTACGACATCCACTTTTATTTATGTTCACTATTTGTTCACAATTGGCATGTTGTGTTAATTATTAGTATGTTGTGTTCACTATTAATATGATGTTTCATATTGAAACCAATTTTAGTATGTTCATTGTTAATATGTTTTGTTTCAACTTCATATTTGTTTCCATTGACATTAAGTATGTTGAATCCACTATATATGTGTTTGAACTATATATATGTTTCTAATCATTATAAGTAATTTTTATTCACTAATAGTATATTTAACCCACTATATATTGTTTTTATGAACTAAAAACTTATTTATATGATTCATATCATAGAATACATTGAAACCAACATTTTAGAATAAGTGCATGCATCTTCCAGTTACCCATGACTTTATGTGCATGCAGGAGACTTTCATTTGCATCTAAGGTTGTCATAATCAAGCATGCAATGAAGGCATATATTATGTTATTGTAATTTTAAGAGAAATAATTTATGTTATGTTAATCAGTTAACAAAATGTGTAGTGGAAGGCATATATTATGTAAATAATTTAACATAATGTGTGTCACTTAAGTGGTTAATATAATGTAAATGATTCAAATAATCCAAAATGGTGTTTATTCATATTACGGTATGTTCAACTCAGGCTATTTAATAAGTGTTCAACTGAACTATTTTATAATTAATGAAATGTTTGTTGTTATATAATTATATAAATTTAATGAAGACGTTTGAGGGATATAATTTTTCTTATTATTTTATATACATATTCATATTCTACATCTTTGTTTATATCTATTTGTGTAATCGATTCTCTAGTTTCTTCCATTTTATCATGTGAGGAGCTTATAGCATCCGGATGAATAAGAAAGTTGGGGTAGAAGGTCATTTCCACCAAGCGCTAGGGGGTATTGGAAATATGATTACTCAGGAAGGAAATGATTGATGGAATAAATCTCCAAGAACACATTAACAAATTGGTAATACATCATAATTACTTTATTTTAATGGAAATGGTTATTATTATATGGTTTTGGGTGTATATGTTAATGTTATATCGAAAAATTATAATTTTGTTGAATACAAAATGTGATGATAAGGAGTTGGATAAGGGAATGGGTAAGGTTTGACATTATTCAAAGAAATTGGATTCATTTTCATTTTCAATCAAATTCACAAGGGTAGTGAGAGGTGACCATTCTACATTTTATGGTTCTGACTTCACAATAATTAATAGTCTTTTATTGTTATTAAATTAATTTTTTATATAAATCTATTACTCGTACTAATTTTCATGGCTTCTCATACACGTGTCATTCTCCCTGCTAACCATCTCCCTCCCGTTTTTCCACTCCCGCAAAACCACTTTCCCATCCCATCTTTCGATTCCCCAAAACCCTACCCGCAATTGATCCTACCTTCCCCTCCCACTCCTCCGGTATATTTTTCCATCTCTCTTAATTTTTCCCCCACATGAAACCTATATTCTCCCTTGCCTCACATCTTCTCAATCGATTCCTCTATCTTTTATCCCGCTCATTCCATTCGAATCTGAAACCCTTACTCGATGCTATGATTCCTTCCAAGTCCACCATTATAGCTTCATATTAATGAAACTAACCTTATGTGATCCATGTGTCCAATAAACCACCCTCACATGACTCAACCTTGACTATCTTCTCCAACAATCATGGCCTTATGTTCATCTACAATAGGCGACATCAGTGTAGTTATCCATCATTCTTTTCTTGATCAGATATAAGCCTCAAATCCTTTGACATTGGGTGTGGTGGATCTATCATCGTACTCCATGGTGTTCTAGGTATTATACATGTCTTTATTTTATTTCTTTTTATTCATTTGATTTCATCTGTGTGTTTTAATGTTGACTAAAATTGACTTTTTTGGATGCATTGCTTTATATCGATTTTCATTGATTAATTTTTTTATTATGTTTTCTTTATTATTTCCATGATATCTATTTAGATGATGAGATAAATATGGTTATAATATTTGATTATCCAATTGGTTTCTCTTAAAGACAAGCATTAGTTGTGTCTTGGTTTCATATTTGAGTTGTATGAGTGGATTGGTCCACCATCTTCCTCCACCTGGTCAGATTCTTTCTTGGAATCCTTTTAAATTAGGTTTTGGGGATATAGAATCATGCTACAAGTAATTCCATGTATTATACATGTCTTTATTTTATTTCATTTTTTCATTTTATTTCATCTATGACTTTTAAGGTTGACTAAAATTGATTTTTCTGGATGCATTGTTTGATACCATTTTTATGCATTTCTTGATTATGTTTTCTCTATTTTTTCATGATAGTTATATAGATGATGAGATAATTGGGTTTGTAATATTTTATTATCCAATTGGTGTCTCTTAATGGAAAGCAGTTGTTGAGGAAGGGTTTCATATTTGAGTGGGATCAACAGTGTGGTCTAACATCTTCCTCTGCCTGATCAAATCCAAGATTGGACTCCTTTGACATTGGGTGTAAGTGATCTATAATCATGCTCCATGGAGTTTTAGGTATTATACATGTCATTATTTAATTTCATTTTTTTGTTTCATTTGATTTCATTTGTGACTTTTAATGTAGACTAAAATTGACTTTTCTGGATGCATTACTTGATACTGTTTTTCTTTGATTCATTGATTGATTTTGTTTTCTATATTTTTTTCATGATAGTTATACAAATGATGAGATAAATAGGGTTTTTAGCTTTTATTATCCAACCGGTGTCTCTTAACGGAAAGCAGATTTTGAGTTTTGATTGTTCCTATTTATTAAACATTGTAATTTCATGCCTTATTAATGTATTGGACTTATTTGATAAACATTGTTCAACCAATATTATTTTTTTAAATTTATTGGTTACAAATATTTTTTTGTTTAAATATTAGTAGGGAAGTTTCTTTTAATGTTTTTAGTTTGAAACTACCATTTTAGATTTTCCATTATATGATTTTTATATTGTTTCTTTAGAGTGTTGATCATTGTTTCTCCATAAATGTTGTATTTGATGTGTATTTTCACTAATTTCTCACATTAGTTGTTATTTTAGGAGCATCTATGTTTTTTACATTGAAATAACCCATGTTATTTTTCATTGCATCTTTAAATTTACTTTTTGGTTTTAATCCTCTTTTTTTATCACTTTTTGTGTATTTTTTATGCACATGGATCTAAGACTAAAAAACTATATTCCCATATATATATGGAATTTTGGGTATTAAATGGTTTCAATCATCCAATATACAGCCTACATCTATTTTACAGGATTGTAATATTAGACCCTTCATGGCTCAATATATTTTGTTTTTTCATAGTTACAAATTTCCTATATTATTATGTGGTTTTCATATTGTTTATTTAATGTCTTGAACACTTTTTCCCCATTAATGTTGTTTTAGAAGTGTATTTTGATATATTTCTAACTGATGTGATTTAAGGGGCATCGACTACTTTTGGATTTTAAATATCCCATGTTCATACACTTTCAAGGATATTCTCCACTATTTTGAAGTATTTGAAGTGACATAAGTGCATCATATTAACTAGAATTTTTCCCTAATTTTTTTATGATTTGTTACTAATTTATTTAATCTATAGATTTTGAGTGAAATTAAAATTGATAAATCATAGTGGAATAATATCAGTTATTTTTTTTGATATATATGTGATGCATTTTGTATAAAAATGGTCATTCAAACGAGAGATGGTTTGATTTAGGTAACTACCTATTTTGACTATAACCATGTAGTATTGTTATTTATAATAATATTTTCTTATATATTTTTCATAGATCTAACCACACTAATTAGTATTATGGTATCTTTTAATTATTACCAGGTTCATGTGGTTATTGGAACATCATTTAGGTTATTAAATAGTGTTAACCATCCAATCTACATCCTGCATCCATGTTATGGGCAAGTAAGTTTAGACTCCTCGTGGATCAATATGTTTTGTTTTTAAATAGTATCTAATTTCCTATATTATTATCTGGTTGTCATATTATTTCTTTAATGTCTTGAACATTTTTTTTACATTAATGTTGTTTAGAAGTGGATTTTGACTTATTTTTAACTATTGTGATTTAATGGGCATTGACTATTTTTTTCATTGAAATATCCCATGTTCATACACTTGAAATGTTATTCTCCACTATTTTGAAGTATTTAAAGTGACATAAGTGCATAATATTATCTAAAAAAAATTTCCTCGGGTTTTTTATGATTTTTTACTAATTTTATAAATCTATATATTTTGAGTGTAATTAATGTTGATAAATCGTAGTGGAAGATTATAAATTATTTTATTTTACATATAGGTGATTCAGTTTGTATAAAAATGGATTTTCAAAAAAGTGATGGTTTGATTTAGGTAACTACTTATTTTGACTATAACTATGTAGTATTTTTATTTATAATCATATTTTCTTATATATTTTTCATAGATCTAACGACACTAATTAGTATTATGGAATATTTTAATTACTAACAGGTGCATGTATTTATTGGAACAACATGTTACAATATTGGAGTTATAGAATCCATGAGTTCCGTTTTCCAGTTTGGAACCCCTGTGGTACTCACCTAAGCTTTTAGTTATTTCATTTACTTCAATAATATATTATTCATTCTATAGTGCATGGATTCATTGATTGTACATCATGGAATGTGAAAGAATATTATGTTTTATCTACTAATTACATTTTTATTTTTTCTAGGTTTAATTATTGTGTGAATTACAGAATGATAAAGAACCTTAAAGTGGATTCTCCTACTATCAAATGAATGGTGAAATATTTTTATTCTTTTTTTTCTTCAAAAAAAATTCAAAACAGTTAAAATCTATTGTTTAAATTGTATTTTTTATTAGAAAAATATCCATATTGTGTTTATAAGTAAAATTCTTTATAACCATTATTAATTATTCAGTTGATTCTACTGTTTGATTTTTTTTCATCCATGTTAATGATCAGGAACCTTTAGATCATACTAATGAAATTATTCCACATTATTGTCAGTTCAACATTTATAGAATCCTATCAAAGAACCCAAAGGGCATGCACAGATAGCTCTTAATATTCATATATTTTTTATCTTTTATCATTATCAATACATACTTTATTTTCACTACATAACATATTACTCACCTATTCAAGAAAATAAATCTAATAAAGTTTACATTAAATAACAGATGTGTTATGATTCCATGTCTTAAAAGCAATGTTATAAATAATTACCATCCAAAATGCCTTGTCCATTGCACGGGGGAGAATACTAGTTAATGTTAAATTACCATGATAAATATAACTCACTTACCTTTAAAAATAATGTTTATAGCTGAAGAAATGTAGCTTCTACCATACTCTAATGTTTTATAAATGTTAAAGGTAAGGAAGGTTTCTTTTTTAATATTTTTCCTTAACTTATTATATGGGTCACTTCCATGAGAATGTGCCACACTAACTCATAAAATTCAATACAATATGGGATATGGTGGAACTATTAGTAGCCAATGGATTCTAAAAAAGTGTCTAGGTCATTTTGGCCCTTATGTTTAAGGTTTATTCCCTTGTTAATCTTAATTTTACCTTAATCATTGTAATTAATTTTAATTAATTTCACTAATATTTTTGGTAAAAAATTAAGCTCATATTATTAAACTATAAATATTATAATGAATACAACAGTGTATGTTTGTTTTTTCAAATTCCATTCACAAAAGTGGCAAAATTAAGTTTAAATCTAATCTTGAAAATGTTGTGAGAAAGCAGGTTTTTAAAGTAAAAAATGTTCAAAAGCTCATTAAGTCTTTATATCTGAATTAAATATAAAAATGATTCAAATGGCCTCTATTGGATTAATAGATATATAATTGATCTATTATTACTTTAAAACAAATATAATTTAAAATTCATAATTATTTAGCTAAAAGGTATTTTTTACTAAAATGTAGTATTTTTCACTATTCATCAAGAAATTAAACTTCTCATAAAAATATCAAAAACTCACCCTAAGATAATTTTGAAATTATAAATTCAAAAATATTTTTTATTTAAACAAATGAAATTTATAAAAGTGTCAAAATTTATTTTTAAAATAGGTGTTCCATTAAAAGGTGGTAAAACTCAGTCTTGTGTGTAACGCAAGTTAACTCAGTGTTGTGTGTAGCGTAATATTAACATGGTGTTTCATGTAAAGTAATATAGAAAAAAAATTATTCTAAAATAAAAATATTTTAATGTCTTGGGGTGTTTCATTATCTTCACTATAATTAAATTGTGTCCTTATAATTTAAACATGATCTCAACAATCGAGGGTTTGATATTTGAAAATACTATTGTTTGAAAACCCACATAACAAATCTTATTTATAATAGGGAAATTAAAATTTTATGGTCATAAAAAAATAGGATTTTTAATAGAATAATGTTAGTACAAACTTGGACATGGAAGAAAAATCAAACTATCAAGTTCTGATGGATAGTGATATAGTACAGGTTCAGCTAAAAGTTGATGACCACAAATTCATAAACCATATTTATGAAAAAGTTCATTGATATCATTAGAAATGAAAATAATAGGACAAAATTTTTGTTTCAAGACCATTATTCCTAGAGTTGAGGAATTATTTCACTCTCTAATAATATAAGTAAATATATGTTTCTATAAACATAATCTCTTCCTTTTATTATTCCTTGAACTATTTCTACTTTACCTCTTAGGACAAGATCGTTCATATAGTGAAGTAATATATCAATAACTAAAACCACATCCAAATTTCAACTTAAACCATTTCATAAATGGTTTAATTTTTCAAAAGATTATGATACACTTTAGAAATAAGTTCACTAAATTTTCAAAAATGAACTTATCATTTGTCTTTAATTAATATGAAGTATCTATTTAAACATCACATACTGAACATGTGAACACATTCACTATGTATTCTATTGAAATATGGTAATAACCCTAATTGCCATAAAATATTAATGGAAACATGCATTCTTCCTTATTCCTTTTGTAAAACACATGTTGTTGGATATTATATTAAATCCAAAAGTGTTGTAAACTCTATCAATGAGAGAATAAACCATTGTGTCAACAAATCATTAATCAATTCTAAGGTAGTCATCACTTATCCAATTTACATTATCCAAATCAATAATCATTGTCTCATCATTAGAAAAATATAAAGTCTTCCCTAAACCATGTGTTTTCCAAAAAATGTTCAGCTTGCTACTGAATTACTTTTCTTGGTATCATTCAACATGTGATCTCAAATCCTTAATGAAATAGTAATGCAGTATAATCCTTATATATTTCATAATTCTTATAACCAATACCTTACCAATAAAATACTCAAATGACATAATTCTTGAATCCAAACAAATTCATATTAATCATTACTCTTCATCTATGGTAGTATTAGAAGCATGACCATGATCCATTAGCCTATTTTTGGGTATATTCCATCGATAATTCAAACATTGATTTGTGTAGTGTTCTATATCCTTACAGCTGAAGCTTTATACTCTAGGAACCTTTTTCTTATCCATGAAATTACAATAATGATTTACTTTCTTTCCACGCTTGTATAAAACTATCATTCCTTTGAAGAATGTACCAAAGTGGTTATTTCCACAATTATTACATGTGGGGAAATAATTCTTTCCCTTCTTCCCTTTATCCATATTTTCCCCAGTTTTCCTCTTGTTCTCATGATTCCCTTTAAATACATGATACTTAGATAATTATTTCTATATCTCATTAAAACATGATACTATGTACTCATATGATGAGAATGCTTGGGATACTAGTTCCCTTCAAAATATTGGTTGTATACCATAAAATATATTATCCTTCTTACTCTTTGAATCATGTGAAGTGGTGAGGTTTATAATCCTTCTACTATGCTCCATTTCTAAATGATTAAATGTTATTTATTATATCTTATCATGTATAATCACAAAACTAGTAAAATATATAACATAAATTGAAAAAATTATGCATATATAATCTCATAATCATAATAATGGTTTCTTTGGGATGTTCTTCTATACTTATCATCAATGTCTATCTTAGGGTTATGTTCCATAATCTATGTTCTCTAAATCTAGTTTCCAATGTCACTACTAAACTTCCTTTGATACCAACTGTAATGCCCCAACCCAAAAATCCCAGAGTCGGTGCATTACTGTATTACATTGGCATGGTTACAAAGAATATAATCTTGAAGGAATGACTAGTTTAGTAGTTTTGGAAAACTAGATTACATATATGATTCCCATATTACATTGGGAAATAGAAAATAAAATATAATACATAACAAGGACTAATACACTTCATCCTTGAAACTCATTCCTAGAATTAATCTCCATATCCCATGGAAAGGAAACAAAATAATGGTGACCTCAAATGCTCAGTAATGGTAAGTACATAATAAGAAATAATTAATCAATGATCCCAATTAACACGGAAAGGTAAATAACTGAGCACACATTCCATTTATATAACTGTATAAGGAAAATTCAATATGGAAAGGTAAATAGGTGAAACAAATTCTATTTAATCAATAAACTGAGAATGAAATGAATTCATAGATAATATAAAAACAAAAATATCATGTATTATAATAATAATAACATCTGAATTCTCAATAAAGTAAATATTTAATCATTGGATGTCATTTTTCCTAGGTACATGGAACCATTACCGTCAAGACCTTTCACAATATGGTTTAAAAAACTGGTTACAAACCAATTTGGTTTGTCTAAAATTATCTACTAAACTTTAAATACCATTCCCAGGGTATTTTAAAGAAAACTAGTTATTAACATTAATGGTTTTTTCAACTAAATCCATCCCATGAGACTAATGACGCATTGAGGGGTTTTACTTTGAATGGTCCCCAACCTGCGTCTTACATGTCCAAAGCATTCCTCATATATCAAATAGTCAGTTTAATAAATTAATTAATGTTCCTTATCATAAAATATACATATTGAATAAATAATTAATATATATCAATAATTCCTCAGTGGAGGATAATTAACAACATGGTTTTTTGACGTCTATGAATGAAAATACCATTGAACGATCATTAAAATTATTCTTAAGGAAAATAATCTATAAACCTTCCAAAGTATGTCATACCACTTTGAAACATTTGAATCATAATCCTCATTAAATAATAATATTAAATTAAAGTTTTAAATGCCATGTAGATAAAATAATTCATGATATAATATATCAAAATGGGCAGTAGATACACCACACAAAATAAGTAAGTGGCGAAAATGGTGTGTGCCTCATGAAAAGAAAATTGTCACATGTGTCTTTATATTATTTAATAATATGATTATGTTAATTATATACTTTCTCAATAAAAAAAATTCATGTATATTATAACTTTTACTTCACTTATTATATTTTTGTATACAACTACTTAAACACTTAATTTTTTGTTAGGTGTTTTGCCCAAATTCAGTTCATGTATTAAAAACAACTTTCGTAGGTAGACTAGTCAAAGAAGATATTATATAAATATATAAAGAATAATAATCATGAAATAATTATCATATTTATACATCAATTATAATTTTAAAACCAATCATGAAATATGGTTATGAAAAATGAACCAACATTAAAATCATGGGGATGGTAGGTCATAAGTACATATGAGTAACATTCCCATTTTCAATGATGGATATAGAATGAAGGTAAGAAACATTATATATTTCCAGAATAAAAATAATATCATAAATATCATTTTATTTAATCATATACACTTATATATAGATTTCATATTATTTAAAATGAATCACATTGTGTCCAGGAGGTGGCAGTCCACACATCCACGAATGACGTTATCACTTTTTTTAGTGTGTGAAAAGGGTAATAATGAAAATGATATATTATATATATAGAAAATTAATTATGTCATTAATATCATATATATTTCATTTATGTTAAATATTTTTAATTAAAATCATCATTAATACTTTCAATGTTATGTGTGAACATATCGCATCATTTTGAGGAGGTGGTAGTCCACACGTCCACAAACGAAGTTATGATATTTACACCAAATGGAACGCAAAAAGTTATGTGTTATATGAAAATTAAAAAATATAAAATATAAAATAAATATAACATATATCATATAAAAATAGTTTTTCTATCATGATTCCCACCATGAGACGTGGTAAAGGGAAAACGAACAATCATCGTTTCGTGAGGTGATAGTTCTCCATACATGAATGGTAAGTTCATTACCCATTTGATGAAAGTGTGTGTAGGTTTATGTTGAACCATTAACATGAAAATATTTCATTATATTGATGATAATTATGCTACTATATAAGCATGGAATAATACTAAATTAATGGGTGTAGAAACAAATAAAACATAAATTCACATTGAAGATTGTTACCTCTTTTTTGGGTAGCTCCTTTTGGTTTGCACAAAAGGGATTCCATGGTTTGATTTATTCCAAAGGTGAGTATTATAGGATTATGGTAGGGATTTTGGGAGCTTATTTGGGCAGATTTTGTATGAGACAAAGTGGGTTTATAGGTGTTATGAAGGGTAAGAGTGAATGCCTTTTTATAATGGAGGGGGAGTGGCATTCTTGTAAATACCAAAAGGTATACACTATTGAGAGGCTTCCCTTACCTCATGTGCCTCAAAAATGGAAAAATAATGTATTATAGGATAATTATGGTTGATAAAAACCTCCACCACACCAAAATAAGTGTATTTTTATAATTTTGTTCCTTAACTTCTAAGTCTCCCCAATTTTATAATTTTGGTTTTTATTAAAGTGACTAGTTTTCTAACCTAAGTAATTCAACCATTAAGACTAAATTAAAGTTATATTTATTACAAAATATATACCAACTTAATTATAAATATTATATATAATTTATAAAATATAAATCTCATGTGTGTTAGAAATTAATTTTAAAACAAGTGTATGCAACAGGCAAAAACACTGCTTTAACCCAAACCATTCTATCAATGTTTTTAATATCTATGGGTCAATATGTTAATTATAAAAGATAAATTGGTCTATGAATAGACCATATTTGGTATTTATTGACACTTGAAAATTACTTGGAATAATATAATATTTTTATTAATTTTAAATCATTTAATAAAGTATCATTTATTGTAAAATAGCATTAATGTCAATTTTGACATTATTTAATTAATTTTAATTTAAAAATATGAAAAAAATATTGGAATTAAGATATATTAAGTTAAAATCTTTGTAACATGATATATTTATCTAAATAATAATGTAACATAATAATTCATTAAAATTATTTTACTTTTAATGTTTTTAGGTTCATTTATTTTATTTAATTATTACAAAATAATCCTTGCATTAGCGTTTGTTAAGCATCTAATGTATTAAATCATCTGAAAAACTAAAATTAAAATTAACATGATAAAAAACTCATTTACCTTTTAAAATAATGTTTATAACTGAAACTGTGTAGATTCCCCCATACTCTAGAGCTTTATAAAATTTAAAGGTGAGGAAGGTACCTTTTTTGGTCGTTTTTCTTACTTAACATATTATATGGGCCAATTTCATGAAAATGTGTCCCACTAACTCATAAAATTAGAAACAAGAGAGGATATGGTGTAAATATTGGCTTCCAATGGATTATGAACAAGTGTCTATGTCATTTTGTCCCTTAAGTTTAAGATTTAGTCCCTTATTAACCTTAATTTTACCTCAATCATTGTAATTAATTTTAATTACTTTTAATAATATTTTTCATTAAAAACTAAGTTGATATTATTAGACTATAAATATTATACTAATTACAACTATGTATGTTTGTTTTTTTAAATTTAGTTGATAGAAGTATAAAAATTAAGTTTAAAGCTAATCTCGTAGACGTGGTGAGAAAGGGGGTTTTTTAAGTGAAATTGTTCAAAAGTTCATTAAGACTTTATATGTAAATGAAATATAAAAATTATTCCAATGACTTATATTGTATTTATAGATATATAATTGATATATTTTTACTTTAAAACAAATATAATTTATCATTAATAATTATTTACATGAAAATAAAATTTTCAACTAAAATACAATATTTTTCATTATTCATCAAAAAATGAAACTTCTCATAAAAATACCGAAAATTCACCCTAATATAATTTTGAAAATACAAATTCAAAAAGGAATTTTATTTCGACAAATTAAATTTATAAAAGTATCAAAATTTAGTTTTAAAATAGGTGTGTCATTAAAAGGCGATAAAACTCGGTCTTGCGTGTAACGCAAGTTAACTCAATGTTATGTGTAGCGTAAGCTTAACATTGTGTTGTATATTAATCAATATATCAATGAAATAAAATTTATCCTAAAATAAAAATATTATAAAGTCTTGGGGTGTTACATTTTCCCTTCAATTATCTTGGAGTCCCTCTATTTTGGGGAAGGCCAAAAGCTCATTATTTCAATGGTCTTACGAATCAAATTAAAATCCAACTCTTTGCCGGGAAAGGGAAGGATGTCTCACTAGTTGTAAGAGTGTGCTATGTTAAGTTCAAAATTGTTTATAAACTATTTTACTCACTCATGGTTTATAAATGGCCTAGGGGATGATAAAAAACCCCAATGCTTGTATTAGAAACATTGTCTGGAGCGGTAGTATTCTTGAATGAAAGATGGTGTCGATCCCATGGAACTGATTTCTAATAGTGGAATTGGCATCAAAAACATAAATTTTTTTAATGAGTCTTTGCAACCACGTTTCACCTGGAACCTCATTAACAACAATTCATCTACCCCTATTTTTTCTTAGAGCTAGATTTCTGGACAGGTTGAACAGATGGATGTGACGATAGATTTTCTACATAGTGACCTCTCTGAGGAGATATATATGAAGCAACCTAAGGGTTTAAATGTTTCTGGACAAGAAGAACTAGTCTGAAAAATTGAAGAAGATAATATACAGACTGAAACAAGCTCCCAGGTAGTAGTACAAGAAGTTTGACTCATTCAAGGTGAATCATGGCTACAAGTGGACATAGGCGGACCAGTGTGTCTACATACAGATATTTCAGGATGGTAACTTTTCTACTCTTCTACTTTATTTTGATAACATGTTGATCATTGGGAAGGATTCAATGAAGATTAGCTAGTTTAAAGAGTTATCCAAGTCTTTTGATATTAAAGACTTGGGCGCAGCTCAACGGATTTTGGGAATGCAAATCATCCATGATTGAAAGCAGATGTTGTTATAGCTATTTTAGGAGAAATATGTTGAATGTATTCAGAAACGTTTCAACATGGAAAAATCCAAAAAAAAGTGCATTCCTCCTCCAGGACATTTGAAGTTGAGTAAGAGTTCATTCCCGTTATCCAAAAAAGAAATTGAGCTGATTAAGATCATACCATACTCCTCAGTAGTTGGATGATTGATCACTACGGGAAAATGGGCATTTGCGACGGGTTATTTGCGACGGGGAAAAATCCCGTCGCAAATAGTCCCGTTAAAAACTTATTTGCGACGGGCGGTTACCGCCCGTCGCAAATAACCGGCGGCGGTAAAAGGTATTTGCGACGGGGGTATACCCCCTGTCGCAAATAGTAAGTCGGCAGGTTAGTATTTGCGACAGGTCCCGTCACAAATAACTATTTAACCGTTGACCGTAGTAAATGCGGGCTAAGGTATTTGTGACAGATATCGTCGCAAATACTACTATTTGCGACGGGTATCTCGTCGCAATTAGCCCCGTCGCAAATAATCTAACCTATAAATACCCTCATCCGTTTTTTTCATTCATTCTCAAAATCGATCTTCTACTTCTCTCAAAACTCTATTTTTAGAGTTTAGCGTTTCTTGAGTTTAATTTTTTTTTCCGGAGTTGATATTGAAGATTTCAACAACGATCAGAGATCAACCTCAGATCAATTTTAAAGGTATTTATTTTCATTTTAATTTAATATTTATTTTAAAGTTTTTATTAGTTTCAATTATTCTTAATTAGTTGTAATTTAATTATGTTTACATTGTTTTGTTACTTAATAAATTTAAATTATTAGTATTCATTGTTCATATTTAAATGGTAATTAGGAATAATTAGTAATAATTACAAATAATTAAGAATAAATACTAATAATTAGTAATAAATACCAATAATTAGGAATAATTAGTAATAATTAGTAATAATTAGTAATAATTAGTAATAATTACCAATAATTAGTAATAATTAGTAATAATTACCAATAATTCGTAACAATTAGTAATAATTACCAATAATTAGTAATAATTACCAACAATTAGTAATAATTAGTAATAATTAGTAATAATTACCAATAATTACCAATAATTAGTAATAATTAGTAAATAATTAGTAATAATTACCAATAATTAGTAATAATTACCAATAATTACCAATAATTACCAATAATTACCAATAATTAGTAATAATTACCAATAATTACCAATAATTACCAATAATTAGTAATAATTACCAATAATTAACAATAATTAGTAATAATTAGTAATAATTACCAATAATTATCAAAAATTAGTAATAATTAGTAATAATTACCAATAATTAGGAATAATTACCAATAATTAGTAATAATTACCAATAATTAGTAATAATTAACAATAATTACCAATAATTAGTAATAATTACCAATAATTAGTAATAATTAGTAATAATTAACAATAATTAGTAATAATTAACAATAATTAGTAATAATTACCAATAATTAGTATTAATTAGCAATAATTAGTAATAATTACCAATAATTAGTAATAATTAACAATAATTAGTAATAATTACCAATAATTAGTAATAATTAACAATAATTAGTAATAATTACCAATAATTAGTAATAATTAGTAATAATTACCAATCATTAGTAATCATTAGTAATAATTCGTAATAATTACCAATAATTAGTAATAATTAGTAATAATTAGTAATAATTAGTAATAATTACCAATAATTAGTAATAATTAACAATAATTAGTAATAATTACCAATAATTAGTAATAATTTGTAATAATTGCCAATAATTAGTAATAATTAGTAATATTTCATAATAATTACCAATAATTAGTAATAATTACCAATAATTACCAATAATTACCAATAATTACCAAAAATTAGTAATAATTAGTAATAATTAGTAATAATTAGTAATAATTACCAATAATTAGTAATAATTACCAATAATTAGTAATAATTACCCATAATTAGTAATAATTAACATTAATTATTAATAATTACCAATAATTAGTAATAATTAACAATAATTAGTAATAATTACCAATAATTAGTAATAATTAGTAATAATTACCAATAATTAGTAATAATTAGTAATAATTCGTAATAATTAGTAATAATTCGTTATAATTACCAATAATTACCAATAATTACCAATAATTAGTAATAATTAGTAATAATTAGTAATAATTAGTAGTAATTAGTAATAATTACCCATAATTAGTAATAATTACCAATAATTAGTAATAATTACCCATAATTAGTAATAATTATCAATAATTACCAATAATTACCACTAATTAGTAATAATTAGTAATAATTACCAATAATTAGTAATAATTAGAAATAATTACCAATAATTACCACTAATTAGTAATAATTAGTAATAATTACCAATAATTACCAATAATTAGTAATAATTACCAATAATTAGTAATAATTAGTAATAATTACCAATAATTACCAATAATTAGTAATAATTAGTAATAATTACCAATAATTACCAATAATTAGTAATAATTACCAATAATTACAAATAATTAGTAATAATTAGTAATAATTACCAATAATTACCAATAATTAGTAATAATTAACAATAATTAGTAATAATTAGTAATAATTAGTAATAATTAGTAATAATTAACAATAATTACCAATAATTACCAGTAATTAGTAATAATTAACAATAATTAGTAATAATTAACAGTAATTAGTAATAATTACCAATAATTAGTAATAATTACCAATAATTAGTAATAATTACCAATAATTAGTAATAATTACCATTAATTAGTAATAATTACCAATAATTAGTAATAATTACCAATAATTAGTAATAATTACCAATAACTAGAAATAATTAGTAATAATTAGTAATAATTACCAATAATTACCAATAATTACCAATAATTACCAATAATTACCAATAATTACCAATAATTACCAATAATTAGTAATAATTACCAATAATTAGTAATAATTACCAATAATTAGCACTAATTACCAATAATTAGCAATAATTACCAATATTTTCCAATAATTACCAATATTTTCCAATAATTACCAATATTTACCAATATTTACCAATAATTACCAATATTTTCCAATAATTAGGAATAATTACCAAGAATTATGAATAATTTCCAATAATTTGTAATAATTACCAATAATTTGGAATAATTACCAATAATTTGGAATAATTACCAATAATTTGGAATAATTACCAATAATTTGGAATAATTACCAATAATTTGGAATAATTACCAATAATTAGGAATAATTACCTTATTACATTATTTTGTATATTTTATTATTAATATTAAAATAATATAATTTTCTATATTATATACAATTCTCTTTTCATCTGTGTGTTTTCTGTCTCCACATGTAATATTGACATTCTTTTTCAAAATTATCAACATATTCGCCAATGGAGAGGTGAAAGTGAATGCCAATATTACATGTGGAGACAGAATGTTAAACACACATATGAAAGGAGAATTGTATATAATATAGAAAATTATATTATTTTAATATTAATAATAAAATATACTAATAATGTAATAATTTTATTATTATATAATTAATATTTATGAAAAAATTATATTAGTATTATTAAAAAAAATAAAAAATCAATATTTGTAACAGGTTTTGCTTTATTCTCAACATATTCAATCCTTGCTTGAGTGTTTTTTCTAACAAATTATTCAAAACCAGTAATGCTTTTATATTTTATAGAAAAATATGGAACAACGAGGTCGTCAACAGTCATTATTAGATGACCGCATATGGATAAATCAACGTAGAAATCCAAATGGTTCTAGTTTAAATCCAATATATATAGAGGGTGTGGAGACTTTTTTATCATTTGCGACATCAAATCCAGAATTTGTTTCAGAAGGCAAAATAAAATTCCCTTGTAGAAAATGTGCATTGAGAACGTTTGACACGTTTGAAAAAGTGTGAGGACATCTCTTGCGTTTTGGTTTTCAACCAGATTATGTTTTTTAGTATCAACACGGTGAATGCAGTTCCAGAGTAGGTGATGCCAAATTGATTCTGAATCCATCCCGGTTTCAAGATTTAGTACATGATGTTGCAGGTTTATCTGTTCAACACACAGAAACTCCGGCTGATATAGATTCAAATCCTGAGTTGGCACCGTCTGAATTTTATGAGTTGTTGAGGTCTGCTGAGGATGCATTATATCATGGCTGCAAGATGAGCAAATTAGAAGCAGTTGCAAAATTTATGTCTATCAAATTAGATAACGGAATGTCAAACACCTGTTTTGACCAGATATTTTCTTTGCTTAAAACACTGTTACCCAAAGGAAATGTTTTGCCTGCAAATTACTATGAGAGTAAGTGGCTGGTTCAAAATTTGGGACTTACTTGTCAGAAGATTCATGCATGTTCAAATGACTGTATTTTATATTCTGGGGAAAATGAGTCGTTGGATAGTTGTCCCACATGTGGGTAATTGAGATATAAAGAAGGGAAACATGGGAAGTCTGGTTTGATTCCTATAAAACAGTTGAGATATTTTCCGCTGACATCCAGACTTCAGCATTTATTCATGTCTAAGAATACAGCGACAATGATGTCATGGCATAAAGCGAATATTTCAACCGATAAAAGCCTGAATCATCCAGCCGATAGTGATTCATGGAAAAATTTTGATAGAGTGCATCTATCATTTGATTTAGAAGCTAGAAATGTTCGACTGGGCCTTTCCACTGATGGTTTCTGTCCGTTTGGATCTTATGGTAGTCAATATTCATGTTGGCCTGTTTTTTTAACTCCGTACAATTTACCTCCATGGATGTTGATGAAAGAGCCATATATATTTTTGACTTTACTAATTCCAGGACATCCGAAGAAAAATATTGATGTTTATTTGAAACCATTGATTGATGAATTAAGTTTATTATGGAGTACTGGTGTCAGTACATATGATGTTGCTACGAAACAGAATTTCATACTGAGAGCAGCATTGATGTGGACAATTAGTGACTTCCCGGCTTATGGGATGTTATCTGGCTGGAGTACACATGGTCAGAAATCATGTCCTTACTGTATGGGAGAGAACAAAGCATTTATTCTCATTCATGGAAAGAAACCTTGTTATTTTTACTGTCATCGCAGATTTCTTCCAGCTGATCATCCTTTTCGCAGAAAGAGATCTCATTTCAGAAAAGGAACAATTGAAAGGGATGGACCTCCAAAAATGCTATCAGGTTTGGAGTTAAAATTAGTTGTATTTTCATTACCTCTCATAACTTTTGGTCCCACAATAAACCAATAGAAAATTTCTGGTTTTGGGAAAGAACACAATTGGATTAAACGTAGAATATTTTGGGATTTTCCATATTGGTCTGATTTGTTGGTCCGCCACATGTTGGATGTCATGCATATTGAGAAGAACTGTTTTGATAATTTTTTTTATACAGTTTTGGATATGCCAGGAAAAAGCAAAGACAATGTAAATGCACGTTTAGATCTTGCCCAAATTTGTAGGCGTCCAGAACTGGAACTGTTTGAGAATGTCAGAAAAGAAAGGTTACTGAAACCAAAAGCAGCTTATACATTGTCTAAAGAAAACCGTTTATTATTTTGTCAGTGGATTTCATATTTGAGACTTCCAGATGGTTGTGCTTCCAATTTGGGTAGATGTGTAAAGAATGGTCATATTACTGGATTAAAAAGTCATGATTGTCATCTTATAATGGAAATACTTCTACCCATTGGATTAAGAGGTCTATTGAATTCTACGATTTGGGATTCCATAACAGACATGTCTCATTTTTTTGGGAAATTTGTACGGCTACAGCAGATTATGATGCTCTATGCAAACTTGAAGAAGATGTTGTTGTAATTATATGTAAACTGGAAAAAATATTTCCGCCGTCTTTCTTCGACTCAATGGAACATTTGATGTTACATTTTCTATATGAAGCCAAATGTGGAGGTCCAGTACAGTTTCAATAGATGTACCCATTTGAAAGATGCATGCAAAAATTGAAAAGAAAAGTACGTAATAAAGCATCTGTTGAAGGATCTATTGCAGAAGCTTATTTGCAAGAGGAAATATCTTTTTTCTGCTCGTATTATTTTGAATCTGAGTATCCTTCAAAACACAACTGAATGGGATGAAACAAGAGGAATATTGATGAAATCGACAATCAATTATCTGTTTTCAACCAGCCAGAGCTTGGTTTTGGTGGAGTTTATGAACGCTGGCTTTCGGATGATGAACATCACAGAGCTCATACGTATGTTCTGCTCAACTGTGAAGAGATGACATTAGTTGTACTGTAAGTGTTTATATAACTTATTCTATCATTTATGTTACAGTAAATAACTTTGTTTTTTATAGGTTGTATGATAATCATATCAAGAAACAAATTCCACAAATTACAGCAGCTGCTCTCGAAGAATGCCGATAGAAAAATTTCTCTCAGTGGTTTCAAAAACTAGTAACATAAATTCTTTATCTTTTAGCAATTCATTCAATGTATAGTTTACTATATTGATAATTATTTCACAAATTTTCAGATGTCTCGACATGCTGATAAAATTGACAAACAGCTGTGTATATTGAGTAACCCACCTTCCAAACTTGTTAAAACTTATAATGCATATGTAGTGAATGGATTTCGATTTCACACACATGCATATGGGGAATCAAAAAAAACAATGAACAGTGGATTTAGCTTGAGAGGATCTCGTCATCGAGAAAATGAAGTTGACTTTTATGGCATACTTGATGAAATCATTGAACTCTGTTATCTTGGACAACATTACATAACCATGTTCAAATGTCGGTGGTTAGATACAGAGAGAGGTGTGCGTGTTCATCCGACTCATAGAATCATCGATATTAAATGTAAAAGTGTTCTCGCAGTAAATGAATCATTCTTATTAGCTCAACAGGCACATCAAGTTTATTACGCAAAGTACTGTGCTACATCAAGAGACTTGACTGATTGGTGGAGTGTAATAAAAATCAAAATTCGAGACAATCAGTTTAGTCAAAGTGAATGTTCTTTCACTGATGTGCAAAGAATTGAAGTTTTTCAAGAGAGTACTCAAAATCAATCTTTTTTACAAAGAGACATGAGTATCGATGACGACACCCCACATTTAAGAGTCAGTGATGACGATGATGTTAATGATGTCACATATGAATTTGAAATGGTAAGAGATGAAGCAACTGGAACTCGAATGGATATCGATGATGTTGAGGAGCAATATGAAGATGACATTGACATATATGAAGATGATGATGAAGATGAACACTGATAAAATTCTATGGTAGTTATATAAAATCATAATATATATATATGTATATATAATAGTAATTATCAATTATTTTCTAACAACATTAACATTTTCTGTTTCAGATGGATGACGAAACATTTCGTGAGTTGGCGGATATTGACCTGCCTTTCGATGCGGATGAGTTGCTGGCAGATGACCCTCAGCCTGCAGGCGCTCCAGGGAGTACGTGGAGGGGGTGCGGTCTTGCACGATTGATGATTCCTGACCCCGTCCCCGAGCGACATCCACGTCTTGGGTTTGATCCACGCACACGGAGGTGTGATAACCTGTGTGATAACCTGTGGATTTGACTAAGATTTCATTAATCTATTCACATAATAAATGTTTATTATTTTTACAGTTTTCCGTATATAGCAGTCGGACTGGGCAACGCTATTTTGCGCAACTATTTCTCTCAGTCGTGGACCACATGGGAGAAGATTCCCATTGATGTGCAGCAGGCCATGTTCGGCCATTGGTTGGTACGTACGTAGATAAATAATTTTTATTCTGAAAATTATTTCATTTCTAACTTGATATTTTGATTTATTTGTAGGGTTTATGGTATCCGATCGAGGATACCATGCGTGACGCCATCCACGAGGCATGGGAGGTGGCCATGCATGATCGCTTTCGTCAGTTTTTGCACAATTTAAGAAAAGCTACCATGAAGAAAGCAGGAGTGTCAGATTTTGACGAGTCATGTATAGCACACCGACCAGAGTACATTTCATCTCATGTATGGGATGGATTATGTGCGCACTGGTTTAGTGGTGCCTTTCAGAGGAGATCATCGGTGGGGAGACAGAATCGGGGGAGACAGGAGGTGACTCATCGAGCTGGGAGTCGTTTTTTCAGTACTCATAGACAGCATCTGGTACGTACATTATTTATAAATATTTTATATAACTATGAATATTAACAGTTTATTTTTTATTCTTATAGGCTGTCGAGCACCCCAATATTACGGAGTACGACGTATATCGGAAGATGTATAGTGATCCTGCTACTGGGGAGCTCAGAGGTGATCGTCAGCATCACATCGAGATCATTATTATTTGTTTTCAAGTTTAAAAATTAACTGCATATAATATATTCACAATTTTAATTTTAAATTGCAACTACATGAGTCATATGAGGCCGCAGCGTCACAGACCCGGCCTGAGAGTCAGGCAGAGTCATCAGATCAGATCACTGGCCGTCAGTTTGATGAGGTGGCATGGATGCAGGCCACCCAGTATGCCTTCGAGAAGGGCAAGGTAGTTGGTATCAGCTCTCGACTGACTCCCGGAGATTATTATGGTAGTGTTGCGATGTCGGCGTCCAGCTCGAGAGGAGCTCGTGCATCTTCTTCTGCTACACAGTATGAGGATCAATTGCGATCTCAGACTGCACTGATAGAGAGTCTCTGACAGGAGCAGGAGCAGATGCATCAGTAGCATGAGGAGGAGCGTCGACGCCAGCAGCAGCTGTACGAGGAGCAGACGAGTCGGTGGCAGCAGCAGCATCAGGAGCAGATGGAGTACATGCGCCGACTCACTCATGCTTTAGGGATGGAGTTTCCTCCACCACCATCTGCAGATCCCCCCTCCCCCTTCCTTCAGATTAGAGTTTGTTTTTATGTTATAAAATTTGTTAAATCAAAACACAACCGAATTTTTTTTTTCTATTCGTAGTTTATGTCTCATTATAAAATATTAATAATATTATATTTTGAAATAACAATATTAATATGAATAATAATATTATTTCTATTTTATAATATTAAATTTTATATATATATTAAAATTTTATAATATTATAATTTAATTATATTTTTTTGTAATATTTGAATTATTTTAATATTTGAATGTAAAATAATTCTATTATTTTTATATTAATTAAAATAACTTATTAATATTTTTTTTATTTATGAATTATAATTCTAATATTATTATATTAATTAAATCATTTATTAATATTCTATTATTTTTTATTTTTGAATTATAATTCTATTATTTTTATATTAATTAAAATAATTTATTAATAATTTATTATTTTTATTTGTGAATTATAATTATATTATTATATTAATTAAAATCATTTATTAATATTTTATTATTTTTTATTTTTGAATTATAATTGGATTATTATTATATTAATTAAAATAATTTATTAATAATTTATTTTTATTTATTTTTTTTATAATATTTTTGATGGGATACTATGCCCGTCACAAATAGTATTATTATTATATGCATTAAAATAATTTATTAATAGTTTTTTTTAATAGTTTTTGCGATGGGTCTCGTCGCAACAACTATTTGTGGCGGGCCCGTCGCAACAGGTATTTGGGACGGGGCCCGTCGCAATTACTATTTGAAAAGTTTTTTACAAATATACGGAGTACTATTTGCGACGGGGAGAATCCCCGTTGCAAAAAAAGGCTTTAGCGACGGGCCCGTCGCAATTAATTGTTGTTGCGACACCGTTTTTAGCAACGAGCCATTTGCGACGGGCCCCCGTCGCAAAAAGCCATTTGCGACGGGATCCCATCGCAAATGACCTGTAAAGACCCGCAAATTTCAAGGAAATTTTTTTCTTAATTTTCTTTGGAATTTTACAAGAACGCAGCTTCAGACGGCACCTGATTCCGAGGCCCGGTGTGCCCGGAATCAATTTCCGAAGTTTGGCTCGGGTACGTTCAGTGAACGGACGAGCGGGTTTTTCTATCTTTTGAACCGGTGCCCGGAATCAAATTCTGAGGGCACCGATGAAATCGCAGCGCCGGTATTTGCTTAGAAGCGCCTCTTCCGGAGTTGCGTTTGCTCAGACGTGGTTTTTAAATTTTACGGCTTTAAGTCAGAAATAAAATAAAGTTTGTGCGACAACTTTATTTTATTTCACTTAAGCTGCTTGGAAGCCACTTGAAGTCACTTAAAGACGGCTTGAACTGAGTTGAACTGGATAGGATGCTATCCAGAAATATCCTACCCCTTGGTAGGATATTTGTGCGGTGGGACCCGCACGAGCCCCGCCGTTTCTTTCGCTAAGTAACGCACCCGCGAAAACCCGTCAAAGTAACTGAAAAGTCAACCGACGCGTTTTCTTTAATTCTTAACAGACCATTTAATTGGGCGGTTTATTTCGTGAATTAAATGGACTGTTTCTTCGTGAATTAAATGGGTCGTTTCTTTCGTTGAATTAATTCAACGAATTGATGGATCGTTTCTTAACCGGTTTCGTGTTGGCATGTTTATAAAATAAGACCAACCCAAAAAATCCTTGGAAAGGATTTGACAGAATCTTCGTTCCTCCACCCTCTCCGCGAAGAACGCGAAGAACGCGAAGAACGCGAAGAACGCGAAGAACGCGAAGAACGCGAAGAACGCCGGCGACCGGAATTCGACGACGCACACCAAGATCTGCGACGTCGACGAGATCTACCCGCGACGTTCTTCGGCGACGTCTTTCTTCCGCGGCCGATCCTCGTTCGGCAACAAAGGTGAGAATCGGATCTTTTCTTCTCCCTTTTTAATTTCAATATCAACGGATTTAAACTAATTAAATCCGTTGATCTTGATCCGGAGATTGGCGACGCGACGAGCGATTCCGCGACGACGCAGCGATCTCCATCTTCCGCGACGAGCAAATCCCGCGACGATCCCCCGTTCGGCAACGACAAGGTAAGGGATGTTGGAATTCTTTTTAAAATCCCGTGTTTATTCTTTTGAAATATAGAACCCGATCACGAAACAATTTTAATTTATTTAAAATTGTTGATTGGTTTCTTTCCTGTTTCTCCCGTTGATTATGACTAACGCGGAGGGTGCGGGTCTAACGAACAAGACCCGGCAACCCTCCGTCGATCTTCCTTTGTGTGCGGATTTGGCGAGCGACGGCAAAAGCGCGACGCAAGGGCCGTATGTTGATTCCGCAGTGGAGGACGCATCCCGGGAGGAACAACGGCGCAGACGGGAGGCAAATCGGGCCACCGGAGCATCTCCGGCGGCCCGCGGAAGGAGGCGGCGGCGCGGGTCGCCGGCGCGGCGGCGCCGGCGGCCGGGGGCGGCGGCGCCCGGCGCGCCGCCGGAGGAGTCCGCCGCGGCCGAGCCGCGGCGGCGGCGAGCCGCCGGACCGCGTCCGCGGTCCGGCCTTCCAGCACGCGGCCCGCGCGGGCCGCGTTTTCTCCAAAGCCGCGGGTTTGACCCGCGGCGGCAGCGCTTCGGCCGCTCGGCCGAAGCCGAGCCGGTCCGGTCGGCCGGGCCGCGCCCAGGCCGGACCGGACCCGGCCGAGCCGGTTCGGGCCGGGTCGGGCCGACCCGGTTCGGGCCGACCCGGTTCGGCCGACCCCAGGGGGGGGTTCGGGCCGGGTCGCCCCGGGCCCAGTACCCCCGTTTCGGGCCCTCTACGGTCTTTCGCCCATATCTTGGGCCTGGGACCTCCGATAGACGAACCGTCAGCGGCTACGCGATCCTTGGATCGAGACGGTCGTTTCGGTATATTATACTCAAGGTTTCGGAAGACTTTGGGTTCGGCCGGGTTGGTTCGTACACGAAGCCAACCGGGCCCTCGGAGCGGAAACGCTCATAACTTGAGCTACGGACGTCCGAACGACGTACCGTCAGCTGTGGTGGTTTCCTCTAAGTGAGACGGAACTTTTGGCATACTCCGCCCGAGGATCGGATACAGGCGGAGTACGGTCGGGTTGGTTTTGCCCTAAAAACCAACCGGGCCCCTGGGACGAAAATGCCAATAACTCTCAGACCGGGCGTCCGATTGACGCGCCGTCTGTCGCGTTGAGATCCTGTTGTCGATACGGAACTTTTGGATACATCAACTTCGGACTACGTGTCAGTTGATGTATCAGCCCCTCGGCTCGTGGAGCGGACCCTCCTAAACGAGCTCGCTACGTGCGGGAACCCTAGCGCTGGCTGTGACCTCGACGACAGAGCAGAGATCCTCCGTGGACTGCGACGACGGCAGAGCAGAGATCCTCCGTGGACTGCGACGACGGCAGAGCAGAGATCCTCCGTGGACTGCGACGACGGCAGAGCAGAGATCCTTCGTGGACTGCGGCGACGACTGTGCAGAGATCCTCAGTGGACTGCGTCGACTACTGCACTCAGCGATCCTACGCGGATCAGTGCCCGATCCTATGTGGGTCCTACTTCCGGTTCTGTGTGAGCCACTGCCTACCGGTTCTGTGTGAGCCACTGCCTACAGGTTCTGTGTGAGCCCGATCCTGTGTGGGTCTACTGCGGGGGTTAGTACCTATCGATCCTTCGTGGGTCCGACGACTTAGATGGATCAGTGATCATCTTTGACGTCATCTGAAAAAGTATACCTGGTTGAGCTGAATCTTATGTTACTCTCCTTTGTGGATTGTGTTGAACTATCCTTTGTGGATTTACTGTTTACTCTCCTTGTGGATTTGAGTCTTGCTTTCCTTTGTGGATTGAGTTGTTCTTGAGCTCGTGAGCAGAGCTAGAATTGGGGACGTAGGTATATGTATGGGCATATACCTAAGTCGAGTCAGATGTTACTTCGTGATTGCATCTTTCTTTTGTGCTATATCCTTTGTGGATTTCGGGAGACCTTCGGGGGTCTCGGGGTCCTTACTGAGTAGTTGTACTCACCCCTGCACGGGCTATGCCCGCACTTCGTGGTGTTGGTTGCAGACGACGGACAGCGCTGATCACGGTTGGGGCGTGGAGCAGGACGGTACCTGGAGGTGGACCACTGGGCGGGACGTGCTCGGAGCGGACGTGGGACCCGAGGAGCCTGGAGGCTATCTGTACCCACCCTTCAGGTGGGATTGCCAGTGGACGACACGAGGCCGCCGTCTTTTCTTCAGTTGCTGTACTTTACTTTTCAGTTGTACTTTACAGTTGGGCTTGTATTTCCGGCCCCTTTACCTTTCTGCACTTTACTTTCCGCTTGCTGACTCTGTGTGGTTGTTACTTATAAAGGCAATGCCTTCCCTGTTTACTGGGATTTTACGCCTTGGTGCTAGTCGCCAGCCCCTGGCCTATGGAAGGCGGGCTTGGGGTAGTCACGGCACGGGCCCCGAGGACGGGTCGTGACAAATTGGTATCAGAGGCGGTCGGTTCTACCGCAGACTCTGATCGTCCTTTCTTTCTATGTGAAGCAATAGTGTTTAGTGTATTGAGTGTGGTTATCAGTTCAGGGAGCCCAGTGTTGGTGCGGCGGCCGACGTATCCGTACACCAGGACCCTGACTCCTGATTTCCGACTTAATGCATGAAAACATTGATTGCGTGTGTGTTTCAAGTTTTCTTTGTGATTACTTATGTCAGCTCACCGGGTATACTGATCTGCTTTATGAAAGTCTCAAGTTTTCCTTGTGATTACTTGTGCCAGCTCACCAGGTATACTGTTCTGACTGTGGTGCTCTTGTTCTCCTTTTCAGGATGGCCCCGCGACGACTGCCAGCTAGGGTTCCGAGTGTAGGGCGCGATGGCAGCCCACCGAGCGACGAGGCCTCGGTGCAGGGCCCTTTGCCAGCGGTGGCACCGGCGGTAGCCTTACCCGCCGAGCCACCGATGCTTCCAGTACCAGACGCCGACGATGCACGTCGCC
Source organism: Viscum album (assembly GCA_963277665.1). Lineage (NCBI taxonomy): Eukaryota > Viridiplantae > Streptophyta > Magnoliopsida > Santalales > Viscaceae > Viscum > Viscum album. The sequence goes on from OY728158.1 coordinate 1,679,429,032, forward strand.
TCAGGGCACTGCACGAGTTTCAGAGCCAGCGACCGCCCAGGTTTCGCGGTGAGGCGGACCCCCAGGCCGCCGAGGACTGGCTAGAGGCGGTGGTACGGATCTTCAGGCTAGTGAGGACACCAGCGGATCTCATGGTGATCCTCGCAGCGAGCCTCCTGCAGGCGGCGGCAGGACGATGGTGGAGCCTGATGCTCCAGGTTCACGATGAGGCATCCCTGCTCTGGACGGACTTCGAGAGCCTCTTCCGCTCTGAGTTCGTCCCGGCCACCCTCCGAGCGGTGCGCATCCAGGAGCTTCTCCAGCTGCGCCAGGGCAGCATGACGGTCGCTCAGTACGCGGCGAGGTTCACGGACCTATCTCGCTACTCGACCGACATGGTACGGGACCCCTTCTTCCGGGCCCGGACCTTCGAGCAGGGCTTGCGACAGGAGATTCGTGCGTCGCTGATCTCCCTCAGCATTCCGACCCAGGCAGGAGTGCTGGAGCGAGCCCTCCTGATCGAGAGCTTCCTGGCAGAGCCTTCTTCAGCGGCGAGACCTAGCGCAGGGCGGCAGGTAGCTGAGTCTTCGGCAGCAGGTAGCCGACGGATGACTCACGGGTCCAGGCAGACCAGACCCCCACGCAGACGGCCTCAGGACACCGGCTCAGCAGTACGAGGCACACAGCGGAGTGCCAGCCTTTCGAGAGGCAGGCTGTGCTACTCTTGCGGCGGGCAGGGTCACATGGCTCGTGACTGCCCGACTCGCCGATCAGAGGAGCAGCAGACGGTGGAGGGGCCACCCAGGCAGAGGCAGAGGGTCGACCGTGGCGGTCCGCAGGGAGGAGGCGGACGAGGCCGAGGAGCTGGCCGAGCAGCGGGTGGTGGGCGACGCTTTCAGGCTCTACCCCCACCACCACCAGGAGGGCCACCTCGACCACAGGGAGCCGGCGGGCAGGGACAGGCCCAGCTCCAGGCAGTGGAGGCCTACGACCCCGACATGCCAGAGATGATTCGAGGTACGATCTGTGTCTATTCCACCCTTGCTGCAGTACTTATAGACACAGGAGCGAGTCACTCTTTCATAGCCTCTGCCCTTGTTCGGAGCTCGGAGATTCCGACTGAGCCGTTGGCTCGATCCTTACGGCTAGAGACTCCTACGGGAGCAGACTCGACGATTACGCACTGGTGCCGGCAGTGTGAGCTTACTCTAGGAGGCGAGAGCTTCGGCTGGGATCTCCTTGTAGCGGCGTCGAGGCCTTACGACGTCATCTTGGGCATGGATTGGCTATCCACGGTTCATGCCCAGATCGACTGTTTTAGGCGCAAGGTGCGATGTGTTCGTACCGACGGGAGCAGGTTTACCTTCACCGGCGAGAAGGGAACCTTTGCAGCACAGGATGGACTTCCGCGGAGGAGAGTGCAGCCCATCTCACATCAGTTGGCTAGCCTCATCCTAGGAGCAGTGGACGTGCGGAGTCCGGCTTTTCCTGCAGTGGTGGACCAGTACGTGGACGTCTTTCCCGACGACGTTCCAGGGCTACCTCCTCGTAGAGAGGTAGACTTTTACATCGACTTGTACCCCGGGACAGCCCCGATATCTACTCCAGCATATCGGATGGCCCCCGCCGAGCTTCGAGAGCTGCGGGTACAGTTGGAGGACTTGCAGAGCAAGGGGTTTATCCGACCCAGTGTTTCACCCTGGGCTTCCCCGATTTTGTTCGCCAAAAAGGCGGACGGGAGCTTGCGACTTTGTGTCGACTATCGTCGCCTGAACCAGGTGACAGTGAGGAACAAGTATCCGCTGCCACGGATTGATGACCTCTTCGATCAGCTCAAGGGAGCGCGGTGGTTCTCGAAGATAGACCTCCGGTCAGGCTATCATCAGCTCAGAGTTCGAGACGAGGACGTGCAGAAGACGGCCTTCAGGTGTCGGTATGGCCATTATGAGTTCTTGGTTATGCCGTTCGGCGTAACCAATGCTCCAGCGGTGTTCATGAGCCTCATGAACAGGATCTTCCAGCCATACCTCGACCGATTTGTCGTTGTCTTCATTGACGACATTTTGGTATACTCGACGACTGAGGAGGAGCATGCCTACCACCTGCGAGTTGTGCTAGACACACTCCGAGAGCACCAGCTTTATGGCAAGCTCTCAAAATGCCAGTTCTGGTTACGTGAGGTCCATTTCTTGGGACACGTCATCTCTGAGGCGGGAGTTGCAGTGGATCCCGCGAAGATCGAGGCAGTGCTAGCTTGGGAGCCACCCAAGAGCGTGACAGAGGTGCGGAGCTTCTTGGGCCTAGCCGGATACTATCGGAGATTCGTGCCAGACTTCTCCAGAGTTGCGGCACCACTCTCAGCTTTGACAAAGAAGGGGAAACCCTTCGTGTGGTCAGACAGATGTCAGCAGAGCTTCCAGGAGCTGAGACAGAGATTGACCAGCGCACCTATCTTGAGGTTGCCAGAGGAGGGAGTTGGGTACGTAGTTTACTGCGACGCATCAGGGACTGGACTCGGGTGCGTCCTGATGCAGGAGCGGGCCATGATCGCCTACGGATCACGTCAGTTGAGGCCGCATGAGCAGAACTACGCCACTCATGACCTGGAGTTAGCAGCAGTGGTCTTCGCTCTGAAGACTTGGCGGCACTATCTGATGGGCGAGCGCTTCACAGTCTTTTCTGACCACCAGAGTCTCAGGTATATCTTCTCTCAGAAGGACCTGAACCTGAGACAGCGGAGATGGCTTGAGTTCCTCCAGGACTATGACTTTGAGATAGTCTATACTCCTGGGAAGGGGAACGTGGTAGCCGATGCCCTCAGCAGGAGGACGGGCATTCAGCTACTTGAGGAGGCGACGGAGCAGCTAGCCTCCTTGCAGATATCCTTCGTGGATAGAGACGGAGCAGCCTTTCTTCAGTCTCTCACAGTCTCTCCTCCACTTCTACAGCGGGTCAGAGAGGCTCAGCGTGGGGACGCTGACTGTGAGACCCGGCGTGCACTGATATCCTCAGGTCAGGCGCCTGATGGTTTCTCCCTTGGAGCAGAGCACGACATCCTTTTCAGAGGACGTACCTTCGTACCAGTCGCTCTACGAGAGGAGGTGCTGAGAGAGTTTCACACTTCTCCCTTGGCGGTACATCCCGGAGTGGCGAAGATGTACCAGGATCTCAGGCGACAGCACTGGTGGCCGGGTATGAAGAAAGCTGTGGCAGAGTTCGTTTCACGATGCCTCACCTGCCAGCAGGTGAAGGCAGAGCATCAGGTACCAGCAGGCTTGGTACAGCCCTTGGAGGTCCCGGAGTGGAAGTGGGACAGCATATCTATGGACTTCGTGACTGGACTTCCACGCACTTCCAGAGGTCACGACTCCATTTGGGTGATTGTCGACCGACTCACCAAGTCGGCACACTTCTTACCCATCAGAGAGCAGGGCTCAGTAGAGAGCTTGGGACGTCTTTACGTCCAGGAGATCGTACGGCTTCACGGTGTGCCATCGTCTATCGTCTCCGATCGAGATGCTCGTTTCACTTCCAGGCTTTGGAAGGGGTTGCAGGAGGCATTCGGGACGCGGCTCCATCTGAGCACAGCCTTCCACCCTCAGACGGATGGACAGACGGAGAGGACCATACAGACACTCGAGGACATGCTCCGTGCATGTGTTCTCGACTTTGGTCGCAGCTGGGAGGACCACCTACCCTTGGTGGAGTTTGCGTACAACAACAGCTACCACTCCACCATCGGGATGGCACCATACGAGGCGTTGTACGGCAGACCCTGCAGATCACCGTTGTGCTGGACAGACCCTGGGGAGTCAGCACTCGTGGGACCAGAGATGGTCCGAGCCACGACAGAGAAGGTCCAGATCATCCAGGAGAGGATGAGGACAGCTCAGAGCCGGCAGAAGTCATATGCTGACAGGAGGCGGAGGCCACTAGAGTTCGAGGATGGCGACCACGTCTTTTTGCGTGTCTCACCTCGACGTGGTTTACGGAGATTTGGCCGAGGCGGCAAGCTGTCTCCCCGCTTCATCGGGCCTTTCCAGGTCCTCAGCAGGATAGGAGAGGTGGCTTATCGCCTGGCTCTACCACCTCAGTTGCACCGGGTGCACGACGTCTTCCACGTGTCTCAGCTGAGGAGATACGTGCACGACCCGACGCACATCATCGACTTTGGGGAGCTGGACGTGGACGATGGGGCGACTTTTGCGGAGGTTCCAGTGGAGATCGAGGATCGACAGGAGCGGGTCCTACGTGGGCGGTCGATTCCTCTTGTGCGCGTCAGATGGCAGCACGGGAACCTCCAGGAGAGCACTTGGGAGCGGGAGGCTCAGATGCGTGCTCAGTACCCCCATTTGTTCCCCTAGTTTTGATGTATCTTTACGGGGACGTAAAGCCCTGAGGTGGGAGTAATGTAAAGACCCGCAAATTTCAAGGAAATTTTTTTCTTAATTTTCTTTGGAATTTTACAAGAACGCAGCTTCAGACGGCACCTGATTCCGAGGCCCGGTGTGCCCGGAATCAATTTCCGAAGTTTGGCTCGGGTACGTTCAGTGAACGGACGAGCGGGTTTTTCTATCTTTTGAACCGGTGCCCGGAATCAAATTCTGAGGGCACCGATGAAATCGCAGCGCCGGTATTTGCTTAGAAGCGCCTCTTCCGGAGTTGCGTTTGCTCAGACGTGGTTTTTAAATTTTACGGCTTTAAGTCAGAAATAAAATAAAGTTTGTGCGACAACTTTATTTTATTTCACTTAAGCTGCTTGGAAGCCACTTGAAGTCACTTAAAGACGGCTTGAACTGAGTTGAACTGGATAGGATGCTATCCAGAAATATCCTACCCCTTGGTAGGATATTTGTGCGGTGGGACCCGCACGAGCCCCGCCGTTTCTTTCGCTAAGTAACGCACCCGCGAAAACCCGTCAAAGTAACTGAAAAGTCAACCGACGCGTTTTCTTTAATTCTTAACAGACCATTTAATTGGGCGGTTTATTTCGTGAATTAAATGGACTGTTTCTTCGTGAATTAAATGGGTCGTTTCTTTCGTTGAATTAATTCAACGAATTGATGGATCGTTTCTTAACCGGTTTCGTGTTGGCATGTTTATAAAATAAGACCAACCCAAAAAATCCTTGGAAAGGATTTGACAGAATCTTCGTTCCTCCACCCTCTCCGCGAAGAACGCGAAGAACGCGAAGAACGCGAAGAACGCGAAGAACGCGAAGAACGCGAAGAACGCCGGCGACCGGAATTCGACGACGCACACCAAGATCTGCGACGTCGACGAGATCTACCCGCGACGTTCTTCGGCGACGTCTTTCTTCCGCGGCCGATCCTCGTTCGGCAACAAAGGTGAGAATCGGATCTTTTCTTCTCCCTTTTTAATTTCAATATCAACGGATTTAAACTAATTAAATCCGTTGATCTTGATCCGGAGATTGGCGACGCGACGAGCGATTCCGCGACGACGCAGCGATCTCCATCTTCCGCGACGAGCAAATCCCGCGACGATCCCCCGTTCGGCAACGACAAGGTAAGGGATGTTGGAATTCTTTTTAAAATCCCGTGTTTATTCTTTTGAAATATAGAACCCGATCACGAAACAATTTTAATTTATTTAAAATTGTTGATTGGTTTCTTTCCTGTTTCTCCCGTTGATTATGACTAACGCGGAGGGTGCGGGTCTAACGAACAAGACCCGGCAACCCTCCGTCGATCTTCCTTTGTGTGCGGATTTGGCGAGCGACGGCAAAAGCGCGACGCAAGGGCCGTATGTTGATTCCGCAGTGGAGGACGCATCCCGGGAGGAACAACGGCGCAGACGGGAGGCAAATCGGGCCACCGGAGCATCTCCGGCGGCCCGCGGAAGGAGGCGGCGGCGCGGGTCGCCGGCGCGGCGGCGCCGGCGGCCGGGGGCGGCGGCGCCCGGCGCGCCGCCGGAGGAGTCCGCCGCGGCCGAGCCGCGGCGGCGGCGAGCCGCCGGACCGCGTCCGCGGTCCGGCCTTCCAGCACGCGGCCCGCGCGGGCCGCGTTTTCTCCAAAGCCGCGGGTTTGACCCGCGGCGGCAGCGCTTCGGCCGCTCGGCCGAAGCCGAGCCGGTCCGGTCGGCCGGGCCGCGCCCAGGCCGGACCGGACCCGGCCGAGCCGGTTCGGGCCGGGTCGGGCCGACCCGGTTCGGGCCGACCCGGTTCGGCCGACCCCAGGGGGGGGTTCGGGCCGGGTCGCCCCGGGCCCAGTACCCCCGTTTCGGGCCCTCTACGGTCTTTCGCCCATATCTTGGGCCTGGGACCTCCGATAGACGAACCGTCAGCGGCTACGCGATCCTTGGATCGAGACGGTCGTTTCGGTATATTATACTCAAGGTTTCGGAAGACTTTGGGTTCGGCCGGGTTGGTTCGTACACGAAGCCAACCGGGCCCTCGGAGCGGAAACGCTCATAACTTGAGCTACGGACGTCCGAACGACGTACCGTCAGCTGTGGTGGTTTCCTCTAAGTGAGACGGAACTTTTGGCATACTCCGCCCGAGGATCGGATACAGGCGGAGTACGGTCGGGTTGGTTTTGCCCTAAAAACCAACCGGGCCCCTGGGACGAAAATGCCAATAACTCTCAGACCGGGCGTCCGATTGACGCGCCGTCTGTCGCGTTGAGATCCTGTTGTCGATACGGAACTTTTGGATACATCAACTTCGGACTACGTGTCAGTTGATGTATCAGCCCCTCGGCTCGTGGAGCGGACCCTCCTAAACGAGCTCGCTACGTGCGGGAACCCTAGCGCTGGCTGTGACCTCGACGACAGAGCAGAGATCCTCCGTGGACTGCGACGACGGCAGAGCAGAGATCCTCCGTGGACTGCGACGACGGCAGAGCAGAGATCCTCCGTGGACTGCGACGACGGCAGAGCAGAGATCCTTCGTGGACTGCGGCGACGACTGTGCAGAGATCCTCAGTGGACTGCGTCGACTACTGCACTCAGCGATCCTACGCGGATCAGTGCCCGATCCTATGTGGGTCCTACTTCCGGTTCTGTGTGAGCCACTGCCTACCGGTTCTGTGTGAGCCACTGCCTACAGGTTCTGTGTGAGCCCGATCCTGTGTGGGTCTACTGCGGGGGTTAGTACCTATCGATCCTTCGTGGGTCCGACGACTTAGATGGATCAGTGATCATCTTTGACGTCATCTGAAAAAGTATACCTGGTTGAGCTGAATCTTATGTTACTCTCCTTTGTGGATTGTGTTGAACTATCCTTTGTGGATTTACTGTTTACTCTCCTTGTGGATTTGAGTCTTGCTTTCCTTTGTGGATTGAGTTGTTCTTGAGCTCGTGAGCAGAGCTAGAATTGGGGACGTAGGTATATGTATGGGCATATACCTAAGTCGAGTCAGATGTTACTTCGTGATTGCATCTTTCTTTTGTGCTATATCCTTTGTGGATTTCGGGAGACCTTCGGGGGTCTCGGGGTCCTTACTGAGTAGTTGTACTCACCCCTGCACGGGCTATGCCCGCACTTCGTGGTGTTGGTTGCAGACGACGGACAGCGCTGATCACGGTTGGGGCGTGGAGCAGGACGGTACCTGGAGGTGGACCACTGGGCGGGACGTGCTCGGAGCGGACGTGGGACCCGAGGAGCCTGGAGGCTATCTGTACCCACCCTTCAGGTGGGATTGCCAGTGGACGACACGAGGCCGCCGTCTTTTCTTCAGTTGCTGTACTTTACTTTTCAGTTGTACTTTACAGTTGGGCTTGTATTTCCGGCCCCTTTACCTTTCTGCACTTTACTTTCCGCTTGCTGACTCTGTGTGGTTGTTACTTATAAAGGCAATGCCTTCCCTGTTTACTGGGATTTTACGCCTTGGTGCTAGTCGCCAGCCCCTGGCCTATGGAAGGCGGGCTTGGGGTAGTCACGGCACGGGCCCCGAGGACGGGTCGTGACATGACCCATCACAAATACTTGTTTTTCTAGTAGTGGATGTATGTTATGGTGAGTATGAGACCAAACATTGCCCATGTAGTGGCAATCGTGATTCGATTTCTCTCCAATCCTGGGAAGCAACACAGGGATGCAGTTAAGTGGATTCTAAGGTATCTTAAATGTACTTCAAAGCTATGTTTGTTCTAGGGTTAGTTAAACCTCTCTTATAGGGCTATAAATATGAAGATATGGTCAGAGATCCTGATAGTAGGAATTATATATCATGACACATCTATATATTTGCAAGAGGATTTGTATCATGGTAGTCAAGGTTGCCGAAGTGCATTGATTTATCCACGAGGGAGGAAGATTACATTATTGCTTCAGAAACTGACAAGGAGGTGTTAAGGCTAAAGTGTTTTCTCATGGAGCTCAGATTCATTCATAAGGAGTACAAAGTTCATTTCAATAGTCATAGTTCTCTAGACTTGAGAAAGAACTCCATGTACTATTCTCGAACGAAGCACATTGACATTCACTAACATTGGATACAAGAATTGATGGATCTACAGAAATTGAGACTTGTAAAGATCCACACAAAGGGGAACTTGGTGGATATGTTGACAAAGGTGATTGCTCTAGAGAAGTAAGACCTTTTCATATGCTCCAGATGATTACAGTTGGAGGGCGAGAATAGATGGAGATATCTAGCTGCTTCCCACCATTGTTGTCAAAGATGGCTGGTGCACCAACTCCACCCACCATGGTAAGTGGAAGCCATGGGAAAAGTCCATGGTAGGTGGGGGATTGGTGGGATCTGTGCCAAACTTGAGATCCAAGAGAGCTCCTATGTTCAAAGAGATCCTTGAGAGCTCCATGTATGAAAAATAATGGGAGGTGTGTGGGAGGGGTATATTGTAACCGTTATTCTTTGTGAAATAAAGTATGTTTTCAATCCATTCATCCCTCTTCGTGATCTACGAATCAAAAAACTGGGCTCCTCCATTTGGCTGACAATTAACACTTCATACTAGAAGATCTTGACTTATTCTCACTCGATTTCAAACAAACACTCCTCTCTCAAATTATGGCTTGACAACTGGATAAGATCACCACTTATTGAGGACTTTAATCCACTGGACTCATCCCTCGGATTACAATTCACTATTAATGATTATTTTGAGGCTCATCTATACTTGCTGGAGGTTGTCAAAAATATTATCAGTGGCTATACTTTTGTTTAATGTTCGGACATTCTTATCTAGGAACCGGCTAAGAATTTTATTCTCAATAGTAATATTTTCTATTATTATTGTGTTTCAAGCTCAAACTAGGATTTTTATTGGATAAATAAATTTAATAAATCATAGATTAAGCACTTGTGTTTGACTTTAATATGAAAGATTTATCATAACCAATTACCTATGGATAATTATTTGTATCTTTGCAGTGTCTCGTTGTGGTCAAGATGCTCCCTCTATAACTAACACAGGGAAGACATCAATCACTTATTCCTAAGTTGTGCTATGATTCATCTCTATGGATTGATGTTTTTGATATGTTCAAACTCTCGAGGCTAGGAGTTTATTCCCTTTATGATCTTTATTGGCATATTATTGATGTGGTGATGTCTCTCCAACTCAAAAATCTATTACAGGTTATGGTTGTCAAGCTATTTCACTCAATATAGTTCTGTAGGAACATTGTTATGCACAATAACACTGCCTTCAGTATTCTGTCATCAATTGCATGGATTATTATCTAAATTATGGAAGCTAATATAATTCAAAATAATCATTGTGATAGCAATATTCATGACATTATTGTTCTGAAGAGATTGTGTATTACTGGAATTTATAAGTCGTCGGTTGGAACCTTTGAGGTTGTTTGGAAACCTCTTATGTAAAATTGGAAAAAAGTCAATACAGATGGGGAGTTGAAAGGGAACCCAGACCTTTTGGGTTGCGAACCTGTCTTTCGTGATCATGGTGGAAGGATCCTTTGATGTTTCTATGGCTCATGTGGTGTGGCATCTGCTCTTGAAGAAGAAATGAAATGTGTCATTAATGTGGTCTCCTTTGCTCATTCAAAGGGCTATAACAATGAATAGAGTGTGATTTTACTTCCATAATCCATGTCATTAGAAATGGTACATTGCATTTATCTTGGAGACTTACTGGTAGGTTGATAGAATGTATGGAAATTCTTATGCGTACCAATTTCATCATCACTCAGAACTATCGGGAAGCAAACCATGTGGCATATGGCCTTTCCGGCAAAGGTATTGGGATTTATCTCACTTAGTTAGATGAGGTACCGTTGGACTTGGTTCCATTTCATGAAAGGGATTGTAACCAAACCCCACTCTTCAAACTTTTGTAATTTGTTTTTATATACTTTTTTCCTTAGACTTTCTAGCTAAGGGTCCTTTAAAAAAACATACCCACATATTTACAAACACCGGTGCATATTTATATTTAACACATACATGCACAAATAATTTCATATATGTATTTATTTACCTATATTAGAATATACACATAAATGTTTTTTTATTAACACACACATATTTATATATAAACATTACTTGTATATGTGTGTGTGTTATTGAAATTTTATATGGAAAATAAAGTTGATAATTTTTTATTTTAAATAAAATGATTGATAAATTTATATTTATTTTCATATGGTTTAAATATTTAAAAATACATGTTTGTACAAACATGTTTAAATATTTATTTGTATAATTGATTTATTATATGTAAATATAAGAAAACATGCATATATTTAATTATAAATAAAACTACAATATGGAAAATGATAAAATTTCAAAATCATAATATCTATATGAATGTAAGACATGCGAATAAATTTAGTCTCCATTGAAAAAGTACAAGAAGTTCCTCTTAAACAAAGTTGAAATCTTATCAAATATTAAAAAATTAGGGTATCCCAACTAAAAAGTCAGTTTTGGAGGCCTTTTGGACCCTTTTTACCGCGAAATAACAGTGACCAAGGTTCCTCAACTCATGACGGTGTAGATCTTTTTGCATCGATTTGATATGTCGAAGAGATTAAACAGATACCTATATCAAAAGATACGTCTGTTTGAAGTTCAAGACAATTACTCATTAATAATTAGCAAATTATTAAATAATAATAATAATTGATTATTTTAGTAGTCATTTTACACTAAAAATCTTATATATCAAGTGTCAATGCATATTTAGTCTTATACAAATCATATTTAATTAAATATATTATATCTATATCAATATAAATATTATATTTTTAATGAAATATATTTTTTTTATTAAATATATATACATTTTATCAGTGCTAAAAAAAATGCTGATAAAGAGTGTCTTTATCGGCGCTAAAACAAAAGCACAAATAAATATGAAGTTTATCAGCGCTGATAAAAGACACTCTTTATCGGCGTTTTTTTTAACGCGGATAAAAGGAACATTTATCATCACTTTTGTAGTGTTGATAAAGGCAATCGTTATCGACGCTAGAAAAAAAGGGATGATAAATGGTTTTCTATCAACGTTTTTTTATTTAGCATTTATCAGTGGTAGAAAAAATGATGATAAATGATATGATTATCAGCACTAGTAAAAAGTTTTGATAAAATGATTTTTTTTATATAAAGGATGCCTTTGATAAACCCAAATTTGTTGTATTGCGTTTTATATTCATGTTATATTTGCATTAATTTGATATTATAATTTAATGTCAATTATTCTTCATTGTTGTTAACCAACCATTATTATTGTTATTTGTTATTATTTGTTACTAACTATTATATATTATTACGAATTATTATTAAGTTATAAAAAATAATATTAAAAATATATTAACTATCATTACTTACTATTAATTATTATTAATAACGTTTTGTACCTTATTACTTGTGGTTTATTTATATACAAGTAAATTTGAAACTAATTTTTATTTATTATTAACCAATAAACAATTAAAATTATTGATTTATTAAATTTCATTACTTATTTATAAATTATTATTAATGATTAATTGGTTATTATTTGTTTAATGCCCCGTGGCCTTTATATACACCTCGGCAGTGAGGAGGGGAAGAGCAGAGATGGCGGGCGTGTGGGTGTTCGGGAACGGTGTGGTCCGGCTGGTGGAGAATCCGGGGGCGGCGGAGGGCGGGGATGGGGCAGCGGCGGGGAGTTCGCGGCGGCGGAAGGTGCTGGTGCATGTGCCGAGCAACGAGGTGATCCGGTCATACGAGGAGCTGGAGGAGAAGCTGGGGGCGGCGGGGTGGGAGCGGTACTACGAGGACCCCCGGCTGCTGCAGTTCCACAAGCGCGCCACCCCACACCTCATCTCCCTCCCCCGCGACTTCGCCGCCTTCCGCTCCGTCCACATGTACGACATCGTCGTCAAGAACCGCCATCTCTTCCAAGTCCGAGACCTCTGACCTTCTTCCCCATCTCTCCTCCTCCTCCTCCTTCTTCTTCTCGGAAGCTCACTCCACAGTTCGCAGTTCTATGGGATTGAGAATATATTGGTTTTGCTACCCTTCTTTTTCTTTATTATTATTTATTTACCTTTGTCGATTGTTATTATTATTATAGTATGATATAATAGATTTGATTATCTAGTATGGACACTAAGTTCAACACCGAAACAATATTTAGAGAGGCGTGTTTGTTTGTTTTTTGTTTTTTTAAGAAAAGGTGGCGTTTGGGGCGAGAAGAATCTATTCCTTTTGGTCTAAGGAGCGTTTGCGTCGTTAATTGTTAAATCCCACCAAATAACTAAATTTTGGGGTTCCATGTTACCCACTATATATAATATATAATACATAATATATAATACATAATGACCAACCGAGACACAGACCATGGATTGAGAAACCGATGGCCTCGAAAAATTTATTAAAAAAGATAACAAAGGTACAAGAAGAGATGAAGTAGCAGAAAAGAAGTGAGACATGTCACCACCAAATATAAACATACAAAGTTGCAGAATCAAATCTTATTATGTCTACCACCCCTCCCGCCACCACGTCCTCTTGGATGTATGCCTCGTCGCCATTGCTTTGAAGCTTGTCATGCACCACCTTGATCATCCTTTACGCAATGATGGCCAACATCTTGACCACTATCCTCTGAGCTTGCAACACTTGAACATCATCAATCAAATCCTGCGATGAAACACCAAACAAGGCTTTATTTATCACATCCCCAATCACTGGTTCTGCTCAAGCAAGATCCACTTGGTTGTCCATAGGCATGACATTAGAAGAAGGTGAAGCACCATCATATAAAATTGGTCAGGCAGCCGAATCCCTCTGTTTATTCCGAATTCATTTCTTCTCAAGAGTCTCAAGGTAGAAGGCATCGAACTCTGGATTGTTAATTGAATCCAACATGGAAAAAAAATTGGGTGCAGTGGCATTCACAAACCTTGATGGTTGACCATCCAGAGCATCAGACCTGGGTTCATTAATAAGACACCCAACAAGAGTATTAGGCAGGTCAGTAGCTCCACATACCTGTACATCAGCAGGCAAAGGTGAGGAAACCTGCAACTAGTAGAATTTTTAGCTTTTGAGTTGGGGTATATACAGGGACCGCCATTTGGCTGTCGCTGTATTTTTACACCCCCAAAATAAATTTTTTCCTCCCCCTCGTTTACCCTCCCCGACCCCGCAACCTAATCCCCTCCCCGACCTCGCGACGTCTCCCTGTTCACCCTCCCGGTGACTCCGAGACACCCCGGCGACCCCCCCTCGTTTACCCTCCTCGACCCCACAACCTAATCCACTCCCTGACCCCGCGACCTCCCTGTTCACCCTCCTGAAGACCCTGATACCCCGGCGACCCCGATCCCCTTGCTTCCGCGCTGCGCCCCCCACGACCCGGAGACACCGTCGCGACCCCGGAGACCCCCACCCCTTGCCTTCGCGTTGCGCCCCCGTGACCCCGACGACCCCGGCGACCCCCACCCCCTTGCCTCCGCGCTGCGCCCTCCCTTGACTCTGACACACCCCGGCGACCCCCGCCCCGGCCTCCGCACTGGACAGTCCCGCGGTCGTTCCCTCCCGGCCCCGTTGCACCCCTCCAGTGAGTTGTATTTTATCCGGATTTTTCAATTATAAGGTTAATAATATCCAAAAATTTATCATTTTCTAACTTTAGGACTATTTTCATTTCATATTTAATTCATCTGATAAGATATTTTCCAATCAATATATTGACATGAATTGAAAATATGACATAATAAATTACTATCAAAACAATATTTGTAGACTTTCCAATCCTTTTCATTTTGATCTAATCCTTTTTTTGATCACATCCATTCATTGTTAAAATATTTGGTCCCCTTCTCTTGTTCCTTAAAGAAGCTTTTTTACAATATAACACTTTTTTTGTATAACCTATATTTCACCAAAAACAATTAATTTTTTTATATTATAATGTTTATTTTTACTTATTTAGTTTCCTTTTTGAACCACTCCCGTGCTTCGTCCAGCAATTCCGCCCCTTTTCAGTCCGGACGTCGCACCCCTATCGTCAAGCCGCTGCACCGTCATGGATCCGCAATTGAGTCGCACCCCATTACTTGCGGTCGAGTCTTCTGCAGGTAAGTTATTTTTTGACATTTGCAATCTATTATGCAGGTTATTTATAAAAATTGTATTGCCCAAAGAGACCTCTCAGAGGGAATATTTTTTCATTCATGACCGAACCTACAAGATAGGTTTTTTGTCCTTAAAATAGCTTTGAACTCATTGGTTTTTATGTTTTAATGATATGAGTTTTTTTTAGAATTTAAATAAGATATTTCAATTATTTTCTTTCTATTAAATACAGATATGGATAAGAGTTTGATTGATATGAAAGATGGGTTTTTTGCTGAATATTATGAGGGGATTAAGCGATTTATGGATTTCGCCAATGGATTTCCAAGCGATTTGATTAGTTGTCCATGCAGAAAATGTGCAAATAGATATCTCTTTAAATGAGATAGTGTTACCGAACATCTGTTTTTGAATTTGTTTTTGAAAAACTATAAGACATGGACACATCATGGAGAATAGTCCATTTCATGTTATCAATTAGAAAATATTCATATGGATGTTGATTTGAGAACAATTGATCCTATGAACATAATGCTCAATGATATGATGCGTTAGTTTCAACCAGAAAATAGTAGTGTCGTAAATGATGACATTGGATCAAGTAATCCTCGTTCTTCTGCAGATGGAGAAGCATTAAAATTCTTTGAGATTCTTGACAATTCACGTACTGAATTATATCATGAATGCACTAAATTTTGTAAATTGTCATTCATCGTTGAATTGTTACACCTGAAGGCCTTGAACTAGTGGTCAGACACCTCATTCGACATGTTGTTGGTATTGTTGAAGAAGGTACTCCCTACTGGAGCGAAGATTTCAGAGTCATTCTATCAAGCTCACAAGTTGACCGATGATCTTGGTTTTACATATGATACCATTGATGTGTGCCGCAATAATTGTATGTTGTTCAGAAAAGAGAATGCGCAATTAAATAATTTTACTATTTGCTATACATTCAGGTGAAAGGCTAATGAGATTAATCAAGGTAGTCAGATTCTTCCTGGAAGAGTCTTGAATCATGGGAAACAAGTTGTCGCTAAGCAGATGCGTTATTTTCCACTGAAACCAAGACTAAAGAGATTCTTCATGTCAAATAAAATGGTTAAATTGATGACTTGGCATTCAGAGAGAAACCAAGAGGTTGATAAATTAACTCACCCGACAGATTCTATGGCATGGAAAGAGTTTTATCAAAGACACCCAAAGTTTTCCCGGAATGATCGTAATGTTCGACTGGGTTTGGAAGTAGATGGTTTTAACCCATTTAGGTCCATGGTTGGTGCAACACTTAGTACGTGGCCAGTGGTGTTGGTTCCATACAACCTTTCCCCATGGGTATGTATGAAACAACCATTTATGTTACTATCGATTCTAATTGATGGGCCGAAAGGACCTAGCGATAAAATAGATGTTTATATGCAACCTTTGATTGATGAGCTGTAAGAATTTTGGGCCGATGGTGTAATGAATTTTGACTCGGCAGCTAATAAAATGTTTAGACACCGGGACGCTTTGTTATGGAAAATTAATGATTTCCAAAAGTATGCTAACTTATTAGGTTGGAGTATAAAATGAGAATTCACCTGCCCTTTTTGTAATAAGAGTAAGAAATATATATGGCTTAAGCACTATAGAAAGTGGGCATATCTTGGTCACATACGCTTTCTTCCTCCATTGAACAAGTTTAGAAAAGACCGTGTGTCGTTTGATGGGAATAAAGAGTATGACCCATCACCACAAATACTGTCTGGGGTTCAAATTTTTTCACAACTATATCAAGAAAACATTCGTACAATGTATGATATTCACGATTTATTGGCCCCTGCATTGCCTTTTATTCCTGCAACAAATAGACAGTGCAGTCATAATTGGAAGAAATATAGTATTTTTTTGAATTGCCTTATTGGAAATATAATATTTTAAGACATAATTTTGATGTGATGCACATTGTAAAAAATGTATGTGATAATATATTGTGCACCATTTTAGGCATCAAGGGGAAATCAAAGGATAATGCTAATGCTCGATATGATTTGCAAGAAATGGGATTGAGAAAAGCTTTACATTTACAACTAGGTGAAGGTAATCGGGCATACATGCATGCTGCACAGTACACAATGAGTAAAATAGAGAAACAAACATTTCTATCAATTTTGAAGACCATTAAGGTGCCAGATTTTTATTGCTCTAATATTTTTAAGCATGTCAATATGATGAGCATGAAATTACAGGTGTTGAAAAGTCATGATAATCACATTCTACTTCAACAGTTAATTCATATAGCAATTCTTGATTTCTTACCTTCCCAGGTTACTGAGCCGTTGATTGAAGTTTCTAATTTTTTTACACAGCTCTGTTCAATAAATCACCGCATGAGTGATTTGAAAAAGCAACAGGACAAGATTGTACTTGCACTATGTCACCTAGAGAAACTATTCCCGCCGTCTTTTTCTGATGCCATGGTTCACTTGACTGTGCATTTAACTGGTGAAGCCATTGCTGGTGGTCCCGTGCAATTCAGGTGAATGTATCCAATAGAGTGATACTTAAATACATTGAAATGGTATGTGCACAACAAAGCTCATCCAGAAGCTCCAATTGACAAGGGATATTTAATGGATGAGTGTACTAATTTCTGTACTTCATATATTGATGAGGTTGAAACAAAGATAGATAAACCCTCCCAGAATGACGAGGGTCCAATCGGAGAAGGAATAACATTTGATATGCACAACGATGAGTGGGTTCAAGCTCATCGATATGTGTTGTTCAACACTCCATCAGTTATGCCATTAATATAGTAAGTTTCTTAGCTTATGTGTCTTCTATTTCTATATTTATTTTATTACTTACCTTTTATTGTGTTGTGATTTAGGACACATATCGCTGAGTTGAAACGTGAAAGGCCTCATGCAACTGACTATAAAATCCAAAAACATCATTTCAACACATTTCACTAGTGGTTCAAGACTCATGTACGTATAAATAATTGATTTCATATTTTTATAGTGAAATTAGTTGCATTTTCACAATCCTTTATCCATTGAACTATGTGAAATTTGCAGATTCAAAATATATGTGATTTAAGTACCCATATTGTGAGCGAAGAACTCAACCAACTAGCTAATGACCCATTTATTACAGCTCGTCGCTATAAGTCTTTGGTTGCTAACAGATTCTGATTTCATATTAGCGATGTTGACATGAATCGAGCCACACAAAATAGTGGTGTTGGTTATTCTTTTGTTGGTGCGGGTTATTATTATGGATTACTGAGAGATATTATTGAGGTTATTTATGGTTGTGGCTTAAAACACATATTGTTAAGTTGTGATTGGGTCGATCCGGTTCGTGGAATGAAGGTTGATAAATTCCAATTTACGTTAGTAAACTTTAAGAATATGCTGTAAAAAGATGACTGAGTAAGCAATGAGCCCTTTATATTGACATCGCAGGCAGAGCAAGTTTACATTGTCGGCATTGATTCTGATTGGAAAGTTGTGGTGAAAATGTCTAGAAGTGGGGTGTTTCTGATTGATCAAGAGGAACCTGACGTTGTCGCATTTCCTGATCAAACACTTGACCAAACAATAGTAGCTGTATGAGATGAAGATATACAATGGGCCAGAGATACAGTTGAAGGAGATACGATAGACTTTCATGATTAGTGAAAATTGTAATTATTTCCCCATATTGTTTGTAAAAATATTTATGAGTTATATATGTATAAAAATTGCTTGATTTAAATATAATTTTTTTAATGTAGGTATGTCACAGGGTGATCAGAGTGGTTTACTTGATGTTTTTGGTATGTATGTTTTCATTTTTCTAAATTCATTGATTTTAATTTTCTATTTTTATTTCCCTAACTGTTTCTAATTTTTTTAAAAATCAATTATATTGTAATTGAATTATGAATTTATGTTTATTAGGATCTAGTGCATCTTCCAGCAGACACAGAAGTCCTGGTAAAGGGGTTCGATCCTAGAACTCTAGATCCCGATTGGATTTGTTATTTGATGACACATTCCACCCAGTCGGAGAAGGTGCTACTGTATTGATTTTTCAGTTTGGGCATATGATACGAGACCCACATAGATTCCCCCGACGACTCTTGATTGGACTTATTTCCCTCCGGATACGATTGACAGATTATGGAGGGAGGTTCAGGTAAATTCAATGTTTAATTTTTTATGAAATTGTTTTTATTATTGTTGCATCTACTGACTATTTTTTTACAGGATAATTTGACATCCTGTCCAAATGAGTTTTTGGCTGTATGTATGGCCAAATGCCGAAAATTATGGAAGGATTACAAGGGAAGGGTGAAGAGAGGTCACTGGATACCATTTGTGGGTGTGCCAGACATTCTACAGTGAGTCCCTCTGGGCATTCTTCCCATGCAGTGGCAAGATTTGGTTGCATTTTGGTTGAGTGAGGCAACAATGGTAAGATTTATTGCTTTTAATCTATAAATGACTAATTTTTCATAAGTCTATTAATTGAATACATTGAATGTAGACCGATTCTACTCTTTATTCACGTAATCAGGCGATGCAGGGCACACCTTCCAGGCTTGGAACACGACATGTGTCACAACTCAGATATGATGTAAGTTTATAATTTACTATTCATTCATATATTAAAAACAGTGTAGTATGACATGGTGAATACCTTTATTATAGTTACACAAATGTGGTGAGCCAATCGATTGGATGTCCATATGGGTGAGGAATCGTAGGGCAGGAGATCCCGATGTTGGCAGTGTTATAGTAAGAAAAATATTTACTAATAAATGTATTTTTATTTTATAAAAATTATTCATATTTGTTCATTGATTCATTATATGCTATAGGATCAGTTTGATGCTCAGTTAGCAGAATTACCAGAGGAGCAACATCGTAGTACTATGCGTAGAGATGAGATATTTCAGTGTGTTGTGGGGCATGACAGTCATGTGTATTCCTTGACTTATGGTGGTGGTGTCCCATGACGTGCAGTTGTTAGAGTAGAGATGATGGGTGCATGCAGAGATGTAGGGATGCGCACACAGACTGAGATAGATGCTGCCATGCAGGATATACAACAGAAGATGGATGCACAGTTTCAACAGTTACATGCAAAGTATGAGGAGAGATTATCACAGATGTCAGGACGTATCGATGAAGTGACGACACAACATCCTCTTGATGGTACACAAGTTGAATCACATGTAAACAATAAAACAAACCATACTCATATTGAATTCTATTGATTTATGTTTAAGATACATAATATTGATATTTATTGTAGGATCCGGATATAGCCGGTGGACATCGTGTTGATATTGGTGATCCAGATGAGGACGAACATGCATGAGGTAATTTACATTACCATTTTAATATCATAAATGAATTAGGAATTAATATTTATTCTCGAACCTTTAGGTTTATTTACACCTATTTGTTTTATTGTTTTAATTCTTGTAATTTAATTCATTCTTCTAAAGTTTACCTGATTGTTAATTATGATATATTACATAACACTTCAATTTATTAACACAACAAAAACCAATGAGTGAATTGTGAAATGTTCGGATAGACGACACATCAATCAGACGTGCGGTTTGCGCGTTATGACTGGATAAGTGTTTTTTAAGAGTTTGGCGTGCTTGAAAAGGTGTGTGAGGTGGTTAAAACTGGCTGAAAGACCTTATAATGGCATGAAATTAGATGAAGACAACTGGTGAGTGAATTTTGAAATGGTCAGGAAGACCACACATCAATCGGAGGTGTCGTGTGACTACGGTGATCGAAAATGCAGTTCCGGTGCCATAAACAACCAAAACAGACATCTAACGGTCAAATGCATACCGAACGACATCGGAATGACATTGAATCACAGGAAAACATTCTAATTATTATTTTTGATGTGTATAATAAGACGACACATCAATCAGATGTGCGGTTTTTGCGTTACGGCCAAATATGTGTTTTTAAGAGTTTGGTGTGCTTGACAAAGGTGCGTGGGGTGGTCAAAATCGGCCAAATGACCTCTGAATACCCTGAAATCATACAAAAAAAACCGGTGAGTGAATTTTAAAATGATTGGGTGGACCACATATCAATCGGAGGTGTCGTGTGACCGCGGTGACCAAAAATGCACTTCTAGTGCCATAAACGACCAAAACCTGCGTCTAACAGTCAAATGCATTCTGAATGACATCGTAATAACTTGAACTCACTTGAAAAAATTCTAATTATTATTCATTATATGTACGCGGAGACAGAACGTCAATCAGACGTGCGGTTTGCGCGGTACGACCGAATATGTGTTTTTTAAGAGTTTGGTGCGCTTGAGAAAGGTTGGTGGGGTGGTCAAAACCAAATGAATGACCTCAAAATGACATAAAATCAAATGATAACAACTGTCGAGTGAATTTTGAAATGGTCGGGTAGAAGACAAGTGAATCGGAGGTGTCGTGTGACTGCGGTGACCGAAAACACAGTTACGGTGCCATAAACGACCAAAACAGGCGTCTAACGGTCAAATGCATTCTGAACGATTCAGGAATGACTTCAAATCATAAGATTTTTTTTTAATTATTATTCTTTTCATGTAATCAGATATGAAATGTCAATAGGATTCTCAGTTTGCGTGTTATGGATGAATATGTGTTTTTTAAGATTTTGGTGCGCTTGAGGAAGGTGGGTGGGGTGGTCAAAACCAACCGAACGACCTCAGAATTCCATTAATCAGAAGACAACAACCGACAAGTTAATTGTGAAATGGTTGGATAGATGATAAGTGAATCAGAGGTTTTGTGTGACCGCGGTGATCGAAAATGCAGTTCTGGTGCCACAAACGACCAAAACAGGCGTCTAACAGTCAAATGCATTCCGAATGACATCAGAATGCCATGAAATCACAGGAAAAAATTATAATTATTATTTGTGATGTTTATGAGGAGACAACATTTCAATTAGACGTGCAGTTTGCGCGGTACGACTGGATATGTGCTTTTTAAGAGTTTGGCGCACTTGAGAAAGGTGGGTGGGGTAGTCAAAACTGACTGAACGACCTTGGAATTCCATGAAATCAGATGAAAACAATCGGTGAGTGAATTGTGAAATGGTCGGGCAGACCACACGTCAATCGAAGGTGTCGTGTGACTGCAATGACCGGAAACACACTTCTGGTTCCATAAACGACCAAAACAGGCATCGAACAGTCAAATGCATTCTGAACGACATCAGAATGACTTGAAATCACATTAAATAATTATAATTATTATTCGAGACATGTACACAGAGACGAAACATCAATTGGACATGCGGTTTGTGGGGTACTGCTGAATATGTGTGCATTCAGAGTTTGGCACACTTGAAAAAGGTGCGTGGGGTAGTCAAAACCACCCGAACAACCTCAAAATGAAATTAAAATCAGACAAAAACAATAGGCGAGTGGATTTTGAAATGGTCGGGCAGACCACACATCAATTGGAGGTGTCGTGTGACAGTAGTGACTGAAAATGCAGTTTCGGTGCCATAAACTACCAAAACAGGAGTCTAACAGTCAAATGCATTATGAATGACATCAGAATGACTTGAAGTCACAAGAAAAAATTATAATTATTATTCGTGATATGTACGCATAGATGGTACATCAATAAAACATGCAGTTTGCGCGTTACAGCCAAATATGTGTTTTTTAAGAGTTTGGCGTGCTTGAGAAAGGTTTGTGGGGTGGTCAAAACTAGCTGAACAACCTCGGTATGCCATGAAATCTGGTGAAAACAACCAGCGACTGAATTTTGAAATGGTCTGGTAGATCACATGTCAATCGGAGGTGTAGTGTGACCGTGGTGACCAAAAACACAGTTCCAGTGCCATAAACGACCAAAACAGGCGTCTAACGGTCAAATGCATTTTGAATGACATCAGAATGACTTGAAATCACAGGAAAAAATTCTAATTATTATTCGTGATGTGAACACAGAGATGGAACATCAATCAGATATGTGGTTTGTGCGGTACGACCGAATATGTGTTTTTTAAGAGTTTGACGCCCTTAAGAAGGGTGGTGGGGTGGTCAAAACCGGTCAAACGACCTCGTAATTCCATGAAATCAGACGAAAACAACCAGTGAGTGAATTGGGAAATGGTTGGGTAGACGACAAGTAAATCAGAGGTGTCGTGTGACCGTGGTGACCAAAAATGCGGTTTCGGTGCCATAAACGACCAAAACAGGCGTCTAACAGTCAAATGCATACTGAATGACATTAGAATGACTTGTAATCATAGGACTAAATTCTAATTATTATTATTTATCTTTAAGCGGAGATGACACATCAATCAAACATGCGATTTGTACATTACGGCCGAATATGTGTTTTTTAAGAGTTTAATGTGCTTGACAGAGGTGCGTGGGTTGGTAAAAACCGGCCAAACGACCTCAGAATTACATGAAATAAGATGACAACAATCGGTGAGTGAATTTTGAAATGGTCAGGAAGAACACAGGTCAATCAGAGGTGTCGTGTGACTGCGATGATCGAAAATGAACTTTCGGTGCCATAAACGACCAAAACAGGTGTCTAACGGTCACATGCATTCCTAAAGACATCGTAATGACTTGAAATCACAGGAAAAAATTCTAATTATTATTCGTTACATGTACGTGGAGACTAAACGTCAATAGGACGTGTGATTTTCATGGTACGACCAAATATGTGTTTTTTAAGAGTTTTGCGAGCTTGAGAAAAGTGGGTGGGGTGGTCAAAACTGACTGAACAACCTTGTAATTCCATGAAATCAGATGAAAACAACCGTCGAGTGAATTGTGAAATGGTTGGGTAGACCACACATCAATCGGAGGTGTCGTGTGACCATGGTGAATGAAAACAGACTTCTTATTCCATAAACGACCAAAACAGTTATCTAACGGTCAAATGCATTCCGAATGACATCATAATAACTTGAAATAACATGAAAAAATTATAATTATTATTTGTGACATATACACGGAGACAACACATCAATCAGATGTGCGCTTTGTGCGGTACAAGCGAATATATGTTTTTTAAGAGTTTGGTGGGCTTGAGAAAGGTGGGTAGAGTGGTCAAAACCGGCTGAACGACCTCGGAATGCTAAGAAATCAAACAAAAACAACTGGCGAGTGAATTGTGAAATGGTCGGGTAGATAACGAGTGAATCAGAGGTGTCGTGTGACCACGGTGACCGAAAACGTACTTTCGATGCCATAAACGACCAAAATAGGCGTCTAACGGTCAAATTCACATAAAACGACATCATAATGACCGGAAATCATAAGAAAACATTCTAGTTATTATTTGTGATGTGTTTATGGAGATGAAACGTCAATCAGATGTGTGGTTTGCGTGTTACGGCTGAATATGTGTATTTTAAGAGTTTGGCGCGATTGACAGAGGTGCGTGGGGTGGTCAAACCTGGATGAACGACCTCAGAATGCCTTGAAATCAGACGACAACAACTGAAGAGTGAATTGTGAAATGGTTGGGCAGACTACACATCAATCGGAGGTGTCGTGTGACCGTGGTGACTGAAAACGCACTTCCGATGCCATAAATGACCAAAACAGAAGTCTAACAGTCAAATACATTCCAAACGACATCGGATTGACTTGAAATCACAAGAAAATATTCTAATTATTATTCGTGACATGTACGCGGAGACGTCATGTCAATAGGATGTGCGGTCTATGCGGTACAACCAAATATGTGTTTTTTAAAAGTTTGGCGTGCTTTAGAAAGGTGGGCGGGGAGGTCAAAACTGGCCGAACAACCTCAGAATGCCATGAAATCAGAAGAAAATAATCGGTGAGTGAATTTTGAAATGGTCAGGTAGACGAAAAGTGAATCGAAGGTGTCGTGTGACTGCGGTGACCGAAAATTCCCTTCTGGTGCCATAAACGACCAAAACAGGCGTCTAACGGTCAAATGCATACCGAATGACATCGGAATGACTCGAAATCAGAGGAAAACATTCTAATTATTATTTGTGACACATGTCAGCATATGACACATCAATCAGAAATGTGGTCTGAATAGAACCATAGAATTAATGATTTTACATTTTTAAAAAGGTATTCGAAATTATTAATATATTTTCAAAATCAAATACCTTCGATCTGTTATAGTAAGTTTGAATTGAAATACATATCATTGCATTTCAATTATTTGTTTGGATGTTTTTTTCAGTATAATTTTGTTATTTAATTTTGACATGCAGTTATATTTGATGATGGATGTGGATGTTTGGAAGACTATGAGCTAAAGATATTTATGCGCGCATGAGTTTAGATAATTTGGAATGTTTATTTTTTTGTGTTTTTGAAATATTTGGTTTTTATTGTATTGCTGGAACTTTTTAAAAAATAAATAAATAAAAAAGCCTATATCGACTGCCATTTGGCGGTCGCTATAGTCCACGTTGGCTCGTCTACAACGACGACTATCTGGTGGACGCTATTAGCAACAATGACGGGCCTAAAGCATCTTCCATTTGGTGGAAGCTAGGCGGCTGCTAAAGACCTTTAGCGACAACTTTTAGTAGTCGCTAAATGCCTTTATTCTACTAGTGAATGTTGCGGCCGGAATGTAATCCCCACTACCACTAGGAGCATCCTGATGTGAAGAACCTGATCCTAGGGTTGAGGTATTAGTATGTGGTATCCCAATAAGAGTGTTGGACAGCTTCACAGCCTTCTGGACATCTATCTTTGGTTGCAGTTTCAAAGAGATGAGGCTTAGATCCTTTCTCTTACTATTTCCCTTTATATAAATATCACCACCCAGATCAGCCTCATCCAATTCATCCTCCGAGCAGTCATCCTGCAAGGCCTGCAGATCACCAACTTCATGCGCTAGGCCTTCTTCAGCATCCTGAAGCACTTGCCTATTAGGGGTCACATTATAAATTAGAACCTAAGTTGGCTGTGAATCCATCCGAATTGGTCACTCATTATCCACAGGAGGGCTGGAGCCAGAACCAGGGAGCTCCTTAGAAGGCACAAATAATAGTTTGTCCTGATAGGAAGGCTGAGAACCTTACAAGTTCACTAAACAATCTTTATCAGCGTGTGTGTAGACCTTTCACCACTCTTTATTAGGCCCTTTCAGCATACCATTCTTATCATCCTTATTGCCCAATGGCATCTTGAATTTGCAATGCTCAACAAGGTGTCCAAGATTTTTATAGTTGGGACACTTCAACCCCCTACGATAGTCATCTTGGGTATGACCAATGTAGCAATAATTAAGACAGAAAGAAGGGACATGCTCATACTCAATGGATAATTCAAACTTGAATTCATCAGCAACTAAATAAATAGTTTCAATCAATGGGGAGTAGAGGTCAAACTCAACTTAAATTCGGGCGTAATGTCCAAAATGAACAACCTCAGTCTCCTTATCAAGCTTAATTGGGGTTCCCACCACAGAGGCAACATTCCATAAGATATTAGGGTGCCAAAGGACCCAATTGAGACCTGTGACCTTAATCCAAGATTGCGTCATCGATTTTTTTTCCTGAGATAGATCAAACCAAGGATTCCAATCCTTGAATCTATGGGTGCCCAACTTAAGAGATATAAAACCAAAGCCCCATGCTATTAATTTCAATTCCAGTGAAGAGAAAATAATATAGAAGAAATAAATAATAAATAAATAAATGAATTATAAACTAATAATAAATTAATATTTTTTTAAATTAAAAATTAATTAATAAATAATAAATAATAAAGAATAAAAAATAAAGAATAAAAAATAAAGAATAAAGAATAAATAAATAAATATATAAATAAATAATTAATAATTAAAATTAATAACAACTAATAATTCATAATTAATAATTAATAATTATTAATTATTAATTATTAATTAAAATTTAAAATTTAATATTTAGTATTCAATAATCAATATTTAATAAATAAATAATAATTAATTAATAATTAATAATAAATAAATAATAATTAATTAATAAATAACTAATTAATAAATAATTAATAAATAATAAATAAATAATAAATAAATAATAAATAAATAATAAATGAATAATAAACTAATAATAAATAAATACATAACAATAACTAATTAATTACAAATAAATTAATAATTAATGTTTACATAATAACTAAATAATAAATAAATAAATAAATACATATTAAATATTAAATAAATAAATAAACTTATCAATGAGTAAATTGATAAAAAAATAAAAAAATAATAAATAATAGATAAATAAATAATAAATAATAAATTAATTAATCAATAATTATTTAACTAATAAATATAAAATAAATGAATAAATAAATAATAAATAAGTAAATAAAGAATAAATAAATAAATAAATAAAAATTAATTATATAAATCTTAAAACGTTAAGAACCTCTAAAAACCCTAAAAACACTAAAATGAACATAAATTCTTATTAGGGACTCCATTTTCTGCACTGAAACCAGTCAAATTGGAGATAATGAAATGTGTTTCGACATGATATATGGTACATACTTTACGGACACTTGGATCGAAGGTTATAACCATTTGAATTTTTAAGAAATTAGGGTCTCTAAGTAAAACCTCTCTTTCATAGGACTTCTGGGCCATTTATGGAAGAATAAAAAGGGGCACAATACTCCAAGAGTTGGTACCAGACCTAAATAGCATAGAGCTCATCGCATGCTTCGATTTGATATGTGGTAGAGCCCAAACGGACACCCGAATTAAATGTTACGACCGTTTGAAGTTCAAGTTCGATTTTCATCTTTTGAAATTAGAATATATATTTTTTCTTTAATTATATCATGATTAAAATCTCACTTGGTTTTAGCTCATTTGATAAGATTCAATTTTACTGGTTGTGGAGGTGAAATGAACTTCCTGATCAGAAGTTACGGTCATTTGATGCCGAAGTCTGTTTTTCAACTTATTGAAGATTTGTTTTCAGTTTAAAAATATTATTAACTAATAATTATATATATTTACTAATTGAAACATTATAAATAATTAAAATTATAAATAATAATCTATATTATATTGTAAATAATAAATAAATAAATAAATAAAATTTAAAAAAATCTACAATTTTGCGGCGGTTTTGAAAAAACTACCACTAGAAAAATGTTAATTCTTTTTTAAGAAACTTTAGAACATTTATATATTTTTTTAAAACATTTATAAAAAAAATTAAAAAAAATTTAACGATGGGTTTTTCACTGTGGTTTTCAAAACCACCACTAAAATACTGTTTTATTTTAGTGAATTATGCACAATTCATTGATATTTGAGAGGATTTTTCACTCAATAAAATTTACAATTTATACATAATGTGGTAAGACTGAATGAAGTACCATGTTCAATTTTATCTGGTTGAGACCCAAGGTTTGTATCAAAGTTTTAGAGAAGTCTCCAACATTGAATAGATAGTTTATCTTTTGCATGACTTATCATCCTCAAACCAGCTGTTAATTTGAAAGGACCAGTCATACATTGAAAAATATGCTAAGATCTTACTAAATAGATTTTAAAGAAATTTGGACTAAATATCTTCCTCTCGTAACAATAATTTACACTCTAGCGTCCAAATGGAACCATATGAGGCTCTATATGGGAACCAATGTAGTACTATGACATGTTGCAATGAAGTTGGAGACTGGAAGTTGTTATGACCAAATCGTGTTCAATAAATGATGAAGAAGGTTAAAATCAGTCATCGACATTTCAAAGCACCACAAATTAAATAGTTTAACTATGTTTGTAATTTTCGACGTGCATTGCCACAAATCGACACAAATTAAGCACCTACTTCAATCAGCACTAAAAAAAGTGGTGATAAAAGGAGAACCTTTACCAACGCTAGTAAAAAGCGCTGATAAAAGGGGCACCTTTATCAGCGCTAAAAAATCACTGATAAAGGTGAACACTTCACCCACATTTTCTTAGCACTTATAAAGGTTTATTTTCATAAACATTATTCTTAGCACTGATAATTTTTTTAATAAAAAATATTATTAATATATATAAAATTATTATATTTATATTCAAAAATAATTTTTATTTATATACATTAATTAAAAAACACATGATTATAATTAATATAAATATGATATATTAATATATATATTTTAATAATTCATATATATATATATAATGTTGAAAAAATGTATTTATAAGATTATAAATATATATATTTAAATAATTATAAAATTATAATAATGTTTTAAAAAAATAAATATTTTTATTTTATTTATAATTATATATATTTATATATATTAGGTGTTTGATGGTAAAATTATATCCAAACTCACACACACGCCACACACCTAGGCTGGAGTGGCAGACCATAGCCCCCCCAAGGGGATAACCTACCCATCAATCCATATTTATTCACAATAAATTTTCAACAATCTTCAGTTAATATTTTATTTACCTTAGCATGCAATATAGTTCACACCCAGGGTCGGTCTGAAGGAGGCAGTTCACACAACATAAAATTTCTATTATCACTATTTATATTATAACTAATTTAAAACTAAATACTATAAAGTGGATGAGTATGAAAGATGAATAAAATATTGATATATATATATATATAATGCAAACAGAATGAATGATGACAAAATGATGCTAAACATAAAGGAGATCCTCCCAGGAGAACACCTAGAGTGGACTTTCATCGTCTCTTTATTAGTTTCAAATTTACTTAATGAACACACTCCATCATATGCATGAATATACTCTTCTACCTATGACTATGAATATATAGTGCACTCAATGATCATCGATAGACCACTCATCCACCTCCTCGATCAAGGGGAAATATTTCAAAAGAGAAAGTTATGCCTCGAGTGGAAAGTGGAGACACAAAGAAACCTTATCCACTAAGACTCCCCTTGACCTAAATATAAGAAAATAAAAAATAGTAAATATGAATGTGCAATGACTTGGATTCAACATTGGATTGATCCCTCAAGAACTTCCTCGGGTTAGTTACTCATGATCACGAGTATTTGAGATCATAGTGAGAAGAAAACGAGGCGGAAACACAAAAGATAAAAATGAGATAATGAGAGTAAGAAGAAGAGTAAAATATATTAAAAATACATAATAATGTTACACAGAAAATAAACTACAAAACCATAAAAAATGGCCACATAGATTTGTTAACCCTTTTAAAAGGATATGAGATACATTTTTATAGGTAAAAGGGGTGAAATGTTGGCTCTAGGATTATCCTCCCAAAATTTTCATGTGGTATAACCATTTAATGATAGAATTAGAAAAGGTAGTCTTATGGAAAGTTTTTTGAAAATATTTTTCATGTTTGAATGACAAATTGAATCTCTATATTCCATGTGTAGAAGAAGTTATATCCCATTTAATCTGAATATTTATTCTAGGTATGTGGGATTTTTGAATTTCTGAAATTCAATTCCCATGAATATATGGACTTGATATCATTATAATCAAGTGAGTTCATAGTTATGAAAGTTATTTCACAGGACTCTATCTTTATAATTAGAAAATTTAAGCTCCATTTGGAAATACCTTTATGAGTTATAGGCCCAACTTTAAAAATATTTAGATCTATAAACATATTTCAAAGACTAAATTGTGAGTATATTTTGGGCCTTTGAATGTTGGATTCATCTCTTAGTCCAAAAGAATTAAATGAATCCCAAGATGTATTTAAGACTATAAAAAGAATTTTATAAATAAAATCATCATATAAAAATTTATGGTCGAAATATATTAAAAAATTAAAACTATTAAAATCCAAAATTAGGTCATTTTTGAAATTAATCTCAAAATTATTCTATCACCATAAAATGTTACAATTTTCCATAAAAGAAAACATTTATGGTATTAAAAACATTTGTATTAAAATTAAAATAATTGAAAATATTTTCTCTATCCATTCCCCAAACTTAAACCATGCTTTCCCTCAAGCATAAAATCTCAATAAGGAATTTACAGGACACCAATGTTATCATTATTCAAATTTAAAGGAATTAAAATTAAACAATCATCAATATTGAATCAAATTTTCAAATTTGACATAAAATATAAATTAAATTTACTATTTTCCAAAGACATAATTTTTGGAGTTAGTGGCCTAGAACCAACTACTTTGTACTTTATTCATTAATAAATACCTTATCAGATCTTGATTGTTCTTATACGTGACAATGCATGTGATAATGTACTAAGGATAACTATTGCTTTAAAGGGTCATAACAGATTCCTGCTGTGATGAGAACCCGGAAGTTCCATAACGTTGTTCTTGAATATATGTTCTATGGATGGATGATGTTATTTGAGGGACATAAATAATACAGGCTATTAGGGGTGAGGACTCATAAAACTTTCAGGCAACTTTTCATGGTGTGTGACCTTGGTAATATCCTGGAGGATATTAGGAGAATGAGACCCACCAGTAGGAAATCCACATTTCATAATGTCATTGGATGTTCCTATATACAGACATGTGTATTGGTCCTTAGACTTTATGATTGTTATTAATGGGTATTAAAACTCACACACTTATATGTATTGATGAAAAATGTGATGACACACTGTTCGTAGTGAGGTATGATATGTTGGGTGCGTCATTAGTGATACTGCACTAATAGATAATGCGAGAAAGGATTTTCCCTTCCGTTCCATAATAGAAGTAGATATCTCAGGCCCTTTGATGGAATTGATATAGCCTAAATAAATCAATGGCCATGGTGAGGAATGAGAAAGTTCAATTCTGGAAAGTCAAAGAATGAATAATCGAGCACATGGGTTGATGGAACTATCATGAAACCCATTTGATTTGAGATATCGAGACGAAGGTATTGTATTACATGGTAAGAATTCGTAGGAGGTGACACATCATAATGACGTTCACTTCTTTCTCAATGGGTGCCTTGGTGTGTTTTTAGATGCTAACCTTGGAATTTTGGTAGGTTCTGCCTAATTCCATTGAGAAAGAGGCCTAGAGGGTCACAAACTAAGTGTGTCCAAGTATCTCAGTTAAATATTAATTTAACAAGTTGAATAAAGTGGATTTCTGATTGTGGTTTAAAAATTATTTAAGGATGCCTGACCACATTTATTTCAACACTAGTTATTCAAGAGAATGTGTTTTTTATGAAATAATATATTTATTAGTGAGTAATGGAGTGATATTTATTTTAGAAATAAATAGCCTCTATTCAAGGTCTAAAAAATGTGGTGGAGGAAATAAAGAAAAATGGAAAAACAAAAGTACACACCGTGTATATTAAATATACACGCCATTTATTTTTTCTGGGAATTTATGAGAAATAATAATATTTATTTAATTAAATATTATTAGGTGTAATTTTTTGGGTGAATGTTAGGTAATAATAATAGTCAACTGTTATTATTTGACATAGGGTATTACTAGGAATTAAATGAAATGAATAAATGCTTTCGAGTAATTAATTAATTTTATTATTCTATGTGATTAAAAATCCCAATTATATATTTATCATTAGCCTAGACATTTTTTTATGGTCATGCACAACAGATCTAGAGAAATCTCTCAAGCTAAGAGAGAATCCTTTTCTTCCAAGAATGCTCTCAAGCTACGAGAGAGAGATCCTCCTCCACCGGATCAAGGCGATCAAAGGCGGACATTGCAAGAGAAGGATCTTCCATGCTATCACATAGATATCCCTTTGGCGATGTCTAGAGATACGCGAAGCATGTGCGGATCACTGCTAGAGGAATCTTACACTTGTATTCTACGACACAATGATGGATCACATCAGATCGTGACCAGAAACATCAACAAAGAAATAATTCCATCAAGTTAATTCTTGTCAATTAATTAAATTAATTATAACTAACATATGATGATTCTATCTATGGTTCTGGTACTCCCCTCTCTTTTTTTCATTCTTCATTATATTTCAAAGATCAGTCATTTTATTATCGTGATGGATCTCAGATTGATCATTGTAAACGCTAAAATTAATTTTGGGTACACCCACAAATGCACTTCCGCTGCGTCCAAATCCTACAATAATCAATTCATGTAATTTACTTTTCCACTTTGAAAAATTATGGAACATCACTTTTCATTCATTCAAGCTCCTCAATTCATTATTATTAAACATGCCAAATCATGATCTACCTCACTTTTTAATCTTTTCAATCATCACTCATGATATTAATTCAAGTAGAGTTATGATCATATCATGAGAACATGAATCTTATCTATAGGCTTGTAAAGGAACTATTTTCTCCACTTCGTAAATATAAATGTAACATAAAATCATGAGGGCTTTCATTAAATTCTCAAATGACTCTAAGGATTAAGGATTTTAGGAATTAAAAATTAAATCTCAAGGAGGAGATTAATCTCTAAAGGAAAGTTCATGATATCAAAAGTAAAATCTCAATGAAATTCTCCCCTTTAAATTTTAATGACTCCCACTTTCTCTAAACTCAATGTAAGGTCATGATCAAAGTAAAGTATAATAAATGATTCATGAACCCTCTTGATTTTGTCACTAATTTTATACTTTTTTTACAAGAACATTTTCAAATTTTTATTTATTTTTAGAAATTTATACTTGAAATAAAACTCACATCCATTATTTAACCACATATGATAAAAATTATCGGTCCAGTAATGGTGATTTTTTGGTTTTCCCAAACCACAACCCATTTTTTACATTTTTTGTTGTTTTATAATTTTTTATTAAAGAAGGAAAAAATAAAGAGTATAAGGAATAAAAACCTTTATCAATTTCTATATGTATCACCCACATAATTCTTCCTTACAATGTATATCATCCCTTCAACTATGACTCCCTTCAGCTCCACAATTCTACTTAAAAATATCATGAAAATACTAAGAGGAGGGTAGGAATGGATAAAAATTTATTGAAACATGGATCAACCCTAATAAGGTCATTCATGACATCTATGGGCTAAACAAGGATTGATGTAAATATAGTCTTTAAGGATAAGGACTTTTAAAAATATTTCTCAATCATTTTAAATGTATTTTTTCATATTCATGGCTTTGATAAGTTCAAATGCATGTTCTGGTAGGATAAATGTCTCAAGATCACTCAAGATATTTAATTATATAAATGTATATAATTATAAAAATATATTTATATTTATATAAAAATATTTAATTATAATTATAATTATAAATTAAAAATATGAATTTAAATAATTATAAAATTATAATAACTATTTTTAAATAAAATATATTTATTATATTTATAATTATATATAGTTATATTTTAATAAATATATATAATTAAATAAATATATTTATAATTAATTAAAAAAATTATAAAAAAAATTATTTATAATTATAATTATGATTAGGAAGGGAAATGGGTATATGGGAGCTTCTCAGACTAGGTCACCATGGGGATTAGGGATTCCCCATGCCTTCATCATTGATTCATTCCACTGCTAATCTCATTGCACACATATAGTTTGATTCCCATAGGTATGTGGGTGTTACAATAGAAGGGCAAGATCTCAAGGGAAGAAGGAAGGATGCAGTTTCTTCATCCCAGGTCAGTTCTCACAATCAATTTTCTCTCCTCAAAGGATAGGTGTTTAGTGGTATATTTCAGAAAGGAAATGTCACCCATGTGAGGACCAACCCATTGGCAATCTCTAAATGTCTTGAAATTGGGAACATTCAATCATTGGGTTTCTGATTTTTCAAAGAAGTTCGATGCTATGGATGGTTTGGGATTTGACTGAATGACTCTCAATTATTTGGGGCTTTTCAAACTGGTGATGCTTATTTCTGGGACATGGTTTCTTCCATATGTTATTTCCTTATGTGATTTGGAAGATGTAGGCTTGGGAAATTGGATTGATATCTCTCAAACCAGGATTCCTCCATATTCATGAATGTGATAAAGAATTCAACCCATCAGAGTTTGGCCGCTCATCAGTGTAGGTAAGAGTAGAGGTTTTTGGTCTTAATTGGATTTTATGGCATCCAATAATTATCTATGATATTGCAATGGCCATTGGGGTCCCGATTAAACTGGAAAAAGAAATTGAAACTACCAAATCTGGACATTGTGTTATATCCTTAGTCGAAATTGATTTATGTTCTGTCCTAGTTGATAGAGTAGTTCTTTCTACATATGATGATGAATTAGAAATGAGAATTGAATATTAAAAATACCTCATTTTTGTTTGAATTTTAAGGTTATTGGTCATGATATACCCAATAGAAAAAATGGTTGTTTGTGACTTCTTCTCTATAAGTGGGCATGATAAAGCTTCATGATTTAAAAAATTAGAAGGGTAAATAATAATGAATCAAGAGGTATAGAAGAAGTTGATAAGGCCATGCCTTAGAACAAAGTGAACAATCAGGATGAAGCATGTGGGAACGAGACTAGAAATAAATCTGGTTAGAATCCAGGTGGTTTTGCTGATGTTGCTACCGAGAGTGCTTACAATAGAGATGACCGAATGAAATGTGATATAATGAATGGACTTGGTAATTTTCATTGTGGTAGTGGGTATTAGGCTAAAATATTGGTTGATATTTTGGAGGAGGAGCGTGCATGTGATGGCCATGTAACTGATGTCATGGGGGGTGCTTGCTGCGCATGTAGTGGATATGTTAAACATGGGTGATAATGTTAAGATTCTTGATGAGGATGTTGTCTATATAGGTAGTAGGAAGGTTTTAGGAAACATTTTAGAAGGATTCTTAGATGATCTTTAGGTGGTGGATGCTAAACATGATGATATATCAATGGATGGCCAATCCATTAATGAAGAGGTCGCTCAAGAACTATTTGATAAGTATTTAAAGTAAGAGAAAATGGCCGCAACAAGGGATTGAAAAGGTATGAAAATTAAAGTGGATGTAGAGGGATTTCAATTGGTTATCCATTAAAAATCAAAAACACATGGGATTCATCCTCAACCTCATCAGGTTTCAACCACTCAAAGGCAGAATGATCTCTTATGTATCCAATATTTTCTGACTCCCACCCAACCAAATGATTGTGAGAATGTGGAGTTGTCATTTCCATCTCAATTTAATGATCTAATGAGAAAGTAATATGTCACTTTTGGAAAATCATCATATGAATATTTTGATATTTCCTAGGAAACAAACTCTAGTATAATACCTCTGAAGGATCAATATAGAGAAAGAAATGTGGAAGGACATAGTAGTAAAGCATAAAAAATGGTATTTATCACATCTTGAAGCTATCTAATCGTTGATGGAGATAGATGTTTTTGGATTCAATGACTATGTAGAAGTTCATAAGATTCTATCAATTAACATTGAAGATTGATTTCACTCTAATCCTAGGATAGGTTTTTGAGATCTATCATGAAAATTCAGGATCGACTCCACTTTGGGGGATCCATGTCCATCATCAATGGATGAAGAGTATGAGTATTCACAAGAGGTAAGTACATGGTGGAGAGGACTAAATCCATATTCCTTATAATAATGAGTGATTATGTGTCCCCATTTCACAAATTTGGGGAATTTATTATTGGATCCTAACTTCAATAGGCAAAGGTTTATTCCATATCGTTTTCCTTTATGTCAGCTTAAAATATAAGGCGCGGGGGTTCAGAATAGTGTCTCTCAAACCTGGTATTCTCAGGATCTAGGATTGGGTTCCCTTATTTAACCCCCCAAAAATAAATAACTCTATTTCTTAAGTCTGGTTCTAAATCAAAGTCTTAATCTGGTTCCTTTGGTACCCAAAGATTATATAGGATATAGATTTAGTGGTGGGTGTGCCCATAAAGTTTGAAAAAGAAACCTAGAAGATGAGATTTGGTCAAAATTACATGATCCTCATTGCGGTTTATTTCCTTTCCCCCCTCATTGAGCATGTTATTTTAGTTACTAATGAGTACATATTTGATATTTCAATCTTTCCTAAGAAGCTTCTTGCCTTCTGCACCAGGTGTGAAAATATTGGGCATCTGGATAAAATTTATCATAGGAATATAAAATTTTATAATTACAATAATATGGGTCATTTTATTGACCAATGTAAGTTTAATAAAGCAATTAATGCTATGGAAAACAAGCTGCAGGATGGGAAGAATTTTGGTTCCTTTGTTGGCGATGATAAGGGAAATGGATCTTAGGTTGGTACTCACTATTTTTCTAAAATTGTGGATGGTGTAACATTTTCTATGGATGATGAGAAAGGAAGATTATTTGATGTGTACAACTTCAGTTCAAGTTTCCAAGAGGTGCACCCTCATTCTGAAGTCTAGGGTGCAGGTTTGGGTTTGGCTACATATTTTGGTCTCCATGCTCCTCTACAACAGAATTTTGATGGATCATGTGCTAATGGGGCTCTACAGGTTGATGATTGCATGTTGAAAGATTAGGAGGATCACTTGAACAAAGGGAAGTCCTCTAATTAAGGATTGAGCTCATGAAATTATATAGTTGATGTTGTTCCTTTGGACCCAGATCCATAGGAGGATGCGTAAGAGGGTTCCTATATGGATCATTCAC
The DNA here is from genome assembly GCA_963277665.1 of Viscum album. Classification (NCBI taxonomy): domain Eukaryota; kingdom Viridiplantae; phylum Streptophyta; class Magnoliopsida; order Santalales; family Viscaceae; genus Viscum; species Viscum album. The sequence continues at coordinate 1,679,466,077 of OY728158.1, forward strand.
CTAGAGGGAATTCCCCATATGGGAATGAGGATGTGGATGACTTTATTAAGGATTCTTATTAAATTAATAGTTTAAGGAAAGGATACAAAGTTGTAGCTGAGGCACCTCTTCAGATGGAGAAATTAAATAGGGGTGGTGGGCAGGTTGGCTCAAGGGTGAGTGCACCTGCTTCTTGTAAGGATAGGGTTGTGACCAAGGAATCATCTCCTATGTCTTCTGATGTGGTTTTATTTTCTCAAAGGGAGTGACCTTGTTGGAAATTTTTTGAATCAGAATCACCAATATGATGAGGTATCATTTATGGTTCCCATGAAACATGAACCTTTGTATAGAGGTAAGAATATAGTAATGGATGATGAGGGTTTCCAATCGGCCACCCCTCAAAAATCCAAAGCAACTGTGATTTCTTCTGAGTTGGTACAAATATCTCTTGTCCCATTACAAGATGCACTCCAAAATATTAATGTGTATGATCATAATCATCTATAATTTAATTACCCATCAAATTTATCTAATCGTATGAAAAATGATTATGGATATTTTGGAAAGGCCTCAAATGGGGAATATATCAGTGCATGAGATAAAAATATGAATGTCATTGTATCATAAGATCAGTAAGGTGAACAGCCCATTAAATGAATTAATAAGGAAGTAGTAGATTGGTTCTTCTCATAGTTGGAGGTTATCTTTTCCATGATGGAGCTATATGTTTTTTACTTTAGTGATAATCTAGTAGTCTAAAAGCTGCTAGCAATTAATTTTGAAGATGGATTTTGTTCGAACTCATAGAAGAACTTCTAAGATTTGTCTTGGAAATTAAAAATCTTGGAGGAAGCCTACAAGTCGATATTTGATGAGGATTATGACCCCCCATAAATCAAGACATGGCGAAGGGGCCGACATCCTAAGGGAACTGGTAGATTTACTAGGAATATGGGATCTAGGGTAATCCACAGGAAGTGATATTGTTTCATTGTGGGCATTTTGTGACATGTTTGTACCATTCCATCTGCTATAATTTTATATTTTATCAATAAATTTGAAGTCATGGGTTTGGTCTCTAAACCCATGAATGATCCTTTTGAGTAAAATATATAATATATAAATGAATATATTTATTTAGACATATATTTATATTAATATTAAATAATTTAAAATATATGTACATCTATAACTGCATCTATATGTTTTTATGTGTGTATATACATGTTTGTGTGTACATATGGATGTTTTTAATTCAAATAAATTATACAAATTCATTTTTTAATATTTTTGGAATTTATTTAATTTTATTTACCCATTTATTATTATACATTCATTAATAATGTTAAAAATATATTTAATCAATTCATAATATTTATTTATACATATATTTATTTCGCATGTTCAGATTCTTCTATGCACATGCATGTCTCTAAGAATGGTTTTGTTTCATTTATGAATGTTATCCCTAAGACCATTGAGGAGCGGGCAAAGACTTTCCAACATTCTATTATTGCATGACTCACTTCATAGGTGAAGAGAGAGCCTTGGAATCTAGAAGACCTAAAAAATCGGCAGGTTCAGATTTGGAGTTTTCATGATTAGCATATTGTGTCAATTGGATTTGGATATTTTCACATTACTTTCAATTCATAGGAGCTCAAGATAAATGCGTGGAGTTGTGGGTATGTTAATATCAAGCTAGGGATCCCTAGATTTCAGGATTGGGACCCCTGGTTTAATTCATATGAGGCCAAGAAATCTTTCGTTCAATCATGGATTTGGGAAAGAGGGGTTAATTGGTTCTTTTGGAATCCAATTATTCTCTAGGATGTTTCTCTGGATATTGGTACACTAATTAAATTTGATGAGGAAAAAAGTTGGTTAGGTATGGTCACTATTCAAATATCTTGGTTGAATTTGATATTAATTTGATGTTAGTGGAAACTATTTATTTGGTTGCTGGAGACTTTAAATTTGAACTTGATAATGAATTTGAGTATGTGCATGAGTTATATGCTAATTGATTCTGTGTTAGACATAGTAAAGAAATATTTCGTAGATGGTTGAGATTTACAAACTATAAAAATTATGGTCATCAAGCTAAAAATTGCAAGCATAAATTACTTTTCGCTAATTAAGCTACCATGGATGGGAAGTTTGGGAAGGATGGATTGAGAGGAGATATTCCTATTCTAGAATAGACTTACAGGACTATTAAAGGAAGTGTACCTGATCCGTCAATCGGTTCCCATCGACTTGTGACTTCCTTTGAAGATGTGATCTCTAGTGTCAACAAAGCTGGAGATGGGAACCTCAATGAGGACTCCAACAATGCTGGTCTTAGTTCTCTGATGGAGGTTGAAGGTAGGGGCCATCTAAAGAAGGCACATATTAATGATTGTAATGTTTTATCACCTTTGTATGTTTATTCAATAAATGTACTGATTCAAGATACAATGGATAAAGAGAAAACATTGAACAAAGGAAAAATATTTTTGTTGATGATGAGTGCTATCAGCTGGTTACCCATAGGAAAGATTGTATGTGACCATCATTTATAGGAAATATATTAGACAAGGATGAAGAAGCCATCACTATGGAAATGGTGGGAAACCTAGTTTTTGGTGATACACTTGGAGGGAAGGCGACATACGTTTCCACTGTGCCATCAAATCCTGACTCGGGTACATTTTCTTTTCTTGAGGTTTTATATGTGTCCATGAGTAAGGATGTGTTCTGTGAAGAATTTGGTAATATTCATGTGGAAAGAAGTGAATCTCAAGATGAATATGTATTTCTTTTAAAAAATGTTTCCTCAGGAGATCATTTTGATTTCGAGTCTCATCTTTAGGAGGATGATTTTCTGAGTGCGAATGGGCATAACATCACCTGGTAGGCTCCTAAAAAAGGGAAATATGGAATAAATCTAAGAGGAAGGGGTGACTCACAAAGAAGGGGTAACATACATAAAAAGAGGTGACTGAATGGTCTTTTATTTTTTGGTGGTGCTACCACTTTGATTATTTTTCTTTCCCTCGTTATCTATGTCTTTTGCACTTTTTTTTAATAAATTTTCTTGGACCATGGGTTTTAACCCATGGTCCATGCCATTTTGATTATATATATAAATATATACAAATATTTAAAAAATATATTTATTCATAAATATAAATATAAATATAAATATATAAATGTATATATATATATTATATAATGTAATGTCTTGTAATTTATGTGTATTTTTTAAATTATATGGGATTATTTTGAGACTCCACGCTTTGACGTCACATGATTCCGAGGCCCGGAGTGCCAGAAATGTATTTTTGAACTTTTTATAAAGTATGTTCAGTAAACGTGTGAATGAGTTTTTCTGACTTTTTAATCGGTGCTCGGATCGAAAATTTGAGGGCACCATTGAACTTGGAACAACAGGATTCACCAAGAAGGGACTTAACTTCAACCGGAAAGGGTCAGTCAGAAAAGTTAATTTTTGGGAATTTTCGGAAAAATAATTAAATAACATTAAAAGGTTTTTTATTTTTATTTCATACCATTGAGAAGCTTATGGCGACGCTATGGTGCGACGATGAGGCGACGATGAGGCACAATTAAGGAATCCCCTTAATGGATCATTGTGCAAGTGTAACCATTACATTGTTTCATAAATGAAACAACGTAACAACACAATGTTTCATCATAATATAAAGCCACGACGTGTTTCTTTTTATTAAACAAATGCGTTGGAGAGTGGAGTTTTAAATGGTGGAAAAATATCTGATGAACCTTCGGTGAGATTCCTCTCCAACAAAGAATGGCGAACATTGGTGGAACATCATCAACTTAGACGTACATCGAAGGATGAATCCTGAAAGCAACAAACGACGTCGATCCCTTGAACCCTTGAAGAAGGAACGTTGTGGAAAAGAATGTCAAGTGAGTTAGGGGTTTGAACCATTTAAATTTTCCCCATTCTTATTCCAAAAGATGATCATGAATTAACCCACAAATAGGTTAATCCACAGACTGTGCGTTCTTGCAGGAGGGTGAATTCTTTTGGGATTTTTCTATCTGGGATTATATTATCCCTTGTGTTGGTTGAATTAAAATCCCCAAAACTCCCCATGTTTTTAAACTTCTAATGTGGGGGGTGCAGGCTGACATGAACAATGCCCGAGCCCCTTCGCCTGTGCGTTCTTTGTGGATGATTTCTCAAAATGGCGTCAAAGCGAGTTTGTGGCCGTCGCGGTGAAGGTGGAAATATAATGATTTTGTAGACATAGATAGATCGAGAAAAGGACCATCAGAGCAAGTCTAGTGGCCCATAGAAGAAACCACTGATGGTGGCCTGCGACGACGGCCGCGGGAGAAGGGAGGCAGTGGGCCCATCAGTGTGCCACGATGGCAGAGGGCCACAGTGAGCTGGCTGTAGCGGTGTGGAGACGACGACCCACATTCGAGCCTCCCGGGAGAACAGCAGAGGCCATGGTTGCTCGACCATGGAACTGGAGATTCGCGATGCCACACTAGCATCGCGTTGACCGAGTCAACCGGCAGACTTGGTCCGCGGGTGACATGGAGGACACGACCGCTCATCCATGTCGAAGACCGCGATAGAGAGGAGGCCCCACGTCCGTGGGGTAGTAGAGGAGCCGGACGCAGTACTAGATGCTCCCCAGCTAGGTTGAAGTCTGGTCCATCTTGGGTAGATCGGGTGAACCTATGGGCCAGACCCGATCTACCGGGCCATACCAGTGCTACTAGGCCAGACCCGCGCTACCGGTCCGGACCCGCGCTACTAGGCCGAACCCATACTATCAGGCCGGACCCACGCTACCAGGGTGGAACTGCCCTATCTAGATGGGTCTGACCCATGGACCAAAAAGCCAGGCCCAAGCTGAACTAGGTCGGGTTGGGTTGGATTAATTGGGTCAAACCGGACCCAGACCCAACCAGCCCCTGTTTCACTAAAATGCTCGTATCCCTCAAACGAGTCATCTGATTGACGCACCGTTAGTGGCGTTGGGACCCTTGCGATGAGGATTTACTTTTGAGATACTCTATGTGAGTTTTGGTTGGATTTGGAATATTTCTGGGTTGGATTACACTCAAATCCAACTAGACCCTTTTTACAAAAATACCCCTATATTACAGACCGGGCATCTGTTCGACGTGATGTCTATTGCATTGGGATCCTTATGATGAGACAGTACATTAGGACTAATCTATGAGGGAATTCGTGGTGGTTGAGGTACAAGTGATAGCTGAAGAAGAATATCCTCCCAGAATCAAGCGTGCTAAGTGTGAAACTCCAGTGGTTTGCTGTGACGTGAAGAATGAATATCGATCATGTGTGGGTCAGTACCTAGAGATCTTATGTGGGTCAGAACCTAGAGAGATTGTGTGGGTCAGAACCTAGAAAACATGTGTGGGTCATCACCTAGTGACCCTGTGTAGATTAGCAGTAGAGCTTATCAATAGAATGAGATGATCTAGCATTACAACTAATCATCTTTAGTTCGATACTTAAGTCATACATGATGTGAGTTGTGCCTTTTACTTTGTGCTATGTGTTTGAGATCTTGCTTGGTGTTATTACCTCTATGGTATTTTCTTTGTGGTGTTTCTCTTTGTGGATTACTAAGAGACCTTTGAGGATCTCGGGGTCCCTACTGAGTATTTTTATACTAACCCTTGCATGGGATTTTCCCGCACCTGTTGTGTCTTGTGAAGACGACATAAAGATTTGACCGAGACTTTGGAGAGCCAGGACTAGACGGTGCTCAAAGGCATATCGATAGATGTGGTGTGCTGTAGTGAAATCTGATAGAGAGTTGTTCCTACCTTTCAGGTATGATCCTTGGCAGACGACCTCTGGAGCTTGTAGTTATTTTGATGTACTTTCCATTCAGTTGGGCTTGTATTCTGGCCACTTTACTTTCAGTTTACACACTTTACTCTCTGTATTGATAATTTGTGGTGGTTGTAATAATTTATTTTCTTTTTGGTTTGTTTTGTGTGGTATGACCAATCACAACCCATCCCACGGGGCCCGTGCCGTGACTACCCCAAGCTCGCCTTCCATAAGCCAGGGGATGGCGACTAGCATCGAAGGCATATTCCCTAAAACTGGGAAGGGATTCCATTTATAACCTGTAAGCACATGTAAACAAGAACACAACAAGATAGGAACACAAGTAAAATGAACTATAAACAGAGTGGGTGTAGTAAGTAAAAGGGGCCAGAATACAATCCCAACTGGAAACTACAAGTAGAACTATGATACAATACAACTAAAGAGAAGGGAAAGTTAGATGTTGTGTAATCCTCTAAGGTTCCTACCGGAAGGGTAGGTATATATCACCTCCTCAGAACTCCACGTCCACCTGTCTCCTCTGCGTACCGACATGTTATATGGTCCACCTCTAGGTATCGTCCAATCCTGGTACTCTCAGCCTCAGTCATCGCTGTCCTTCATCTGCATCCAACACAACAAGGTGCGGGCATAGCCCGTGCAGGGGTTAGTATAACGATACACAGTAGGGACCTCGAGACCCTCTAGGTCTCACAAAAATCCATCAAAGATAAATCACAAATTATAAAATCAACAGATAAACTTACTTAGGTATACCCCCATACATATACCCAAGTTATCAAGTAATCCATCTCAATCATTAGGAAAACACAGAGGTACTAACTCAGCTCACACTAGGATTTATTCTAGGGGTAGTATAAAGTAACATTCCCAGTCACAATGTCGAATACCTTAGTTTCTAGAGAACTCCTCTTCTATTGAGTACAGTGGGCCTGTCACGTTACAAAAAGATGCTTCCCACTAACCTTGGACTACTGAGGTACTCCTCCACAAGATATTGGTCAATCAGACACCTAGTCTGTGAGTTATTAGCCTTTTAGTCTCAGGGGCCCAATTGTATTCGTGTTCGATCCAACCTAACCATTCCCCATCTTAATCTAAAAAAACAGTGGGGTATCACTCAAAGGGACTGACTCACTCCAAGGTTCCCAATTCCCCTGACGATTCATCAAATGGACGTCTGATGCCAAAGTTATGGCCAAAAGAATATAATTGGGTCGTAGTGGGCCCAGGTCCGGTCCGACCTCATGGGACCGAATCAGCCAGACCGACTCAGCCCAACCTGGCCTGGGCTGAATTAGTTTGGGTCGACCCGGCCTGACCCGCTGGGTCCGACCCAATCTGTTGGGTTCAGCCCGACCCACTAGGCGGCCCGACTTGCTGGGTCCGGCTCAGCAGGCCGTGAGGGGCCACAAAGGGATGCGGGTGGCCATGAGGCCATAGAGGGGGCTGTGAGGGTGTGAGGAAATGGGGAAAATTGGCGATAGGGTGGCGGTCTGGTTGCGGGGAAACGGTCCGGCCACAGGGCGGCGGTCCGGCCGCGGGGCGGCGGTTTGGCCGCGGGGCAGCGGTCCGGCCGTGCGGGGTGGCGGTCTGGCCGCGAGGCGGCGGTTCGGTCACACAGGGGTGGTCCGACCACGTGGGGTGGCGGTCCAGCCACGGGGCGGTGGTCCGGCCACGGGGCGGTGCAGAGTCGCGGATGACGATGGGGGTCGCGATCGGTGCAGAGGCCGTGGGGCAGCGACGGTGGCTGCAGGGTGGCGCCGTCGCCTTCATCACGGATGGTGGTGGTGCCGACCTCCATTATTGTTCCCCAACCATGGATGGTTTCCATCCTCATCCATCGCAAATAACACCACAAGATTTACAGAAGGGTCAGGCCATGTTGGTTTTGCCCATACCCTCTGCATTAGGGTGGTAGCATATGGCTCATCAAGAACATGAACAAGAACGTCAAATCCAATACTTTCACAATGATTGTTCCCAACCCACAAAATAAATAGAAGGGGTGTACTTGGGAAGTGATAAACAAATAGAAAAAACCCCCTACCTTGTTTGCTTGATGACGTCGATGAGGTCGCAAGGAAGAAGATGAATCATTGGGAAAAGATGGATGTCAGTGTCGTCAGCGTTTTCCTCGATTATCAGTTCGTGCATAATTGTAGATCCTTTGATGGAGTATGGAGAAGAAAACTTAGAAGGAGAGGCGTTCTTCATTGGCGTTCTTCATTGGAGAGATTTTCTCCCAAAGCTCCTCCTCTCCCAAATCCACCAAAATAAAATGGTAGCCCCAAAATAATAGATTATGTGATCTATTATGTTTGTCGGCATATAATTCAAATTGGGTTAATTAATCTCAAATTTTGGTATAAATAAAGTGGTGTGTTGGATTAATTATTGTGGAGGTGGGTTGACATAATTAATATTGGAGAAGTTGAAGAGGCTCTCCCACATTTAACGAGGGAGTTAAGAGGTTTAGGCCTTGGGTGGTCCCCACCACTATAACCTCTCATGGGAGGTTAAGGTATGGTGGTCCCCACTTCTCAACTTCCACATGGACGTTTTAACAAATAAAATAAAAATAAAAGCTACACAACTTTATTTTTATTTTATTAATTCACAAAAAACCCAAAAACTAACTTCCACCCTTGACCAACTTCCATTGAGGTGAGTGTCTCTTTAAGCGAATACCGGTGCTACAAGTTCAACAGTGCCCTCAGATTTCAATTCCGAGCACCTGTTCAAAAGTTAGAAATACCCGCTCGCACGTTTACTGAACGCACCTGAACAAAAGTTCAGAAATTCATTCCGGGCACTCTGGGCATCAGAATCATGTGCCGTCAATTTTCACAGACTCGTAAAATTACCATTTATTTTAAATAAAAATTTACATGGAAATTCTGTGTCTTTAAATTCTCCCCACCTCATGGATCTACTCCCCCATAAACCACAACTCAAACTAGGTAAACATGTGGGGGTACTGAGCATGCATCTGAGCCTCCTGCTCCAATGTTCTCTCCTGGGGGTTCCAATAATGCCAGCAAACGTGCACCAGAGGTATAGACCTTCAAGAAGGACCACTCTTGTCGATCCTCAATCTCTATAGGAACATTCGTAAAAGTCACCCCATCATCGACGTCTAGCTCGCCATCGTCGATGAAGTGAGAAGGGTCATGCACGTATCATCTCTACTGAGACACGTGGAAGACGTCATGAACCTGGTACAACTGAGGTGGAATAGCTAAGCGTTATTCCACCTCTCCAACTCTACTGAGGACCTGAAAATGTCGGATGAATCTCAGAGATAACTTAGTGCCTCGGCCAAATCTCTATAGACCTCGTCGGGGTGAGACCCGTAGAAAGACGTGGTCTCCATCCTCGAACTCCAAAGGTCTCTATCTTTGGTCGACATATGATTTCTGCTTGCTCTATGTTGTCTTCATTTCCTCCTGGATGATCTGCACCATCTCTGTGGTAGCCCGTACCATCTCTTGTCCCACTAGTGCTGACTCCCCTAGGTCAATCAAACACAAAGGTGATCTGAAAGGTCACCCATATAATTCCTCAAAAGGTGCCATCCCAATGGTGGAGTGATAACTATTGTTGTATGAAAACTCCACCAAAGGTACATGACCCTCCTAGTTGCGAATGAAGTCGAGGACATAAGCATGCAACATGTCCTCGAGTGTCTGAATGGTCCGCTCAGTCTGACCATCCATCTGAGGATGGAAGGCGGTGCTTAAACGAAGCTGCGTCCCGAAAGCCTCCTACAACCCCTTACATATTTGGGAAGTAAAATGTGCATCACGATCAGAGACAATCATCAAGGGTAATCCATTTAACCACACAATCTCATACACATAGAGGTGTCCCAATCTCTCTACTGAACCCTGCTCTCTAATCAGTAAGAAGTGGGCTGACTTGGTGTGTTGGTCGACGATCATCCAAATTGAGTCATGTCCCCTGGATGTACGTGGAAGTCCTGTCACGAAGTCCATGGATATCCCATCCCACTTCCACTCTAGGACCTCTAAAGGCTGAACCAAGACTACTGGTAACTGATACTCTACCTTCACTTGCTGACATGTGAGGCACTGAGAGACAAACTCTGCTATTGCTTTCTTCATTCCTGGCCAGTAGTGTTATCGTCAGAGATATTGGTACATCTTCACCACTCCTGGATGTACCAATAGCGGGGATGTGTGGAACTCCCTAAACACTTCCTCCTGAAGTGAAACTGGTACCATGGTATGTCCTCTGAAGAGGATGACATGCTCCCAACCTTCTGAAAATCCATTAGGTGCCTGTCCTATGATTTTTTGAGCACGTCATGCCTCGCAGTCAGTTTCCCCATGTTGCACCTCCCTAACTCACTGAAGAAGTGGGGGAGTGACTGTAAGAGACTATAGAAAAGCTACTCCATATCTATCCACAAAAGATATCTGTAAAGCGGCCAGCTGCTCCGTCGCCTCACCTAGCAGCTGTATACCATACCTCATACTGAGTGTATCTTCTACAACATTCCCCTTCCCAGGAGTATAGACTATATCGAAGTCATAGTCCTGGAGGAACTCAAGCCAACGTCGCTGTATCAGGTTTAGGTCCTCCTGAGAAAAGATATACCTGAGACTTTTGTGATCAAAGTACACTGTAAAATGCTCTCCCATCAAATAGTGTCACCACATATTCAAGGCAAAGACCACTCCAGCTAACTCTAGGTCATGCGTAGTGTAGTTCTTCTCATCCTGTATCAGTTGTCGAGAACCGTATGCAATCACTGCTCGCTCCTGCATTAGAACACATCTGAGTCCGGTCCCTGATGGGAAATGGGACATTATGATAATCAAAGAAAAGGCTACACAGAGTGCACCTCCTACACATCAATGTTACAAGTGCAAGTAAATGAGACATTATGATAATAAATGCCCTAATCCAAGGGTTTTTTATGATGATTGACGTCAACAAACTCTTAAGTCCAAAGACAAAGGAAATTCACATGTAATTTCTATTGGTGATGTGGAGTATGATAATGAAGTGGTGAAAGGTACACTTACCATCCACTCTAAAGTAGTAAATGTTTTATTTGATTCTGGATCCACCCACTCTTTTATTTTTGAAGAATTTTCTAAGGGTATTACCGTATTACCTCAATAATTAGATGTTGAGTTACCTGTGACAACCCCTAATGGAACAACAGTCGCATCAAAAGTTTATAATTCTTCTCTGATTGATGTTTGAGGGAAAGTGCTTCCTGAAAATCTTGTGATCCTTCCTATAGTGGAATTTGATGTGATTCTTGGCATGGATTGGATTTCTTTATATAGAGCTCATATGAATTTCCAAATAAGGGAAGTCACCTTTCATATTCCAGATCAATCTATGATCGTCTATCAATTCAAGGATGAACATAACCTTCCAGTGGAAATTTCTTCCATCTTATGGGTCTTGATTCCACTAAATGAAGGTTATTTATCTCAAATGGTTGGAGAGAAACTCATGATTAAGAATATTCCTATTGTACGAGAGTTTGATGATGTCTTTTCGGTGGAATTTCTAGGTCTTCCACCAAACTGTGAAGTTGAGTTTTCAATTGAACTCATACCGGGTGCTATGCCCATTTCAAAGACACCTTATAGAATGGCCCCAATTGAGTTGCAGGAATTAAAGAAGCAGCTCCAAGAGAATCTTGATAAGGGATTCATATTCCCTAGTGCGTCCCCATGGGGAGCACCTGTTCTGTTTGTTAAGAAGAAATACGGATCAATGAGACTCTGCATTGATTATCAAGTGTAACTCCCCGACCCCAGTTTCCCAGAGTCGGTGCATTATTTTAATACATTGGCATGATTACAAGGAATCACGTCCTGAAGGACCGATCAATTTAGTAGTCTTGGAAACACTAGATACATTCATAAAGTTTAAATTACATCATAAAATGAAAACTTCACCAACATATTCTCTATAGTCCACACTCATACTATCCCTGCAGGTCATTCATAAATTACTTCTTCACATCCTGGAAAAAATAAAACATAGAAAGGGGTGAGCTCAGATGCTCAGTAAGGATAACAATAAAGAGGAAACTTTCATAAATAAGCATAAACATTTAAGGTGATGTATATCTAAAAAGAATTTTAAACTTGAACTTCAGCATAATATGACAGAAATAAAATGAAATAATGCTATTTACTTATTCACATGGATATTCTACTAGTCGAATAATCACATGCAATATCAATAACCACTTTCATAATGATGGAATTCATAATTCCAGACTATCATAACTACATAGCCAAGGCCTCGTGCCAAGACTACAAATAAGATTTTGTCAAGGACTCGTGCCAAGACACTAGTTTGTCTCATGAGACCTACCGATGCATCGAGGAGCTATAGAGGGATCCACCTATCACATACTAAGTCCAATGCATTCCTCATATGAACAGGTTTAAACATAACATATAAATTTGTATTAAAACTATCACACGAGATGTCAATACTTTCTCCATAAACCATGAATGGTATAAAAATAACACATCCACAGTCAAACATATCACAAAACCTTCATTACAATATGGGAGTTTTGTATCATAATAAATCAACTTCAAATAAAGTTAAAATCCATAAAAGGATGATGACATAGATGAAATCAAAACTATTTGAGAGAAATATCTCTTTTTTTTAAATCATTTAAAAGTCACACATTTATTAAGGAAGTAATTTAAAAGAGATTTTTGAATCAAAGTGTCCCATACCACTTTGAAACTTTTGAAAAGAAATATAATTTCAAAACATTCATGTCCATATAAATAAATCCTTATAATCATTTTTAAAACATGGACATTAATTAAAAATATTTAGAAAGATAAATTTTTAAAACATTTAAAATTCTGATTTTGATAAAGAGTACCTTTCAGAAATTCTTAAAATATTCATTTTGAAATCATTTAAAAGTCACATAATTATAAAATAAAACATTTAATTTGAAAATATCCATATAAGCTTTTAAGGGAAGATTCTAAGATTTTATAATGGTGGAAAATAGCCGCACCCACCGTATAAGTTAAAAAATACATTCTTACCTTAATTCTGTCGAAAAGGTTAAAAAGGACCTTGTTTGGAAAATGACGGAAAGATTACTTTATAAACCACTTGTAAAAAGTCAAACAAGGGTATAAATAAATTTAACCCATATTCCATAACATATCAAGAATGTTTTGAAATACATTTTTAAGAAACATGGATGTGGATGATAAAGAGGTCCCAATAGATAATTACGTATTAACAACCTCAGATAATGAAGAGATTGTGAAATAAACCCTTACCAATTTGGTAACTTACAAAACATACACCCCATGAAAGAGGTATCATACAATAAATATGTAAATACACATAAATTAAAGTGTATTACATAAAGAATACAATAATGGGCAGTACATACACCACACAAAAGGTAATAGTGGAAATATGGCCTGAATCTCACTGGAATAAGGAGTGAGATGAAAACACCTTACCTTGTACTTTTCCTTGGTTGAGGGTAGGTTAACCTCATGTATAATGGTTAAATAATTTTTATTAAATTATAAAAGAATAATATACATTAATATGATATCATATATGATCTTTTAACATTGATTTGTTAATAACATCTTAGTATTATCATCATTTAGGGGGTTAATGGATTCGTTTTCCTTTGTCTGTTTTGTTACGTAAGCCTTGTTTGTTATGGATAGGTTGTATCTTATTCATATCCGGAATGATATAAAGTCCTTAAAAATTATTTTTAATCATTAAATGAGAATTAGATCCAAATGGATATGATGGGGAATGAATCTTATCGCGTTCGTGGAGATGGTAGTCCGTACGTACGCATGAGCGACAATATCATTCTTTTGATATTAAAATAATATATAATTGGATGGTATATCATATAGAAATAATAATTATCATGTTATATTTATTATTTACATGAATTATAAATAATTATTATACCCATCTAAATAATAATATATTGAATAACAATTACACCACAATATGGAGATGGTAGGCCGTACGTACACACGTCTGGTGACATGTCATTCAAGGGATGAATATAATAATTAATTTTTTTGTTACATAATTATAATAACATCACAGTTTATAGAATTTACTGGAGTTATAATTTTAGAATGGAAACAACAAGTAAAGAAGAAGTTGAAGAAGAAAGGAACTTTAAAGAGGGTGGTTAAGAAGTTACCTCTTCTTCGGGTTCTTCCTTTTGATTTGATCAAAAGGGCTCCTTAAGATGGTTTTCTGATCACAATAAGGCCTCTAGGATGAAGTTAGGGAAGTTGGGAGGATATTTGGGTAGAGGTTGGCCGAGACAAATGGCTTTGAAGGTGTGAATTAATGAGAAGGGTGAGTTCCCTTTTATAAGAGGGGTGAGGGGCTCCTTTGGAAAAGCTAGAAATATTATTTTATAATAAATACCTATGTCACTTTGTATTTTTGTAATGTATAGTTAATAAACTTACTATATACATCCAAGTGACCCCAAAGTGGTACATTAATGATATACCAATAATGATATGAGTCATTTGGCTGAACCATAGATTTTCAGGAATAGAATATAAAATAATAATATAATATTTGTTTTAAAAACTCATTTATGTCAATTTTGACACTACTCAATAATTGATTTTTGTTAAAGTCTTAAAAACTTTATTAATTCGAACCAAATTCATTTAATCAATCCTAACATGTCATATTAACCAAAAAAGTTTGTTTATGTCATCATAACATTCAAATTATATTTATTTTAACATTTATAATACCAATTATTTGATTCTTTCATTAATAAGAAAAATACTACATCATTATTGTGTCATACATATTTTTACTTTTTAAATGTCTAAAAATTATAAATAAAATACCATTATGTAGGAAATATTTTTAAATTTCTAATTAATATTTATAATCTAAAATATAACATATATAACCCTATGTAAAAATTGTTATGTTCAAATATATATGCTTTTGTCATTTATTTATTTATTTTAACTTAATTAATATAAAGTGTCCTTATCACCAACAAGTGGCTACATGGGGTCCCAAAATCGATCCAAAGATTCCCATGGTTGGACATTTATCCACCAATAAGGTTATGACACGTTTTAGGGTAATTTATTATTATTATAATATTATTTTTTAACCCTTATTTACCGGATTAACCCTTTAACCATGGTAAATAAAATATTTACCGAAGTAATTATTCAAAATGTCTAAAAATAAAAGATACCTATTTACACAATTTAGAAATCTTGATTCCAAATATGGAATACATTTTTCCAAATTCAAAACACAGAAGTGGCCGAAATTAATTTAAAATTAATTCCCGCTGTCAAAACAAAAAATGTGTTTTCAAAATATAATAACTATCAAAAGATTGATACTTGTTTATGTCCGGTTTAATTGTGAAATTATGTTCAATGAACAAAATTGTATTAAAAGGTAAAAATATATTCTAAATATAATTTAAAACCACTCAAATTCATAATTTATCACTATTAATTATTTTTATTAAAAAATTTGTTTTTAATTAAAATATAGCAATTTTCACTATTCATCAAAATATAAAAGTTATCAGAAAAGTACCAAAAATTCACCCTAAGCTAATTTCGATATTCCGAATCCAATAATGAAGTCCATTTTGAAAGATAAAATTTATAAAATTTCAAAAAGTGGGTATTACTATTCATAACGGCTAGTTTGATTTGTCGTGGTGTGTGTTAGAACTCAATGTTGCATACAACACACGCTACTGTATTATTCAAAGTGAAGCATACCGTGGAAGATTGGGGTGTTACATTCTCCCCTACTTCAATAAATTGTGTCCTCACAATTTTAAATTGTTCTTCGAAAATAAAAGGTTGAAAATAGAAAGTATCTTTGGGGGAAACCCACATTGGAAATTGGGTTAATAAATTTTTGTCTTAATAGGAGGAAAAGAGAAATGAAAGGGTCACCACCAAATTATGATCTCGATTAGGAGAACATTGGTGGAAATTAGAGACACGTAACTAGAGGAAAAACGTAAATATTTATAGGGAGTGATTGAGGTCATTAATCACAAACAATTGTAGAATTGTGGGCCTTAAAGCCACCAATTTATGATGATTTAAAATACCATCGGTTCAACAAAACGTAAGGTATTAGGATAACAAATTTTTTGTTTTAAGATCCCTTCCCTAAAGTTTAATAATTAATTTATCTATAAAATAATAGGAAATATATATATATATATATGTGTGTGTGTGTGTGTGTGTGTATTTATATATACTTGACAAGTAGAGTTTCATCCTTCAACTAATTCCTACTACAAACTCATCTTTTACTCTAAATGATTTAATATATATATATATATATATGTTCTATTTATCATAATCGTTTAGGGTTCCAAAAATAATGAATTTATAATTCACATATCAGACCCTTTAAAAAAACTACATTATTCAATCCAGGACATCACGTGGGCTAGTGGTAGGTGATACACCCTTGTCGCCCTTCGGTTGTGGGTTCAAGTCTTGCGGCCTTGTCGGACGCGACAGGTTTCCGCCCAACCTCTGGGTTGTCCTTTTACAAAAATCCAAAAATAACCTTTCAAACTAAATCCCTTCCAACCTTTATACTTATCCAAAATACTTCTGTAAACTATCAACCCAAAATTTATATGAAAGGTAAACATAATGTAGATCCTTTTTAACCTATAATAGCATGTGAATACCTTCATCATGTATTCTTTTAAAACACTGAAACATCCTGAATTACCATAAAACCTTATTGATTACATTCATGCTCCCATATTCCTTATAGAATACTAGATATACTTCATCCATCCAAAAATGTTGTAAACTCCAAAAATGATGGAATATATAAATATTTAATCAGTTTCAAGGAATTAAATAATATCCAATATAATTTACCCAAATCAACCATATCTTATCCCAAAATCTGTACCTCAATATTAGGACCATATTAAGGTTTATCTTTCCTTCAACCATGTAATTTCCAAAATGTTTAACTCACTTTAGAGTCACTCTTCTTAGTACCATAAAATCTGAAATCCTTAATGAAGTAGTACTGCAGTACAATCCTTATTTATTTCCAGTACATCATTGATATAACACTTCAATGAAATAATTACAAATTAAAAACATAATAACACTAGTCATTCCTCTTCATCTGTGGTAGTATCATAACATGATTATTATCCGATAGCATCATTTGCGGCATAGTCTGATGATTTGGACATCGGTTTGTGTAGTGTCCAAACTCCTTGAAAATGAAGCATTGTACATTTGAAACCTTTTTCTTTCCCTTGCAGTCACATACTTGGTGTCCTTTTTCTCCACACTTATAACATAATCCCATTCCATTCAAGCATTTTCCAAGGTGATTCTTTCTATAGTTATCACATATGAGAAAATCCTTCTTTACCTTATTCCCTTTATCTGTCCTTCTCTCTACCATCCTTCCCTTCTCTGGCTTCCTTTCAAAGCCATAGGACTCTTAGAATTATTTACATATCATATCAACACATGATACTATTTATTCATATGATGATAATATGTGGGAGACTATTTCCCTTCTAAATTCTGGCTTAAGACCATGAAATATATGATCTTTCTTACTCTTTGGATCATGCGTATTGCTGGAGTTCTCATTCATTCTACTGGGCGCCATTTCTATACAATGACATAAACTAGATCAGTTTATGAATCAAAATACATAATTCCATACTTGTAAAACACTTAACATAAATTGAACAGTTTATGGATATAATCCATAATCCTAAAAATGTTTTCTTTGAGGATGTATATACTCATAAACCCTTCATAATGGTTCATAAGGAAAATGAGAATTATCCTAAGCATATCCCCCAGGAGTGTCGTAACCAAGAGTGCAGCAAGACCCATTGTCGTACACCAGTCCCCGTTCGAGTCTAGATCAAAGCGGTGTTTTTAGGTTTTACCCCTAGGTACATCTGTGCCAGAGCCTCCTCTACCTGCTCGTATCTAGATAGGGATATATTGCTCAGAAAACTCTCAAAATCTCTACAATATCAAAATTCTAGGAAGTTCTTCTCTACTAATCCTCAAAGTCTATCTTAGGGCTATGTGCTCTAATCAGAGTTTATCTAAATCTAGCTTCCAAGGTTATCACTAAACTTCCTCTGATACCAACTGTAACGCCCCGACCCCACTTGCCCAGAGTCGGTGCATTATTTTAATACATTGGCATGATTACAAGGAATCACATCCTGAAGGACCGACCAGTTTAGCAGTCATGGAAACACTAGATACATTCATAAAGTTTACATTACATCATAAAATGAAAACTTCAACAACATAGTCTCCATAGTCCACACTCATACTATCCCTGCAGGCCATTCAAAAATTACTTCTTCACATCCTGGGAAAAATAAAACATAGAAAGGGGTGAGCTCAGATGCTCAGTAAGGATAATAATAAAGAGGAAACTTTCATAAATAAGCATAAAACTTAAGGCGATGTATAACTAAAAATCCTTTTAAACATGAACTTCAGCATAATATGGAAGAAATAAAATGAAATAATGCCATTTAATTATTCACATGGATATTCTACTAGTCGAATAATCACATGCAATATCAATAATCACATTCATAATGATGGAATGCATAATGCCAGACTATCATAACCACATATCCAAGGCCTCTTTCTAAGACTACAAATAAGATTTTGTCAAGGCCTCGAGCTAAGACACTAGTTTGTCTTATGAGACCTACCGATGTATCGAGGAGCTATAGCGGGCTCCACCTGTCACCTAGTAAGTCCAATGAATTCCTTATATGAACAGGTTTAAACATAACATAAACATTCGTATTAAAACTAGCATACGAAATGTCAATACTTTCTCCATAAACCATGAATGGTATAAAAATAACACATCCACAGTCAAACATATCACAAAACCTTCATTACAATATGGGAGTTTTGTATCATAATAAATCAACTTCAAATAAACTTAAAATCCATCAAAGGATGTTGACATTGATGAAATCAAAACTATTTGAGAGAAATATCTCTTTTTTTGAAATCATTTAAAAGTCACACATTTATTAAGGAAGTAATTTAAAAGATATTTTTGGATCAAAGTGTCCCATACCACTTTGAAACTTTTGAAAATAAATATCAATTAAAATAATTCATGTCCATATAAATAAATCCTTAAAATCATTTTGAAAACATGGACATTAATTAAAAAGATTTAGAAAGATAAAATTTTAAAATATTTAAAATTCTGATTTTGATAAAGAGTACCTTTCAGAAATTCTTAAAATATTCATTTTGAAATCATTTAAAAGTCACATAATTATAAAATAAAACATTTACTTTGAAAATATCCTTATAATCTTGTAAGAGAAGCTTCTAAGATTTTATAATGGTGGAAAATAGCCGCACCCGCCGTATAAGATAAAAAAAGACATTCTTACCTTAATTCTGTCGAAAAGGTTAAAAAAAGACCTTGTTTGGAAAACGATGGAAAGATTCATTTACAAACCTCTTGTAAAAAGTCAAACTAGGGTATAAATTACTTTAACCCATATTTCATAAAATATCAAGAATGTTTTGAAATACATTTTTAAGAAACATGGATGTGGATGATAAAGAGGTCCCAGTAGATAATTACGTATAAACAACCTCAGATAATGAAGAGATTGTGAAATAAACCCTTACCAATTTGGTAACTTACGAAACATACACCCCATGAAAGAGGTATCATAAAATGAATATTTAAATACACATAAATTAAAGTTTATTACATAAAGAATACAATTATGGGTAGTACATACACCACACAAAATATAATAGTGGCAATATGGCATGAATCTCACGAGAATAAGGAGTGAGATGAAAACCCCTTAACATGTACTTTTACTTGGTTGAGGTTAGGTTAAACTCCTATATAATGGTTAAATAATTGTTATTAAATTATAAAATAATCATATAAATTAATATGATATCATATATGATCTTTTAACATTGATTTTTTAATAACATCTTAGTATTATCGTCGTTTCGGGTGTTAATGGATTCATTTTCCTTTGTATGTTTTGTTATG
This sequence comes from Viscum album, assembly GCA_963277665.1. Taxonomy (NCBI): domain Eukaryota; kingdom Viridiplantae; phylum Streptophyta; class Magnoliopsida; order Santalales; family Viscaceae; genus Viscum; species Viscum album. The sequence goes on from OY728158.1 coordinate 1,679,486,073, forward strand.
TAAGACATGTTTCTTATGGACAGGTTGTATCTTATTCATATATAGAATTATATCAAGTCCTTAAACATTATTTTTAATCATTAAATTAGAATTATACTCAAATGGATATGATGGGGAATGAATCTCATCGCGTTCGCGGAGATGGTAGTCCGTACGTACGCACGAGCGACAATATCATTCTTTTGATATTAAAATAATATATAATTGGATGGTATATAATATATCCATAATAATGATCATGTTAAATTTATTATATAAATGAATTATACATCATTATTATACCCATCTATATAATAATATATTGAATAACAATTACACCACAATGTGGAGACGGTAGGCCGTACGTACGCACGTATGGTGACATGTCATTCAAGGGATGGATAGAATAATGAATTTGTTTGTTACATAAGTATAATAACATAAAATTATATACAATATACTGGATTTATTATTTTATAATGGAAAAAACAAGGAAAGAAGAAGTTGAAGAAGAAAGGAACTTTAAAGAGGGTGGTTAAGATGTTACCTCTTCTTCGGGTTCTTCCTTTTGATTTGATCAAAAGGGCTCCTTAGGCTGGCTTTATGATCACACTAAGGCCTCTAGGATTAATTGAGGGAAGTTTGGAGGATATTTTGGCAGATTTTGGCCGAGAAAAATGGTTTGAATGTGTGAATCAATGAGATGGGGGAGTTCCCTTTTATAAGAGGGGTGAGGGGCTCCTTTGGAAAAGCTAGAAATATTATTTTATAATAAATCCATATTCGGTTTCTAATGGATCCAAAGTGGATAATTCAAAGTATGAGGTGGGTATGGGTCGAAAGTATTTCAACCAATAGATTTTATATAGGTTTGGGACATTATATTAACCTTATCTTTTTGTTTTAACTCTTAGTTAATTAGTTTGACACTTACTATGTCACTTTGTATTTTTATAATATATAGTTAATAAACGTACTATATACATCCAAGTGACCCCAAAGTGGTACATTAATGATATACCAATAATTATATGAGTCATTTGGCCAGACCTTAGATTTTTAAGAATAGAATATAAATTAATAATATAATATTTGTTTTAAAAACACATTTATTTCAATTTTGACACTACTCAATAATTGATTTTTTAAAGTCTTAACAACTTTATTAATTATAACCAAATTCATTTAAGAAATCATAAAATGTCATATTAACCAAAAAATTCGTTTATTTCATCAAAAAATTCAAATTATATTTATTTTAACATTTATAATACCAATTATTTGATTCTTTCATTAATAAGGAAAATACTGCATCATTATTGTGTCATATATATTTTTACTTTTTAAATGTCAAAAAATTATAAATAAAATACCATTATGTAGTATTTTTTTTAGATTTATAATGAATATTTATAATAGAAAATATAACATATATAACCCTATGTGAAAATTGTTTTGTTCAAATCTATATGCTTATGTCATTTTTGTATTTATTTTAGCTTAATTAATATAAAGTGTCCTTATCACCAACAACTCCATGGGGTCCCAAAATCGACCCAATGATGCCCATGGTCTGACATGTATCTACCAATAAGGTTATTACATGTTTTAGGGTAATTTATTATTATTATAATATTATTTTTTAACCCTTTTTTTCCGGATTTACCCTTTAACCATGGTAAATAAAATATTTACCGAAGTAATTATTCAAAATGCCTACAAATAAAAGATACCACTTTACACAATTTGGACATCCTGATTCCAAATATGGAATCCATTTTTAAAAATTCAAAACACAAAAGTGGAAGAAATTAATTTTAAATTAATTCCCACTGTCAAAACAAAAAGCGTGTTTTTAATATTTAATAACTATCAAAAGATTGATACTTGTTTATGTCCGGTTTAATTGTGAAATTATGTCCAATGACCAAAATTTTATTAAATGGTAAAAATATATTCTAAATATACTTTAAAACCACTCAAATTCATAATTTATAACTATTAATTATTTTTCATAAAAAAATTGTTTTTAATTTAAATTTAGTAATTTTCACTATTCATCAAAATATAAAAGTTGTCAGAAAAGTACTAAAAATTCAACCAAAGCTAACTTCGATATTCTGAATCCAGTAATCAAGTCCATTTTTAATGATAAAATTTATAAAATTTCAAAAGTTGGGTATTACTATTCATAACGGCTAGTTTGATTGGTTGTGGTGTGTGTTAGAACTCGAAGTTGTATACAACACACGCTACTGTATTATTCAAAGTGAAGCATATCGTGGAAGCTTGGGGTGTTACATCGAGAACTTAACAAGATCACTATCTAGAAAAAATATCCTCTCCCACACATTGATGACTTATTTGACCAACTACGCGGAGCTCAATACTTGTCCAAGATTGATCTTCATTCAGGGTATCATCAATTAAGGGTTAAACGGGACGATATACCAAAGATGGATTTCCGTACATGGTATGGACACTATGAATTTATATTTATGCCATTTTGTCTTACTAATTACCCTTCTATCTTCATGGATCTGATGAATAGAGTCTTTAGAGACTATCTTGATCAGTTTGTGGTAGTCTTTATAGACGATATTATTGTCTATTCAAAGAGCAAGGAAGAACATAAAGATGACTTGAGAATTATATTGAAGACCCTGAGAAAGGATAAGATTTATGCCAAATTTACCAAGTGTGAATTTTGGCTTCAAAAAGTTTCATTTTTTGGTCACATAATCTCAAAAGAGGGGATATCTATGGATCCAACAAAAACAGAGGTTATCGAAAGATGGTCTAGACCAACAACAGTAACTGAGATCCGAAGTTTTCTTGGTTTGGCTAGATATTATCGATGTTTTGTGAAATATTTTTCATGATTATCTAATCCACCCACCAGGTTGACTCGAAAAAGAGTTAAGTTCGTGTGGACGGAGGAATGTGAAGAGAATTTCAAGGAGTTAAAAAGAAGGTTATCCAGTGCACCTATGCTCACACTACCTTGTAGTGGAGAAAGGTTTGTGATCTATAGTGATGCATCCAAGAAGGGATTGGGGTGTGTTCTCATGAAAAATGATATGGTGATAGCTTATGCCTCACGAGAGTTGAAAATCCATGAGCAAAATTACCTAACTCATGATTTGGAGTTAGCTACGATAATCTTTGCATTAAATATTTGGAGTCATTATCTTTATAGTGAAAGGTGTGATATTTATATGGATCATAAAATTTTAAAGTATATTTTCACACAAAATTAGATGAATATGCGTCAAAGAAGATGGTTAGAGCTGATTAAGGATTACGACTACTCAATTCATTACCACCCTGGGAAAGCAAACAAGGTGGAAGACGCATTAAGTCGACAAAACCAAGCTAGCTTATCCATGATGAGGATCACAGAAGATCAAATATTTATGGATTTACAAAGGATGGATCTTGGAATTATAATGGAAGGGGGAAAATCTTATCTTTCTCAAATGAATGTTCAACCATCTATACATGTGAAGATTAAAGAGGCACAGAAAGAAGATGTAGAGTTACAAAAGAAGGGGAGAAATGTTCTTGAATTCAACCTTGATTGTGATGGGATAATAAGGTTTAGGAATTGGGTTTGTGTTCCTACCATCCCAGAATTAAAGAAGCAGCTGCTGGATGAGGATCATAGTTCTTCATTCTCTATTCATCCTGGAAGCATGAAGATGTATAGAGACCTGAAAGAGTACTTCTGGTGGGATGGCATGAAAAGATATGTTGCTGAATATGTCTCTCGATGCTTGGTCTGTCAACAAGTTAAAGATGAGAGACAGAAGTCTAAGGGGATGTTACAACCATTACCCATACACAAATGGAAATGGGAAAACATCACTATGGACTTTGTCACCGGACGTCCTAAAACATCCAAAGGAAATAATACTATCTGGTTCATAGTTGATTGTCTTACAAAGTCGGCACACTTCATTGCTATTAGAGAGGATTTCTCTCTTGATCAGCTTGCCAGGATATATGTAAAGGAAGTGGTAAGATTGCATGGAGTACCACTTTCCATTATATCTAATTTGGATATGAGTTTTACCGCAATGTTTAGGCGAAGTCTTCAGTATAACCTGGATACAGAGTTGAGTTTCAGTACTACTTATCATCCTCAGACAGATGGTCAGTTTGAGAGGACAATTGTAACTCTAGAAGACATGTTGAGAGCTTACTCTATAGATTTCAAAGGTGGCTGGGATCAACACCTACCTTTGGTGGAATTTTCTTATAATAATAGCTTTCACTCCAGTATTCAGATGGCTCCTTATGAAGATCTCTATGGAAATAAATTCTGAACTCCAACTTGTTGGGATGAAGTTGGGGAAAGAAAGCTATTAGGACCTGATCTTGTTGATGAGATGGTAGAAAAGGTCCGATCTATTCAACAACACATACGAGCATCTCAGAGTCGAAAAAAATGTTATGCTGATAACTGAAGAAAAGATCTAGAGTTTGAAGTGGGTGATAAAGTGTTCTTACGAATATCTCCTTGGAAGAGAGTAATGAGATTTGTAAAGAAGGGAAAGCTGAGCCCTAGGTATATCGGTCCTTTTGAAATACTGGATCGTGTTGGGAAGGTAGATTACCGATTAGCGCTTCCACCAAATCTCTCTCAAGTTGATGTTGTGTTCCATGTATCTCTCCTGATAAAGTACATACCTGATCCTTCACATGTACTCAGCTCAGAAGTTGTACAGCTGGAGAAAGATATTTCTTATGAAGAATAATTGATAGAGATTCTGGATCATAGCGAAAAAGTCCTACGGAACAAGACCACTCGCTTGGTGAAAGTTTTATGGAGGAACCACCAATTAGAAGAAGCTACATGGGAGCTTGAGGATATGATGAGGGAGAGGTATCCTCATCTGTTTGTTATAAAGTGACAAATTTCGAGGGCGAAATTCATTTTAAGGGGGGTAGAATGTAACACCTGATATTTTTATGAGAAATATTTTGTTTTTTACATCATAAAAGGAATCTTTCACTACACAAAACACTATCTTGGATTGATTTACACGCAATCACGAACTTCCTCGATAGCTTTCATTGTACGCGATACCAAGTTTCACTAAACAACGATATCCTATTAAAATATTATTAAAACTAGCCATTATGAATAGTAATAAAAACTTTTAGAAATTTTTTAAATTTTATCTTTCAAAATGGACTTCATTTTTGGATTCGTAATATTGAAATTAGCCTAGGGTGAATTTTTGGTATTTTTCTGAAAACTTTCAATTTCTGATGAATAGTGAAAACACTGGGTTACTATTTAAAAACCAACTTTTTATTTAAATAATTATTTATTTTATTTAAAATTATTTTAGGTCAAAATTGATACATAATACCTATATATGTTCAATGTAATTCATTGGAGTCATTTTATAATAATTTTAGATATATACAAATTTTATTGAATTTTTCACCGTCTTTTACCCACCTCCTAGGAGAATTTGCAAATTTACATTAAACTTAATTTTACCACTTTTGTGAATTAAATTTCCAAAATCCTAGAGACATTGTTGATCTCATTAAGTAAAATGTGGTTCAATGATATGAAAATAATTTTTGGTGAATAGTAACTTTTTACTTTTATTTACCACAGGTAAAAGTAAATAGGGTAATTAAGGGTAAAAATGATATTATTATTACCCTAACACATGTCCTAATTCTATTGGATAAGTTTAATTCTACTAAAAAAAACCTTAGGAATAAAATATGACCATTTAGGTCCACATGGATTATATTAGGACATTTATTATTATTTAATTCAAAGAGGAGTTAAAAGAGTGAAAATCAAAGTTTAATAAGTAAAACATTTTTAATATAGGGTTATACATAAGATAAATTCTACTATAAATATCCATTAGAAATATAAAGAGATTTAAATACATAATGGTATTTTATTTATAATTTTTAGACATTATTTAAGTTAATTTATATATGACACAATAATGATGCAGTAATTACCTTATTAATGAAAGTTTAACATAATTTATGATATAAATACCCAAATAAATTTAATTTGAGACTTTTTATGAATTAAACTATTTTTATAGGTTAATATGACATTTTAGTATTTATTAAATTAACTTTATTTGAATTAATCAGGCTGTTATGATTTTCACAAAAATCAATTACCAAATAGTCTCAAAATTGACATAAAATATTTTTTTAAACAAATATTATATTATTAATTTATATTCTATTCCTAAAAATCTAAGGTTCGTCCAAATGACTTAGATAAGGATATATATATTAATAATAAACAACTTGGGTTTTTTTTGTCTTGTTATAGTAAGTTTATTAACCATATAGTGTAAGAAAACAAGAATACACGGTAAAAGTTAAATTATTTAACTTAGAGTTAAATCTAAATGATAAGGTTAAAATAGTAACCTAAACTTGTCTAAAACCTATTGGTTGAGAGGATTTCTACCCATACCCACTTTATCTACGAAATAAATCAATTAGGAGCTATTATAAACCGAATATTACTTTATTATAAAATAATATTTTTTGTTTTTCCAAAGGTGCCCTTCTCCTCCCTTATAAAAGGCCACCTCCTCCCTCTCCTCCTCACACCACTTTGAGCCATCAATATCAGAAAAACCCTAAAAAATTCTCTTCTACACTTCCCTAGAAACATCATAGAGGGCCCTATATTCTTCAAAGACCAACTCTAGTGCCCTAAGAGGAGGTTAAGAAGAGGGGCGTCAAAGAAGAGGTAATATACATTACCGACCCTTTCCAATTTATTTCTTCTTCTACTTCATATTCTTTAATTGTTTCATTATGATGTAATAAAATCAGTATCACTAATATACTAATATTTTGTTATAAATATGAAACAAACCTATTTCACCTTCTATCCATCCTACAGAAAACGAAATCACCGCTCGTGCGTACGTATGAAATACCGTCTCCACGCTGTGGTGTAATCTGTTTTCCACCACCACATTACTTGGATGGGTATAATGGTGTAAAGAATAACTATATATGATTATTGTAAATTTATATTGATTCTTAAATAGTATACATACACTTCAATATAATTCCATGATCATGGGAATGATATCATCGCTCGTGCGTACGTACGACATACCGTCTCCACGAAGTGATGCGACTCGTTCTACATGATCTTCACTACATAATGATTATATAAATGAATTGAATAAATAAATATGATATATATTACACTAATACAATTTTGGAAATGAGGTATCTATAACCTAAAAATAAGAATAAGAATTTATTTGACAAAACACGCATAAGAACAAAAAGCAATAAACACCTGAATAACAAGTAGCAATGAAATACTACTAATAAGAAGCTATGTATATGACCATATATGATATAATAAAAATGATTAAGATTATGTAATATGTCAATAACAATATTTAAATTATTATACAGGAGGTTCAGACACGTACAAATCAAATCGGACCTAAGGTAAGGGAAAATCTCGCAATCTTAATTTTTATCCGAGATTGTTTATACTTCAGTATTTACTGGGGCATATTTATCATCCAAATACATGTTTAATCAATATGTAATATTATTTCTATCCTCCTACAATTTTTTAAATCCAATTTTACCTATTGGCAGATTTTTAGTAAAAGATATGAAAGGAATCTTTTGTCATTTTAAGTACGAGATACTTTTTGACTTTTTCGGCCAAAGTACGAGAAGAATGTTTTTTTAACTTATACGGCATGAATGGATTTTATGATTTCATAAAACATTATTTCCATGAAGCTTCATTTAAAAGTTTTCAAGTTTATTTTTAATCAACTTCTTTTAGTTTAAAATATTATGACATGTTAAGAAAGGAAAAAAAAATTGAAGTAGAAAGGATATTTTCCTCAAGAATGGAGTTCAAGAATTTTATCAAAATTATTTTCCATCTAAGATAATATTGGGTTCTATTTATATCCCTATTTTTATATTGATTTGATTATGTTATGATGGAATTATTTTTATTATGTCCTTTTATCTTATATGGATTATGTTATGATGGCATGACATTTAAGAATCCCATTTTTATTACATGGGTTATGCTATGATGTATGATTTATGATCTTGTGGCACACATAAGAATGGTATCATTATGAGATGGGTGAGACCTATATCTCCCTCCAATGCATTGGGTAAATATTTATATCTCATGAGATAGACATGGCTGGAACGACAAGTTAAACCGGTTCAGTGATGCATGACTGGAATGAGGAGAGAACTCAGTTTAGAAATGGACTTTGTCCACTAAGATAGTCTTGGAAATGAGTCTTGACTAATAAGAAATGATTTTATATTATTATGTGTGTATGACACAATGTTTCATGTCTTTTGTTATGATTTTTGGGATTACATTTCACTACTATGATTTATCCCATGTTATGAAATTATGATCTCTTTTGCAGGTTAATATTTCCAAAATGTTATGTTCTTATGAATATGTTGTGGTTGATATTTCTTTTGTTTACCCTTACTGATCATTTGAGCTCACCCTTTTGTATGTTTTCTTTTCCCCAGGTCAGGAAGAAGGGTATTAAGTAAGATATTCCAAAATGGACTCTAGATATGATAAAATAAAAGGGAGAAAATATAGATGATTTATGAACCAGTTGTTTATGTTTCCCAGTTTCTAAAGACACTATACCTATATGGTCCTTTCATGGTTTTGTTATATGTTGTAATAAGTGTGCTTCAATTTTGAAGTAATAACAATGTATGTAATTTATGGGTCATTATAACCCGTCCCCCGGGGCCCGTGCCGTGACTACCCCAAGCCCACCTTCTATAGGCCATGGGATAGCAACTAGCACCGAAGGAGTATTCCCTAAAGTTGGGGAGACATTGCCTTTATAACCTATAATCACTTGTAAAAAAACACACAACAAGATAAGAACAAAAGTAAACTGAACTATAAATAGAGTGAGTAAAGTAAGTAAAAGGGGCCAGAATACAAGCCCAACTGGAAAGTACAAGTACAAATGTGATACAATACAACTGAAGAAAAGGGAAAGTCAGCTATTGGGTCATCCTCTGAGGTTCTTACCTGATGGGTAGGTATAGATCGCCTCCTCAGCACTCCACCTCCACCTGTCTCCTCTTCGTACTGACACACCGTATGGTCCACATCTAGGTACCGTCTAGTCCTGGTACTCTGAGCCTCAGTCAGCGCTGTCCATCGTATGCATCCATCACAACAAGGTGCGGGAATAACCCGTGTAGGGGTGAGTATAACGATACTCAGTAGGGACCCCGAGACCCTCTAGGTCTCAAAAAAATCCATCAAGGATAAATCAAATAGTATGAAATCAACAGATATCCTTAAATAGGTATATGACCAAACATATAACTAAGTCATCAATTAATTCATCTCAATCACGAGGAAAACATAGAAGTACCGACTCAGCTCACACTAGAATTTATTTTAGGGGTAGTATCAAGTAACATTCTCAGTAACAACGTCGAACACCTCAGCTATTGGAGATCTGATTCTCTATCGAGTATAGTGGGCCTGCCGCATCACACAGAGGCACTTACCACTAACCTTGGACTACTGAGGTAATCCTCCTATCGAGTACAGTGGGTCTGCTGCATAACCAAGGTGCTCCCCATTGTGGGTCTGCTATGTCACCAAGGCGCTCCCCCTCGTGGCCTGCTGAAGTACTCCTGTCGAGTACCGTGGGTCTGCCACATCACCAAGGAGATCCCCACCGTGGGTCTTCTGCGTCACCAAGGTGCTCCCCACTGGGCCTGTCAAGTCACTTTGAGTCTAAATGGTCAGCAGTCGTCAAGTCTCAGCCAGCCACTGGGTTCCCGCACTATGCTCGCTCGTCTCTAGGAGGATACGCTCCAAAAGCCACTGGTCGATACTCCAACTACCACAAAGTCCCATGAAGAAGAATCTCAAAGGTCTGCCACATAATAGGGGTCTCAACATAATAGACGGTGCACCAATCAGATGCCCGATCTGCGAGTTATTAGCTTTTTAGTCCCAGGGGTCTGGTAGGATTCATGCTCGATCCAACCTGAACATTCCCCATATTAATCTAAAACATAGTGGGGTATCAATAAAAGGGACCAAATCACTCCAAGGTTCCCAACGCCGCTGACGGTTCGTCTAACGGATGTCCGATGCCAATGTTATGGCCAAAAGAATGTAATTGGGTCATAGTGAGCCCGAGTCCGATCTGACCCAGTCAGACCGATTCAGCCCGACCCGGTTTGGGTCGACCCGGTCTGACCTGCTGGGTCCGGCCTGATCTTCTAGGCGGCCAGGCCTGTTGGGGTCAGCTCGGCCTACTGGGCGGCCCGACCTGCTGGGTCTTTCCTAACAGGCTGCGAGGGGCCGTAGAGGGCTGCGGGTGGCCGGGGGGTGGCTGTCCGGCCTTGGGGCGGCAGTCCGGCCGCGTGGCGGCGGTCCGGCTGTGGGGTGGTGTAGAGCTGCGGACATCGGTGGTGGATGCGGTTGGTGCGGAGGCCGTTGGGCAGTGCAGGCGGCCACGGGGTGGCGCCGTTGCGTTATCGCTTTCATCGGGGCCGACGGTGGTGACGACCGCCATTCTCGTGCCCCAACCATGGATGGTTGTCGTCCTCCTCCATCGTGAAGAACACCACAAGATTTTCGGAAAGGTTGAGCAATGTTGTTTTGGCCTGGACCCTCCACGTTAGGGTGGTAGCATATGGCTCATGAAGATAATGAACATGAACATCAAATCCAATCCTCCCACAATGATTGTTCCCAACCCAAAAAAGAAATAGAAGGGGTGTACATGGGAAGTGATAAAAAAATAAAAAATAAACCCTACCTCATTCACATGATGACATCGACGAGGTCATAAGGAAGAAGACGAATCATTGGGAATAGATGGATGTCGGTGTCATTGACGTTTTCCTCGATTGTTGGTTCGTGCGTCGTTAGAGATGCTTTGACGGAGTTCAGAGAATAAAATGTCGAAGGAGAGGCATTCTTCATTGGCGTTCTTCATTGGAGAGATTTTCTCCCAAAGCTCCTCCTCTCCCAAATCCACCAAAATGAAATGGTAGCCACAAAATAATAGATTATGTGATTTATTATATTTTTTGTCATATAATTCAAATTGGGTTAATTAATCTCAAAGGTTGGCACGATTAAAGTGGTGCGTTGGATTAATTATTATGGAGGAGGGTTGGCACAATTATTATTGGAGGAGTTGAAGAGGCTCTCCCACATTTAATGAGGGAGTTGAGAGGTTTAGGCCTTATGTGGTCCCCACCACCATAACCTCTCATGGTAGGTTAAGGTCTGCTAGTCCCCACTTCTCAACTTCCACATGGATGTTTTAACAAATAAAATAAAAATTAAAGCTACACAAATTTATTTTTATTTTATCCATTCACGAAACAATCCAAAAACTAACTTCCACCCTCGATTAACTGACGTTGAGGTGAATGTCTCTTTAAGCGAATACCGGTGTTGTGAGTTCAATGGTTCCCTCAGATTTTAATTTCGAGTAATAGTTCAAAAGTTAGAAAAACTTGCTCGCACGTTTACTAAACATACCCGAATAAAATTTTAGAAATTCATTTTGGGCACTCCGGGCCTCAGAATAACATGCCGTCAATTTTCAAGGATTTGTAAAATTCCTATTCATTTAAAAAAAAATTACATGGAAATTACAGGTCTTTACATGACCTGTTTGTGTGTATATAGGTTTATTGGCAATGCCTTCCCTTTTTGGGATATGCCTTTCTAGTGCTAGTCACCAGCCCCTGGCCTATGGAAGGTGGGTTTGGGGTAGTCACGGCATGGGCCCCAGGAGATGGGTCGTGACATATAATATTATAAATATATATAATAATATAAATAAATTATTAAGATTAGATCTTTATCTATGAATTTTTAGTGTTGATAAAGCAAACCCTTTATCAACGCTAAAAAAGTACTAATAAAACTTCTCATTATCAGTATTTTTTGGAAAGTACAGAGAAAATCCTTACCCGAACTTATACAAGAACCCTAATTGGAGGCTTCTCTCACACACCTTCAAGCTAGCATAGATCCCAACTTCTGCTGTGCTGTCACTCTTGCTGAAACCTACTGCCTCCACCACTATCATTCTTCTACGACTTCCTCGACGAATCGTTCCTCTCAAAATCTATGGAATGTGACAAATCACTGTACAACATCTCACCCACGAACCACATGAATCCCTACACCACATCCCACCCCTGAACCACATCACACCAGCCTAACACCACATCACACCACCCTTACTTTCCTATTTTCTACATGAAAACCATACTGTGAGGGAAGGTGGGTGCTTCTTGTGAGTTTGAGCGACTATGAGAGGGACCCATCATCAAAAACATAGATGGAGTGTATGTTTGAAGGATTAGGTCTACGAAATCATGTAACTATGTTAGAAAATAACATGATTAAGATGTAGTCGGGCAATCTCAAAAGCAGAGATTTTTCATGCGATTGCATGGCGGGAGTGAGATCACTGATGCACCCAATCTGTGTATACATTTTCATACATATTATTTAGAATAAAAACAAATTTTCACCAAATACTTACTTCTTAGAAAACAAATACTTTGATTTTTGCGACCTTGTCTATTTTCAGGAGATTTTTGGCCAAAATACACAAATCGAGGGAAGTCTGTGAAAATTTTGAAACTACACGGTGTGTACTCTATATACATGTCGTGTACATCCAGATATGGACACATATCTAAGGAGGAAATACACACCCATGTCACCAAGAAGAAGCTACATTCCATGTGGGGTGGCATTACACGTCCTGTACTACATTCTAGAAGCAGTTGTTGTTGAGAAGAGTCTACACGCCCATGTGGCCGTTGAAGGAGACCCGACATGTTCCATTTCTACACGCCGTGTCTGCTATTCTAGATGGGGTTGGTGGCCACATTTTGGAATTACATGCCATGTATGGCGGCGCTACACGCCATTTACACTCACCAACCAGGCGACACCGTGTTCAATGTCAAAGACGATGTGTTAGGCCGCCTACCAGGGGAGAAAATGAAGCCCAAAGCGTGTTGACGGAAGTACATGACCTGTACTTTCTATACACACTGTGTACTTTATTTTTCTATAAATAGAGGCCTTGGCCTTCGAGTTTTGGGAGTTAAAAAAACCATTTGAATGAGGGGAGAAGTTCTGCTACTACCATTCCCAAGCCACCGTGGTGCCGTAGTTCCACCATTCCACCTACTGACACCACTCCTCGAAGATTACACAATGAATTCATCAGGTATCGAGCATGTTGTTACTATCATGCTTTCCATGTGTAACTAAACCCCCTGTGTTGGGACTGTGGGTGATGAAAGATTGTATTATGTTGTATTAATCTAGATAGTTTTGTTCATTATTCTTAATTCTTCTTACTCCTCTTAAATCATTGCTAAATATTACTGAAAATTCTGAGCCAGACCAAGGGAATAATTCTCAGTGATATAAATGAAGAGTAACAGTGAAAGCTTTCGTGACCATTGAAAAGGTTTCACCAATTCATAAATGGACTGAACCAAATTAAGAATTGAGAAACACTGACTACTGGAGTAAGGAGTCAATTTCTTCAATTCCAAACAAGAGAAACCGGACCAAGGAATCTTGTGATAAAAGGAAATTCAGAATGATGAATTATCATGAACAACACAACCATTTAATCAATCTGCATAAAAACTCCATAATCACCACAACCCCAATACACTTTTCTTTCTGTTAAAACACCTTTAAATCACTTTTTGTTTCCTTTAAATTGTTAATCATTTTCTTAAAGTAAATAAAACAGTTTCACTCAATCCAAACCAAGAAAATCCACTCTAAATTCTACATGTTTCACTAAATTAATTATAAACTCAACTAAACCAACGCACTGCAAAAGTTCCCTGTGGATCGACCATGAACATGCACTATACTAAGTTTAAGAGTGGGTAATATCAATTTGGGGCATCGATAACATACTTTTGGTGGAACAACCGACAAAATTTTGGCGCCATTTCCAGGGAACTTTTGTTTCAGTGCTACAATTTAAGTTGTGTTAATAATTGATTAAGTGATAATAAAAATTAAAAATTTCTAATTTTTTTCCTAATCCCATTTCTTTTTCTCTTTTATTTTTCCCTTGTTACGCATGGTATTTGTGTTGTGATTGTGCAGAAGCTTAAAGTGCATGAATATACGCCCTACACGGTCTAGGATCGCCGAGTCATCTGAACTAGTTCCGCTTGATCTGGAGATCGAACAGACCTTGCTTCATCATCGGCGTGCACTAAAAGAAACTCACAACCAACAGCCACGACCCATGGTGAAAAAGGAAGAGGAAGCACTAGCCATGGATACTTCGGCTGAGCATCTGTACCAGGACCAGCAGCCTCCCGATGCTGGTATACCAGAGCAGGCGCCTGAAGGCTTTATGAAATTCTTCCCAAGGGATTACCAACAGCTGCCACAACAACCTCCTCCGGTGTACGACCCACTACAACAGCCTCAGTAGATCTTCCAATGGCCCTATTTCGCCCCTCTAGAGTAGCAGTACATGCAAGCTCCACCTCCTCAGTAGGTACCTCCACGCTGTACCCTTATGGAGTATGGCCTAACTTCGATCCATGGATCAGTTACGGGTATCTTCTGTCCTCCAATACAGGCCCAAAACTTCCAGATCATGCCTCCAATCATGAAGCTGATCCAGAACACTATCCAATTCAGAGGCCTGCCCAGCGAGGGCCCGAAAGCCCATCTCTCCAACATTTTGGAGATCTGCGACACATTTCAGTACAATGGCATGTCTGAGGATGCCATCTATCTTTTCCTATTTACCTTTTCGCTATGGGACAAGGCAAAATATTGAATAAAAGTGCTTCCACAAAGATCCATCCTCACCTGGGAGGAGCTAGCCCAGGCCTTCCTGTCCATATATTTCCCACCATCGAAGATGGTGACGCAAAAGAACGAGATCCACAACTTCCAACAGCACGACTCCGAGTCGTTATATGAGTCTTGGGAATGTTTCAAGGAGATGCTACGAAAATGCCCACACCACAGACTCCCACTCTGGATGCAAGTCCAGACCTTCTACGGAGGACTCACAACAAATACCAAGTCTGTGGTAGATGCTGCTACTGTAGGTACGGTGATGATAAAGTCTCCTGAAGAACATGTTGAACTACTGGAAGATATGTCTGCCAACAACTTCTAGTGGCACTCTGAGCGAGGGACTCAAAAAAGAGGTATGCATAGTATTGACGCTACCATCATGCTCGTAGCTCAGTTAGATGTAGTGTCCAAGAAAATCGACACATTTAATCTCAAATGGTCATCTCAAGTTCATGAGGCGAACCATCCAGCATGTGGAGACTATGGTAACTACCACAATCTAAGAGAATGCCTGGGACTTCCATTCGACCCTTCGACAAGCGAGGTGAGATTTTTTTCTCAAAATTGAGGGTCGAATCAATATCAACAGTACCAAAACCCAGTGTGGTTTGAAAATCAGAACCAAGGCTAGGGACAACACCAGCAAAACCCTCCGCCCCAGCAACTGCCTGAGTACAATTAGCCTCAGTACCAGAATCAATTTCTGAGACAGCAGTTCTAGCAGGGTTCCTATCAGCAGCAAGGGTACCAAAACCCTCACCCGCAACAACAAAGACAACAACCACCTCCACCACCTACCCGACCGTATCAACAAGAGAACACATCAAGGTTAGTGGACCTGATGAATAAATTCATTTCAAATACTGAGACAAAATTTCAGAACTAGGAGGCATCCATTCGAAACCTTGAGAATCAAATTGGCTAGATAACAAACCAGCTATCAGGGAGGTAGCCCGATACACTATCGGGAAACACTAAGAAGAACCCAAAGGAGGTGGCCAATGCTATCACCTTGTGGAGCGGAAAAGAATTACCACAAAAGGAACCAACACAAAAGTCTAATGCACCCACATCCCCTGAGGAAAAAGAAGGTCTGGTTTTAGATCCCTCTTTATCTGTAGAACCATCCTCAGAGGATCAACCAGGTAAAGGTAAAGATGTTGTCAAACCATATGTGTCTGCCTTACCTTTCCTAGAAAGAATGAAGCAAAGGAAGTTGGATCACCGGTTTGGAAAATTCAGGGAGGTATTTAGAAAGCTACATATCAACATCCCATTTGCACAGGCCTTGATTCAAATTCCCACATATGCAAAATTAATGAAGTAAATCCTCTTGAATAAACGGATGATGGAGGAGTTGGGCGTTATTGCACTGAAAAAGGAGTGCTCCACAGTCGTTCAACATTCCATTCCTCCAATGCTCCAGGATCCAGGTAGTTTTACTATTCCCTGCACAATTGGACCCTGTGACTTTGGAAAAGATCTATGCGACTTGGGATCAAGTGTTAACCTCATTCCATTCAGAGTTTTCCAATGGCTCAGGATCCATGATTTGAAGCCAACCCGAGTAGCCATTCAACTTGCTGATCGATCCATTAAGTATCGAAAGGGGCTACTGAAAGATGTACTAGTGAAAGTGGGATGATTGATCCTACCTAATGAATTCATTATCCTGGACATGGAAGAGGACCAGGAGGCAGCACTTATATTGGTAAGACCTTTCCTGGACACAGGGGAAGTTTTGATAGACGTGCATCAGGGGGAGTTGATTTTCTGAGTAGGGGACGAAAGAGTCTCCTAAAATGTTCTAAAGGACATCAAACAAGTATCGTTATCTGAACATGAGGGATGCTATGCAGTTACTACCATGGATGAACAACTAAGTAGAAAAGAATATGATCTGGTATGTTCTTCCATTTTCGAGGATTTGATTTTTCCATACATACCCACTGATGAGGCTCCAGAAGACCTGAAATTCATCGATGGCCCGAGCGACCACTACTGGAAATGAGTTGTCATTCTTGACATCCTAGAGAGGGAAGAAGTACAACCACTCATACCTTTAGTTCTCAAGGCACCTAAACTAGAGTTTAAGCCTCTCCCACCTTCCTTAAAGTACGAGTATTTGGGGGATCATCATAATTTTCCTATTATACTTAGTGCAACACTATCCCAAGACCCGGAGGATGCACTTATTCAAGTTTTGACGCGGAGAAATAAGGCAATTGGATGGACTATTGCAGATTTGAAGGGTATCAGCCCTACCATTTGCACCCACAAAGTTCTATTTAAAGAAAGAGTGAAGCCATCTAGATAACCCCAGTGGTGTCTGAACCCTCCCATGAAGGAAGTCGTAAAGAAGGAGGTAATCAAGCTCTTAGACGTAGGCGTCGTTTATCCTATATTAGATAGTCCGTCGGTAAGTCCTCTGCAAGTGGTCCCTAAGAAGGGGGGAATTACTATGGTATCAAATGATAAAAATGAGCTCATCCCTACTGACACATTCACAGGCTGGAGAGTATGTGTAGATTACAGGAAACTGAACGACGCCACAAGGAAAGATCATTTTCTCTTTCCCTTCATGGATCAGATGCTATAAAGGCTCGCAGGGCATGAATATTACTGCTTCCTTGATGGCTACTCTGGCTATAATCAGATCTCCATTTCCCTAGAAGATCAAGAGAAGTGCACTTTCACCAGCCCGTATGGAACATTTGCCTACTGTAGGATGTCTTTTGGTATATGCAATGCTCCTGCCACATTCCAGCGATGCATGCTGGCTATTTTTCACGGCATGGCGGAACAAATCCTGGAGGTCTTCATAGATGATTTTTCCATTTACGGGAATTCATTCACCACCTATTTATGGCACCTGAAGCTAATACTAGAGCGATGTGAAAACACTAACCTAGTTTTGAACTGGGAAAAGTGTGATTTTATTGTGAAAAGTGGCATAGTTCTTGGCCAAAGAATTTCAGAAAAGGGGGTAGAGGTGGATCCAGAAAAAATGGAAGTCATCTCACGAATTCCCATTCCTACTTCAGTTAGATCCATCCGCAGCTTCCTAGGCCATATAGGTTTTTATAGGCGGTTTGTCCGCGATTTCTCAAAGATAGCCTAGCCCCTCACCAATCACCTGACTAAGGATTCCATTTTCGAGTTCGCTGAGGCATGAACCTCAGATTTTGAGCATCTAAATAAGTGTATGATAGAAGATCCAATCATGGTTGCTCCCAACTGGGAGACAAAGTTTGAAGTCATGTGTGATGCCAGCGACTATGCGGTGGGAGCTGTCCTAGGACAACGACTGGGCCAAATATTCCGACCCATTTACTATGCCAGTAGGAAACTCAATGAGGCCCAATTGAACTACACCACTATAGAGAGGGAGATGCTGGAAGTGGTATTTTCCTTTGACATGGTTCGTTATTACCTTGTGCTATCTAACATTATTGTTTATACTAACTATGCAGCACTTAAGTACTTGTTAAACAAGAAGGATGCGAAGCCCCGATTGATCTGATGGGTCCTCCTCTTATAAGAATTTTATTTAGAGATCCGAGATAAAAAGGGGATTGAGAACATGGTTTCCAATTATCTATCCCATCTAGAGCTGCCACACTTGGAGAAGGAAGAGGATCGAGAAATAAGGGAGGATTTTCCTGATGAGAAACTCTTTCCAATTATTGAATCCCCTAGGCGTTGGTTTGCTGATATTGCTAACTATTTAGTTACAGGTACCATTCATCCAGACCTCTCCTTCCAACATAAGAAAATATTCTTCTCTGATGGTAAGTGATACTTATGGGAAGACCCACTCCTATTCCGATCCTGTGGATACGGGGTGATCCGACGGTGCATCCCAGAGACGGAGGTCCAAGGGGTCCTGGAATTTTGTCATGCCTCACCCATTGGAGGACATCATGGGCCAGAACGTACCATAGCGAAGATTCTGCAATCTGTATTTTTCTGGCCTACCATGTATAAATATGCTCGAGCCTTTTTTCCTATTGTGATCCATGCCAACGTATAGGTAATATGGGACGTAGAGCTGAGATTCCCCAGCACCCCATCCTGGAGGTCGAGATTTTTGATGTCTGGGGAATCGACTTCATGAGACCATTTCCCCCTTCTTTCGGGAATACCTATATCCTCGTATGCGTTGATTACATATCCAAATGGGTGGAATCCATTTCTACGATCCACGACACAACCAAGGTGGTCCTAAAATTTCTCAAGAAGAAAATTTTCAGCAGGTTCAGCGTTCCTAGTGTACTGATCAATGATAGAGGGACTCACTTTGACAACGCGTTAATGAAAGGAGTACTGTAAAAATATGGGGTGAAGCATCACATGGGTACACCATACCATCCTCAATCAAGTGGACAGGTGGAGCTCTCTAATCATGAGCTAAAACGAATTTTGGAGAAAACAGTGAATACCTCACAGAAGGACTGGTCCAAAAATATTGACGTCGCTTTGTGGGCCTATCTCACTGCTTTCAAGATGCCACTGGGGATGTCACCATTTCATCTCGTTTATGGAAAACCATGTCATCTTCCAGTGGAGCTGGAACAGAAAGCATATTGGGCCGTCAAAGCCCTAAATTTTGATCTGAAGGCAGCCACAAAGACACGTAAGTTCCAACTATCAGAACATGATGAAATCAGAAGAGAAGCGTATGAAAACGCTAAATTTTACAAGGAGAGGACAAAATCCATCCACGAATGGATGATTTCGCAAAAAACATTTCAACCCAGTGATCAGGTACTCCTCTTCAATTCTCGTCGTCGTCTATTCCAAGGAAAGCTCAAATCAAGATGGTCAGGACCGTTCCATGTCCTACGAGTATTCCCTCATGGAGCGGTGGAAATTGCTAAGGAGGATGGTCAACCGTTCAAGGTGAACGACCAATTCCTAAAGATTTACCATTCCATGGAATATACAGTAGGACCAATCTCTACCACCCCTTTCAAGTAAGCAAGGTATGTAGGTCGAGCCAACGACCTAAAACAAAGGCACTTCCTGGGAGGCAACCCAGAGGTTACACGCCGTGTCCCACTTATATACACAACGTGTACTTATCTTTTGAATTTATAATCTTAATAGTATAAATCTATAAAAATAACAAATAAATAACCAGGGATGATGCCGATGCTGATGGTAAAGTCACTGGAATTTATTCGAGCCGTCCCCGGTTTGAATCCTCTTGACTTACCTTCAGCACAGGGTTCCTCCTTTTCTTACAAGGCGTGTTTGATATTTTTCATATATTTATATAAAGGTGTTTAAATATAATAAAAACCATGATGAGGATGGGTTGGTTGGATAGAATCGTAACCCGGTTCCAAAAGACTCGGGTTCGAATCCAGAAAACCGTCCCATTTCCATCACTTGTTCTTTTAATAAAACCACACAATGTGCATTTAAATATACGCCGCGTACGCCATAATTTTTCGATATAAATTTAATTTTTTTTCAAAATAAGAAATAACATGCGGGTGAAGTTGGCGGATTGGAAAAATCTCCACACCAAGTTCAAAAGACCCAGGTTCGAATCACGCTAATCTCCCCACTTCATCCCCATCCTTTCCTGAGAAAAACCACACGCTATGCATTTCTTTTTTCCCCTGTGAATAGGCCGTATAGAATAAATATATATGTATAATTAATATGGGAATAAGTATAACCTTCGCTCCAGTGGTTGAGGGCTTCCGTTCGGAACGACCGATTGCCGGTTCGAACCTCACCCCGACCACTGGACCAAAGGTTGTACCTATCTTTTTACAATTTTTAAACACACGACATGTATTTGACCACTACATTACATGTATAGTTTTATTTTATTTTAATTCTGTATATACATATATATACCTATTTTGCTTTTATTTTAATTAATTAATATTAATTATTATATAGTATATATTATTTTGTTAAATAAATAAAAATAAAAATAAAAAATTTGGGGATACATGGCGTGTAGTCCATATGTACACACCATGTACCATGGCTATATAAGCAGCGGGCCACCCAGCTTCAGCCCGTGTCACGTGGCCTCCCCATTTCTTCCCCTCTTCCCGTTTTCTTCTCCCTAAAGCCACCCGAACCATCATACTCAGATCCGTCGATTTAAGGCATTTCGGGTTCTGATTCTTCTTGCATTGTGATCCTCGGTCAAGGTACGCCGTTCTACACCATCTATTTCAAGTTTTTAGACTCATTTAGGTTGATTTTCAGATCTTCCGACCGTTCGGCTTCCTAGATACATGGCCATGACATGAAGAACACACGTCGTGTAGTTCTTTACATGGCCACACACAAAATAATTCAAAATTTGAATATACACGGTCTGTATGTTCGGTACACACTGTGTACCTTTCCTTGTCGTGCCTGCGTGTCCTTTTTCACATGTCCTCACACACCATTTTCTCGTACACGACATGTATGTTCGGTACACATCATGTATGACATTATTTTTGGCCCCTCTGTGTGTAGCCATTGACGCAGCCTCTTACCCCATGTTCCTATACACGACGTTTGTGTTCGGTACACGCCGTGTATACCATTTCCACTAGCCGGCCCGTGTCTCACCCCCTACATGGCCATGTTCCTCAAGTGAAATACATGTCATGTATTTACCCTACTTGGTGTGTAGTTTTTGTCTTTGAAATGATAAAAACATGGCCGTGTCGTTTGTACCACACGACCACCTACACTTTTTCTGAACACGACATGTATGTTCAGTACACGCCGTGTACTCTAGCATAGTCTATTTTTCACCCTCAGCGTGTCTATCCAGGGAACACGAGATACTCTACATTTTTGACTACATGCCGTGTACTCTGGATATACAGGCCGTGTACTTTTATTTTCCTGTTTTCTCAAATTTTCTTTGTTTCGTTTCGTTTTCTTTTTCTTTTTGGGTTTTCTTTCTTTTTCAGGATATGGCAGATCACGATCCTTCCTGAGGGAAGCGGCTGGCCTCCTCCTCTGAGGGAGAGAGGCCCATCTATCATCAGATCTGACTCCGACCTCCTACGCAGACGAACCTAGATTCTCCGGTCTTTGAGATCCCTACATTGGCCATTCTACCACCACCCACTCCCTCAACGGAGGCCAGACCTACTTCTGTTACACCTCCACCTTCCGGAACCGATCTTTCATGCCCCACTATTTCTGCTACACCAGCTTCCACTCTCCCTGTGCCATCTTCATCGGCAGATGGTCCCTCATCGAGCTCCCCATCCACCGAGCCACCGTCTACTTCAGCCTATCCACCCATAGTGCCAGCCCCTGCTGCTGCCCCTACACCTGGGCTGGGACCTGCTGGTTCTCCCTATACCTACACGGTATTCCCAGTCACCGATCTCGCATATGACCGGGTCTGACACTTCTCTCACTGGTCAATACAGTTGAGTGGCCGATACCTCGACCACAACATTCCGCAATAGCTTGGTATTTGGGAGAACATGGAGGAGCATCTCGGGCACACCCCACTCCTCAATATTTTCCAGGTCATCACTCCTGTTTTTCACGATTTATTTTTGGAGTTCTTGGTCTCGTTTTAGTTTGATGGAGTGGAGTACCAGGAGACACCTAGTGATGTGGTGCCCGTGGTACAGTTCCGGCTTGGAAGCCAACGTGTTTCCCTCACCATGACCGAGTTTGGCCAAGGGTGTGGCTTCTACCCCCATCCCATCACCCCACCTTCTGTTTCTACCCTATCCAGGCCCAAGCGCTCTGAGATCGTCTCTATAAGGCTGGAAATTGCTGGGCCTAACCACCGGTACTCCCCCACTTCCCATAAGAGCACCCTTATCACTGACCCCATCATCCTCTTCACCCATCGGTGATTCAGCGCCATCCTTTTTCCCCGTCATAAGGATATGGGGGTCATGACCGGCCGTGACATGGAGATCCTTACCTGTGTCATCCAGAATGACTACCCAAACCTCCCCTATCTAGCCGCCTCATATTTCCACTCCT
Organism: Viscum album; assembly: GCA_963277665.1. Lineage (NCBI taxonomy): Eukaryota > Viridiplantae > Streptophyta > Magnoliopsida > Santalales > Viscaceae > Viscum > Viscum album. The sequence goes on from OY728158.1 coordinate 1,679,508,964, forward strand.
TGTTTACTGGCCGTCAGGGCAACCTGAACGACGGGTTTTACACCACCAGTCTTGCCCACCACCTAGGGGTCTTCGAGCCCTCTTTGCATAATGACCTGTTAGGTTCACTCCAGCGGATGGAATTTCTCATGCTCATTCGCATGGGGATGGTTCGGAATTAGGGGCGTGCCTACATTATTTCTCAGGCTCACCCCCACCCTCCTTTTGACCCTCCTGCCCCAGCTGATGCACCTGCTCCTCCTTCCCCACCCCCTCCAGCTTCTCCACCTCAGCCCCTCCTACAGACCCTTCTTCTTCTTGTCTTCCTTCTTCTGCACCACCACCAACCCCACCTATAACCACACCCTCGGTTTATCTTGCCTTTTCCATATGCCTAGTCGTGGTGGAGCAGGTCTTGGGTCACTTCAACAGCCGATAGGATCAGATAGAGCAGCAGTTGGTTTGTATCATCGACCGCCAGGACACCATTGCGTGGCATTTGATTCATCTCGACAGCCGCCAGGACCTCATGGAGCAGCTGTTGGCGCATATTTCTCAGCATCTTGGTCTTCTGTTTCCTCCTCTACCTGCCTCTACCTCCGCTCCTAACCCTTCTGCTGCTTCTCCACCACCCTTCACTGTACAGGCCATAGACTCTGTTCTGCTGTCTACTGTGGGCCCTGCAGCTACTTCTCCTGCTTCCACCACTACTGCCAGTCCCAGGAGTACTACTGCGCCTCATTTTCTGGATCCCGTGCCTATGGCTCCAACTTCTCCAGCTTCCCATCCCGCCACCGGGTCCGTGCCTTCTTCTTCCACGCCTCCTGCGCCATATGTTCCAGCTGATCCTGTCCTAGATGGTGCCTCTTCTAAGGTGACCTCATGACTGGTTTTGGGAAATATGATTTTCATTGTATATATATTTGTGATATCCTATGCCTGTGTTTATTATGCCTGCATGCAGTGTTTCTTTTTCCCCATCACAGGTACTCCAGAACATTTTGGGCTGCGCTTTTACTTCCCATACCATTTTCCTTCGCCTAGACATGAGGGGAGTATTATTTTTTCCATTGTTTTTCTTTTCTTTCTTGATCTTACTCCTTTCATTACTTTCCCTCGGTCTGGTCCATTTCTTATGTCCCCACTTTACCTTGTTCTTTATTGGGCACTTGGTGGACCACATGCAATTTTTGGTGTGGGGGAGCCTCTCTCTATTTCACCTTAGTCTTTTCCCTTGAACTAATCTAGGAGACATCATTATTAGATTATATATTTTCAAAATTTAGGAAATTTTTGGTTAATCATATTTATCAATGCTCAAGTTATCAGTAAGAACTTTTTTAGGGTTGCATGCTTATTCTGATTCTTAATTGTTTTAAAATGATTGCTGATATAGTTTCAATTGGAACTTTTAATCCTTGATTAATTACATTTATTAGGCTAATCATTTATATGCATGTCATGACCTGATTGTCCCTTTATTATTTTTCCACTCATGAGAGGTATTCTAAACCCTTTTCCATATTTCTTTTCTAATACCCTCTTTATTGAGAGATTCTTAGGATATGCATTACAACCAGAATTTACAAGTTTTATTTTCAAAACATGAAGAATTTTTGAATTACTTTTAAATGATTGAGGCACTAGATTGTTTTCAACCCTTTATCTTAAGACATACCCTACATTTAATCTTTGTTAATCCCATATAATCCATGAAAATCCTTCATAGGAAGCCACATTACAAGCCTATTTCCCTTTCTACCCAATTTTTTTTGAACTTTTCATGATTATTCATTTTAGATCTTTAAAGATGGAGTTGGAAATACATGGCATATTTTTGTGCACAATCATGAAATAAAGTGTGGGGGAGTGCCTCTTGAATATTTGGGGTAGAAAGGGTTCCAAAAAATTATTCGTTGTATTCATAAGTGTTTCCCTTGAGTTCTTCTTTCTTAAAAAAACCAAAGAGAAGGGAACCTTGTGCTCATTTGATTTCGGAACCCTACTTGACTTAGGGAAAATGTGGTGATTACAATAGAATTCGACTGCACTTGTGAAGTATAAATTTTCATTGAACATTAATTTGAATATCATACAATGTTTTTTAAAGGAATTAGCCTTCCTTTTTCAAGCCTCAGAATTTATTTTTCACATTCGAACCTACCAACCCTTTGCCACAAAGACATCTGAACCTTAATGATAAAACCCTCATGATTATTGTAATTCAATTTTTTTTTTCTGAAGTATAGAACAAGATATCTTGAAAACCTATGAATAGAGTGTATATAACTTAGATTGAGCATAACTCTGAATAAAAAAATCTTGAGTGTGGAGTGTGATATTGACTGGTAAGATAGATCATCAAGTGGCATGCTTATTTTTGAAAGGTTGAAAAAATGTGTTGAAAGAGGATGAGAGTAGTTAATTGAATTATATATATGAGGCATGATTTTAATATCGTATCAATTGAATTAGTTTGTGACTTTTAGAATTTTCCTCAGTAACTTTATCATTTATATTTTTTATTAATTAAATGCCATCCTTTTAAAAGTATAGGCTCTTTTAATTAGATGTTGAGATTTTCTTAAGGAAAAGAAAACAACTAAGTGTGGGGGAGTTTGATGCACCCAATCAGTGTATACATTTTCATACATATTATTGAGAATAAAAACAAGTTTTCAACAAATACATACTTCTTAGAAAAAAATAATTTGATTTTGGTGACCTTGTCTATTTTCCGGAGCTTTCTGGCCAAAATACACAAATCGAGGGAAGTCTGTGAAGATTTTTAAACTACACTGTGTGTACTCTGTATACACGCCGTGTACATCCAGATAGGGACACAGATCGAAGGAGGAAATACACAACCATGTAACCAGGAAGAAGCTACACGCCGTGTGGGGTGGCATTACACGCCGTGTACTACATTCTAGAAGCGGTTGTTGCCAAGAAGAGTCTACACGCCCATGTGGCCGTTGAAGGAGAAACGGCATGTTCCATTTCTACACGCCCTGTCTGCTTTTCTAGATAGGGTTGGTGGCCACATTTTGGCATTAAACACCATGTATGGTGGCACAACACGCCGTGTACACTCACCAACCAGGCGGTGCCGTGTTCAAAGTCAAAGACGGCGTGTTAGGCCACCTACCAGTGGAGAAAATGAAGCCCAAAGCGCGTTGACGGAAGTACACATCATGTAATTTCTATACACGCCAAGTACTTTATTTTTCTATAAATAGAGGCCTTGGATTTCGGATTTTGGGAGTAAAAAAAACCATTCGAAGGATGGGAGAAGTTCTACTTCTACCGTTCCCAAGACGCTGTGGTGCCGTAGTTCCACCATTCCACCTACCAACACCACTCCTCGAAGCTTACACAAGGAATTCATCAGGTATCGAGTGTGTTGTTCCTATCATGCTTTCCATGTGTAACTGAACCCCCTGTGTTGGGGATGTGGGTGATGAAGGAATGTATTATTTTGTATTAATCTAGATAGTTGTGTTTGTTCTTATTAATTCTTCTTACTCCTCTTAAATCATTGCTAAATATTACTGAGAATTTTGAGCCGGACCAAGGGAATAATTCTTAGTGATATAAAAGAAGAGTAACAGTGAATGCTTTCCTGACCATTGAAAAGGATTCACTGATTCATAAATGGACTAAACAAAATTAATAATTGAGAAACACTGACTACTGGACCAAGGAGTCAATTTCTTCAATTCCAAACAAGAGAAACCGGACCAAGGAACCTTGTGATAAAAGGAAATTCAGAATAATGAATTATCATGAACAACACAACCATTTAAGAAATCTGTATAAAAACTCCATAATCACTATAGCCCCAATACACTTTTCTTCATGTTAAAACACCTTTAAATCACTTGTTGTTTCCTTTAAATTGTTAATCATTTTCTTAAAGAAAACAAAACAGTTTCACTCAATCCAAACCAAGAAAATCCAATCTAAATTCTGCATGTTTCACTAAATTATTTATAAACTCAACTGAACCAACGCACTGCCAACGTTCCCTATGGATCGACCCTGCACTTGCACTATATTATGTTTAAGAGTGGGTAATATCAATTTGGGGCAACGATAACATACTTTCGGTGGAATAACCGACCAATCACACGATCGTGCAATTGAGGCATGTAGTCAAAAGTTCCTGATTCTCATCACCCCTCATCCCATATAAGTTTTCCAAATATATATTACTTTTTTAATATCGTTTAATTATATGAAATTATGTATTATAGTTAAATTTTAGTAATGATGGATTAAATTGAATTACTATTGCTTAAGTTTTTAAATCAATAAAAGAATTTTAGTGAAGTGAAATTTAGTTTTATCCTACCCAATATGTTTGACATAAAACATTGAAATGAAAAAAACAATCAACGTATCAGAATATATGTCTTATATATATATATAACCAAAAATTTAATAAGTTGTGTTTCAATTCTCAATTATATATTATTCACACATATTTTTTGAAATGATTCTTAAATTTTAAAGCGAATGTTATTGATGGATCCTTATATTAATTGTTTGAATATATTTTCACCATATTAAATATATTAATAAAATACAATACATTTTAACTAAAATAAAATACCAATCACTATGCCAAAATAGTCATTTAGCGGCGGTTTAAACCACCGCTAAATCGTTCTGTGACGGTTTTGGAAAATCACCACTAAATCGTGTGTCAACATTCATTTAGCGGTGGTCTTTCAAAACCGTCATAGAATGATTTAGCGGAAGTTTTATAAAATCGGGTGAATCATTTAACAACGGTTTAAACATATTTTAACTCATTTCATGGTGGTTTTTTAAGTTTTCATAATTAATTTTTTATTATTTTATTATTTTAATAATTTAATATTTTATAAATCTTGTAATTAATTTATTATTTATTTTTTTATTTTTATCTTATATTATTATTATCAAAATTAAATAATTATTTTTTATTATTTTATTATTATTATTTTTCTTAATTTTTTAATTGTCGTTTTGAATTTGTTATTTATTATTTCCATATTTAATTAATTAATTAATTTATTATTAATTTATTATTTTTGTTAATTTTTTAATTCTCACAATTAATTTATTTTTTATTTAATATTTATTACTATGCACATGAACATGTACATGCCATATATAAAAATTATATGTTGGGTGAGATTTGAACCCCTTATCTCTTGCTTATTCTTCAAAGACTTTACCACTCTAGTAGACACTTCATGTGGTTAATAAATAGAATTTAATATTCTTATATATATATTACTAAAAAATCTAGATCATGTATTTTTTAATCCAAAACGATGATCCTAAAAATTTATTGAATAAAAAAAAGTAAAGTGAACACACACAAATATACAGGATGTAGACCCCAAGAATAAAAGAGTCCTGAAAGACCCCCAAACCCCAAGGTTGTAGGGACCCATAATATTTTTTGGCCTGAAAACCATCACCAAAGAGGCCCAAATACAAAAAAAACAAAGGTCAAGGGCCATAAATGATCTAAAATGATCTACCTTCTTGAGCTGTATGCCCCTACAAATCCACTCCTATCACGACCACAGTGCCCGAGATCTCATGAGGTCATCGCAACCCATCGCAGTCGTCACCGGCCTACTTGCGCCCAAGAAGTTTTCGCAGACCCTGAGGTCGTCCTCACCTTTTGCCATTGTCAACAACTTTCACAGTCGTCACCAACTTTTTCCATCATAGTCAATCATCCCTCTGTTGCCGGCCTCAGCCCTACAATGTCCTGATCATTGTCGATGGGAAAGCTCCCTGAAACCCTCGAGGAAAACATTGGGATCCCACACTAGCTTCCCATATCGGTGGTCACATTTTTTGGGGTGAATCCAGCAGACATTAGAGGTCGAACCGGTTGTAGTTGAAGTAGCTTGCCACATCACCATCAACATCTCTGTAAGATACTACTGTGTCAGACCCGAAGACAATCCTAACTTGCCTTCATCAGTTTAACATGGAGGTCGTTGCCGACACCCCGCTTTCCAGCCTGCTCGCATCAACATCCCTGCACGCTGGATAACCCCCCATGCATCTCCAACCTTCTCGTTGCCCATGCGAGCCGGTGGAACCTCCTAAAAATGAGCCACGATATGCGGTGGACAGAATCTACCCCGTTCTTTAAAAACCCTTGATAGCGAGGTCCTCTATCTGATCATGATATAGATCTGAGTTTAGATCTTTCGTATTAGGAAAAAACTCTCGATCCGGACCAAGAAAAAACTATCTTCATATTGATTTATTCCATCAGATTTTCCCATGCCATGTTTGGCACCACATGCTGCAAACATCTCGAAGTGCCCAACGATTTCTATATCCGAGATGTGGTCAACAATTTCTACATCTGAGTCAATCTTCACTAGATTGTAATCATCAGGGAGATTTTTAGGAGAGAGGAGCTCTCCATTGTAAAGAGATGAATTATCCATTCTCATATCTTCTTATACGTACATTGATTGAAACAAAATACATAACAAATAGATACAAACTAAATAATTAATAACTAATAACAAATAATTAATAATTAATAATTAAACATTAATAATTAGTAATTAATAATTAATATTCAATAAGCAACATTGAATAATTATTAATTAATATTTAAACATTAAAAATTAAACATTAATAATTAACAATTAATAATTAATAATTAATAATTAAAAAATAATAAATAATAATTAAACATTAATAATAAATAATAAATAAATAATAAGTAATTATTAATATTTAATCCTTACTAATTACTAATAAATAAATAAAATATAGATGAATAATAAATAAATAAAATATAAATGAATAATAAATTAATAAATATATAATATGGTAATAAGTGGTAAATAATAAATCCTAAATAATAAATAGTAAATAATAAATAATGAATAGTAAATAAAAAATAAAAAATACTAAATAATAAATAATAAATAATAAAGAATAAATAATGAATAACGAATAGTGAATAACGAATAATGAATAATGAATAATAAATAATAAATAATAAATATATAATATATAGTAGATAATATATAATGTATAAGTAATGTATAAATAATAAATTAATTAAAAAAAGTAATATATGATAAATAAATAAAAAATTAATATACAATAGGTAATAAATAATAAATAATAAATACTAAATTATAATTAAATAAACAATAAATATATAATGAATATATAATAAATAAGAAATTAGTAATATGTTTACATTGAATTAATGTTAAAATAATGAAAAAATAAAAAATAAAAAATAAATTTATAATTAATTTATAAAAAGTAAACAAATAATAAATAAATAAATAGAAAAATAATAGCTAATAAATAGATTTTAAAATAATAATGAAAAATAAATAAATAAATAAACAATAAATAAATAATAAAAAATAAATAAGCTGTTAATAATAAAATAATAATAAAATAACAATAAATTATTAATAAAATATAAATAAATTAAATATAAATTGATAATTAATGTATTAAAAATAACTAAATAATAAATAAATAAATAATAAATAAATAAATAAATAATAAAAAATATATAAATAATAAAAAAATAAACAATATATAAATAATAAAATTATAAAATAACAATGAAAAATAAATAAATAATAGATATATAATAAAAAATAAAAAATAAAAAATATATAATAAATAATAAATAATAAATAATAAATAATAAATAATAAATAATAAATTAGTGAATAAATAAATAATAATCAAATAAGGAATAACTAAATAAATAAATATGTAAATAATAAATAAATAATAAATAAATAAATACTAAATAATCAATATGTAATAAATAAATGATAAATAATTAATAAATAATGAATAAATAAATAATAAATAATAAATAAATAAAAATATTTAATTAACAGTAATTTAGTAATAAAAATAAATCAATAAATAATAAATAAATAATAAATAAATAATAAATAAATAATAAATAATAAATAATAAATAATAGATAATAAATAATAAATAATAAATAATCGATAATAAATAATAAATAATAAATAATAAATAATAAATAATAAATAATAAATAATAAATAATAAATAATAAATAATAAATAATAAATAATAAATAATAAATAATAAATAATAAATAATAAATAATAAACAATAAAATAAAAAAATAATAAATGGATATAAATATCTATAAATATATATACATATAAAAAAATTTAGATAAATATATATAAACACACATTTATGTTACATAATTATATATAAACACACATTTATGTTACATAATTATATATAATCACAGTCATATATATTAGTGTATAAAAATATATAAACACAAGTAAATATAAATATATCTCTCTATATATTTTTACAAATATATGATATAAAAATATATCAATATAAATATTTATGAATATTTTCAAATGTATATAAATATACAAAAATATTCATAAATTCTTATAATAGATATATATAATTGAAAATAAATTACCAAAGTGGGGAAAACATAATAATTACAACACCATCAAATCAATAGGAATGCAAATTAATGGAATAAAATCATAAACGACATAAAAAGTATGTGAAGACACTCAAATGAAGGTGAAATCTCATCAAATGTGTATAATATATATACTTAAAATTAAATTTATTTAAATATATTATTTATGAATATTTATTTACATATATTAGACTATAAATAGAAATATATATTTGTTTATCAATACACACACATATATAGATATTAACATTATATACATGTGTATATATTTATATATATTCATATAGTTTTACTGTAAATTCATTTATATACTATATTTAATGATAATGATATATTTATATAAAAATATATTTATATATGATGTATACACATAATATTATTGACGCACAACTACATATTTATTTTTCTCAAATACACACCCAAATATTTATATATATATGTATTTATTTACATATATTAGAATATACACATAAATATAGATTTTTTATCGACACACACATGTTTATATATAAATGTTACTTATATAGGTATATATATAAATTTAATGCATTTTTATAAGATAACTAAAATAAAAAAATATTTATTTTAAATGAAATGAATAAAAAATATTTATTTCCATATGGTTTGTATGTTTTAAAATACATTTCAATATAAATATTTATTTATATAGGTGAGTTATTATAAGTAAATATATGAAAATATGCATATATTTAATTATTAATAAAAATACATCATGAAAATGATAAAAAATCAAAACCATAACATTAATATGAATTTAATCCTTGAGAATAAATTTAGTCCCCACCCAAAAAAGATAATAAAACCTCCTTAAATGAGGCTGAAATTCAATCGAATGTTAAAAAATTGGAATACCCCTACAAAAAACTCAATCATGGAGGCCTTTTGAGCCTTTTTGACCTTGAAAAATGCGATTGGGGTTCACTTCGATCAATGGGGAGTAGAGATCTTCAAATGATATGATTTGATATATGGTAGATCCCAAACATACATTCATGTCAAAATTTATGACCGTTTGAAGTTCAAGTTTTATTTCTTACTTCTCTTGAAATTATAATAAATTTTATTCATTTAATTATAAAAAATTTAAGTCTAATGTGATTTTAGTTCTTTTCATAAGTTTCAATTTGACTGGTTATGAAGCTAAAACATAGTCCCAGATCAAAAGTTATGGTCATTTGATGCCGAAGTTTGATTTTCAATTTGTTGAAAATTTGTTTTAAGTTTCAAATTATAATAAACTAATAATTATAAATATTTTTTACTTAATGAATTATAGTTAATTAAAATTATAAATAATAAACTCTATATTATATTTAATAAAAAATAACAAATCATTATTAAATATTTTATTTTATTTAATTTTTCCCTTTAATTTAGCAGTGGGTTTTTAAAAAACCGCCTCTAAAATTTAATTTTTTTTTCAAAAATAAAATTAAAAAATTTAAAAAATATTTAAATAACATGTAGTTGAATGTTTTGAAATCGCCACTAAAACACAACTTCCTAAAACCCACCGCTAAATCGATTTTTCCCTATAATGAATAAGTGTGATATAATATGTTTTTTAATGTAACTCTTAAATAAATTTTGAAATATTTTATGACATTATATATTTTATTCAAATGAATATTTTTATTTACCATTAATTATAGTTATATTTTTTTTAAACTTTATATAATGAATATTATTATTTAATTATATGTAAAAGGATTAGAAGAAAATTTTATTAATATAAAATTTAATTAAACGTTAAATTCTTTTACTTAAAAAGTTATTTGATAAAGGAATATCTCACTAAATATTTGAAAAAATATTATTATTAATTCCTAAATTCATGTTAATTTTCATAATATATGAAAATTATTAATAAACTAAAATTAAATTAGATCCTCTATGATCTTTTGTCTAAAATATCAATCATATTTTATAATTGATAACCTTTACATTTTTCCTCCATAGTATGACCACTAATCCAATGTGTGTCTGACTATTTACCTAAAATAGTATATTTATTTAAAATATATATTCTTTTATAAATCATATATAATTGTATACTTATATATATGTCTATAATTTTATATACTAATATAAATATATATGCATTTGTAATTTATACTTTTATACGTGTATACTTTTTTCAATTTTTAATAGTTTAATACTTTTATACATTCATAAATTTTATTTCTATAATTTATACTTTTATTCTTTTATAATTTTGTAATATGAATATTATTTTTTCAAAAAATTCATTTGGATAATTATGAGTTATTTATTTTATATTTTAAATCATAAGATATAGAAGTTAGATATATGCTTTAAATTGAGTGTTGGATGAGTTACAAAATTAGCTTTGTTTTTTTGGGTTTCATATTCAGCAATGTATCTAAGGGGGAACATATTTAAATACTTTTTATAATTTCATTTTTAGACCATGGTTTACTCATAAATAAGTAAGTTATTATATCATTGGAGTTGGATTTCAAACCAACTATGAGGTATGTCACCATAACAGGGAAACAATTCAGTAACTAGAAAATGTTAACAAACCTAAGAGGTTTGATGTGAAGAATATGATATTTGACTAGTTTTATTTTCTTTTACAATCCAAGTATGAACTTCATGACTATAAATTCAATGTTAGTGTTGAAAATATTTTAAAAAATATAATAATTTTTTTATTTGTGAAACTATTATTATATTCAATAGCCATATTTTTTATTATGAAAATGGTTTTCAAATAATATAGCTTTTAGTTTTTTTATATTTCAATTATCACATTCAATAACTCTATTTTCATCAGTTTTTTATAATTTAAATGTGATTTTAATGTTAATTTTTGTTTTTTAAAGCTAATAAATTGGATTTCTAGTGACGATCTAAATAAAGGATCTTTTCAATTTAACATTGAATTTATAATGGATTTTTGTTATTTGAAATTATAGTGAATATATTCATCGGGGATTTTTATAATATAGTATGCTATATCAATAGGATGAGTGGTATCTATATTTATAAAATAAAACATGTGTAAGAAAAAAGGGTGATCTTTATATTTATATGATCATATTAACTTTTAGAGACCTCCTAGATAAATAGAATCTCACCTCCTATATAATATATATTGATAATAACACCATGGAAAGATAATGTCACTAACTCTATCCAACCCATAGGTTATACATCATAACTTCACTACCTAAAAAGGTGAATTAATGTTTAACCCCATTACAAATCCTAAACCTACTTTACATCCAACATCACCTATATGGTTTAAATTATTGGAGTCCTACACAACTGTATCTTCTCTCTAATTTGGTGTTATATTCTTAGGGGATGAGTCTTAGGTTATAATATTCAATAATAAATACCATCCTCAACAGATTCGTCTCCTAAATAGTTATTATTTCATTTTTTTCCTAAGACTCATCCCCCATCTCTTATGAACATGCACCTTTGTTACATGAACTACTCTGATCAGTCGTCATCCCATACTATGTACCAGTGAACATTGTGGATGAATTTAGAGTATAACACCTACAACCAATAGAGTAATTCTTTCCTTAAATTAAATTACCCCTTTCATTCAAAGTATGATAAAATTACTTGAAACATTCAAATTTTAGGTTCCCCTTATTTTAAAGGCCCATTTTTGTGTATTTATTTATTTTCTTAAATATTAATACTATCAAATCAAATATTATGGATATGAATATAAAATAGATGGATTCCAATCGTATGATAAAAGAGTATGAAGATGGGGTGATAGAGTTTATAAAGTTTGCAAAATATCATGCATACGACCCTTTCTATCCATGTTTATACTGTTGTTATTCAAGACTAATTAGTCTATAGGAGTTGAAAGAACACTTGAAATGTCATGGAATAGATCTAAGTTATAAATACTAGAATAAAAATGAGTAAAAAGAAAATATAGTTATTAACTGAGATAATACTACATTTTATAGATCATCTGATATGTTTACAAGTTTGGATAATAAAGAACACTGTATTGAGGGTGTGATTACAGGTGTGAATAATGATGGAGATCGTATTGATGAAGTGAAAATGATAGTTGAATATGATCTTTTTGATTATCCAATTTTTTTTAGAAGTTAGAAAGTTGTGTAAAGATTCCATTGTATGCTAGTTTCCTTAAATATACATCATTTTCAGTCATAATAAAGCTGTATAATTTAAAATATGACAATTAATGGAGTGATTCCAGTTTTACTGAACTAATTCCCCTCTTGAATGATATGATCCTAAAATATAATGATATTTCTATCCAAATATATGATTCTAAAATAATGATACGTTTGATTGGTATGATCTCTAAAAGAATACATCCCTGTACAAATTACTGTATACTATTTTGAAAGGACCATATACCACTTAGAGAATTCCCAAACTGTCTTACATCTTGATACAAAAAAGATGAATAATGTCCTATGAATGTTGTATGGTAATTTCCAATCATTACAAGGTTTAAGCGCTTATATGAAAGTGAAAATACTACAAGGAAATTGGCATGACACACAGATACTAGAAATAAATATGGTAAACTTCATGACATGGAAAACTCTCCTCAGCGGAAAATAATTGATCATGATCATACTAAATTTGGAAATGAGCCGAGAAACCGTCATCTTGCACTATCTATAGATGGAGAGAACCCTTTTGGTTTTTAGAGTAGCACTCACATCACATGGATGGTTATAAAACAGTGCACTATGGTTATTCATGAAATGAAAATACATTATTTTATATATGCTTAAATTAAGAAAAAAGAAACCAGTTAAAGATATTGATATTTATTTGGATCCATTGATCTACTATTTGAGATTATTGTGGGATTCAGGAGTTACGTTGTATGATGCTTACAAAAATAAAGATTTCACATTGAGTTCCATGTAGTAAGGGATGATAACTTACTTTCCTACATATGATTTTTTTAGGATATATAATTAATGGAAATAAAGGGTGTCTTATTTGTGAACAAGATACACATTCAATTAGGTTGAAACATCCATTAAATACTGTGTTTCTTGGACATCATATATTTCTACCCTGATAACATAAGTACTAATATTAGATGAAATCATTCGATGGGAGTTCATAATAATGTACAAAACCATCTCCACTAATAGGCGATCAACTCTTTGAGTATATAAAAGACATGTACACTACTTTTAGTAAACCATTTTCAAAAAACTTTACAAAATCGATTGGAAAAAGTGATTGGTTTCTTTTTGAATTACCATATTAGAATTGTCTGTATGTTAGAAATTTTCATGATTTTATGCATGTTGAAAAATATATATGTGATAGTATCGTAGATACATTACTAAATTAACCTGACAAAACAAATGATGGAATGAAGGATATATTGGATACAATTGAAATGAGAATATGGGAAGGGTTGACACCGATGAATGGTGAAAAATAGACATTTATTCCTCCAACTACATACACTCTTTCCAGGAAGAATAGATAATAGTTTTTCAACTTCTTGAATGATATAAATTTTATATAGGGGTATTAATTGAATATCCAGAATATCATTTAAATGATTGATTTTAAGTTGATGGGCCTGAAATCACATGACTGTCATGTTTTTATGAAAGATCTAATGCATGTATATTTATATTGCATTTTGACCAAGAATTTCCTTCATAAATTAACCAAGATCTATTTCATTTTTAAAGATATATGTAAAAAAGTTATAAACCCATAGAAAATTCCAACTATGTAAAAAGAAACTTCCATCATATCATATGAATCAGAAATGTTCCTCTTGACAACATTCTTTAATATGATGATTCACTTGATGTTTTACTTGGTAAGAGAGATTATAATATGTGTTCATGTACATTATATATGGATATACAACATTTAATGATATATAAATATTTTTAAAGGGTATGTAAAATATCAATGTCAGCCAGAGGTTTGTATTGTGGATATTGGGGAAGCCATTAAATCCTGTACCGACTACCTGTCTAGTGGGGAAATAATTGGTCTACCAAAATCTTGTCACTGGACAACTTGTGGGAAAATAAATTCCTAGAATAGATGTTTTCAAAATCAATATTACTAATTAGGAGAATACCCACCTTTATGTTTTTCATAACAATTTAGATGTTTCCCCATATGTTGAATCCATAAAGAAATTTTCAGGCATTTGAATCAATCAAGGGATGAAAGATAGATATCAAATACACATAAAAAACATTTTCTAATATAGTTTAGAGAAAATATTTTTAAGGAGTCATATGTAAACTTGGATTCAATTTCAGAATTTCTTTGATCATTATCCATAGGACCAAGTGTGTAGGTATTATCTTACAATGGTTATATAATTAATTATTTTACATTATATACCAATGGACATGATACAAGCGGTTCCATGAAAAACAGTGGAGTTAAACTTGTGGATGAAGTTATTCATGTATATGGTTCCAAGGAAAAAAAATCCAATTTATGAGAATATGTCATACTTTGGCATCATCAAACAAATATGGGAGTTGGATTATACAACATTCCAAGTGAAAAAATTTCAATGATAATTGTTTGATAACATGAGTGTGGTTAAAATAGATAAATTGGAATTTAGGAATGTAGATTTAAATAAAGAAGGGTACAAAGAAGAACCATTTATAATGGAATCACATGTAATACTAGTATTTTAAGTTTCAGGTCCTACAAACAGAAAGTGGTCCATTATTCTGTTATTGACCAAAACCACTGAAATAACAAATGAAAATTCAATAGATGATAAAACTTTCACTGGGACATCATAATGATTTTAGAGTTGTCCCAATGTAGATAGGGTATTTCTTTTTTCATAGGTGACCACAATAAAGGGATTTAGATACACAATAAAGGGGTTAAATCACTTCAAAATTAAAAAAAAGAGTTTAATAATCAAGTTATTTTTTTGTAATATAAATTTTTTTACCTCATGTTATTATATATTCACTACTAAATTTATGTAATCTAAATTAAATGTTGAACTGATTATGTAGATAATGACTTCTGTACATGCTGATGCTTGCAATCTTGAGAAACAATAGGTTTTCCAACATAATGATGCTCCCAGTGTAGAGAAACAATGACCTTCTTCACATGCTGATGAAACTAATCTGGAGGAACAATGAACTTATACACATTCCGATGATACCAATCTAGAGGAACCCCAGATTAATGATGCTGAACCTGAGGAAATGGTATAAGGAAAAGAACTGATGTCCCAAAAAAATACAGGAGTGCCATAGTGTGATGGGGTTAACAGAAATTAGTTAGGCAAAATGAAAAGGCATCAAATTTGAGGTAAGATGGAATGAATGATGTCAAACTATTAACCCCAAAAAGGCTATGTTCAGTAGTTACATTAGGCTAATTACTCAACAATAAATTTCAATTCATGTAGATTCATGGAACCATGTTGTTCCCATTCTTAAGATACTGACTTGGGAATAGATTATGGTAACATTATGATATCCTTTATTTATTTTACTAAAAAAATAAAATAATGAGACATTGAATTACTCTTCATCATCCTTTATAGAGTACATTTATAGTAGATGAATCTCCTAAGAAATTTATATTAATGCTTGTTGGAAAGGTCCATAGAGGCTTTTATGAAATTTTCATGAAATTTTTTCTAAAAGATGTCGAAGGGAAAAAAATTCACCCACTACATATGTATTCACACTTTATAATACAAGAATCATGGGATGTGTTTACTAGTCGTTATGAGGAGATATCTTTTTAGTTAAATTATTCCTAGTAATAAATTATTTAAAAATTCATGTATTGATCAATTTGATTAATAATTTTTAATTTTTGAAACAAAAATTGAGTGCTGAATATAGGGAATAAGTATAAAAACCAATATACCCCAATCATAAAGAAATATGGGGTAAGCTTCACTTGAAAAAATTTGTTACATATTTTAAATCTACCACAATAATTTAATGTGACATGAAAAAATAACATAATTATGCTCTTTTATTTATATCTAGATTGATGGATCCAAATCAAAATATAAATCCACTTCCATCCCACATCATTTGCTATGGAAGGAGTCATGTGTAAATAAATATGGGATACTAATAGATGAAAACAAACAAAAAGTGTGGGAAGTATGTGTAAGTATGACATAATAATTTTTTTTCTTTAAATCGCTATCACATAAAAATGATTACTTATTTTAATATATTAAATATATGACTTAGACACATGAATCATTAACATCTATACTAATATTAGTGGCCTTGAAGCAGCCAAAATAGTATGTTTGTGTCAGAGGTGTTGATTTTGGGGTGACACCCAAAAGATATTTTGAGAAAAGAAAAGAACAGGGTGATAAAGATAAATAAATAGAAGAGATGTAGGCATGATTATCCTCCCTTGAAGAAAGATTTATTTGGAAGTTTGAGTTGATAAAAAATTTTATGGGGGGGGGGTGAAAAGAGAAGAATCAACTCATGAAAAACCACCGCATAAAGATCCCGTCCCACCCCTACCAGCTTTGAGTTGAGCCATTCCCCTTAAAGACCCATCTTAGATGAGGTAATAAATATTATCATAGTTGTTTCTATGAAAGGGGAATTAGGTATACACAGATACCTTTCCTATAATGATATTATTTAGGGTAAAAATTACTATGATTTATATCTATCAACACCCACCCATTTCATTATTGTGAGGGATACCATATTCAATATCCAAGAAGACACTCTACACAATAGACAACTTCCAGCAAGTCATCTAAGAGTGAGGATTAGCATATCTCATGAGTCGAGCACCAAGTGACCTATTATACTTAATGACATATATATTCATATGTTCAAGAGAGATATTATAAAATTCATATCATGGCTATCAGATCTTGTGAAAAAAATGTTGATAAGGAGGTATTCATTTCCCATTTATTTTTCATGCTAAAACTTTAACAATTAATCAAAAATTTTCTGAACCTATGAAGGTTATTAAAGACGGACAAAGGGAAGGGGTGAAAAAAAGGTCAAATAAAAACCATCTAATAAATCAACCAAATGATCAAAAGTATCTTCAAAAAGAACCTTTACCTCGCCTGTTGAATATCTATATTTACTAACATTGATGGTTCATGTGGAAACATGGTTATAAATTAGTAGTAATCACATAGTTGATTTTGAAGAAAAATGTATAGAGAGGATATTTCAGACTTCATTTCTCTTGATATTATTAATGAAATCCTCAAGTATGAATGGCCAGGGGTCACAATTGTAAATGTATACATGAGGTGTGTTTTTATTATTTTTTTCAAATAGATGATCTACTATTTTAATTAATACAAAATATAATTCATATTTTTTTATAGGTGTATATATGAATACCAATGTAAGGTATTATCCCATGAACATAAATATGGACTAATTAGTCCTCAAATCACTTCTATAGACCAAACCAAAATAAAATAAAAAGAATAGATGAAATAGTTGAAAAATTGGACAAATCATTTGAAATCAATCTTAATGATGACATAATCTTCTTAATATAAATTATATAGGGTAAAACTATAAAATTTAATCTTATCAAATATATTTTTATTCATTTAATTACTTATATCTTTTTAGGAAACATTGGGTACTCATTGTTGTTAATTTGGATACTCTAAAGATTTATTTTTTGGATTCACTACATGGATACCCAACAAACTGACCACATGTGATTATGTTTTTCAATTTACAATACACTATATCCAACTTTTTAAAACTAAAATTCAACTTATATATTTTATATTATTTTTTACTGAGAATTCTATTATGATAGGGTGGTGTTTAAATATTTTTAAAATCCTTGCATAAGGATATTAAATGCACATAAGGAGCCTTTCAAATTATACACATGGATAATTATCATGGTATATATAATAATATTTCACTATAAAAACACATATAAAAAAAATTACTTTTTTTCCTCAATGTTTCCACAATGATAAAAACAAAAAATGAAAACAATTTAAGTTATCATGTTTGTATATTTATGAGAGATATCATATACCATCAATAAAATAACATCCCCAAAGAGGTATTTTCTAATATAATTACTATTTAATTAAAAATATTCATTAATCCTTTCGGTATTTATATTTTTCCAGTACTACCATGACTATAAAAAATCATCACATTCCCAAGATGAAATAGATTTTTTTTAGAAACAAATGAGAATCATACCTGATATAAAAATGTACATATATTTCATGAATATGTGACTTCTTAATTCTTATTTAGTTTATTTTATCATCATTTTAAATAATTTTCTTATATAATTTACTCATCATTTCAATTAGATAATTATTTTGTTAATTTTCATAGATATCATGAAGAAATGACTTCATAAATAGGGATGATTCACTTATGTACTATGATAATGCACTCAATCTGATATATGGTGTACTAGGTATGAATAAAATTGGATAGCTTTAGTTTAAAATTTTCATTTTATTATTGTATCATTTCATATTTATGTTTAATGTATTTGTTTATATTATTACTAATATAAGATTTTTTTTCTTATATAGGTGGATTATTTTTCTTGGTTTGAGGTAGTTTGTTTAAAAATTCTCTTGTTCATGTGATATTAGACTTTGAGTCTATAAAATATATAATAAAAATAAGGAAATGGGCCAAGAATTAATTCAACTATCATGAAAATGTGAATTCCCACTAGTTATTTTTTAATTTTTTCATCATTTTATCTACTATTTTAAAGTTGATTTCCTTATCATTATTATCTAATACTTATTTATATTTTTTCAATGATCTTTTTGG
Organism: Viscum album; assembly: GCA_963277665.1. Classification (NCBI taxonomy): domain Eukaryota; kingdom Viridiplantae; phylum Streptophyta; class Magnoliopsida; order Santalales; family Viscaceae; genus Viscum; species Viscum album. The sequence goes on from OY728158.1 coordinate 1,679,528,289, forward strand.
AAGTCATATTTTTCTTTCAAATATATGCAACATGCTAGAAAAAAATAACATGTTCCTTTTGATGGAAGAGGAAACCCCATGCTTCTTGAAATATGAAGTGTTTTAAGGAGCATGGGGTTTCACTTTCATCATAATGGAACATATTCTCTATTTTTTTAGATAGTTGAAATAAAAACATATATCTCATACTCAATCATTTGTACCTCAATCTAATATATAGTGTGCTCGGCATGACTCATACTATATGTTTTCAGTTTATAATTTACATTTTAGTTCAAAACACACATCACATACTAAAAATTGATCAAAAACATTGACAATATATTTATAATTTAATAAATAAATCCATAAGTCATTTTTTATGTGTAGGAATTATCCTCACCTCAATCTGACACATGGTGTGGCTGGTATGACTCAAAGTGTGTCTTTTAGTTTAAAATTAACAATAATTTTAGTAAAAAGAACAAGTGACATACTGAAAACCAAGAAAACACATTCATATTGTTTTGATACATTAGTAAAAATATTCATATTTCATTTTTGATGTGTTGGAATAAACCACACTTAAATATAATACACATTGTGACTGATATAAATCCAAGTGTTTATTTTCATTTAAAACTGATATTAATTTTAGTAAAAAGAACAAGTGACATACTGAAAACTGAGAAAATGAATTCAGATTGTTTTGATATTTAATGAAAAAATACATATGTAATTTTTGGTATGTAGGAATCAACTGAACCTCAATACGATGCATGATGTGACTGACATTACTCCAAATGTATATTTTTATTTAAAATTAACATTAATGTTAGTAAAAAGAACTAGTGACATTATGAAAATATAGAAAACACATTCATATTGTTTTTATACTTAAGATAAAAGATCCATAAGCCATTTTTGATGTTTAGGAATCAACCACATCTCAATATGATGAATGGTGTGATCCTTATAACTCAAAGTGTGTATTTTTATTTAAAATTGATATCAATTTTAGTAAAAATAAAAAGTAACATACTGATTAACAAGAAAAAACATATGGATTATTTTGATAATTTAAGAAAAATATCCATTTGTCATTTGTGAAATGTAGGAGTCAACAAAACCTCTTTCTCATTCACGATGTGACTGATATAACTCAAAGTGTCACTTTTCATTTAAAATTGACATTAATTTTAGTAAAAAGAACAAGTGACATACTGAAATGTGAGAAAGAACATTTTTCTTGATATAATAGTAAAATGATCCATAAGTCATTTGTGATGTTTAGGAATCAACTTCACCTCAATATGACACATATTGTGATCGATATAAGTCCATGTTTGTCTTTTTATTTAAAATTGAAATTAATTTTAGTAAAAAGAACAAGATACATACTAAACAAATGAGAAAACACATTTTTATTGTTTTCACACTTTAGTAAAAGGATTCATAGTTCATTTTTTATGTTTAGGAATCAACCTCACATTAATCTGAAGTATGATGTGACTAATATAACTCCATGTTTGTCTTTTTATTTTAAATTTACATTAATTTTAGTAAAAAGAAAAAGTGACATACAGAAAACCAATAAAATGATTTTTTAATACTTTAGTAAAAAGACACATATGTCATTTTTGACATGTATGAATCAACCTTAACGAAATATGATGCATGGTGTGAATGGTATAACTCAAAGTGTGTCTTTTTATTTAAAGTTTACATTAATTTTAGTAAAAAAAATAAGTGACATACATAAAACCAATAAAATGAATTCATATTATTTTGATACTTTTATAAAAAGATTTATAAGTCATTTGTGATGTGTAAGAATCAACCCCACCTCAATTAGATGCACAGTGTGATTGGTATGACTCGAAGTGTGTCCTTTTATTTAATATTAACATTGATTTTAGTAAAAAGGAAAAGTGAGATACTCAAGACCAATAAAACACATTAAAATTATTTTTATAGTTTATAAATATGATCCATATGTTATTTTTGACATGTAGGGATCAACTTCACCTTAATCCGATGCTCGGTGTGACCGGTATGACTCGAAGTATTTGTTATTAGTTTAAAATAGACATTTTAGTTTAAAACGTGTGTCACTGAATGTAAACCAATAAACAGAACTCCGATTTTCCAGATAATTTATAAAAATGATTAATACATCATTTTTTATGTATATGATGAAGTCTCATGTCAAACAGACATATGATGTGACCTATATGACTCAAATGGCATGTTTTTAGTTTGAAATGAAATTTTAGTAAAAAGAAAAAGTGACATACTCAAAAATAAAACAAATTCATATTGTTTTTATACATTAGGAAAATTATCCATAAGTAATGTTTCATTTGTATAAATCAACCCCACATCAATATGATGCATGGTGTGCATCATATAACTCTAAGTGTGTCTTTTTAATTAAATCTGACATTAATTTTAGTAAAGAGAAAAAGTGACGCACTGAAAAACAATAAACCAAATTCATATTGTATTTATACTTTAGGAAAATGATCCATAAGTCATTTATGATGTGTATGAATCAACTAAACCTCATTCCAATACACGGTGTGACCGATATGACTCTAAGTGTGTATTTTTATTTAAAATTAACATTTATTTTAGTAAAAATAATAAGTTACATACTTAAATCTGATCAAAATCATTCATATTATTTTTATAATTTATAAAAATTACCCATAAGTCATTTGGGATATGTATGAATCAACCAAACCTCAAATTTATGCATGGTGTGACCAGTATGGCTCAAAGTGTCTATTATTAGTTTAAAATTGGCATTTTAGTTGAAAACATGTGTCACTCTCTAAAAAAACATGCTCTGATTGTATTTATAATTTAATAAAATTATTCAAAGGTTATTTTTGATGTGTAGGAGGATGTATCACATTAAACTAACACATGATGTGACTGATATGATTCAAAGTTCATATTTCCAGTTTGAAATGATATTTTTGTAAAAAAACACAGGTGGCATACTCAAAACCAAGAAAATGAATTTGGATTATTTTTATAATTTAGGAAAATGACCCATAATTCATTTTTGATGTATAGTAATCAACCACACCTCAATCTGACACAAGTTATGATTGGTATAACTCAAAGTGTGAATTTTTATTTAAAATCATCATCAATTTTAGTAAAAAGAACAAGTGACAAACTGAAAACTGATAAAAAAACATTTACATTATTTTAATACTTCACAAAAATGATTTTATAATTCATTTATAATGTGTAGGAATCAACCGTACCTCAATACGATGCACAATGTGACCGCTATAACTCCATGTGTGACTTTTTATTTTAAATTTACATTTCACTAATGTATTTTTTCATATTTATGTTTAATTTATTTCTTTATAGTATTACTAAAATAATATTTTTTTCTTATATAGGTGGATTATTTTTCTCAGGTTGGGGTAGTTTGTTCAGAAATTGATATCATAGTCATAATTTTTTAAGAGGGGGTCATAGGTGCCAAAGATGATGAAACATTAATGTTTTTAATGTTTGTTGATAGTAATTATAAACATAATTACACAAAACATTTTTTGAAATATATGTAGTAGTTTTTTTTGTATTTGTGTTGTAACATTTAATTCAATTAAATTATATATTTTCATATAAGTGTATTTTCTGTAGTGTGCTGTTATTCAAATAGAACACTCTAGTTGGTTGGCCTTTATCACAACTATTTTTAGAGCTGATAAAGGTCCCCCTTTATTAGAACTAATTAAAGCACTAATAAAGAGTGTCCTTTATTAACTCTAAAATAATAATGATAAAGTGTTGACTTTATCAGTGCTTTGTTTAGTACTAATAAAGGGGACCCCCTTTAACAATACTGAGGAAAACAATGATTTTTTAGCACTGTTAAAACCTTGAATACTATTAAATGGAAAATCTTTAGTAGTGATGGTCTGGAATTCTAATTTGGTGAAAATTTATTCCTTTTAATATCTATTGGAAGTGGGATATGATATTAAAAAAAAGGAAATGTTATACCCTAGATTCATCAGTTCCTTCAATATTCTCAATCTTATATGGATTATAGCTTATCGTTTAGTGCTTCCACTAAACCTCTCACCGGTTAATAATGTGTTCCATGTATCTCTACTACAGATGTATAACCTAGATTCGTCACATGTACTAAACATAAAAGTTATACAGTTGGAACAAGATCTCCCTTATGAGGAATAACCGGTGATGATCTTTGGTCAAAGAGATAAAGTGATACAAAACTAGACCCCCAATGTAGTCAATGTTTTTAAAAAAAATTAGAAGTTTAAGAAAACTAAGTGGGAACTTGAAGATATTAGAATAAAATATTACCTACTTTTATTTAATCTATGAAGTAAAATTTCAAGTGTAAAATTTCTTGAGGGGGGGGGGTAAAATGTAACACCTCAAACATACAATATTAAATACCCCTTTAATTTATGATTACATGTCATATATGAAACATCAGACTAAAATGAACATTTCTTTATTTCATTAATATAGAAAACTAAAATTAAAAATTAAGTATAGTAAATGATAGCTAAATAAAACATAATTAGAGAAATTAAAAATGGAATAAAACCACAACTAAAAAATATATATAAATTAAAATATAATTGAAGAATTAAGTTTGATATGTATAAACAATTATTTATCATTCAGTAGTAAAATAATGATGACTTGTATAAATATAATCACTCATAAAAATAAAATATTTTTTATTATAAATATATATATTTTAATTGAGTTATTATTTAATGACATTAATTAAATATATTTATAAATTTAAAATAATTATTTTGGTAAAATGGAATGATTATTGTAATGATTTTTAAAATAATTAAATAAAACACATGAAACAAAAAATGAATTATGAAAAAAATATAATGATTCATCGTTAAAGAAATGTGTTTTATTTAAAAAACAATATATTTATTATATATGTTTTTATTTAAATGTTACATTTTTCATATTTGGATTATGTAATTAAATTAAATGTATTATATATATATGAATAAATAAATTATAATTCATGTAATTATTATTACATGGAATGGAATAAGAATAAATGCCTTTTTTGAAGTTAAAAATATTTTTTTCTTGAAATAGTTTTTTATGACTTATGAATTTTTATTTTAACAAACAAAATAGGTCAATGTTTAAGGATGATTTTTTTATTTTCATAAGTATGAAAAATATTTTATAACTCTGGCAATGATTAATAATATCTATAAATATGAATGAGAACACTTAATGATTAAAAAGTCCATTTTTTTATAAAATTAATTTTTTAATTTAATTTATGACTTCATATTAAAGTTAAATTTTCTCACATTTATACATTTATTTAGTTTAAATGGATTCCAAAATTTTAATTTTCAGATCTATATTAGGTAATAGGAGCCATCTTACACTTTTAGTAAAAACAAATATCATGGTAAATAATGAAAAAATGCACAGAGGGGAAAAAGATAAAAATTAACATGGATCAAGTTTTGTGTAATTAAATTTATATTTTTACATTATATAATTATTTATTTGGTGTGGGATCCAATAAAACGTGAATCACTAAAATTTTCTTACCCAACTCACCTAACTCCCATTTGATTCTATCTTTACCATTCACCTAAGTCATGTTTCAAAGGAAATTCCTTCATTATCACCTATAAGTGGTGATCTCTTCCACCAACTATAAAAAAATTTTATACCTTAATTAAATATTAAATCCATTCAAAATTTCCATCACATAAATTACTATCCCATGTTTTCTAGCCTTTGTTTATGGGAAGGTTCCCTAAGTTCTTCATTTCAAAGGAATATTTTGTGAGAAGGAGAAATCTCGTTAAAGTGAGTAATGATTCCTTAATTTCTAAAGACCCACCCTATTTTCCCAGAGATGGTGACTATTTTTTTTAATTGTAACTAGATAAAAGTTATTTCAACTCAAAGTATTGGATATTTTAGCAGTCTTGTAAAACTTGATACATACTTTAAAATCACATATATTGGAAACATAAAATACAACAAAGTATTTTCTTGGAAAATATCTTTATTATCTCTATAATATTAATTTATATCAATCATAGTATACTTATTTGAATCTTAGGGAAAGGAAATAAAATAATAGAGATCTCAAAAGATCAGTAAGAGTTGTGTACAAAAAAATTTATCATAAGTAAATAAGGCATAATCAATATGGAAAGTTAAATTGAAGTTGGGGTGGTAACTGAGTGGTTAATACACCCTATAATCCTTCATTAAATCCCAGATAAAATAATGATAGAGGGGTATTTTTGGGTCACTATAGTAACATTATAGTATAACTATGCGATAATTTAGAAGCCATAACTATTCATCTGATTTGGGCATTCGGGCCACCAATTTGGGCCTACGGGTCACTAGGCCTTTGGGCCTTCAAGGTCATGCATTGGGCCTTATGCCTCTAGGAATTTGAGTCATATTATGAGCCTTATGCCTCTAGGACTATGAGTCATATAAAGTTTCCCTCTAAACCCATCTAAAAAAGTGGGAGTATATAAAAAATAAACTAAAAATATCAAAGGAATATGGGAAGGTAACTGAAAAAACATTCTATTTCATCAATAAATTGATCATGAAAAATAATATGGTAATAATAAATACTGATCAAATAATTCTATATAAATAACCACATGAGCTTGATGCTTATCTATGGATATCATAACTAATCAAATAATCACATGGATATTAACAACTGATTTTATAATTATGGAATTCATAATATCAAACATCATAAAATTACCATCAAGGCCTCGTTCATAATGATATTACATAAATGGATAAGACTTCATCCAAATACCCAAACTATTTTGTCTCATTAGAACCACATATGAATAAACAGGCTATAGAAGGTCCCACCCATCATTTATTAAGTATAATACATTTATCATATGAATGGGGTGAATTTAAATTCTATACATAATCAACATAAACATTCGTATTGAAAAACTAGTATATGAAATGTTAATATTTACCCCAATCAAAATGATCATAAACCATCAAGACAAAGAATTAGATTATATCATTACCACATATCCTCAATGGTAAATAATTAAAATTAATGGTTGTTGTTGTTGATGAATATAAATTCCATAAAAATATAATTATAACATTCTTGAGGAAAATAACCTTTTCACCTTGAAATTTACTTTGAAATTTTTTTCCAGAATATTAGGAAAAACGTTTTCTTTGAAAAAAATAATGAAAAATTATAATGTAAGCTTCAAATTATTGAGTGGTTATTATGTCAGGAAATTCCATTCATGTTGAGTATGCTAAAACAAAGATTCCTTTCACATTTTCTGTAAAAACTCAAATGGTACCTCATTTGGAAAATAAAAAGAATATTCCATTTAACCCATTTTTAAAAAGTTAAACATGGGTAAAAATGTATTTAATAAATCATTAAAGAATATTAAATACATTTTTTAAAAAATTTTATGAAAATTATTTTTATGAAAGAAATAATATTCCTGGCTGAATAGAAAAAAGTTGTTTTTTCTTAAAAAAATTATTTGGATCTCTTGAGTGCTTAAAAGATGAAAATGAAAGAAAAAATTAGATTTCTCAAAAGTAACCATAGGATAATAAAATATATTGTATTTAAGATAAAAATATCATATAATTCCCCTAAGGTGGACTTAAACATAAATAATCTTTAATAATGAAGATATTATGAAATAAACCCTTACTGCTTTGATAACTTTTGAAAGATAATTCCTAAAAAATAAATAAATTCAAAGAAGAATGATGGAGGAATCACATGGTAAAGCACCTGGTGGGAACACTAGCCTAGATGACCCTGATCTGCATGTGAAAATGTCTGTTGATCATGATTTGAGTGCACTGAAGGATGTTGATCCTTCGCCTGACAATGTTTCTTCTTCTGCTAATAATTTTCATTGTGTTAGTCACAAAGAAATGTTCCGACATGCTTCTTCAAAACCTGTGGTGGAAGCGTAGGGTCTGAGGAAATTCACAGATTTTATGAAATCGGCCAGGAATTTCCCAGAGTTTGAATGTCCTCCTCCTGGGAGGATCATTAAGAAAGGGTGGATCGTGCATGTAGCTGCTGATCTGATTGCAGTTGAAGAGAGTGTGAATCTTTGCCGATTCTCGATCATTGTTCGGGTCATTCTTTCAAAGGGTAGAATTCTTTGTAAATTTCATGATCTTTCTCAAAGGATATCTTAGATTTGGGGGTTCGATGATTGGAAGATGATTTCCATGGGCCGTGGTTATTATCACATCCTCTTTTCTTCTGAGGAATCGAAATGAAGGGCATGAAGATTTGGATCGGTCTCACTAAAGCCAGGTGTCCTTTGAATTCAAGAATGGGTTAGAAATTATGATCCTGAGAATGTTAAGGATACACACACTCAATTTTGGATTCGTATCCGCAGACTGAATTGTCTTTATAGGCATCCTAGGATCATCTGGGATATAGCCTCGTCGGTTGGAAACCTGATTAAAATTGACAAGCATACATATGATCCTAAGTTTGGGCATTTTTTTAGAGTCTTGGTGGAAGTGGATATGGACACAACGCTTGTGGTGGAGGTTGTTCTTATAACCCAGGATGACAGTTTCAACCTGGAGATTCAGTATGAATGACAACCAAGGTTTTGTCTCAATTGTCATTTCTTTGGTCGCATGGATTTCGAATGAAATAGTAATAAAATTTGTGGTATATGAAAACTGAAAGGGCATAATGATGATCTCTGTCAGAAGGGAATGGCCAAGAGAAAGGTACAAGGGTCTATCATCCCTAATTTTGAGCTTCTTTCCTAGGTCCCTGTGTAGGTTCTTGCTGAACCTGATGTTTGGGTGGTAGTGAAAGGTCAAGATGTGGCTTCTACAGATCAGCTTGATGGTTCTTTACAGTGCTTTGTTGCTGTGACTGAACCATTGAAGGTGCAGGATCCTCCTCAGGGCTTGGTGCAGGTGTCTGGAAGTTTGACTGCTTCGGTTATTGAGGCTGTTGACCAGCCTATTGTTGAGACTGAATTATTGCAGGTGTAGAAGCTTCCTCAAAGCACGGGTCAAGTGTCTGATATTATGGATGTCCCGGTTACTGAAGATGTTAATCAGTCTGTTTTGCAGGATCAGCCTAGGTCTCGTCAACCTGTGAATTCTCAGGCAGTGTAGGGTCACATAGTTACGACAGTGACTCTGGATGGTCCTGGAGGGTCTGTGCAAGGTTATGTGTATTTGCAGGTGTAGCCCCACTACACTGAGCCTTCTGTTGGTCCTGTCTTTCATGGGTCAGTGCCAACCATTGTTGATTCTACAACTGCTTGTGTTTCTGGACATAAATGTGAGGATGCTCCTCCTGCTACATCACTTTTACAGGGGCAGGAGAAGGATTTAATTGTTGAGACAGCTCTGGATTCTCAGTCTGTTGAGAAGGGTAGGAATGGTGATAAAAATGATGACGAGTCCTTCTCTCAAGTTCCTCTATCTAAGGCTACGAGGAAGTCTCCTGTTTAGATCAATCAAGAGATATTTGTTTATTTGAATAGGTTTTCACCTTTGACAAGTATTTTTTGTTCTAGTGATAAAGAGTACAGTAGCAGTGAGGAACAAGATCTTGATAGTGCTTCCTCAGATGTTACTAAAGGAAAGGAATAGAAGGATGAGAAGCAGGATAATGTAGTGAAATTGCACCGGTGTGGTGGGCCTATAACAAGGTCCAAATCCTCGTTGTCATGAAGATCCTTTTCTAGAACTACCAAGGGCTTGGGAAGTCTCTCACGATCACAACCCTTAGGCACTTTATTTTGACTAATAAGCCTCTCCTTCTTGGAATTACTGAGCCTTAGATGTCTTTCTATAAATGTAAGGGTTTAAAATGGTCAACACTTGGGTACTCTTTGGTTTCACATAATGCTGAACAGGGTTCCTCTGAGTCTCTTTGGGTTTTGAAGCATGATAGTGTTTCATTGATTTCTTCCTCTTATGATCAACAGTAGATCACTCTTTCGGCTGAGATATGTGGCTTTGGTATGTCTTTTACTTTTGTTTATTCTTTAAACCAGTACATTGGGAGACGTACTCTTTAGTCATCTTTGGAAATCATAGCTATGGAAATGCGACAAAATTGGGTAATTATTGGTGATTTTAATTCGGTGCTCTGGCCTGAGGATAAGATAGGAAGATGCTTTAACAGGTTGGCTGCATTTTAATTCTCTGCCTGTATTGATGCTTGCAATCTGATTGAGATTCCAATTATGGGGGATGATTTTACCTGGCGCAGATACACATTACATGGATTACAAGCTAGTACGCTTGATAGGTGCTTCTGTAATGCTGATGGTGGATCTCAGGACCTTTCCATGTCTGGTATTACTCTTCCAAGGGATAACTATAACCACAATCCTCTTTTAATGGATTTGAACCTCCTCAAATTGAGATCTTCTCCCATACCTTTTAGGTTCAATAATTCTTGGTTAGCTATCCAAGGCTGTAGGTGGATTGTCAGTGAGGCTTGGAAAAACACTGTTGTTGTAAGTCCCTTTCATATAATTGTTATGAAGTTGAAGGCTGTGAAGCTAAAACTCAAAGAGTGGAGTAAGCAATCTTTTTCTTGCATTGATCATGATATACAAAATTCTGAGGATAATCTTTTGCACTATCAGAGGCTTAATGAGGGTTAGGATGCAATGTCTAGGGAAGAGTTGATGGCTCTTTCTAAATTTAATGAGTTGATTGCTTTAAAGGAAAGTCTTTCCCAGGATAAATTTAATGTCAGGTGGTTTAAAGAGGGGGATATAAATAAAAGACTTTTTCATTGCTTACACAGGGAGAAAAAGGTAAAGCATGGCATGATTGCTCTCATGGTTTATGATGTTCTCTTCAACTCTGAAAAATATATTTCTGATGTTTCTTGTAGCTATTTTGAGAAGCTTTACCCTGACTCCGGGCAAGATGTCACTCATGAAATGTTCAACAATATTTATCCTTCAGTTGAGGCCTCTAAGAATGATATGCTCACTAGTTTACCTACGGAGGAGGAAGTTATGAAGGTGGTTTTTTCTATGAATCCTGATTGTGTGTCCGGTACAGATAGTTTCTCCAAAAAATTATTTATGTATTATTGGGACATTATTCACACAGAGTTTTCCAATGTGGTGAGATATTTCTTTTATCATTTTTATCTCCCTTTTGGTGCCAATTCTACCTTAATTACTCTGATCCAAAAAATGGAAATTGCACTTGACATTCGGGACTTCAGGCCTGTGGCCATTGGGAAAAATATTCCAAAAGTTATTAGCAAAATATTTGTGACTAGACTGGGAATTATTGCGAAGGAGTTTCGTTCCTCAAATCAATTTGGGTTTGTGCCTATAAGGAACATTCAAAATTGTTTGTATACGGCGTCTGAATGTGTGAATGTTATGATGAAAAAGGTGAAGTATGGGAATATGGCTTTGAAAGTTGATATTTCTAAGTATTTTGATATGATGAATTGGAGTTTCATTTTTGTGGTGATACGGATGCATGGATTTTCCAATAGTTTCATTAATTTGATTAGCTACATTCTTGAAAGCCCTATGTTATCTGTTCTTGTGAATGGTTCTCCCGGAGGCTTCTTTAAATGCTCTAGAGGAGTGAGACAAGTAGATCCTTTATATGAACTCCTTTTTTCTATTGAAGAGGATTATTTGAGTAAATTATTTTCAGATCTTGTACATGATAGTTTGTATCAGCAGATGAATGTTGGCAGAGGTCGTTTTTCTCCTTCACATCTTTTTTATGCTGATGATATTATGCTATTTTCTAAGGCTGATGGAATTACTATCTGATATATTAAGGTGGATTTTGAGCATTATGAAGGTTGTTTCTGGTCAGGTTATCATTTGGTATAAATCCTCTGTGTTTTTTTGGGGAAGGGGTCATCTTAGCAAAGAAAAATAGAGTTGCCCAGAAGCTTGGGGTTAAAAGAGGGTCTATACCTTTTAACAATCTTGGGGTTCCCCTTTTCTGGGGTGCTGTGAAAAGATGTCATTTGAAAAACACCTATCTCAAAATTATCAATCAAATGGCTACCTAGAAAGGTAAATATATGTCTCAGGCATGGCGGGTATTCCTAGTTAACTCTGTTATCAATTCTATGTGTGTCTATGTTTTTTCCTTACAGATGCCCCAAAAATATTCTTAAGGAGTTACAAAGGCTCATTCAAAATTTTATCTGGACTGGTTCAATTAATGAGAGGAAGATTGTTACAGTTGCCTGAAGTGATTTCATTCAACCTGTTGACATGGGTGGTATAGGGATTAGGGACCTTAAGCGATTTAATGAATCTCTCATTAAAAAGTTTACTTGGTCACTCTGGACTTCCAACAATTTCTTTTTGGAGTTTCTGTGTAATAGATTTGGATCCAAGCTGCTCAATGGGTACTCCCTTTATGTCCCTTCATCGATATGGTCATCTATTAAAAATTCTTATATCAGCCTTGCAGAGTCCTCTAAATGGGTTGTTTGTCGGTTCATTGAACTGTTAGAAGACTGTTTGGTTTTCATGTACCATTGCTGAACATACAAAAATTCTTTCTGATTTGAATGATCTCTCCATTATTGAATTATATAATAATGTCATGGCTCAGGGGTTTCTTTTTTATTATCTGAAAATGGAGTTGGGATGTTATCAGTACTCTACGGTGGATACTTTAATCTGGTTTCCAGTCTTATTGGATCCTTCAACACTAATGAGGATTATAGATTCATGTGCATTGAAAATTTGATAGTTCCCTCTTGGATGCTTATGTTTCATGCTGCCTATATCCCACCTGCTCAATATTTTCTTATGTGGAGGATTTGGAAGTGTAGATTACCTCTGCAACCACTACTGGAAAACATGGTTTTCCCAACACTTGTATACAAAAGTTTATTTTAAACCATTGGTATAGGTGATCTTTACCAACGGTTTGCATAAACCATTGGTAAAGATCTGTAACAAGTGACTTTTCCCAATGGTTTGATGAAATCGTTGGGAAACATGGGTAAAAAATCACTTTTACCAACGGTTTGATGAAACCGTTGGGAAAGATGGGGAAAAATGAGTTTTTCCAATAGTTTCATTAAACCGTTGGGAAATATTGAGTTTTCCCAATGGGTTTTAAAAACAATTGAAAAAAAAGCCCCAAATTCTTCAAAACCAGGAAGCAGCCTCCCCACGATTCCAGAACCATTCCACTGCTCTCCAAAAGAAATTCCTTCATAGAAGCCCTTGAGAAGCACCACCTCTTCCATCAGTTCAGCTGCTGTCAGGTTATACTCCTTCCATCGTTTATCAAGGATATAGTTCCACCTATTATCAAGCATATCCTTCTATTCTCAATATTTCGTTATTCCCAATTTTTAGGGTTTTTGTAAAATTTTATGATTCAATACTCCACAAATTGTGTACTCAAATCACTACATCGGTGTATGTCCAATTAATGTTTTTATTACACATTTACATTTATAAGGGCATGATGTCTCTTTATTGTGTTCTAATTTTAAGGATTCATAGTTTTTTTTAATCTCAATGCTTCAAATATTACAGCTTCATATATATGAACTCATAAGAAATTGTTTGTAATATTTATTGATATTATTTCATAAAAATCACTCCTTTCATTAAGATCATGTCAAACATGAAGATCTTGTTCATATTAATTTTCGTACACTATGTGTATTACATAACAAGTATGTATCATGTTTCTATCAAAATCTATATATATATAGAATGACACACTGTTCACTTATCCTTTGCACAATAGAACATATAGAGTATCTTCTTGAACATTGCAAAATAGTATGCGGTCCCTAATTAGTACTTCTTCCTTCTTCATGAAACTAATTCACAGAATGTCAAATTCGCAATATTAGTGAATATTAGTTTTCCTAATATAACCATTAATCATTCTGCCTTCGACGTCATACATGAGTTATTTAACCACCTTTTTAAAACACAATAACCATTTTCACTGATTTAGGGTTCCTCAAAATGCTTGGGAAAATCAAAAAAATGAATGTATTGAATCGTGTTTCTCATATGGTTTCATGGATACAAGTTCATATTGAAAATCGTGACTGTGTGGTTCAAATATCCTGAGGACCATGGGATTCTTCTTCTTCACACAAATGATGTTGTTTTCTACAACTATGTGTTTTTTTTCACTTTTGATTTGGCCGAACGGGGAGCTTTGTGGTCATTAATCATGGTTGTGGGTGGTCATTTAGGATGTAAGATAGTATGACTTCATTTTACTTTATATATCCAATATTATTATTGATTTATGTTCAATTTTATTATCTTTAACAAGTGATGTTGTTTAATAAGTTTTTATTAATGGTTGTAATAATGACGATATGGTATAAGGGTTCATATGGTGTGTATAAGGGTTCACATGGTGTGTATAACGGTTGACATGGTATCAGTGAACTCAAGTCGTTAATTTAAGGCTTAATTCTCACTAGCATGTAAGAAATTGAATGATGTAAACCCATCCTCACATGAGTTCTTACCTTATATAGTGTCCAACATATGGAATACGAGCTTTTGAATTCATCAGTTAACCAGGATCATATATTCCATTTCCCCCAAGATGATTGTACTAATATAACTTTAGGGTCAATTAAATATGTTCATCATTGTACATTGTATATTATGTTTCCTTCATGACCAATACTCACTTTTATGAGGGTGGGGTGCTTTTCACTACCCATGCTGGCATGTGTAGACATCCATAAAAATGTTAGATAAGTCACATGTTTAATTCAGTAATGTTGTTATCATTTACATACTTTATTATTAATCTCAAATTAAAAAATAAATATTTTTGTCTATACTTAATGAAATTAAATCTTTTTACAAGCCATGAACAACCTATTAGTGTAGAAGCCTAAAATTTATTCACCCATGGGGTGTGCTTGACTTGGGGAGGTAATTGTGTAATGAAAGGTATGACCATAGAGGTTCCAATAATGAGTTATTGAACATGAGTGAATGATTTGGGATGCCTATAACACATGATGAGACCCGAGGCATGTGCCTCTTATAAACCTAATGAAAATGAATATAAATAAATTTTAATTTAATTTATGAGTACTTGTTCTTTACATTATTTTAATAGTTCACTACATCAACTAGAAACTTCTTCATTTATCGTTTACTTAAATGTATTTTCTATTAAAGTTCAATCTTATTGAATTGTTTATGACAAAATGACTTATATAAATTCTTTTTATAGAATGGACAGAAGTTGGATGTATGAAACTGATCAGATCTCAAGCGATTTTCGAAAAAATTTGGAGAGATTTATAGATTTTTCATTTCACAATGCTTCAGATAGTGGTCGCATACAATGCCCATGTTCAAATTGTGTTGGTAGACCTTGGTTGATCTGTAAAGAAGTCAGCTACCACATAACCAAAAATGGTTTTCAAGCAAACTACTTTGTGTGGTATCATAATGGGGAGAAAATGAAATCTCAAATTGGTGATGATCGAAATGAAAGGACTGGAAGGGAGAATGTCTTAGATGATCGGTTTCTGTTTATTCATCATCATGAAAAAGTAAGGATTTTGACTCAAGAAGACTTCGATATGGGGATAACTGATGCTTCTAGTGAAAATGATGATATTAATAGGGTGAAAAAAATTAATGATGCTGCCACGACTCTAGTATATCGACAATGCGATAAAATGAAAAAGATAGAATTTTTAATCCAATTGTTTCATTGGAAAACTATGTATGGGATTTCTAATACAGCAATCGATTACATTCTTACCCTCTTGAAGGATTTACTTCCAGATGATGCAGATATTCACTCAAACCACTACATGGTAGGGAAGTTAGTTGAGGAACATGGGTTTTCAAGAAACAAAATTCATGCTTTCCCGAAAGATTTCATTTTATTCTGGGAGGATACCGCTGAACGAAATGATTGTATAAAATGTGGAACATCTTTCTAGAAGTCAAAATCTGATGGAACAACATCCCACATTCCATAGAAAGTAATTTGGCACTTTCCATTGATCCGCATACTCTAGAATCTTTTTATGTCTGATGACATATCAATAAAAATGAGATGGCATGATACCGAGAGAAACAAGACTAATGATGAGTTGGTTCATCCTGCAAATGGATTTTCATGGCAGATATTTGATGCTCGACATTCTGATTTTGCAGCTGACGTGAGTAATGTGAGGCTGGGTCTTTCATTCGATGGTTTTAATCCGTTTGGGTAGATTCTTACTTCGCACAGCACATGGCCAGTTTTTATACACATTTATAATCTTCCCCCATGGTTGTGTATGAAAAAACATTTCACTTTCATGAGTATACTCATATCTGGTCCTTCTGATCCCGACATTGATATTGATGTATACATGCAACCATTAATAAAAGAGTTGAAACTTCTTTGGGATGTGGGTGTGCACACATACGATTCATGTTCGAAAGACATATTTTAGATGCATCCTGTGCTTTTGTGGATGATCAATGATTTTTAGGCTGATGCAATGATGTATGGATGGAGCATGAATGGAAAACTTTCATTCCCAGTTTGTCTGAAGAATACACGATCCAGAAGACTGAAACATCACTGTAGTTTCAGTTTTATGGGACATCGACGATTCTTGCCAAATGATCATCCATATAGAACGAATAGTTGAAGATTTGATAATACCACAGAGACAAATGCTCCAACTCAGCGTATATATGGAACTGAGGTGATTAATGAATTGAAATATTTCAGTTTTTCATTCAGGAAGGGTTAAATGAAATTTGGAAAGAGAAAGAATGTTTGCACTGAAACCTATTACAAATGGAGGAAGAGGAGTATCTTTTTTGATTTTCCTTATTGGTCAAACAATTTGTTACTTCATTTCTTAGATATAATGCATATTGAAAAGAATATATGTGAAATGTTGGTTTCAGTTCTTCTAAATGTCAAGGGGAAGAAAAAAGATGATTTACGATCTCAGCGTGACTTGGCGGATTGGGGCATCATAACAGAATTGCATCCTTTGCGTATTAGTGAAAATAAATGGAAACTTCTATGTGCTTCTTATGTGATGACACCTACGAAGAAATTTTTTTTCTAGAAGTATTAGAGACTATTAGAGTTCCTCATGGCTATTCAGGCAACATATCTAACAGAAGAGAGTTGAAGCTAAAATCTTTGAAGACTCATGATTATCACATTCTACTGCATGAGTTGCTTCCAATAAAAATCCATCATATTTTTTCCAATAATGTAAGGGTGACTGTTATTTGATTGTTCTATTTGTTTATAGATCATTGTGCTAAGAATATGTCCAAGTATTTCTTGCAAAAAATGTTGACAGATGCCCCATTAATTTTGTGTGAGTTGGAGAAAATATTTCCTCTATCATTTTTCACATGCATGCTGCATCTGACTGTCCATATTCCCACTGAAATACTTCTCAGAGGACCTGTTTCTTTTCATTAGACGTATCCATCTGAAATAAATATGTACACATTAAATTATTATGTCCTAAACAGGAATCATCCTGAAGGTTCTATTGTGAACAGTTACTTGGCTCAAGAATGTATATATTTCTGCTCGATGTATTTGTCTGATCTTACTACAAGAATGAACAGACCAATGAGAAATGAAGAATAACAGTATGAGAAAATTGAACCCAGTTTTCCATCACTTCCTCAAATAGGAGGAATTCCTGGATCATATACATTGAAGACATTAAGCCATGAAGAGCGGGAGATGGCACATCGCCCAGTTTTGTTCAACCGTGATTTTTTCGATGACTATATCATGTAACTAAATTGAATATGTATATATTACATATATATCTATTAAACTATTCTTATTTTTTATCTACAGGGAACATAAAACAATGATAAATAGGAAGCATCGTTCTTTATCTTTGAGAAGGATAAAGACTTTTCAAACAAAGAGTTTTCTGCGTAGTTAAAATTAAAGGTAAAAATATTACTGTTTAAAATAATTATATAAATATTTAATTAAGTTTAATAGTCATTTATATTGGAGGTATTGAGTTTGTTTGCTGACTTTGTCTCTGAGGAAATAAGAGCTTTGTTTTTTGGTCCTAATACAATGGTTCGTGACTCTAAATCAATTGTTATCAATTTGTACAAATTTATTGTCACTGAACGAGAAAAGAACATGAGAACACAACATGATGGTGTTATAGTTACTACCACAATAGATTATTATTCCAGTGCATCAGATAGTAGACCACGATTTGAAAATGTGGGTTATTATGGAGTCTTTGAGAAAATAATAATAAAGGATTATTACTCTCATGGATGAGTCACAAGGATGAAATTCCATTGGTTTGATTCGATGACGAGACATGGCACATTTATTGATGATTGTGTATTTTGAGTAATTAATATGACTCGCAATCTTGCTACCGAAGAACCATATGTGTTGGCATCAATTGCTAAACAAAATTTTTATGTCAAAGACCAACTTCGACCTGAATTTGGTGTCATAGTTGAAGTAATTCCAAGACATATTTTTGATGATGGTGATGATGGAATTGACACTGTCCCTAGTGCCATTGGAACCAATCCATTTATTTATTTTAATAACTCTAATATCTCAATTGTCAGAGTTGATTATGAACCTGAAGTTTTGGTTGAAAATATGTAGAATCATTCATCCATGTTCTCAATTCTTTAGGTTTACCTCGAGTTGGGTTGTTAAGGTTGGTAATATTCAAATTGATTTAGTATTGATCAAAAATATGTTTTAGCTGAATTGACCATTATGTGAATTTTCAATGTTTATTGGTTGCAGTTTTATTTGAATTGAATTTTCTAATTTGGAATTGTACTGTATTCAAACCTAGTCAAACAATATTTCTAACATGGTGAACATTACAACTTGTATGATTTATTAAATCCATTCATGATCTTCTAAAACAATTGATACCTAAATTACCAACGAATCCCCCTATTCCATCATATATTTAGTTTTTTGGTTTACATATTAGTTTCCTTTTTCTAATTAATTACATATTTTTTTTTCAAAAGTAGGAAATGCAGCCAACTGAAGAGATACGAAGGAAAAAAATAACGGAGAACAATCGTCGAATGACGGAGATGGGTGTTCTACCATTAATGACTATAGTGAGTACTTTATTTCAAATATATATATATTTAAAGAATATATAATGTCATGTGATTAATTTTTTTGTAAACATTTTTGTAGGATCCACCTATACGTCGACAGTTATTCGACGAGGATCCTAGTACTGGTCCTAGTACTAAGGCTGGTGGTACGAGGAGGGTTCGTACCAGAGGTGGACAAGCAGATGCGCGTACCCGACAAGACCCTGAACCTCCCACTGACATTTCATACTTCCCACATTCTGATCCCAGTGTGTCGTTAGAAACACACGGGATATTTAGGCCTCCCAGGTTTTCACCACCTTTTGCATCTTCTGGCCTATCATTTCCACATCCCATGAGGATTCCCACTCCCCAGTCAGATTCCGGTCATACAGCTGTCCCATCTTCTTTTACTTCTACTTCTATCTCTCCGAGCTTATATATTCCATCGTCTTTAACTCCTGTTCCACCACAGGGTGTTCCATCAGTTTCTGTGGATCCAGCGGCGCTCAACGATCAGACTGACACATGTATATTTATAGAACCCTACCAATATTTATAGCAATATTTATTTTAATTATAACATGTTTTGATAAAATATTTATTTTTCTTTCATGACAGATACATCTACTGATAGGAGGTGGGGGCGGGGGTGTACACGCATGCGTTTGGTGTGGAACCGCCGCACACATATTATGGTGGATTACAATGAAGACAACCAAATGGTTGAGAAAACAGGGCACTAATGTCGGAGTTTTTGGGCAATGCTTTCCAAATACTCCGACATCATTCCCGTCAGCCCACTATCATGGATACATTTTCCACATGAGGTCAAGGATAGAGCTTGTGCAGAGATATGGGTAAAAAAATATGTTGTATTTAATACCATAAATTATTTTTGTATTTATATGAATTAATATTTTGATGTCAGCTTCGATTTAATTTTCCCGATGGTGAGGGTGCATGAACGAAACGCCTATAGGATTTAGGTTTGATTTGGAGAGCCTACATCATGATTTGTATATTGGCTGGCGTTCTAGAGTTGGCACTGAGTTAGAGGAAGTACCAGTCATGGATGATTGTCCTATAGAGCAGTATCGTCAGATGATTACTCATTGGATGAGTACCCAGTTTAAGGTATGAATTAAATTTGAGGTATTTAAATAATAACTTTCATTTGTTGAATTAATATTATCCTTTTCATTATCAAATTTTATTTAGGAATCATCTGGAAAAAATAAAAAAAAAACATTGATGCAAAAAAATTCCTCCACACACTAGGACGTACTATGATGCTAGATCATGAGAGGAAGCAGGTATGACAATTTTTTATAAGTTTTCTTTACGACTTACATTTTCTTTTGTTTCCAAATTATTTAATTTTTTGATAATGGTTTCATATAACTTTAGTTTTCAATGTCATTGGAGAGGAAAATACAAAATATTGAAGGATGTGTGCCTCGAGAAAAACTGTTTTTCTCGAGTAGATGGAAAAAGGATGGAAGTGCCGTCAACGAAGGGACACATCAATAGATTGTAAGTTTTAATCTGTTGATTTTATATTTTAATATATATTTTGTAACTTAATAATATATTTATATTTGTAACAGGCTGGTTTAGAGGCCCTCGATGCCCAAGAACCAGACCTTTTTAGGCCAACTGATCACTTACATCAGGTGTTGGGAGAGGAGCATCCTGGCAGAGTATGCTGCCGACCTAGGATAGCCTCGACGAGGTATTGGACCTCCTCAGGTATGTTTTTTAGTGCCACTGAGCTATAACAAGTTAGGGCACAGGTAGAACAGGATGAGAAAAGGTCCATAGAGACGGCAGAATAGTCTTCCAGGGCAAACAATGCATTTATGAAATTTATTGATGTTCTACGTCCAACACTTCCAGCAGAGGCCAACATAGCTTTTGATGAATATATTTCATCAATATGTTCTATATATAGTGCACCAGGTGGAAATTCTAGTGGTGGTCAGGATGATGTCTACCTTGACGATGATGATGGCGAGGATTCTGATGCGGAAGAGGAGGGAGAGGAGGAGGGCGAGGCGGATGGCAATGATGAGGAGGAGGGCGAGGACGAGGAGGAGGGCGCTGAGGAGGGTGAGGACGATGATGGGGATGAGGACGAGGGTGATGATGATGGTGATGGTGATGTGGAAAAAATTGATCCATTAAATTTTTGACTAATATTACTGAGATTTAATGTTTAATATATTCTAGTTGTTGGTTTTATCAAGACCCATAGTATAGTATTGGAGTTGAGTTATTTTTATATATTGTATGTTTTTTATGGATTTTGTCTTTTAGTGGTTGTGTGTTTGGGGACTCCCTAGACACCCCCTCCATCCTGGACCCTGGAAAACCCCCCACCACCCTCCTTGGACCCCGAACAGCCCCCCAGACAGCCCCCCGGACAGCCCCCCACCCTCCTCCTTGGACCCCAGACAGCCCCCCGAACACCCACCCTGACAGCCCCCTGCATAGCCCCCCACCCTCCTCCTTGGCCCTTGGACAACCCCCCGACACCTACCAGACATCCCCCAGGACAGCCCCCACCCTCCTCCCTGGACCCCGGAAAGCCCCCCGAACAGCCCCTCAGACATCCCCCCTATAACGACCCATACTTTACATACATTGTCATTACTTCAGAATTTAATCACACTTATTACAACATATAACAAAACCAGGAAAGGAGCGTATAGGTATAGAGACTTTAGAAACTGGGAAACATAAACAACTGGTTCATAAAGCATCTACTTTGCCTCCCATTTATTTCATCATATCTAGAGTCCCTTTTTGGCATATACTACTTAATAACTTTCTTCCTGACCTGGGGAAATAAAACAAACAAAAGGGTGAGCTCAAATTCTCAGTAAGGGTAAACAAAAGAAATATCAATCACATCATATACATAAGAACATAACTTTTGGAAATCTTAACCTGCAAAAGAAATCATAATTTCATAACATGGGATAAATCATAGTAGTGAAATGTAATCCCAATAATCATAACTTAAAACATGAAACTTTGTGGCATACACACATAATCATAGAGAATCATTTCTTGTTATCAAGACTCATTGCCAAGACTATCTTAGTGGACAAAGTCCATTTCTGAACCGAGTTCACTCCTCGTTTCAGTCCTGTTTCACTGAACTGGTTTAACCTGCCATTCCATCCATGTCTATATCATGAGATATAAAATCCTTACCCAATTCATTGGAGGGAGATATAGGTTCCACCCATCTCATAATGATACCATTCTTATGTGTGCCACAAAATCATAAATCATACATCATTGCATAACCCATGTAATAAAAATGGGAATCTTAAACATCGTGACATCATAAAACAATTCATATAAGATAAAGGAATTATAAATATAATTCCATCACAACATAATCAAATCAATGTAATAATAGGGATAGAAACAGAACCCTTTATTATCTTAGATGGAAAATAATTTTGATAAAACACTTGAACTCCATTCTTGAGGAAAATATCCTTTCTGCCTCAAAAACACTTTTCCTTTCTTAACATGTCGTACAATTCTAAACTAAAAGAAGTTGATTAAAAATAAACTTTAGAACATGTAAATGAAGCTTCTTGGAAATAATTTTTTAAAAATCCATTCATTCCGTATAAGTTAAAAAAACATTCTTCGTACTTTTGTCGGAAAAGTCAAAATGTACCTCATACGAAAAATGACAAAAGATTCCTTTCATATCCTTTACTAAAAACTCACCGAAGGGTAAAATTGGATTTAAAAAATTTTTGGTGGATGGAAATAATATTACATATTGAGAAAACATGGATGTGGTTGATAAAATACACCCCAGTAAATACTAAAGTATAAGCAATCTCAGATAAAAATGGGATTGTGATATTTCCCTTACCTTAGGTCCGATTTGCCTCGTAAGTGTCTGAACCTCCTGTATAATGATTTAAATAATGTTATTGAATTATTCCAGAATCATAATTATTGTTATGATATCATATATGGTCATATTCTTAGCTTCTTAGTAGTAATATTTCATTGCTACTTGTTATTCGGGTGTTTATAACTTTTTGTTCTTATGCGTGTTTTGTCGAATAAATTATTATTCTTCTCTTTAGGTTATAGATAAATCATTTCCAGAATGGTATTAATGTACTATAAATCATATTTATTAATTCAATTCATTTATATAATCATTATGCAATGAAGATAATGTAGAACAAATCACATCACATCGTGGAGATAGTATTCCGTACGTACGCACGAGCGATGATATCGTTCCCCTGACCGTGGAATTGTATTGGAGTGTATGTATACTATATCAAAATCAATATCACTTTACAATAATAATTTATAATAATTATTTACATCATTATACCCATCCAAGTAAGGTGGTGGGGGAAAATATATTACACCACGGCGTGGAGACGGTATTCCGTACGTACGCACGCGCGGTGATTTCATTTTCCATAGGATGGATAGATGTTGAAATAGGGTTGTTTCATATTTATAATAACATATCAGTATATGAGTGATACTGAAGTTATTACTTCATAATGAAACAACTAAAGAAGAATATGTTGAAGAAGAAAGAATTTGGAATGGATCGGTAACAGATATTACCTCTTTTTGATGCGCCTCTTCTTAACCTCCTCTTAGGGCACTAGGGTTGGTCTTTGAAGAAGAACAGAACCTCTAGGATGATTCTAGGGAAGTGGGGAAGTAAAATGGTCAGGGATTTTTCAAGCTTGAAGGCTCAAATTGGTGTGAGGAGAGGAAGGAGGTTCCCTTTTATAAGGGAGGAGAGGGGCAACTTTGGAAATATAAGAAATATTAGTTTATATTAAATCCCAACCCCACATAAAAACTTCCAAAATGACTCATATCCAAAGATTAGATGAGATAGGTTTGTAATATCATCAACCAATAAAATTTAGACATGTTAGGAATTTATTCTAAACATTACCAACTTGATTTATCCTTATTTATCAATTTAATTTTATTTGTGGTAATAATATTCTAAATTTTAAATTACTATTAATAATTACATATGTGTTGTGAATTTTCCATAATTTGACACTTTATGACATTGTAGACAATATAAATTTTAATTTATAATTTTTAAATATTTTTGTGATTTTTAAACAATTTTATAATATGTTATTTTTATAAAATAACAATAGTGTCAATTTTGACACTATTCATTTATTTGAATTTAAATAAAATATATACAGAGGATATGTTCGAACTAAAATCTATAATAGATTAATAAAATGTCATATGTATCTAGAAAATTAGTGGAGCACATTAAATAGTGCATATAATAATTATTTTATTATTTTAAAACCATATATTTGATATTTTAATTAATAAAATAATTTCAACATCACTATTGTGTCATAATTAATGATAATTATTTAATCCCTAAAAATTATAAATAAATTCCTATGATGTAGATAATTGTATTAGATTTCTGGAGACTATTCATGTTCGAAGTTGCATTAAGTTTATAACCAAATTAAAATTATTATATTTATAAGATTTAAGAAAGTGATATGTTGTCACATTCTTTGGTTTTAATAATAATTAAATTATTTTCATGGACAAAAGTATATTAAATGAATCTAATACAACCCTTAGGTGATATGGGTCTACTTTTAGTCATCCAATATGATTTTGGAAGGTGTTAGGGTAATTTTATAATCTTATATTTACCCTTAATTACCCGATTTACCTTTAACTATGGTAAATAAAATTTACCGTAGTTACTATTCATAATACCCAAAAATAAAAAGTAGCCTATTAACATAATTTGGACCCACTAATTCTGAATATGGAATCCATTTTTCAAAATTCAAAACATATAAGTTGCAGTAATTAATTTACAATAAATCCCGTTGTTAAGAAAACGAGTTTTAGAAGTTAAAACATTGCCAAAGATTGAAATGTTTTTACCTATGAATTCAATGTGAAATTAATGCTAATGACATAAATTATATTAAATGGTAATAATATATTCTATCTATACTTTAAAACCAATCAATATTACAATTTAACCAAATAAATTATCTCAATGAAAAAAGTTGTTTTTAATTAAAAATTAGCATATTTTTACTATTCATCAAAATATGAAAGTTATCAGAAAAATATCAAAAATTTATCCAAAGTAAATTTTTATATCCTTATTCAAAATAAGAATTTTATTTTGTCAAATTGAACTTATAAATGTGTCAAAAACTAGATTTAATGTTGGTGCGCCATCAAAAGGCGGCAAAACTGCATTTTTGGATAAATACTTATTTTACTCAAAAAAATTATTTTGTTCTCTTACCATGTTCTAGAAAATGTGTAAGATGAATAATAATGTTTTAAAATTTAAAATTCAGTTAATACTATTCATAACGGCTAGTTTATAATATTATAATAATATATCGTTGTTTAGTGGAACTCAGTATTGCGTACTATACACGCTATCAAGGAAGGTCGCAATTGCGTGCAGCGAAAGATTCCTTTGATGATTTATATAACATAAAAACAAAATATTTCTCATAAAAGTCTCGGGTGTTACATTCTACCCCCCTTAAAATGAATTTCGCCCTCAAAATTCGTCACTTTGTAACAAACAGATGAGGATACCTTTCCCTCATCATATCCTCAAGCTCCCATGTAGCTTCTTCTAATTGGTGGTTCCTCCATAAAACTTTCACCAAGCGAGTGGTCTTGTTTTGTAAGACTTTTTCACTATGATCCAGAATCTCTATCGTTTGTTCTTCATAAGAAAGATCTTGATCCAGCGGTACAACTTCTGAGCTGAGTACATGTGAAGGATCAGGTATGTACTTTCTCAGGAGAGATACATGGAACACATCATGAACTTGAGAGAGATTCAGTGGAGGCACCAATCGGTAAGATACCTTCCCAACACGATCCAATATTTCAAATAGACCGATATATCTAGGTCTCAACTTCCCATTCTTTCCAAATCTCATGACCCTCTTCCAGGGAGATATTTGTAAGAATACTTTATCACCCACTTCAAACTCTAGGTCTTTTCTTTGGTTGTCGGCATAACTTTTTTGTCGACTATGAGCTGCTCTTATGTGTTGTTGAATAGATCAGACCTTTTCTACCATCTAATCAACAATATCAAGTCCTAATAGCTTTCTTTCCCCAACTTCATCCCAGCAAGTTGGAGTCCTGCATTTCTTTCCATAGAGAGCTTCATAAGGAGCCATCTGAATACTGGAGTGAAAGCTATTATTATAAGAAAATTCCACCAAATGTAGGTGTTGATCCCAACCACCTTTGAAATCCATAGAGAAAGCTCTCAACATATCTTCTATAGTTTGAATTGTTCTCTCAGGCTGACCGTCTGTATGAGGATGATAAGCAGTGCTGAAACTCAACTCTGTATCCAGAGTATGCTGAAGACTTTGCCAAAACTTTGAGGTAAACCTCGGATCCTGATCATATATAATAGAAATTGGTACTCCATGCAATCTTACCACTTCCTTCACATATATCCTGGTAAGTTGATCTGGAGGTAAATCCACTCTAATAGCGATGAAGTGTGCAGAATTTGTAAGACGATCAACTATGACCCAGATAGCATTATTGCCTTTGGATGTTTTAGGAAGTCCTGTAAAAAAGTCCATAGTGATGTTTTCCCATTTCCATTCGGGTATGGGTAATGGTTGTAACATCCCCTTAGACTTCTGTCTCTCAGCTTTAACTTGCTGACAAACCAAGCATCAAGAGACATATTCAACAACATCTCTTTTCATGCCATCCCACCAGAAGTACTCTTTCAGATCCCTATACATATTCGTGCTTCCAGGATGAATAGAGAATGAAGAACTATGAGACTCATCCAGCAGCTCCTTCTTAAATTCGGGGATGGGAGGAACACAAACCCGATTCCTGAACTTTATTATCCCATCACAATCAAGGTTGAATTCAGGAACATTTCTCACCTTCTTTTGTAACTCGACATCTTCTTTCTGTGACTATTTAATCTTCACATGTATAGATGGTTGACCATTAATTTGAGAAAGATACGATTTTTCCCCTTTCAATATAATTCTAAGATCTATCCTCTGTAAATCCATAAATATTGGATCTTTTGTGATCCTCATCATGGATAAACTGGCATGGTCTTGTCGACTTAATGCATCTTCCACCTTGTTTGCTTTCCTAGGGTGGTAATGAATTGAGCAGTCGTAATCATTAATCAGCTCCAACCATCTTCTTTGGCGCATATTCAGATTCTTTTGTGTGAAAATATACTTTAAACTTTTCTGATCAGTATAAATATCACACCTTTCACCATAAAGGTAATGCCTCCAAATCTTTAATGCAAAGATTACCGCAGCTAACTCCAAATCATGAGTTGGGTAATTTTGCTCATGTATTTTCAACTGTCGTGAGGCATAAGCTATCACCATATAATTTTGCATAAGAAAACACCCCAAACCCTTCTTGGATGCATCACTATAGATCACAAACCTTTCTCCACTACAAGGCAGTGTGAGCACAGGTTCACTGGATAAAATTCTTTTCAACTCCTTGAAATTCTCTTCCCATTCCTCCGTCCAAACAAACTTAACTCTTTTCCGAGTCAACTTGGTGAGTGAATTAGATAATCATGAAAAATCTTTCAAAAAACGTCGATAATATCCAGCCAAACCAAGAAAACGTCGGATCTCAGTCACTGTTGTTGGTCTCGACCATCTTTCGATAACCTCTATTTTTGCTGGATCCACAGATATCCCCTCTTTTGAGATTATGTGACCCAAAAATGAAACTCTTTGAAGCCAAAATTCACACTTGGTAAATTTGGCATAAATCTTCTCCTTTCTCAGGGTCTTAAATATAATTCTCAAGTGATCTTCATGTTCTTCCTTGCTCTTTGAATATACAAGAATATCGTATATAAAGACTACCACAAACTGATCAAGATACTCTCTAAAGACTCTATTCATCAGATCCATGAAGATAGGAGGGGAATTAGTAAGACCAAACAACATAACTATAAATTCATAGTGTCCATACCTTGTACGGAAAGCCGTCTTTGGTATATCCTCACTTTTGACCCTTAATTGGTGATACCCTGAACGAAGATCAATCTTGGAAAAGTATTGAGCTCCTCGTAGTTAGTCAAATAAGTTATCAATGCGTGGGAGAGGATATTTTTTCTTGATAGTGATCTTGTTAAGTTCTCGATAATCAATGAAGAGTCTCATTGATCCATCTTTCTTCTTAACAAACAGAATAGGTGCTCCCCAAGGTGACACACTAGGGCGTATGAACCCCTTATCAAGATTCTCTTGGAGTTGCTTCTTCAATTCCTGCAACTCAATTGGGGCCATTCTATAAGGTGTCTATGAAATAGGCAAAGCACCTGGTACGAGTTCTATTGAAAACTCAACTTCACTATTTGGTGGGAGACCCAGTAATTCCTCCGGAAAGACATAATCAAACTCCCGTACAATGGGCATATTCTTAATCGTGAGTTTCTCACCAACCATTTGAGAAAAATAACCTTCATTTATTGGAATCAATACCAATAAAATGGATGAAATTTCTACTGGAAGGTTATGTTCATCCTTGCATCGATAGAAGATCATAGATTGATCTGGAATATGAAATGTGACTTCCCTTCTTTAGCAATTGATATGAGTCCATGTAGAGAAAGCCAATCCATGACAAGAATCACATCAAATTCCACTATAGGAAGGATCACAAGATTTGTAGGAAGAACTTTCCCACATACTTCAATCAGATAAGAATTATAAACTTTTGATGCAACTGTTGTGCCATTAGGGGTTGTAACAGCTAACTCAACATCTAACTGTTGAGGTAATATGGTGATATCCTTAGAAAATTCTTCAGAAATAAAGGACTGGGTGGATCCAGAATCAAATAAAACATTTTCTACTTTAGAGTGGATGGTAAGTGTACCTTTCACCACATCGTTATCGTACTCCACATCGCTGATAGAAATTTCTTGTGAATTTCCGTTGTCTTTAGCCTTAAGAGTTTGTTGACGTCGACCATCATCATCAACCCTTGGATTTGGGAATTGATTGGCATAATGCCCTATCTCCTTACACTTGAAACGTTGAAGTGTAGTAGGTTCATTCTGTGTGTCCCTTCCTTTGTTTTCATCATTAGACATATTCTTCCCATCATTGTGGCATTCAAATTCCCGATGACCTTCCTTTCCACATTTGAAACATTTACTTGTCAGTTTAAGACAACTCCCTCCATGTTTCCTTCCACACTTTGAGCATAAGGGAAAGCTCATCTTCTTTTCAGTGTGCTCTTTATATTTTCCTTTGAATTCCATTTTCCTCTTCTTATCAAACCCATATGACTGATGGGTTACTCCAATCTCCATCTCGAATTTGAGAGGACATCGAACGATTTCCTCATAGCTATTGAAGTCCCTTTTGGCTAACGCCCATCGAAGACTTGGTTTTCAGACACTAAAGAATCGATCGATCTTACTCTCAGGTTGGATAATAATACCAAAAGCGTACCTTGCAAGTCTTGTAAAATTTGCTTCATAAGTACCAACAGATTCACCATCCTTTTGCTTTAGTTCAAGAAACTCTTTATTCATCTTTGTTCATAGAATACGAGGGATGTACATATTGAAACATAAGTTCTTGAACTCGTCCCATTCCATGGAATCAATTTCATCCCTTTTCCTCGTATTCTTAATATGATTCCACCATTGATCAGCATCTCCTTCCAAACGATACACTACTAGGATGACTGTATCATGTTCAGAACATTGAAGAACTGAAAATATCTTTTCAGTAGTACTAATCCATTGTTTAGAAACTAATGGATCAGTAGACCCACTGAAAGAAGGTGGATGCTGCCTCATGAAGGATTCAACAGAATGTTTCTCCTTTATTTTCTCGTTTGGAAGTCCTGCAGGATTCATAGCATGAGAAAGTTGTGTGAGAATGGCTACAAGATTTTGCATTCCAGCTCCCATAACGTTTGGTTGCTCAGGGGTACAATCATTGCATTGCCCGTCGCATTCTTCATTAACACAGTTCCTTCGGGTTCCAACCATTGACTAAAAACAAGAAGAATAGTGTGAGCAACAATAATTATAATAGGAAAACCACATAATCTAGAATAAAATTTCACACTTAAGGTCTTATCATAGGTTGTTCATGACCATTTCTAAAACACTAAGATTTTGTTCTGTGATTAGACTTATCCTTAGGATTCTTACGAAGGCTTTCACATCCTAGTTTCCAAAGGTTGACTATACCTTTCCTCTGATACCAACTATAACGACCCATACATTACATACATTGTCATTACTTCAGAATTTAAGCACACTTATTACAACATATAACAAAACCAGGAAAGGACCATATAGGTATAGAGTCTTTAGAAACTGGGAAACATAAACAACTGGTTCATAAAGCATCTACTTTTCTTCCCATTTATTTCATCATATCTAGAGTCCCTTTTTTGCATATCCTACTTAATGACCTTCTTCCTGACCTGGGGAAATAAAACATACAAAAGGGTGAGCTCAAATGCTCAGTAAGGGTAAACAAAAGAAATATCAATCACATCATATACATAAGAACATAACTTTTGGAAATCTTAACCTGCAAAAGAAATAATAATTTCATAACATGGGATAAATCATAGTAGTGAAATGTAATCCCAATAATCATAACCTAAAACATGAAACTTTGTGGCATACACACATAATCATTGAGAATCATTTCTTGTTAGTCAAGACTCATTGCCAAGAATATCTTAGTGGACAAAGTCCATTTCTGAACCGAGTTCACCCCTCGTTTTAGTCCTGTTTCACTGAACTGGTTTAACCTGCCGTTCCAGCCATGTATATCTCATGATATATAAAATCTTTACCCAATGAATTGGAGGGATATATAGGTCCCACCCATCTCATAATCATACCATTCTTATGTGTGCCACAAAATCATAAATCATACATCATTGCATAACCCATGTAATAAAAATGGGAATCTTAAACATAGTGACATCATAAAACAATTAATATAAGATAAAGCAATTTATAAATATAATTACATCACAACATAATCAAATAAATGTAATAATAGGGATAGAAACAGAACCCTTTATTATCTTAGATGGAAAATAATTTTGATAAAACACTTGAACTCCATTCTTGAGGAAAATATCCTTTCTGCTTCAAAAACACTTTTCCTTTCTTAACATGTCGTACAATTCTAAACTAAAAGAATTTGATTAAAAATAAAATTGAAAACTTGTAAAGGAATCTTCTTGGAAACAATGTTTTAAAAATCCATTCATGCCCTATAAGTTAAAAAAAAATTCTTCGTACTTTTTTCGGAAAAGTCAAAAAGTACCTCGTATGAAAAACGACAAAAGATTCCTTTCATATCCTTTACTAAAAACTCACCGAAGGGTAAAATTGGATTTAAACAATTGTAGGTGGATGGAAATAATATTACATATTTAGGAAACATGGATGTGGATGATAAAATACACCCCAGTAAATACTAAAGTATAAACAATCTCGGATAAAAATGAGATTGTGATATTTCCCTTACCTTAGGTCCAATTTGCCTCGTAAGTGTCCGAAACTCCTGTATAATGATTTAAATAATGTTATTGACTTATTCCAGAATCATAATTATTGTTATGATATCATATATGGTCATATTATTAGATTCTTAGTAGTAATATTTCATTGCTACTTGTTATTCGGGTGTTTATAACTTTTTGTTCTTATGCGTGTTTTGTCGAATAAATTCTTATTATTCTATTTAGGTTATAGATACATCATTTCCAGAATGGTATTAATGTACTATATATCATATTTATTCATTAAATTCATTTATATAATCATTATTAAATGAAGATCATGTAGAACGAATCGCATCACATCGTGGTGACGGTATTCCGTACGTACGCACGTGCGATGATATCGTTCCCATGATCATGGAATTGTATTGGAGTGTATGTATACTATTTAAGAATAAATATAACTCTAAAATAATCATATATAATAATTATTTACATCATTATACCCATCTAAGTAAGGTGGTGGGGGAAAATAGATTACACCATGGCGTAGAGACGGTATTCCGTACGTACGCACGCGTGGTGATTTTGTTTTCCATAGGATGGATAGATGTTGAAGTAGGGTTGTTTGATACTTATAATAACATATCAGTATATGAGTGATTCTGATGTTATTACTTCATAATGAAACAACTAAAGAAGAAGATGTTGAAGAAGAACGAATTTGGAAAGGATCGGTAATGGATATTACCTCTTTTTGAGGCGCCTCTTCTAAACCTCCTCTTAGGGCACTAGGGTTGGTCTTTGAAGAAGACCAGAACCTCTAGAATTATTATAGGGAAGTGGGGAAGTTAAATGGGTAGGGTGTGGCCGAGCTTTAAGGCTCAAATTGGTGTGAGGAGGAGAGGGAGGAGGTGCCCTTTTATAAGGGAGGAGAGGGGCACCTTTGGAAATATAAGAAATATTAGTTTATATTAAATCCCAACCCCACTTAAAAACTTCAAAAATGACTCATATCCGAATATTAGATGATATAGGGTTGTAATCTCATCAACCAATAAAATTTAGACAAGTTAGAAATTTATTTTAAACATTACCAACTTGATTTATCCTTATTTATCAATTTAATTTAATTTGTGGTAATAATATTCTAAATTTTAAATTATTATTAATAATTACATATGTGTTGTTAATTTTCCATAATTTGACACTTTATGACATTTTATACCATATAAATTTTAATTAATAATTTTTAAATATTTTTGTGATTTTTAAACAATTTTATAATATGTTATTTTTATAAAATAACAATAGTGTCAATTCTGACACAATTCATTTATTTGAATTTAAATAAAATATATACAGAGGATATGTTCAAAATAAAAGCTTTAATAGATTACTAAAATGTCATATGTATCTATAAAATTAGTGGAGCACATTAAATAGTGAATATAATAATTATTTTAATATTTTAAAACCATTTATTTGATATTTTAATT
Organism: Viscum album; assembly: GCA_963277665.1. Classification (NCBI taxonomy): domain Eukaryota; kingdom Viridiplantae; phylum Streptophyta; class Magnoliopsida; order Santalales; family Viscaceae; genus Viscum; species Viscum album. Next base: position 1,679,561,530 of record OY728158.1, read on the forward strand.
AATAAAATAATTTCAACATCACTATTGTGTCATAATTAATGATAATTATTTAATCCCTAAAAATTCTAAATAAATTCCTATGATATAGATAATTGTTTTAGCTTTCTGGAGACTATTCATGTTCGATGTTTCATTAAGTTTATCACTAAATTAAATTTATAATACTTATAAGATTTAAGAAAGTGACATGTTGTCACATTCTTTGGTTTTAATAATAATTAAATTATTTTCCCTGAAAAAAGTCTATTAAATGAATCTAATCAGACCCTTAGGTGATATGGGTCGACTTTTAGTCATCCAATAGGATTTTGGCAGGTGTTAGGGTAATTTTATAATCTTATATTTACCCTTAATTACTCGATTTACCTTTAACTATGGTAAATAAAATTTACCGTAGTTACTATTCATAATGCCCAAAAATAAAAAGTAGTCTATTAACATAATTTGGACCCACTAATTCTGAATATGGATCCATTTTTCAAAATTCAAAACATATAAGTTGCAGTAATTAATTTAAAATAAATCCCGTTGTTAAGAAAACGGGTTTTAGAAGTTAAAACATTGCCAAAGATTGAAATGTTTTTACCTATGAATTCAATGTGAAATTAATGATAATGACATACATTATATTAAATTGTAAAAATATATTCTATCTATACTTTAAAACCATTAAATATTATAATTTAACCATATAAATTATCTCAATGAAAAAAGTTGTTTTTAATTAAAAATTAGCGTATTTTTACTATTCATCAAAATATGAAAGTTATCAGAAAAATATCTAAAATTTATCCAAAGTAAATTTTTATATCCTGATTCAAAAGAAGAATTTTATTTTGTCAAATTTAACTTATAAATGTGTAAAAAACTATATTTAATGTTGGTGCGCCATCAAAAGGCGACAAAACTGCATTTTTTTGATAAATACTTATTTTACCCAAAACAAATTATTTTGTTCTCTTACCATGTTCTATAAAATGTGTAAGATGAATAATAATGTTGTAAAATTTAAAATTCAGTTAATACTATTCATAACGGCTAGTTTATAATATTATAATAATATATCATTGTTCAGTGGAACTCGATATTTTGTACTACACACGCTATCGAGGAAGGTCGCGATTGCGTGAAACGAAAGATTCCTTTGATGATTTATATAACATAAAAACAAAATATTTCTCATAAAAGTCTTGGGTGTTACACCCACACCCTCCTTGATTTCATTTACTACTATAAAATCAATAATATATATTTTATTTATTTTCATCATGATAATCAATGTAAATCACATTTACACATCTAATCAATATCACAGATTCTTGGTATGTTATAAAAGGGATGTATTCAGTGGGCATGGCATTGTTAGCTCTGAAATGTTTCATAGAATGATAAACTAAAATCTAATCCATACTAATAATGATATAAAAATATTCTATATGAATTTCAACAAGATTTTAAGTAAATACCATTCCACTAATAGAAAAATGAGGGTTCCCATAAATCATGTTTACCTTAATATTTCCACAAGGATTTTTAGTAAAAGTTTTATCTTCTATTAATTTTCTGATATTATCTTTTTAATGTAATTTTTTCATAAATAAATTAATTTAATGACCCATAGTAAAATAGTGTAATAGAATAATGTGAATAAACAACTAACATACCACTCTAACTGTGTCTCTTTTGTTTAAAATGGATAGGATTATAAGTGAAAAGAACAACAGACATACGGAAAACCAACCAAACGCATTCAGATTCTGTTGATAGTTTCTCAAAACGATCCATGGGTCATATGTGATGAGTAAGAGCGAACCCGGTCTCAATCCGAGTCGTGGTGTGTCCTGGATCACTCTAGGTGTCTCTCTTTTGTTTAAAATGGACCACATTTTAAGTACATATAGAAAACTAACCAAAGGCATTTGGTTTCAGCTGAAACATTTTCAAAACGATCCATGGGTCATATGTGACGTGTAAAAGTCAACCCCATCTCAATCCGAGGAATGGTGTGGCTGACACCATTCATAGTGTCTCTCTTTTGTTCAAAATGTACATCATTCTAAGCGAAAACAACAACTGACATATGAAAAACAGACCAAATTCGTTCAAAATGTGTTGATTCTTTAGGAAAACGATCCATGGGTCATATGTGACATGTACGAGTCAACCTCGCCTCAATCTGAGGCACAGTGTGGCCGAAATCATTTTATGTGTCTCTCTTTTGTTTAAAACGGACAACATTTTAAGTACATACAAAAAACTAACCAAACAGATTCTTATTGTGTTGATACTTTAGCACAATGATCCATGGGTAATATGTGATGTGTATGAATTAACCCTACCTCAATCGGAGACGTGGTGTGGCCGACACCACTCAAACTGTCTGTCTTTTGTTTCAAAAGGACATTATTTTAATTGAAAACATCAACTGCCATACGGAAAACTGACCAAACACATTCCGATTGTGTTGGTACTTTAGAAAAATGATCCATGGGTCATTTGAGACGTGTAAAAGTCAAACCCATCTAAATTGGAGATGCTGTGTGTCCGGTACCACTCAAAATGTGTCTCTTTTGTTTAAAGTGGACAAAATTATAAGTGAAAAAAACAACTAGCATACGAAAAACTGACCAAACGCATTCAGAATCTATTGAAACATTAGGAAAACGATCCATGGGTCATATGTTATGTGTACGAGTCAACCGTGCCTCAATCCAAGTCGTGGTGTGGCCGGAACAACCCAAAGTGTCTCTTTTATGTTTAAAATGGACAAAATTTTAAGTACATATGGAAAACTGACCAAACGGATTCTGATTGTGTTGATATCTTTTCAAAATGATCCATGGGTCATTTTTGATGTGCAAAAGTCATCACCACCTCAATCTGAGGCGCAGTGTGGCTGGAAGCACTCAAAGTGTCTCTCTTTTATTTAAAAACACTACATTTTAAGGGAAAACAACAACTGACATGTGGAAAACCAACCAACGCTTTCTGAATCTATTTATACTCTAGGAAAATGATACATGGGTAATTTGTGATGTCTATGAGTGAACCTCGCCTCAATCTGAGGCACGGTGTGGCCGACACCACTCTAAGTGCCTCTCTTTTGTTTCAAAAGGATATCATTTTAAATGAAAACATCTACTGGCATACAGAAAACTGACTAAAAGCATTCGGATTGTGTTGATACTTTAGGAAAACGATCCATGGGTCATTTGTGATGTGTATGAGTCAACCCCATCTAAATAAGAGGCGCAGTGTGGCCGGTACCACTCTAACTGTGTCTCTTTTGTATAAAATGGACAGGATTATAAGTTAAAAGAACAACTGGCATACGGAAAACCAACCAAACGCATTCAGATTCTATTGATAATTTGTCACAATGATCCATGAGTCATATGTGACATGTAAGAGCCAACCCAGGCTCAATTTGAGTCACAGTGTGGCTGAGATCACTCTAAGTGTCTCTCTTTTGTTTAAAATGGACAACATTTTTAGTACATATGGAAAACTGACCAAACGCATTCATTTTCTGTTGAAACATTAGTATAATGATCCATGGGACATATGTGATGTGTATGAGTCAATATCACCTCCATCCGAGGTGCGGTGTGGCCGGCACCAATCAAAGTGTCTCTCTTTTGTTTAAAATGGACTTCATTTTAAGTAAAAATAACTAGAATACAGAAAAACTACCAAACGGATTCTGATTGTGTCGATACATTAGAACAATGATCCATGGGTGATATTTGACGTTTACAAGTCAACAATGCCTCAATCTGAGGCACGGTGTGGCTGAAACCATTCATGTGTCTCTCTTTTGTTTAAAATGGACATCATTTTATGCGAAAACAAAAAATGACATACCAAAAACTGACCAAATGAATTTTAAATGCATTGATTATTTAGGAAAACGATCCATGGGTCATATGTGACGTGTACGAGTCAACCCTGCCTCAATCCGAGGCACAGTGTGGCCGTGATCATTCTAAGTGTCTCTCTTTTGTTTAAAACAGACAACATTTTAAGTACATATGGAAAACTGACCAAACAGATTCTTATTGTGTTGATATTTTAGCACAATGATGAATGGTTCATATGTGACATGTATGAATCAACCCCGCCTCAATCAGAGACGCGGTGTGGCCGAAACCACTCAAAGTGTCTGTCTTTTGTTTCAAAAGGACATCAATTTAAGTTAAAACAACAACTGCCATACGGAAAACCAACCAAACGCATTCAGATTCTGTTTATACTTTAGGACAATGATCCATGGGTCATTTGAGATGTGTACGAGTCAACGCCATCTAAATTGGAGACGCGGTGTCGCCGATACCACTTTAACTGCGTCTCTTTTGTTTAAAATGGACAGAATTATAAGTGAAAAAAACAATTAGCATACGAAAAACCAACCAAACACATTCATAATCTATTGAAACATTAGGAAAAAGATCCATGGGTCATATGTTACGTGTAAAAGTCAACCGAATCTCAATCCAAGTCACGGTGTGGTCGGAACCACCCAAAGTGTCTCTTTTTTGTTTAAAATGGACAGTATTTTAATTACATAAAGAAAACTGACCAAATTGATTCAGATTGTGTTGATATTTTATCACAATGATCCATGGGTCATTTTTGACGTGTACGAGTCAACCCCGCCTCAATCCGAGCCGCGGTGTGGCCATCACCACTCTAAGTGTCTCCCTTTTATTTAGAAAACACTTCATTTTAAGTGAAAACAACAATTGAGATACGGAAAACTGACCTAATGCTTTCAGAATCTGTTGATACTTTAGGACAATGATCCATGGGTCATTTGTGACGTATACGAGTTAACCTTGCCTCAATTCGAGGCACGATATGGCTGTCACCACTCTAAGTGCATCTCTTTTGTTTCAAAAGGATATCATTTTATGTGAAAACATCAACTGGCATATGGGAAACCAACCAAAAGAATTCGGATTGTGTTGATACTTTAGAAAAATGATCCATGGGTCATTTGAGAGATGTACGAGTGATCCCCGTATAAATTCGAGCCGCGGTGTGGCCGGTACCACTCTAACTGTGTCTCTTTTGTTTAAAATTGACAGGATTTTAAGTGAAAAGAACAACTAGCATATGGAAAACTGACCAAACACATTCAGATTCTATTGATAATTTATCACAACTATCCATGGGTCATATGTGACGTGTACAATCCAACCCGAGCTCAATCTGAGTCGCGGTGTGTCCAAGATCACTCTAAGTGTCTCTCTTTTGTTTAAAATGGACAACATTTTAAGTATATATGAAAAACCAACCAAACGCATTTGGTTTCCATTGAAACTATAGTAGAACGATCCATGGGTCATATGTGACATGTATGAGTCAACCTCGTCTCAATACGTGGCGTGGTGTGGCCGACACCACTCAATGTGTCTCACTATTGATTAAAATGGACTTGATTTTAAGTGAAAACAAAAACGCACATACAGAAAACCGACCAAACGGATTCTGATTGTGTCGATACTTTAGAAAAACGATCCATGGGTCATATGTGACATGTACGAGTCAACCCCGCCTCAATCAGAGGTGTGGTGTGTCCGAAACCATTCATAGTGTCTCTTTTTTTTAAATGGACATCATTTTAAGCAAAGAAAACAAGTGACATACAAGAAACTGACCAAACACATTCAAAATGTGTTTATTCTTTTGGACAACGATTCATGGGTCATATGTGACGTGTATGAGTTAACCCTGCCTCAATCTGAGGCACGGTGTGGCCGGAACCACTCTAAGTGCCTCTCTTTTGTTTCAAAAGGATATCATTTTAAGTGAAAACATCAACTGGCATATGAAAAACTGACCAAATTCATTCTTATTGTGTTGATACTTTAGTAAAATGATCCATGGGTCATTTGAGACGTGTACGAGTCAACCCCGTCTAAATACAAGGCACGGTGTGGCCGGTATCACTCTAACTGTGTCTCTTTTGTTTAAAATGGAGAGGATTATATGTGAAAAGAACAGCTGGCATATGGAAAACTGACCAAACACATTCATATTCTATTTATAATTTATAAAAAAGATCCCTGGGTCATATGTGACGTGTAAGAGCCATCCCGAGCTTAATCCGAGTCATAGTGTGGCCGAGATCACTCTAAGTGTCTCTCTTTTGTTTAAAATGGACAACATTTTAAGTACATATGGAAAACTGACAAAAAACAATCGGTTTCCATTAAAACATTAGGAGAATGATCCATGGGTCATATATGACGTGTACGAGTCACCCTCGACTCAATCTGAGGCATGCTGTGGCTGACATCACTCAAAGTGTCTCTCTTTTGTTTAAAATGGACTTCATTTTAAGTAAAAACAACAACTAGCATACGGAAAACCAACCAAACAGATTCTAATTGTGTTGATACTTTATAACAATGATCCATGGGTCATATGTGATGTGTACAAGTCAACCACACCTCAATCCGAGGCATGGTGTGGCTGACACCATTCATAGTGTCTCTCTTTTGTTTAAAATGGACATCATTTTAAGCGAAAACAACAACTGACATACGAAAAACTGACCAAATGCATTCAAAATGCGTTTATTATTTAGAAAAACGATCCATGGGTCATATGTGACGTGTATGAGTCAACCACACCGAAATCCGAGGCACGGTGTGACCGAGATCATTCTAAGTGTCTCTCTTTTGTTTAAAACAGACAACATTTTAAGTACATACGGAAAACTGACCAAACAGATTCTGATTATGTTGATACATTATCACAATGATCCATGGGTCATATGTGTCATGTAAGAATCAACCCCGCTGCAATTGTAGACGCGGTGTGGCCGACACCACTCAAAGTGTCTGTCTTTTGTTTCAAAAGGATATCATTTTAAGTGAAAACATCAACTGACCTACGGAAAACCGACCAAATGCATTCGGATTGTGTTGATACTTTAGGACAATGATCCATTGGTCATTTGAGACGTGTACGAGTAAATCCCATCTAAATCGGAGATGCGGTGTGGCCAGTACCACTCTAACTATGTCTCTTTTTGTTTAAAATGGACAAAATTATGAGTGAAAAAAACAACTGGCATACGAAAAACTGACCAAAAGTATTCGAAATCTGTTGAAACATTAGGACAATAATCCATGGGTAATATGTTACGTGTATGAGTCAACCACATCTCAATCCAAGTTGCGGTGTGGCCAACACCACCTAAAGTGTCTCTTTTATGTTTAAAGTGGACAACATTTTAAGTACATACGAAAAACCGACCAAACGGATTCTGATTGTGTTGATATTTTTGCACAATGATCCATGGGTCATTTTTGACACGTATGATTTACCCCCACATCAATCCTAGGAGTGGTGTGGCCGGAACCACTCAAAGTGTCTCTCTTTTTTATAAAAAACACTTCATTTAAAGTGAAAAGAACAACTGACATACGGAAAACCGACCAAACGATTTCAGAATATGTTGACACTTTAGGAAAACAATCCATTGGTCATTTGTGACAGGTAAGAGTTAGCCTCGCCTAATCCCGAGGCACAGTGTGGTCAGTATCACTCCAGGTGTATGTATTTTGTTTAAAATGGACAACATTTCTAGTAAAAACATATGGTATACGAAAAACTGATCAAATTATGAATTGAATTCTGGATTCCACATATAATTGTCGTCTAAATTTTAAATTGAATTATAAAGGAATTATGTATGTTTATAATTATGTTATGAATTATGATTTAATTCTGGATGTGTGTAGAGGCCGAAAAAGTCCATAACTCCTAGAGGAAGTTTTGAAATGACGAAGCAAAGTCATATTCGGATTTAGAGGCCCTATTCGGAGGGCCCAAAAGTGGTGTGTGAAATTAAGGAGGGATTGCGCGAAAAACTGTAGTTCGCGCAAAGGACTCCCGGGATTCGCAAAAAATAATTGTTGTGTCGTGCAATTTTTCGCGCCTGATTCCGTGCGGTGAGGCCTTTAGTGCCGACATGTCCTGGCGCGGAAGATTTTGCGCGTCGTCCGGATTTCACGACGGCAAATTCCTATAAATAGAATGCGACCCAAACCATTTCGGGGTTGAGGAATTCATACCAGCTCCCGTGAGTGCAAATCGGACTCCTGTGTGCGCAATATGACTTCCACGTAATAACCCTTTTCGCACAAACTTTCCCAGGGGTTTGCCTTTGCACGAAATCTCACTGGCTTAAGTGAATTTTCCAACTCCTTAGGGTTCCTCCTTTGTGCGCAATCCCTTACCATTGCATGAAATACCTTCCCATTGTGTGAAATCCCTTCCAAATTTCACGCAATCCCTTCGTTAGGGTTTTCCACACTTTAGGGATTGGCTATTGCCCCCATGCGCAATCCAAGCCCGCTGGGCGCAATTCCCCTAGCCGCGCGCAATCCCTCTGCCTCAATTGTATGCCATTCCAGTGTTTTGTGCACAAACCTCCTCTTTGCATGAAAACCAAGGACTCCTCACCTTGATGTCCCCCAGGGTGCCTCTCTGCATCGTCACTCGATGTATTCCATACCGGGCATGCATCCCATGCATTGTTTTTTCATACGGCCTTCCAGACTCGTACGAAGTAACCTCATGGTCCCTTGGGTGGTGTTTCCCGTTGCATTGCATTGACTTATGCTTCTTCACATAGGCACGCTAATAGCTATTTCTTCTTCGCATAGCCACGCTAACATGGACCCCTCAATGGTTCGCCCTGCGGCCCCCCTTTACCAAAACCTTGCTAATTCCTTCCCCCCCACAAGGGGTAGAGGGTGTTGGGCATGTAAGCCCTAGGGGGTGCAGAGCGAACCCAACTCGTCCTCAACACATGACATTAAACTGTGATCCGACCCCGTGCCTCGCACACAGGGTCCCCCCGGCTCGGACATTCTTTACACCTCTCGTCTCCATGGGAATGGAATCTTCCTCACATGTAATGATATCTTCCTTTTGGAGTGGCATTTTGTAGTACCCCGGGACACCATGAGATGGGAGGGGTAAATCAGGGTGAAAAATATTTCTTTTAAAATGATGGATCTTGTTCCCACGTTGGTAGGAACTGGTAAAACTTGTATGATGGATATGATCAGTAATGAAACATTCACATGAAATGAGATGACACAACTATTTTTACTTAGTTCACCACTAAGGGCTACGTCCAAGGAGAATATGCTGACAGGTTGTCGGTCGTACCAAAATCCACAATTCTTCATTAGTTTTAGATTACAAAGGTTTGGGAACAGTCACTCTATCCCAGGATCACTGCCTTTACAAAAGTTCAGGGATAGCTCACTGCGTACCTCGGGTCACTCCCGTTGACTCCCCCTGGCTCACTGTCGTTGGTGAAGTCCCGCTCAGTTTATAGACGTGAAGGTCTCTCCAATATATATACATGAAGTTCTTTGTCTCCTATTCAACATGAGACTTTGCTTGCATTAGGGTTCAGATTTGATGCTCTTTTCAGTCCAATCCTTCTTCTTTAGTGTAATGACTAAATGCACTAGATCCACCTGTCTTCGTTTGCTTGAATCAAAATCACTTATGTGATTTCTCAATAAATGATGCTCACCTTACTTGGAATTGTCATAATCAGTTCACCATGTATGAATGAGATCATGCATGTATAATTTAGATTTTCTTCAATCTCACTTTGCACCGAATGTATCAGGCAACCTTCCGACTTTCGTGCAGCTCCAAAAAGACCGGCGTGCTTCAGCAGTACCTGGCACACTTCTCCAATCCCGGTGTGCAAGTCTTAATACGGCGCGCAAGTCTTCGGCGCGCAGGTCCAAACTGGTGCACAAGTATCACCAAACCACCTGTGTGACACTGCCTTCCTCAACTTCTAACCTGCACAACTCACTTCCTTTCTCACCCAAACCGCCTTGGGAATGCAACCAACAACCGGCGCGCAGCTTCAAATACTGGCACACAAGTCCACCTGCGCGACCACATAATACTTGCACGACTTCCACACCTGCGCGATGAGAGGTATTATTTTTCTAAGTGTTGAAATACATGGGAAATGAGGAGGGATGGTCCACTATTTATAGGAAAACTGGTCAACCTACACGGCGACACGCAAGTCACCCCTCGGCGTGCAAGTCTCGACGCACAACTCATCTCCCCTAGCCTCTGTCGCAAAACTCACTTGTGTGAACCAACAAATACTTGAGCTACCTTCTTTCCGTTGCCATATTTTGATGTTCTGTTCTTGAAAAACAATAGGCGTTCAAGTTTCCAATCATTCTAGGCACTGGTGTGCAAGTCTCTTCAAGGCGTGCATGTCACTTGCGCGAACAGCCCAATACATGCACGACCCTTATCCCTTTTCCGTAAATTCATGTTCTGATATTGAAAAACATATGGTGTGAAAGTTTCCTCTCCTTAAAGTACACGGCGCGCAAGTCTCTTTCCAAAAAAACTTTTCTCCATTTGTCAATTTTTAGGCCCAAAAATTTGGCAAACACAGGGAAACGGCGCAACCTTGTATCTGCTATTTTTTTACCGCCTCCAGATCATCCATTCCTTTTTCGACGTTCTTGAATAAAACATGGATCATTAACCACAAACCTTGAATATGACATGACACCAAGGAATCTCCTTTGTCAACAAATTTGTATGTCGTTTGTTTGCTTTGTCAACAAGAACAGTCACCTCAAAAACACTTCTTCTCAGTGATTTGAATCCTTCAGCAACTCTTCTGCTTTCATCACAAACTCCACAATTGTGATATGTATTCTTTGAAGGAACAACTTTAGCATCATCAACTTCTGAGACAATGTGATGTGCATGGCCATCTCATAATTTCAATCTCTGCATGGCCATCTCAGAATTCCAATCCCTCGTACACGATCTTATTCGTCAACCGTCATTATCTACTTCATGAAAAACATATGATTCAATTATTCAAGAAGTATCTTGCATGGTTCTCATGAAATCATGAGGAATTGCATGGTCTTCATCAAAACCCCATTCTTCTTTAATCATCCTCAGATGGATTATACCTCACATTATTTATTGTTGTAAACAATTCGTCACCTTTGACACATGTTCTTTGAACTTATGATCAGTACAACAATCGTCAGAATTTCCATTCCTCCACTTCATTGGAGTACTTCTTGATCTCCTTCATTTTGATCTTCATTGACAACTATTGAAAACAAATAAAACCTTATACACAAAGTGGTTCCAACACATTTTTCCATGAGGGAAGGGCTACCTCAGAGCGTAAGCCCCTAGCCTCTCTTGTGGAAGGTAGCACCCATGCACCTCCGTACTTCCCCACTGCCAAGGCCGGTAGAGGGTGTGATAGGGAATGAGGTATCTCCTTTGTTCGGTCCCAAATACCTCTCCCTCTGTGCTTTGTCACACCATGGGCCTCCATCTTGGAGTAAGCCCTGGCACCAAGGGCCGCTCAACGCGTAAGACCCTCTCTGCTTCTCACAGACGCACCCTTCGTGACGTGATCATATGGTCCCTACTGCCTCTTGTTTCCCACACTGAGCATGACTCATGTGGGCTTAGAGTGGGCACCGACCATGACACCATTGTGGTACGCCTCAGAGTGTAAGCCCCATCACGGTGAACTATGAGGACTTTGATCCATGATAAAGCATGGTACGTAGGTATCCTCCACGAGGTTTAAGCCCACCACCGGGTCATTCCGACTTCTTCACGTCGGTTCGCCAACAATTTGGGCCGCCTCAGAGTGTAAGCCCCAAATTTCCCATCCAGCATGATGTTAAACTATGTTCCCTCATCCTGCATGACGTTAAATTGTATACCGTATAGAACGACATTAAACTGTATGCCACCGTCTCGCATGACGTTAAACTGTATCGCCTAAAATACGTGGACATTGATCTGTGCTAAAGCATGGTATGTAGGTAGCCTCCATGAGGTTCAATCCCATCACTCGGTTATTCCGACCCCCTTATTTTTGGTTCACCATCCACCATTGTAGACCGCCTCAGAGCGTAAGCCCCATATCCACCATTGTGGGCCGCCTCAGAGCATAAGCCCCATATGACCCCGTCCCGCATGACGTTAAACTGTATCACCTGAACTACGTATAATTAGATCCGTGCTAAAGCATGGTACGTAGGAAGCCTCCACGAGGTTATAGACCCCTTCACTCCATCACCCATCCTGATTCCTACCCAGGCCGCCACATCCTATTGAGATCATGCCACCTCATTCCACTCCACAGTATCCGGGAAGCCTCCAACGTACTGGCCCCAACATCAGAGTTCTCTTCAGGGGGTTCTTTTATCTGATCCACTCTCAGTGTTCCGATCAGTCAGAACCGTATCTGCAAGACGTTAAACCCACGACATACCCCATGTTAAACATGGAGAGCTAAGGAAAACCTCAGAAGACACTCCCTTGGTGTAACTGTCTCCCCAAGATGTTAAACTCACGGCATACCCCGTGTTAAACATGGGAAGCTAAGGAAAACCTCGGATAAATGCCTATGGCACGCAAGTTCCCCATGTTTGATGTGGGATGCCTCAGGCTTCTACGCCCTCAAGAATCCCTATAATAAGGGACAAAAGACAGACATACCAATCCCCCTGTGTCAAGACACGCCAACGACACCCCAACGTGACCATTCTCCTCACCGAAGGTTGCTGCCCCGACCAGACCCCTTGGAGCGTCTTGACGGAAGCATCCTACTTAACTGGTGTCCATGAAAATATGGCACCAAGAACGAGATTCATGAGCACGTATCAAATCTATGAGGGAGACCCGGACTAGGTGACGAGCTCCGAGGAGAGATACATGGAGGGAAGAACCGACATCCCAGCATCCCGATTTCGATCAAGGAGAAGACATCCCTGAATAAGGAACGAATGCCACCCGCCTTTGGAAAGGAGGAATGCTGGGAAACAAGTTGTGCGTCCTCCCCTGCGTGACAGATGCGCGCGCGCGCCCCAGCGGAAAGCGTCAGAAACAGAAAATGGTGAACCCAACGTGAACCTCTTCTCCTCAATACAGAGACTCGTAGCATTTGGGGTGTCAGAAGATTATCATGTAACCAGGTCTGGGTATACAACACCGGGATGTGAAACCCGCTAGGGGTTGAGGAAGTCAGGACGTTGAGCACTCCGTTATGCGACGTTGTCAGCGTGGATCCCTCTTACCGACCACGAAAGACGGAATGACACTGGGCTATTGGTTGTCGATTTCTTTTCCTATTAGAGCTAATGGGTTCATCTCCCTACTTCTAGGAATCAGATCACTGCATCCGGAGATCGATCACCACCTGCCCACCGGCGTAGGGGCAGGGGCAGAACTGACATGGCCACCCTGCATAGTCACGCCTTTTCCACAGCAGATCCAACTGCCGCGACTGCCGGGCGCTCACGCCCCCTCTCCCCATCAGAGATCATCCAACGAAGGGTGATCAATGACCTCGTTCGTAGGTACGAGGAGAAAGGGGTCATCCCTACCAGGGAAAATGCCCATTTGGATCTTGAGGTAGCTACGCCTCACCGCCATCACTGCCCCATAGGGCCGTGTAGGGAGACACCACGCTCCACCCTGATGTTCAACCGTTTCAGGAGCCTATCCCCGAAACACCTTGACACCTCCCTTACCTATGCCGATGAGGTGGGGGATGTTCGAGTTCGCCTGATCGGGGACCCACTACAGGGGTTCACGACAAGGGCCCCCACCTGGCTATGTCGCCGCCGCCGCCTGACTCCCCGAGCCGAGGAGCAGGGAACCCATGTACCAGCACCACCGGCTCCAACCCATCTGACCCGACGCCAGCGTCGGGCCCGACCGGAAGAGGATGCCTTCCCTAGGGAATCAACGTCAGCAACCACTGTGGCCCGAACCACTAGTGAATCTTGTCATCAAACCCCCATACACGTTGAATAGGGGCAGTTATATGCCTGACCCAGATCGTGGCCCCAACCGCCCAATAGGTAGGTTGGGTCGGCTCTCCCGGTCACTGGCACAAGCAATGGCCACCACAGACTAATTCGCAGTAGTGCCATCCAGTGTGAAGGCCTACTCCGTGCTACCGATATGGAAAGAAAAAGGCTTCCCCGTGATAGCTACGCTTTGGGTATGGCTCTTTCCAGCGCCCACTACACGGGGTACGGGGTCACTTCCCCTGCCGCTGGCCGCAAGTATGGAGCCGTTGCATATCCAGTCACTCACCCACATGGAGGTCCTCCCCATGTCCCTTTCGACATCTGTACCAGTGCTCCTCACACCCTGGCCTTCGGTCCTCTTGGCCCCAGCACTATTGCAGCTAGAGGACTCCATGAAGGAAATCAACCTTGCCTCGAGGAGCCACCCAGGGGAAGGAAGGCGGGACATTGTCGCCGCAAGAGGAATTTCAGGAAGTCCGGACAGAAACCAGACCAGTCCATTTCTCAAACTCTGAGGCGGAATACGACTCGGCGATGGAGCCCTCCCCCCCGGTCCTATGAGTCAAGGGAAGGGATAGGGATGCGGTGCGTCGATCTCGTACTCCCTGAATGTGAGATCCTCACGATTACTGCCTCCCTCGGAAGGTATATCCAGGAGGACGTGGACTTGGCATACCCCAAGGGATCAAACCTGCAGTTACAGTTGGCCTTTCCAGAAGCACCTTCCACCTCAGTCAGAGAGGGTGGGGAAATTTTCTGGGGACCGATGGAAGAGTCACAACATGACACACCCTCAGCAAGAAAATACACTGTGACATGAGGCCTATTCACCAGCCCATCCTATCGTGATGTGGCAGTAAGGACACTGCAACCCTTGGAGGGCGACTTGGGATTCGGCGGTCGATCGGCCTGCTTGCCGTATTCTCCGCCGACCAGCCGACCAGCTTAGTGGCCTGCCTCGGCACCGCTGCTAGTTCCCCAGCCATTCCCGATTGATGAACGGGGCCATCAACGACCGGATCCCGAACCTGAGCCATGGAGCTTCTGGACCGTCCTCGCAGTAGGCCACTTCCCCGAGAAGTTTTGGCCGGTCGAAGGATCAGATTTTGATATACCAAGGTTGCTCACCCTGGGAGAGTTTGAATGTTTCTGCCAGACTCCCCAAGGGACTCACTCCCGTCTTCACCATCAGCAAGCGCCTTATCCTGGGAGTCAAGCACATCTAGAGGATATCGGTGAGTAATGTCGTTGGGTCGACCTGGCCGCGCTCCCAGCTGTTCAACACCCCGAATCATTTGACCACTATAGGGCCCTCCAGCAACAATGTGTCCATAGTTTTCAAGTACTCCAAAAATTTATCAAGGAATCCACCCACACGTGCACATCTGTGGATGGGGGTAGTACGCTACCCTTTTTTTCAGTGCAATTCACCGACAGCCCAACTCACTGGGCGGATCTGAGGGAATCCCGCCAAGGGAAGTGGCAGTCAACATGGCCGACCTATCAGGAGAGGGAAACGATGTGGAAATCATCGATGGGGACTCACCCCCTGAGGAAAAGCCACTACTGGATCCATCTGGGAGAATTAATCGCAAGAAGAGGAACCTCCTGAGCCTCCCCACTCCCACTAAAGCATTAACACTGAGCCAAAACATCGGAAACAGTAAAGAGCACGTCGGGGCTATCAAGATCGCTGACCCATCTACCTCGGTATAGATGGTAGAGGAAGATCCTAAGAAGGCCACGCTGCGCCAACAGCATTCTGAGAAGAATATGCTGGTCGATGATATTCTTACTGAACCCATTGCAGAATGGTGACCTGAATACGGTGATCCTAGGCTGGGACAGCAGGGGTAGGAGAAACTACCCCTCGACGAGATTCTCCCAGGAAACCACGATCATGCCGTGTTCTCCGACAGAGGAGAGGCCAAAGCTCATGGCAAGAGGGCACAATACGTTTTGCCGAACCCTCCTGAGCGGCGTGATCACCCAAGAGACCCCGCTCGGGTTCTTCCCGTTGCCCCAAGAGTTGCTCCACTAGCCGCCCCGCGAGCTACTAAGCTTGACTACCGGATTGAAGAGCCCGACAATGAGCTTGTGTTTAGGGATCCCCATCAGGATAGGAAACCATGTCCAGAAAATCTGATGGAAGCACTCATCACACTCTTAGAGGCTCTGGATACTCGACAGGTGGCAATCCCACCGGACGGTAAGCCATACCCAGGATGGGTGGATGATATGCTGGCCCCGTCGGGGTTTGGGAACCCCACTTTCTCCCCCTTTAACGGGATCGGAGACCCACCACAGCACCTGAACCACTTCAACTTGAGGTGCAGGCCTATGTTAGGAACTCCGGCGCAGCAGGAGGCCGCCAAACTCCGTTGCTTTGTTCAGACACTAGAAGGGCCAACATTCGACTGGTAAAGCCAGCTCCCTGTTAGATCTGTGACTAGATGGGAGGACCTTTACAGGAAATTCCTCTACCATTTTAGTTCCACAACCTGGAAAACGAACATCGCAGACATCTTCAGGTGCAAACAAAGACCTGACGAGCGAGTCGTGGACTTCATCACCCAGTGAAAGGGGCTCACATACTCCCCTGACATGCCACTAACTCAAGAGAAATTACTGAAAATGTGATTAGGGAACGTTAAGGCAGAGCTAGTTCATTCTATGAACACTAAGAATTACCTCGTAGGGTTCTGGGACTTCTCAGACAAGGCTCAGCGCCTCGAAGAAGCCCAACAACAGGCTAGTCAGGCACGCCTGCTGCCTCTTGTAATCCCTACAAAGAGAACTGCCAGAGCCGAGCCCACTACTGTGGCTCAGATAGAGGCCCCCAAGCAGCTAGAGTTGCTACCAGTGAGGCCAGCTCCATAGCCCCATAGGGGTCCACCCCCACGGGCGGAGCCTCCGGCCCAACATCGACCGCCTCAAAATCGGCAAGCGTCTCCACGTAATGCACCACCACCGCCTAGGCAAGATAACCATGTTCCGCCTCCTTGACATGATCCTTCGTCCCCTCGTCAGGTCCAAACTCCAAGAGCCCCTATCTAGAGAGAAGGAATCAGACCTACTCATTTGACGAGGCCCAGGTCCTTGGTTGCTTCCGTAGTGCCTTAGAGCAAAGAATAGTGCGACTGCCTGAGTGCCGGAAGCCAGAAGAGGCGTATCTCACTGATCACCCTAACTACTGTCCTTATCACCGGACCCTAGGGCACACCATCTAGTGATGCTACGTGTTCAAGGACTGGCTCCAAGACCAGATTGACAACAATGTTGTTAGGTTGGGACCAGCCCCGACACAAGTAGCAGCTGTTTTTGTGAGATTAGAGGGTGGTAGCAGCAACGTGGATGGATGGAAATAGGTTTTCGACCATGGGTCCTGGAAGTATAACGACTGGATGTCCCTCAAGATGGTCACCCGCACCCATGGAATCATCCGTGCCCACATAAATCATCCAGATCCATCAGAATCTTCAAGCGCTACCTCGACATCTTCATCCCAGCCTACCTCTTCCCAGAAGAGAAAGCGACGGTGCAAGAAGAAATAACGCGCCCTGCCAATGCCGTCGTCATCCCACACTCTTGGAAACTTCATGCCCCTGGAAATGGGGATCCCTCCGAGACTCCGCCCGATAATGGTTGATTCCTCGAGTGATAGTCTGGGGTACTCTTCGGTTAACACTGTAGATTTGGTAAATCCCTTTTTGACTCCCGACGATGAGGAACGCCAGGTGGGCCTTCCCAATGTCCCCAACCATCTCCAACGTCGGCGGAGCTGTGGCTACATGAATCACCAGGGCATGGTAGTTGGCACCTCCAGCTAGGCCGTGCACACCACTAAGACCAGGCAGCAAGCCCAATACAGAGCTCAGCACAGGCGGCCCCTTCATCCGTTGTCGACAGGTTCACCTCTACCACCATTTCTGTTGCTGGATCAGGCAGAACCACCTCGGTCGTGCTGCGACCAACTCTGCCCTGCCACCAGCCGACCCCGGCCTTCTAGTTCTAATCTTTGGGCCTCCACTAGTGATCAGTGAGGCCTTCCTAGTACCAGTTAGTCACTAGTCCAGCCGGTGGAGCACGTCATGCCTCCAATCACAGTGCAGCCTCCTGTAAGCAGAAGCTCGCGTTTGGCCCGGAAGTATGATGTCCTGAAGCACATGGTCGACATTCCAGCAAGGATTTTTATCCCTGAGGATCTTCTCCTGTCATTTGAAATGCGCGAGGCACTCGCTGAGGCCCTAAGGAGCCCCCTCCAGTTTGAGACGGAGGTAGCGGCTGCAGAATCCTTCCACGTCGAGGCGACTGAGAACGCCGAATGTCAGGCGGTTATCTCATTCTCCGGTGAAGAAGAAGACCCTCCCATACAGGGGAATATTCACCCACTGTATGTCACTAGCTAGTTCAATGGCGTTGAAGTCTACCGCTATCTTGTTGACATGGGTTCTGGGATTAACCTAATCCCAACTCAGACACTGCAAAAGCTGGGTCTGTCTGAGGATGATTTAACTCCCTCCGACCTCAGGATTCAAGGATACGATAGGACCGAGAAGACTACAGTCAGTAAGATTTGATTGAAGACTTAGTTCGGTGGCCTAATTTCCAGCATCAAATTCATGGTTGTCTCTTAGGACACTACCTAAAACGCATTGATGGGCAGGCCGTGGCTCCACCTGCACTCCTCGGTCCCCTCATCATATGACCAATGCCTCAAATACTCCTTTAATGGTTGAGTAGGCATGATCCAAGAAGATGCGTCTCCTTTTGCCTCTTGTGAAGCCCATTATCTAGACACTGACTATTACAAGAGCAAGGATAAGCAGGTTTTGGCAGTTGAGGTTGAGCCCGCCACTTTCACAAGTGATCCCTGGGCAGGTTTGGATGATGCCTAAGTCTTTCGAATCCATCGGTTGGAGGCCACAACCCCCAACATGGGGCAATGTTTTGTGGTTTCATGTAAAAGAGGAAGGCATATTTCCGGGTCCAAGAGACGGTGGAAAATCACCTCATACTCCTACACCAACCAGGATCAGGTGATCCCCGAGCCTCCTACCCCTGTATGGTATCGGGATGTCAGGCTTATGGAAACGGTGGTACGTCATACATGTCTCTTCATTCAGGCTAGGATTAACCGGATCAAGCCTAAGTGCCACTAATTATTTGATTTCATAAAGCATGGCCCCTTGGTCTGAAGACCAGATGGGGTTGGATCAACCGCCTTTGTCGCCATGGTCTCCGTAGTGCATGAGTCTCCTAACATGATGACCACTACCGCCCAAGCTGGCACCGACTTCCCATCAGGGTCTAATAGCACCAAAATAGCTCCCCCTGTGGATGAACCCTCCATAAGTGGAGAGGAGGACATGGAAAATTCACCCCTGCCTTTGACGAGGGCATGTCCACCATGGTCGACGAGTTAGTGCAGGTGAACCTTAGTAGTGAGGCTGACCCGAGACCCACATTGGTCAGTGCCGCTATGCCCCTCGAGGAGCGGCAACAATACGTAGACTTTCTCAAACAACACCGTGATGTGTTCACTTGAAGTTATGACGAGATGCCAGGACTAGATCCACAGGAAGCCATCCACTGCCTTGGTCTCTCGAAAAAGCATCGCGGGTTCATGTAGCCTCCCAGAAAGATGAACCCCTCCCACAGTGACATGGTTGAGGCCGAAGTTGACAAGCTCATCAAAGCCAACTTCATCAAAGAAGTTTAGTACCCACAGTGGCTAGCCAACATTATGACGGTCAAGAAGAAGAACAGATAGATCAGGGTCTGTATCGACTTCCGCGATCTCAATCGCCACTACCCAAAGGATGATTTCCCCCTTCCAGTGACAGAGTTGTTGATTGATGCCACAGATGGGTTCCATGCCCTCTCCTTCTTGGATGGGTATTCTGGGTACAACTAGATCAGGATGGACCCCGAGGAAGAAGAGTTAACTGCCTTCAGCCCCCCCCAAGGTACTTTCTGTTACTAGGTTATTTCCTTCGGCTTGAAGAATGTGGGTGCCACCTATCAACGGGCCATGCATCGCATATTCAAGCCAATTATCGGCACACTGGTGGAATACTACATGGATGATCTGGTGGTCAAATCCCACCAGTGCCAGGGCCATCTAAGGACCTTGAGAAAGTGTTCGTCTTCCTCTGTTCCCTCCACCTGAAGATGAACCCGTTGAAGTGTGGCTTCGGGGTCACCTCTGGGATGTTTCTTGGATTTGTTGTCAGATACCGAGGCATCGAGATCGACCCTGAGAAGATCCAGGACATCAACCAGATGCCTCCCCCAAGTAATATTCGGGAGCTTCGAGTTCTTCAAGGCCACTTAGCCTATATACGCCGATTCATCATGAATCTGGCCGGAAAGTGTAAGCCCTTTTCCCGGCTCATAAAGAAAGGTGTCTCCTATGAATGGGATGAAGATTGTGAGATCGCCTTTGAGGAAATCAATCAATATATGCTCCAACCTCCGGTCTTGATGCCACCCATTTCTGGAAAGCCACTGGTCCTTTATGTGACTGCCCTGGAACGATCGCTCAGCGCACTTCTCGCCCAGAAAAACAAAAAGGGAACATAGAACAACCTCTAATACCTCATCCACATGCTCCTTGATACGGAAATTTGATATTCTATTATCGAGAAGAGATACTTGGCACTCGTATTCGCCATACATAAATTGTGGAACTACTTGAAACACCACGAGGTACAGCTGGTCTCTTGGGTAGACCCGTTGAAATACATCCTGAACCGACCTATGTTGACTGGCTGACAAGCGCGGTGGGCAGTGATCCTCCAGCAGTTCGACATCAGGTTCTTACCTCAGAAGGCTATCGAAGAAAAGACATTGGAAGACTTTTTAGCTGCTCAACCAACCTCTGTAGACTAGCCAATGGATCTAGGTTTTTCTGATGAGGTAATCCTCTCAGTTGATCATGCCATCCCGTGCTGGCAGATGCAATTTGATGGTGCCTCCTGGAGCCCCACCGGTAGATGGCTCAACAATCCTAGGCTCAACAGAGTGGGCCTGGGTGTCATCTTCATCACCTCTGAGCAAGACGTTTTTCCATATTCATTCCCGTTGTCCGAGGGCTGCACCAACAATGAGGCCTAATATCATGCCCTCATCACTGGACTAAAGCTGGCCCCCGAGATCGACGTGCCCCATCTGCATGTGAAAGGGGACTCAGAGCTAGTCATCAAGTAGGTCGATGGTGACTATGTTGTCAGAAAGCCAGAACTCATTCCATTGTTGGAGTGCACCCTCCGTCTAATGGCTCAGTTCTCTTCTCGGCCAGAGGTCGTTTGTATTCCCCGATCGCAAAACAGTCGAGCAAATGCTTTGGCCAGCCTAGCCGTGTCACTTGCAGAGCCCGAACAGGATGACCTGATTATCCACGTGGAACACCGGAGAGTCATTTCTACCATTATCCCGGAGGATGATTGTGGCCCGTGGGTGAACCGTCTCACCGCTGGTGCCCCTACGTCAGGACCCCCGGGGACTTCAGATGTGGTAATCGAAATAGTTCCTGATTAGAGGACACCCTTGGTTGAATATCTCCAGCGTGGAAATCTTCCATCGGACCGAGCCGAGCGCGGAGCGAATCCGACGCTGTGCACTGCAGTTTACCCTTTAGAGCGGTCCCAGTCTTTAGAAGATCCTTTACAGATGCAGATTTGATGGTGTTCTCCTCTATCTCCTTCAAGGAGTTGAGATCGCACAGGTCATGCAACAGGTTCATGCTAGCTCATGTGGTGCCCACCAGGGGGGGGGGGGAGTTGTCCCACCATATTTGGAGGATGGGGTACTTCTGGACCTCCATGGTCCATGACTGCATCGAGTTTTCCAAGAGGTGTCATGCGTGCCAAGTTCATGCTAACTTTGTTCATAGGAAACCAGAGCCTATCCAAACTACCAAGTATTCTTTTCCCTTTGCAGTCTGGGGGTTGGATGTCGTAGGACCTTACCAACCAGCGACGGCTTGCCAATGCCGGTTCATTCTGGACCGCTACAGATTTCTTTCCCAAGTGGGAAGAGGTGATTCCTCTCAAGGAAGTAAAATCTCGTTCTATCACTGGCTTCGTGAGTTCCAACATCATCTATTGATTTGGAGTACCTCACACTATCTTCACAGACAATGGAACTAACTTCCGAGCAGTCGAGATGAAGAAACTGTATGCCAAGTACAATATTCACTCTAAGAATACCTCCCTCTATCACGCGCAGGCAAATGGAAAGATCGAGTCATTTAACAAAACCCTCTCTAACATTCTGCAAAAAATGGTTGGACAGAACAAGAAAAGTTGTCTAGACAAGCTCTCCAACTCCCTCTGGGCTTATCGGACAACGACTTGTAATTCCTCCCAGGTGACGCCGTATTCCCTGGTGTATGGAGCTTACACCAGGGAATACGGCTGTCCCACTGGGAGCGAGATTCCTCATAGTCGTTGTCTCGACCTAAGCCCAGAGGGAGTTGCTGAAACCCATCTAGATGAATTATAAGCGCTGGGACGAGGAATAGGCTTCGTGCTTTACATAACCTGGAAAGGTATCAGAGCAGGATGGCTCGAGATTTCAACAAGAAGGTTCGCCTCTGCTCTTTCCTGCAAGGTGACCTGGTAATGGATCTCAGAGCGCCAATGACTCTCGACATCAGACCACCCAAATTGAAGCCCAAATGGGAGGGGCCTTTCATCGTCCAGAAGGTCTATCCCAATGGCGCATATTCCCTGGTGACTATGGATGGTGAGCATGTCACTCCTGCCACAAACGCTAGGTTCCTCATGTAGTATTTTTCTTGAACCCTTGGGTCCAAGTTCCTAGACCTAAAACTAAAATCCTTTCGAGGTACCCCATGACCTTAAACTGGACAACGGTCCCGCATGACCCTAAACTGCACCTGGTCCTGCATGGCCTTAAACTGAACCTGGTCCCGCATGACCCTAAACTGCACCCGGTCCCGCACGACCTCAAACTGCATTTTTTCCTACATCTGGTCCCCTTTGTCCTAAGTTCTAAGACCTTAAACTAAGACCCTTATGGTCTATCTTGACCTTAAACTGCATGTTTTTCCTCACTACATGACGTTAAACTGCAAGCTGGTTAGGCATCCCTGACCGAGGCCTAGACTGAGGCCCCTTGGTCTTCTCAGGCCCCTTAGCCCATGCCTTCACCCAGAGCGTGCAGTGTGGTGTAGGATTATTTCCTCCTTCACGATGGGCTATCCGTCGTGCTGTTCACATGCCCTGGAATAAATTCCACTTATCATCCTACATGACATAAAAATGTGCTTATAGAACTAAGTACGGCTTGATTCCCATCCTTATGGGATATGTAGGACCGCCTGAACATCTAGGTTTCAGTTCCAGACCCATCTCTTAAGAGATCCCACGATCTCCCAGTCACCTCGGCCTCTTGGCCTATCCCTCCCCACATGGGGATATATAGGTGTGGTATAGGGTTTTTGGAACCATGCCCCGTTCTCCCGGAAAACCGCCATCTGTTGGCCGCTCTCAAACTGAGCCCTTCGACCCTTTCCATTGGTCCGCTAATGTGCTCAGATTACTCTGGTCTAGGACCTGGAGTGTCAGATTGGACTTAGGAAAGTTTTTTTGTCCACTTATCAAGCTTCGTGCTCCCTTTCATTCGGGCCCCCATTAGCTTTCACACCAGGAGGGACCCCCAAGAACGTCTTGGATACAATGCCTAAGGGATCTCTTACCGTCATGGGCCAACGCCCCTGAGGGTTTTAGACAACAAATTGATAAAAATCCCACGTTGCGAACATGGTCAGCGACCATTGCTCATTTGTTTTTCCCCATTTTAGGCTAACGCGACATGATGCTGTGTTGCGAACATGGTTAGCAGTAATCCTAGGTTGCCACGCCGGCTCCTTCAGGCCATGAATGTTGGTTGCATGATTCACATTATGTTCCACCCCATCGAGTCAAGGTGGAATCTTGACACTCCTTGCACTAACCCTCAGTGCACCCCCACACGTCAGACGAACAAAGCAGCGTCACAAAGTCTTTCAGGGCTCTCGCGATCTGAGCGCCAAGGCTATATGCTTGGGTTTTCTCTAAGGATCATGCGCAACTTGACCCTCATCCGCATGGAAAATGAAGAGTCGCCCAGACATTGCGTTTCGGGCCTAGCCCAGCTGGAAGCTAGTGTCTCCTGCCCCTCTTGATTGTTGGAACCTCGTCGGATCCTTGGCCCGAGGATCCTCTCCCGGAATTGCCTTATCACATCGTCAATCTTCCCCCAGGTCCAAGCCATACGACCTTAAACTGTGCTGTTTGGTCCCACCACATTACCTTAAACTGTGATGATATTTTCTTGGCCGCACAATGAAAAACGACACTGCATTGTGGTGACCTCCCCATAGGGGACATCACTTCGGGTATTGGTCGACCGCCATACAATTTTTCAATGCCTGTTACAGATTGATTATTGTGGTGATGACAGGAATTTCTAACCTAGGCTGGTCACTCCACAAAAGAAAAGCCATTCACCTTCAAGGACAAACAAGATATATCAAATGTCGCTTCTTTTGGTGCGAGGGCTAGACCCGCACACCTCTCTCATCCTTTTCACATGAACCATGTAATTCCGTTCCCTCAATAACTATGTATGTCTTGATTCTCATCCATATGAGATACGTAGGATCACCTGGGTACTTCCCTGCAGGCCCAACCTAACTTTCGTGTTTGGTCCCTCTGCCTAAACACTCTTCCAAGGAATGCATGGTAAGTAGGACCTAGTCCTCATTCATGATGGGTTTCTTCAGTCACTTTACTATGCGTCTCCTTCCCTTATTACTGATCCCTGGTCTGATCTCTAAGACCATAAACTAATATCTCCTAAGAACTACGTCTGGTTTGATTCTCATCCTAATGGGATA
Organism: Viscum album; assembly: GCA_963277665.1. NCBI lineage: Eukaryota > Viridiplantae > Streptophyta > Magnoliopsida > Santalales > Viscaceae > Viscum > Viscum album. The sequence continues at coordinate 1,679,586,325 of OY728158.1, forward strand.
CGTAGGAATGCCCAAAACTCCTGTCTTTGGGTCCAGCTCGATTTCAGCTAGTTATTATCTTCGGTCCCACCTATGGGACCCCAACCACGGGACTACGTGGCATTGTGTGGGATTATGTCCTCATTCACTTCGGGTTTGCAATAGCTGCACCACGCGCACCCCGGTCTAAGGATTAGCCCTCCTATGTCATGTCCCCCATGACATTAAAAGGCGCCATCAAGAACTACGTATGGATTGATTCTCATCCTTATGAGATACGTAAGAGTTCCTGGGTACTTCCCCGCAGGCCCAGCCTAACTTTCATGTTCGGTCCCTCGGCCTAAACACGTCCTCAAGGAGCACGTGGTAGGCAGGACCTTGTCCTCATTCATGTCAGGTTTTACAACCGCTTTACCGTGGGTCTCCCACTTCCCTTACTCCTTCATCCGAGCTATAAGACATTAAACTAAGATCCTTTTCAAGAACTATGTGTGGCTTGATTCTCATCCTTATGAGATACGTAGTAACACCTGGACATTTCGTCTTAGGTCCAGCCACAGGGATTACTAGATCTCGTCCCTTCTTACTGTCGGACCCTCGGCCTGACTTCTTGGGGAGTGGTGTAATTGCGACATCTACCCCAGATAAGTTTGGGATGCCCCATAGTGACGGTGGGAAGCGACAGTTCTCTCGCCAGAGAGGTCCTGTCTGAGAATTGGGACAATCTGTGACCATATTAATACGTCCTCCTAATGCGCCTCCACCATGGTGGCACAATTTTGGGAGTGTTGGACTCTATTCGAACAAACCACCACTCCACTTTCCACACTTTTCATGTCCCTTTATTCGGATCCTCATCCTCTTTCATGTTTGATGGGACCCCATAACAGTATGGATGATAGACCTTGGTCCGCCTGCTGTAACAATATGGATGATAGATCTTTGGTCCGCCTATTGTAGTAATATGGATGATTGACCTACGGTCTGCCTGCTGTCTTGGGCCAACGTCTCGGAATACTGGTCATGTTTGATGGGACCCCCTAACAGTATGGATGATATAATTTGGTCCACCTACTACAACAATATGGATGATAGACCTTTGGTCCTCCTATTGTAACAATATGGATGATAGACCTACATTCCGCCTGTTGTCCTGGGCCAACGTTCCGAAAGACTGATCGATGATATTTGAGTTAGGCCCCATGTTGGAAACATGGTCAGTGGTCAACCCTCATTTTTTTATCCCCATTTCAGACCAAAGTGATATGGATGCTGCGTTTCCACCATGGTTAATAATTATCCTCCATCGTCGCGCCCCCCATAGTGTTCCGGATTTGGGTAACGTGATTCACATTTTTCATCTCCCTATGTTCGGATGGATTTCAATTCCCCCAGAATTTCCCCACTCGCGTGTCAGAACACATTGAGAAGATGGTATATCAGTCGGTCTAAGGTCCTCTCCTCAGAAATCCAGGCCAGATTTGAGATGCCTGAAGCTTGGTTAATGCCCCACAGTTGGATGAAATGATAACACGAGCATCCTTTATTTCTCACATTGGGTGCGACACACTGGAGATTAGGGGTGAGTTGTTATTAATTTCATGATTATGGTTGAGCATATTAAACTAAAGGTACAGATAAATAGATTGGTCCATACATTGCATAAAAATATTGAGCAGTGAAAGAAAAAAGTTCATGAGATGGCCAAAATAGAGCCCTTAAGGATCAGTGTGCAAGATTGATCTTTCCAGCACCACTACCCTTTGGCTGGTGGCCTCCAGGACTGCTTCTCGCTCCTTGAAGACTCTCTCTTCATCAACAGCTGCAGAGCGCATCTCGCCAACCCTAGCTTGTGCCTGCGCCCGTTTGGTTTGAAGTATGGTCATCTAGGGACCCGCCTCCACCAATTGTTCTTGGGCATCAGCAAGTTGGGACATCAGTTGCTCCACGAGCTCAGAGCATGTTGCAATGAATACCTCATTCTCTGTCGTCTTCCCTTCGAGGCGCTGAACCTCCTGCTCTGCCCTCAGAAACGATTGGATTCTCTCTGATCTTTCCCGACACTGGGAAAAGTCGGTGCACCGGCTGCTCTCACATATCTTCTCAGCCATGTAATCACAGACCATCAGATGAAGATGTTGAGTGTCAACCCCTCCGGCACACAGGAAGCGCAGCCAGGTCTGGAGTTATCCCATCTGCCTCAGCCAATCCGTCTGAGGCTGCCTGAGAAAGCACTGGATACACTTCCACCCTTTGCGCCATGTCATCCGGCTCTCCCAGGCCGCTTTTGAGTCTGAGTCATCTATCTCCTCAGGATCAGCGGGCCGATACGTGGGAAAAGAAGCCAGCAGGTCGGCAGCAGGGTCTGCCTCAGGGATGTCTTCATGAGGAATAAGATCCTCGACGTCTGGGTGACCTTCCCCTCTCGCCCTGATAGCGATAGTGCCTCTTCCAACCTCCGACCCCACTCTAATAACGGCGCCGCTGATGTCTGTCGCCCCCTGCTTGCGAACTGTTGGGGCTGACTCAGTGCGGGAAGTATGTTCTGGAGGAGGTGGTATGCCCACCGCTGGTTCGCTCACAGATGGCCCGGGCTGAGCAGCCCGACGAGCCTCCAATGTCGAGATCACTGCACAAGGTGCAACCTGATTATTTGGGATCTTTGATAGCAAGCACCAGTGGTGAGGCATGGGACTTACATGAATCCAGTGAATCATCCCCCAGTGTGCTGGATGCTACAGGAGCTGTCATGGAAGGAGACCCCTCAGCGCTTGTTATTTCAATGATGGGTGTCGGAGCCCCATCCTGTCCCACCGGTTCCTCTCCTCCCTCCTCTATTGGGGATGCCTGATCAGCACCTAGGTGCTCCTGAGTGAGGAATAGAGATGGGTTAGAAATTGCAGAAGAGAATGGACAAGGAAAGAGGGTGGATAAGGATAGAGACGGACCTCGAGCACCTTTGTTATCTCCATGTAGGATCCGACAATCTCACCACTCTCCTGCAAGTTCCCTTGGTAGGCCGCCCCCTGTGACCCCTCACCTTTAGGTTCCCCTTCCCCCTGTCCTTCTCCTTCATCTTCTCCTTTGCCTTCATCATCTCCTGTTTCATCCTCTCCCTCCGACTCATCATCACTGTCGCCTTCTCCCGGCGACATCACTTCCGGATCATGCTCTTGGCCGAGCATCACTTTCACTAGGAATTGTGGCTCTGTATGCCGACCCATTTGGCACGCGTATGTGTCCATTTCCATCAGATAAGAATACCGCCAATGGATGTTTACCCGGTCGGTAACTCAAATTAGCCCTACCTCTGGCAGCTGGATCCCACCCTGTATTATCTTCTGCAAGATGGCTTCAACACTCATTGATTGCCGTAGAGTCATCCAAGCCGACCATAGTGCCGGGAAAATGGAATCTTAGGACGGCTCGAGGAGGTATCTTATCTGCTTCCTGGGCAGTTCCCTAGCCGCCTCGTGTGACCCCCTCCGGGCAACGAGGTCGCAGTAGCACCGTGCGATGTCCCCGCTACTGAGGTCCTGGCCTGCGCAGGCCTCGCTACCTGACGCTCCCCGGGTTCTCCCCTTCTAACAGCACCTTGCCTCCCCCTTCTCCTGGTTTCCACGTGGGTAGTCTTGAGTTGCCAGAATCACATGCGCAAAAGCCCCTCAGGGTATGAAATAGTCCAGTGTTCGGCATACTCGGTTGATAATCCGGCATCGACCCCGGTGGGAGGAAGGGTGATGACGTCGCCGGAGCCAAAAGTGGTGAATATCAACATCATGTGGCGTAGGACGTAGGGATTATTCTCCTCCTAGATAGCCGTAAATACCTTCTTCGGCATTCATTGGAGGCACCCGAATTTCCTGGAAAATCGGGATGGCACGAAAGGCTCGCAAATCACCTTCCCATCAATCTGAGCCATGAGAACCCCACCCCGGATTCTCTGAAAGTAATCTTGATGCTCCAGTGGGCCTTGCCCATTGTCCACCATCTGCCCGACCGGGTGGGGAACAGGCTGAAGTTGAAATTGGTGTGGTTACCGATTCAGATCCTTACGCCCTCCTCATTGAGCGTCATCAACGCCACCCCTGCGATGTTCAGTAGAGATGGTCGTAGGCCATTTCCCGGAGGACGGATGACATTTGGGAAAGTATACCTGCCGAGATGAGTAGCCACCCAGCCGTGAAAGATCTGGAAGGGGCCACATACCCTCCGAGGCGACCCCCCTCGTGAGATGTGTCCCAGAATGGAATACACCCCAGCCAGTATGGGGACCCCTAAATTGAACCTTTTGTTGGCAGCCATGGTGCCTGCTATCACCAGTGTTGCTGGATGGATGCCCATCCTCGCGTCCCACACAGGTAGGAGACACCCTCTCAGGAAGGTGGCAAGGAACCCAAAATACCGGACGTTTGGGTCCCAGGCCTCGATGACGCGGTATCCCCATGATTGGTAGTTCCCCGTGTCCATGGTCCTCCAGTATGACCCATTCCTGCTCCTCTGGGCCGTGGTTGGGCACCATTTTCCCCATCCCGACATCTTGACCGCCGGGTCCTTCTCTAAGAACTGGCTGAACCAGTCCTTATAGGCGATGTCCTTCTGGAAGTCCGTGACCCCCATCCTCTCTTTGGCTAGCTCCAATAGGTGCCACGTCAGCATGGGGGTCCTTGACCTGTCTTCCCATGTGTTCTTTGGAGGGACGAACTCATCGTATTGGTAGCCATCCAGTGGGATACCTCCAATGTAGTGAAAGTCCCAGAGGCGGATGCCAACTTCCCCCTGGTGAAGGTGGAATGTGTTGGTATCCGGGTACCACCGGGTGAATAGCTCCGACCCAAGCTCAGGTTGACGGTGGAAGTGGAACTGCAACATCCATACCACCTCGAACAGGCCAATATGCCGCAGATCGGCCCCAAACTGGTCGCAAGTATGGTGAACCCAGAACACCCAAGCCCACTCACTTGTAATGTTTCCCCTGGACCGTAGGTCCCAATCCTTCAGCCAACCCTTAGTGTCATCCGTGATGCTCTGACGGAACATGCTTGCGTAGAGGGCCGGAGAATTCTTTGCAGTAGGCTCATCCCCGGTAATGGTCATGGTCCTTGTGTTCAGGACATATACAACCATGTGACTGGTTTCCCTGGAAGGATGACCGTTGTTGGTGATGTTGTAGTAGGGAAGCTCGTCCTCCCAGGTCACCCATGACTGCGGTGTGTCCACCTCGAAGCCCGGCAGGGGAACCTCCTCCAGGATGCCGAAGTTCTAGAGTGGGAGGTTGTCAGATAAGGGATACTCCTTCTGGGCGGGGGTCAGTAGGTTGAACAAGGTTAGGTTGTTGGAAACGACCACCTTGATGCTGTAAATCTCCTCATTCACCGCCATTTCATCTCTACGAGCGGCGGCTTTCCCTTCATCGACTTGGTTTGCGACCATCTCAAAAATTTTGAGTGGTGTGCGAAATCTGGATGAGGTGTGAGAAATCAAGATGAGATGCATGGAATAAGAGAGAGTTGCGCGAAATCCAGGAGTTGGTTGCGCAATCAGCACACTTCGCATGGAATATCCCGAGTTGGCGCATAAATGCGGCCAAAATTCGGAAGGAATTACGCACTGCCAAAGTGTTTTTGCATGCATCCATGGAAGCAATTTCGCGCACGAGAGCATTGAGCCTATCGCGCAAAAAATCTTGAGTATGGAAGTTGGGACCCAGCGCCCCTTTTTATAGGTGAGTCCAGGGTTCCGTGCCGCGCGGAAAGTGAATTCTGCACCGATCCATCGTTTTGCATGCCATGTTGGATTTTTGCATGCAAAGTGCCCAGGGGATCCACCACTTCGGAGTTTCGGCATTTCCCTCAGAATACGATCATTGTAACCTCTCGCCGATCCAATTCTGACGAGGGGCATTTGTAGACGACGAAAAAGTCCGTAACTCCTAGAGGAAGTTTCGAAATGACGAAGCGAAGTCATATTCGGACTTAGAGGCCCAGTCCGGAGGGCCCGGAAGTGGTGCACGAAATTAAGGAGGACATGCGCAAAAAAATGTTGTTCGCGCGAAGGACTCCTGGGAATCGCGAAAAAGAACTGGTGTGGCACGCAATTTTACGCGCCCGATTCCACGCGGTGAGGCCTTTTGCACCGACATGTCCTGGCGCAGAAGATTTCGCACACTGTCTGGATTCTTTGATGGAGAATGCCTATAAATAGAAGGTGACCCCAACCATTTAGGGGTTGAGGAATTTAGACCAGCTCTTATGCACGCAAATCGGACTCCCGCGCATGCAATATGACTTCCAGGTAATAACCCTTTTCATGCAACCTTTCCCTAGGGTTCGCCTTTGCGTGCAATCCCACTGGCTTAAGTGAATTTTCCAACTCCTCAGGGTTCCTCTTTTGGGCGTAATCCCTTCCCATTGCACGCAATCCCTTCCCATTGCGCGTAATCCCTTACAAATTGTGCGCAATCCATTCATTATGTTTTTCCACACCTTAGGGATCGACCATTGCCCCCACGCGCAATCCAAGCCCGCTGCGTGCAATCCTCCCTAGCCGCGTGCAATCCCTATGCTCCAATTGTGCACCATTTTGGTGTTTTGCGTGTAAACCTCCTCTTTGAGTGCAAACCCAGGACTCCTCACCTTGATACCCCCTGGGGTGCCTCTCTGCATCGGCACTTGATGTATTCCATACCAGGCATGCACGCCATGCGTTTTTTTCCCGTACATCCTTCCAGGCTCGTATGAAGTAACCTCATGGTCCCTTGGGCGGTGTCTCCCATTGCGTTTATTTTCCTTATGCTTCTTCGCATAGGCATGCTAATGGATATTGATTCTTCACATAGCCACGCTAACGTGGAACCCTCGATGGTTCGCCCTACGGCCCCCGTTTACCACGGCCTTGCTGATGCCTTCCCTCCCACAAGGGGTAGAGGGTGTTAGGAATGTAAGCCGTAGGGGGTGCGGAACGAACCCACCTCATCCTCAACAAATGACGTTAAACTATGATCTGACCCCGTGCCTTGCACGCAGGGCCCCCTCGGCTTGGACAATCTTTACACTTCTTGTCTCCATGGGAATGGAATCTTCCTCACATGGAATGATATCCGCTTTTTGGAGTTGTTTTTGTCCATGGGGGAAGGGTTGCCTCAGAGTGTAAGCCCCTATCCTCTCTTACAGAAGGTAACACCCATGCACCTATGTACTTCCCCACTGCCAAGGCCGGTGGAGGGTGTGATAGAGAACAAGGAATCTCTTTTGTTCGGTCCCAAATACCTCTCCCTCTGTGCTTTGTTGCACCACGAGCCTCCATCCTAGAGTAAGCCCCAACACCAAGGGCCGCTCAATGCATAAGCCCCTCTCCACTTCTCACGGACGAACCCTTCATGACGTGATTTTTTGGTCCCTGCTGCCACTTATTTCCCACACTAAGCATGACTCACGTGGGCTTAGAGTTGGCACCGACCATGACACCATTGTGGTCCGCCTCAGAGCGTAATCCCCATCACAGTGAACTATGAGGACTGTGTTCCATGCTAAAGCATGGTACGTAGGTAGCCTCCATGAGGTTTAAGCCCACCACCTGGTCATTCCAACTTCTTCACGTCGGTTCACCAACACTTTGGGCCGCCTCAAAGCATAAGCCCCAAATTTCCCATCCAGTATGAAGTTAAACTGTCTGCCCTCATCCCGCATGATGTTAAACTATATACTGTCCACCATGACATTAAACTATATCCACCGTCCCGCATGACGTTAAACTTTATCACCTGAACTATGTGCACTTTGATCAGTGTTAAAGCATGGTACGTACGTATCCTACACGAGGTTCAAGCCCATAACTCGGTTGTTCCGACCCCCTTAGTTTCGGTTCACCGTCCACCATTGTGGGCTGCCTCAGAGCGTAAGCCCCATATACCCCCGTCCCGCATGACGTTAAGATGTATCACCTGAACTATGTGGACTTTGATCCATGATAAAGCATGGTACGTAGGAAACATCTATGAGGTTCAATCCACCTTCACTCCATCACCCATCCTGATTCCTACCCGGGCTGCCACATCCAAGTGGGATCATGCCACCTCATTCTACTCCACAGTATCCGAGAATCCACGCACGTGCTGGCCCTAACATCGGAGTTCCCTTCAGGGGGTTCTTTTATCTGATCCACTCTCAGGGTTCCGATCAGTCCGAACTGTATCCACAAGATGTTAAACTCATGACATACCCCATGTTAAACATGGGAAGCTGAGGAAAACCTTATAAGACACGCCCTTGGCATTACCGTCTCCGCAAGACGTTAAACTCACGGCATACCCCGTGTTAAAAATGGGAAGTTGAGGAAAACCTCAGATAAATGCCTATGGCATGCAAGTTCCCCGCGTTCAATATGGGATGCCTCGGGCTTCCACGCCCTCGAGAAGCCCTATAATAAGGGACACATGACAGAAATTCCAATCCCCCAGTGTCAAGACACGCCAACGACACCCCAACGTGACTATTCTCCTCACCAAAGGTTGCTACCCCGACCAGACCCCTTGGAGCGTCTCGATGGAAGTGGAGTAATTAACTGGTGTCTATAAAGATATGGCACCAGGAATGAGATTCATGAGCATGTCTTAAATCTATGAGGGAGACCCGGACTAGGTGACGAGCTCCGAGGAGAAATCCATGGAGGGAAGAACTGACATCCCATCATCTGGGTTTCGATCAAGGAGGAGACATCCCTGAACAAGGAATGGATGCCAGCCACCTTTGGAAAGCAGGAATGCGGGGAAACAAGCCGCACATCCTCCCCTGCGCAACGGACGCGCACGCACGACCTTACAAAAAGCGTCGGAAACCATGTGTATAGTTATAAGATGCATTATATGAATTTGTTCTCTACATGTATGTGTTAGTTGGTTATTTCAGGTACAATAATTGTATATGTATGTTTTTATTGCAGGTACAATAATTGGAAATGATTGAAAATGGGAGGGACTGGACCGACTGTTGTGCAAATTGCAAAAAAATGAGAGCTGCTATACAAATTGAAAGCTTCTGTGCAATTTATACAGCATAGGCTATGCCAACGGTTTCAAACCGTTGGCATAACATCTATGAGTATTTTTATTACCAACGGTTCTATGAACCATTGGTAAACACCCTTTCCCAATAGTTTAGAAACCATTGGTAAAGAATCCCTCGGCCTGGTTTTCCCAACGGTTCAAGCCAAACCGTTAGTAAAAGCTATCCCAATGGTTTGGCACAACCGTTGGGATAGATTCATTTTTTCTGACCTGTCCCAACGGTTCAGTGTAAACTATTGGGAAAAGATTTCCCAATGGCTTACTTCCCTATGGTTTGCAGAACCATTGGTATAATATCTACCAACGGTTCTGCAGCCTTTCCCAATGGTTCTGAACCATTTGGAAATCCTACATTTCCAGTAGTGAATGAATGATACAGCGGGCTAGATTTTCTCTTGCACCTATTTTCTTTCATTGTCTTGCTGCTGATGTGACTCTTGATCATTTATTTATATCTTGATGCTCTGCATCTGGCTTATGGGATTATTTTTAGGGTTTTTTTGCATGCCATCTAAACATGGAGGGTTTTGGACAGCTTATGGAATCCATTTATCAAGAAGATTGCAGTTCTCAGGTGAAACTACTGCTCATCTCTGCTTCCTCTATGGTTGTTTCATTTATCTAGATTTCCCAGAATTCACTTTTCTTTGACAACAAATTTTTTCCAATTTCTGTTGGTATTTAGGAGCTTCATACTTGTGTTCTTGCTTCTGTACGTGATCTAAATGGAGTCATGCAAAATGATTTTTCTGATCTGGTTATCTTGCGCACGTTGGGTGTTTCTGGTAGATTTAAGAAGCCAATTATGATGAAGTATATCCTATGGATTCCTCCACTATCTTGGTGTCTGAAATTTAATGTGGATGGAGCGGCTTCAAGTGCTCTGGGGTCTTCGGGATGTGGTAGTGTTTTCCGCACTTATAGGGGCTTTTTTAAAGGCTGTTTTTATCAATTTTTAGCAAATGGATTGGCTATCGAGGCAGAGTTATGGGCTAGGATCAAAGCTGTTCGATATGCTTCTTTTCATTGTTGGATGACCTTATGGATGGAGTCTGACTTAACTCTTGTGGTTTATATTCTTATAAATCGGTCACGAAATGTCCCTTGGAAGCTACTTCCTATATGGGATGACTGTCTCAATCTTGTGGAGCAGATTTGTTTGGTTGTCACTCATGTTTATAGAGAGGTGAATCAGGTTGCTAATGCTCTTTCCAAGCGTGTGATTAAGGAGGTATGCTCTTTTTGGTCATTTGTTACACCAACCTTATGCTATGGTCTGATTGATGCTAATGCATGTGGTGATGTTTACACGTGTCTTTGTTGACCCCATGTCTATCCTCTTTTTCTTTATTTACTCTTTTTAAATATAAAGATTTTCGGGGAGTAGGCTTGCCTGCTTCTGATTCTTCTGATTAAATAACTTCAAATGAATATTTAAATACCATTAATATGAATTTAATCATGATATATCATATCAATGGGGAATTATTTTCACCACATGAATGAAGAAAGTAGGTAATACAATATATGTCCTGTAGAAACAATAGTGAGATGAGAAACTCTTACAAAGATAATTCCATTGAATTGAGAATTTAATCAATGAAATGATTATGTGGAAAAAATGTAAATCCACATAAAACAAGTATAATTACAACATAAACTAATTATATGTCATTACAAATATAATCATATCATATCAATGATAACGAAGATGCAATATAACATAATTGATAGAAATTAAGTTATGAAACCCCTTACTACTTGTTAGATTTTAAGTAAAATACCCTTGAATGAAATGTAACAAATATTATTTTTTTATGTATTAATTTAGAATATTATATGTATTATTTTAAACTCTAGGAACTGAGAAAACATGATATTTTGAGGCTTGGTGGGACCAAAATTGATGTTTGAAAAATATTAAATATATTAATATCACGCACACATAGTTTTACTAGTAAAGTGTAATAACTCTTAAATGGAGTCTTAGATAAGAAATATAAGGCCTCCAATGAGTTCATAACATAGGTTTTACCCTATAAATTATATAATCTTTACTGGAATTGAGTGTTGTACTTTAACCCCTTCATGGGTGGATAATTAAATAAATTTATTTAATTATTTAATTAAAATCCTAAACCTAATAATCTATTATAAATAATCCTCCACGGATGATTTTCAGGGTTAGTTGTATAACCCTAAAAATTTAGGTAGGGTTTTGGAGTTGATCTTGGTGTACGACATCGAATCAAATCAATATCGAGGATCTTTGCACTATCGAAGTTTGAGGATCTCACCAACAATGACAATGCAAGACCATTCTTCATCAACGATTATAGGATTATAAGTTTTTGTAGAGGTACAAATTCTTTTATTTCTTGTTAAATTCTTGTTAAATTATATTTTTTGGATTAATCCCTAATCCAAGCCATGGTTTGGTTGGGTAGTTTTTGGAAAGGAAGAGGTAGGAGGGATATATGCTGGCTGCAGGCCAGTTCCACACTGTGTAATTGGAATACACGATGTGTAATGGTCTACATAGGCTAGTCCACATAGTGTAAGAATTTTCCTATGGTGGAAGAACCAAATATTTAAACTATGTTTAAATCATTTGTAATCCATGTAAATTCCCAATGAAATTTTTTATAATAAAAGGATGGGACTCTATTTTCAGATAGAACCCTCACCTCTCCCTTCTCTCCCACGCAGGAGCACCTAAGGAAGCTAAGACTTAGGATTTGATGCTGTTTCATGATACATACCAATTTATTCTTCCATTATTCTCCTTGGATCCATTCTAGTGATTAATATATTTCTCTTATGTCATTATTTGTTTTTCTTGGTATCAGCTGGGCTATTTTGGTGTAAGCTAATATGCCATATTTTCAGGGGTTTTGTCCATTACTTTTTTTCTTCCAATCTTGATAGAATGAGAGGTTGATATAGAAATAGTGCTCTGCTTCATGTATACTATAGGTGTTATATAACTTTCCCTCAAGGTTTGGTGTTTTATAAGTAGAGTCTCAGTTGTTCTACATGTCGTACATTCGGGCGATGCCCCTAAAATGAATTGAATATCTGAATTGAACAAATTGGAACCTATTAGGAATACCCAATAGTTTTTTTGAGTTTTTTTTATGTTTGTCCCCAAATAAGGTCACCCATGGAGTGTTCCTTGGTATTTAATTTTTTTATACCACCCATGGGGTGCGTGTGAGCATTCCCAGTTATAGGAAGTCCTTTATAAATTACTTTGAATTGTTTTGAGATGCTTGGATATGGTGATTCCTCATTTTCTATGTGATAACATGATGTTAATTGTTTTAATTTGTCAAATAGACCTTATAGATTTTGTTGACATGATTTCAATAAACTCATGGAATGTAATTTAATGTGAAATGATAATTGGAATGAGATTGTGAATTGAAATGGCAGTGGATGACTTGGTTGGAATACCTAGGCTCTTGATTTTATTAGATACCATGGATGTTTCTACCACGGATCTTGAGTACAATAGTGGATGACTTGGACATGTTTTCATCCTTGGATATTGATTCTGTAGGATGAATTGGGCCTTATTACCCCTTGGATCCATGTTTCATGGACTCACCTTGGAAATGTGCTGTTGACATTCTTATTAGAATCCACCTAGGTCTTTACTATGTTTCCATTGAGATGATCCGGGGACTCGATCAGGATGCCTTGGTCTTCTATACCTTGGATCCATCTCTTAATGGTATTAAACTATTTATTACATGTCAAGGACCTTGTGGGTGACTTGATAATACGATGAGGTCATGATTAATGTTATATAATGGATTATATGACATCGTCTTGGTAGTGTTTTACAATTGGTTGTTGGATGTGGCTATAATGGATCTTTTGGCATGTTTTACTCATACACCTAGTATGAGTATAAACATACAATTTTTATATTGAATAGAACTACTTGTTTTGTTATATTTTACCACTTCCATGTTTATGAGGGCCTGAATATATTTTATAGGGAGCCTTGTTTGGCTTGATAGGATCAATTCATGGTTATTAATTTTGAATGAAAATTTCACTTGTATTACTATCATATCTCTTATATATTGCACACTTCTTTAGCTTGTTATACACAACCTATATTTGTTATAGAAACCATTGGTGGTGGCCTATTGAATATTATATCACACCCTGTTCAGGCCACCTTTGGGTACCCAGATAGACAATATGGATATAGGTAGAGACTTGGGAAAGTGTCCAGAGTATGATGCCTGATTTGTTCTATGATTAGGAGTAGGAAAGCACAAGACTGATCTAGGATCGTGATTCTAGTTGGGATAGTATTTTTGTTATTTTTGGTATTTTGTTACATGTATTATACTATATGACTATATACCTATTTTACAAATTTATAGAGATATGACATGACACATCATTGTATATGAGTTTACTTTTGGAATTGTTTATATATTACTATCTTGGATGTTAATATTATATCTAGTTATTTATTTGTTTCTACTATAGATATGATATTATATTCCAATATGTTACACTCTAAAAAGATGAAATGGTCTCCCCACAGACACACTCTAATCCCTCACTGCTAGTTTCCATCATATGGAGTTTTGGGAGATGCAATTGAGGCCATGTGACCCACTAGCTCGAGGTAATGTCTAGTGGCATCCGAGATGGGATATTACAAAGTGGTATCATAGGTTTTTTTATTTTTTGCCTTACTATTTTGTGATAATAGATAGGGAATTACAAAGGGATTGGAATTTGTTAATGACCTATGCCTGAGAGTATTTATTCCATGTACAGAGAAAATCCAAATTTACAAGAAGGAAAATTATTATTTTCAAGATTTTGGATATTATAGTTGATTTGATTCCACTGTTGGGTGACACACTTGTAGTTAAATTTTTATTACGATTCTAGATTTTACTATTTCATGATGAGATGAGGGTATGTATCTCATTCATCAGTTTTTGGGACTTTACAATATTTACATGGCATGCATTATTCTGTGCCATATAGAATGCTTTGCTTGACTACAAGACTTTGTGATATGTGTCTTGTGTTATATACCTACTATTGTGATAGATTACTTTTACAAGAAACAATGAAACATGGATGGTTCTTAGAGAGCCTACTATAATCTAAGTATTGTTTTTCCAATTAGGCTACAATAGACACCCTAAGCAACCAATTGGGTCACATTGAGTCATGAACCATTTTTCGTATGTAATGGATCATGTTATGGTGTGAATTAAGTGGATGCCATATTTTGGTTTATGAGGTGTATGGGCCCTTATGGGTCATAAGTAGTGAACCATTTGGTTTAACTATTAAAAGATAAATTTGAAATGAATTTGAATTGAAATGGAAATTTAAATTGTGAAATTAAGAAATTGACATTGACCGGGATTTTGAGTGGGCATTAGGTAGTGTCTCTAGTGATGTTACGACTATTTCTTTTTACCAAGTCCTAGATTTAGGAGTTGGTAGAGGGGTTTGACCCATTTATAGGAAGGTTTGGACTTTTCCTATGTTTTGAACTATGATATTTTTGTTATCAACATTTTTTGAGGCAAGTGTTTGGAATTGTAGAGACATGCCACCATAGTGACCTCCAATCATATGCAAGGAGGCTAGAAATGACTATGATCCGGATGTGGTGGGCCATGAGATACCAGTAGATCCTCCTATAATGCCAACTATGGAACTAATGGTTTTACCACAGTTCCATGTGGGTTTTTTATGCTATATGAATAATTTTTAGGGAGCATAGTAGTTTTCCACATCTATGGTAGAGTTAAATCATTTTTTACTGAAACAACATCTACCCAAATTTTTAGGGGACATAGGACCATGAACTGCTAAGATATTTCTTGAGATTACATTTTCTATATTTGATAATCTTGAGATGCCTCATGACAGGAGAGTGAAACTCATGACTTACATGATTCGAGGAGTAGCAAAGCATTGATGGGATGATTTTAACTAGAAGGATAGGCTATGAGATATGGTTTGGGATGATTTCAAAACCAGTTTCTATGAATAATTTTCCCCAAGAACCTAAGAGTAGAGTAGGCCAGTGATTTCATGAGTCAAGAGTAGGTCATGATGACTATTATGGAATATTTGGAATGCTTTACAGAGCTGCAAAATTTTTCATCAATATATCTTGCTGACGAGGCATCGAGGGTGATACACTTAGATGAACAACTCAGACATTCCATTTGATTATAGGTCAATGTATTTAGGTTTATGATTATTAATGATATAGCGAATTAGGCATTAACTATAGAGTAGAACCAAAGGGAATATCAGTGTTTAGAAAAGAGAAGTATAGTCTATCGACCTAATGGATCTGTTTTTAGTGGCCGGAAGCGATGTTTTGAGGCTTCCCATGAGATGAGTACTAGCCAGGTGGTTAGTGTTAGTAAATCAATTTTTTTTATCAGTGTGGTAGATGGGGAAACATAAGGAATAAATGTGATATAGACCTATTTTAGTGTAGATATTATGGTAGTATAGGCTGTGTATAATATTTTTATAGGACCTTCCCTCTAGAAGTTAGTGTAAGGGGGATAGATCTGACTCTAGGTTTTGGATTAGGTTTCACAATTCCACGTTAGGCTGGGAGCTGGAGTAGTATCGTTCGTTTAGGATGAGTTGGCGGTCATGGATGAGGCATCTATGAACCAGTTGTTCCTAGACTTAAGAGTGGGACTACTCTGGGTAGTGAGGTTGTTTCATAGGGCTGTGGTTAGGATAAATATATTCTATACATACTACACCTGAGGAGAAGATTTTAGGGCCATCTATGGTAAGAGGTATGATTTTAGTATCCTTTAATTTAGTATATATACTTACTGATATAGGTACATCACATAGTTTCATATATGTACCTATAGTGGACAGCCTTTGACTTGTTGTTTAGTTTTTTGATGGTGTGATGACACTTGGTACTCCATTGGGGATCAGAATAGAGGATATATGTTAGTGTAGGGAGTTAACCCTTGAGATTTGGGGTGTTACTTAGTATGGGATATTTTTTCCTCGATATGACTGGTTTTGATGTCATACTCAGGATGGAATGACTAGTTTTTTATCAAGACCATGTTGATTGCTATCAACAGAGGGTGACTTCAAATCCCTAGAGGGAGGAGTTATTATTAACTAGTATGAATGGGATGTCTAGGTGAATCAAGCTAGACCATAGCATCATGGTATGGGTGGGATGATAACCCAGATTGATATTTTTCATCTGGATGGATGATCTGGGAGTGCATCAGGTGAACTTTCTTCCAGTGGTTGATCGTTTCAAGGACATTTTCCCAGAAAAGTTTTCTAGTTTACCTGTTAATAGATAGGTTTATTTCTATATTGATCTAATTCTAAGAGCTGTATTGGTATCCATTAACTCTTATAGGATGTATACCAATGAGCTATAGAAGCTCAATAGGTTGCTAGATGACTTATAGGCAAAGGGGTTTATACAACCCAATACTTATCCATGGGATTTTCCAGTCTGTTTTGTAAAAAAAGTGGATGGTAACCTCAGGATATGTTTGGATTATTTGGAATTTAACTAGTTGATGGTTGTGAACAGATATACCTTCCCATAGATATATGACTTTTTGATCATCTTTTAGGAGTTTGGTTGTTCTTGAAAATTGATTTGAGATATGGATACCATCAGGTGAATGTTAGACCTAAAGACATACCTTGGACATATTTTCATAGAATCTATGATCTATATGTGTATCTAATTATGCAGTTTGGTCTAAAAAATAGACCAATAGTTTTCATAGAGTTTATGAACCGAGTTTTCCATCTTTATCTAGATTCATTTATGGTAGTATTAATGGATGATATCTCCGTGTATTATCTTAATCAACACAATAATTAAAAACATCTTGAGTTCATTTTTTATACACTAAGAGAGCCTCAATTATATGCTAATATTACAAAGTGACACCTATAAATGAATAATATTCACTTCCTAGGTCATATTATCCCAAAGGCTAGAGTATTAGTAGACCTAGAGAAGGTGAGAGCTATAGATTCTTAGGATCATCCCAGGAAATTCTTTGACATATGAAGTTTCTTGGGGCTGGGTGGATATTACGGGCATTTAATATAAGAATTTTCATACTTAGAAGATCCATTGATGATTTTGACTAATATGTGTTTTAATTTTTTATGGAAATATACACGTGAGAAAACCTTTTAGAAGATGAAAGATAGATTAAATTCAATGATAGTCCTAATTCAACCAGTGTTAGCTAAGAGTTACACTATGTATTGTGACACATCAGGTATTATGATAGGAGTATTTTTGATGTAAGGGGATAGAGTCATGGTGTATGGGTCTTTTCAGTTGAGGCCACACAAGTGGACTTACCCAACACATGATCTCGAGTTAGCTGTAACTATTCATGATCTAAGATTTTGGAGATACTACTTAATGGGAGAGTGTTTTGTTGTAACACCCGAGACTTTTATGAGAAATATTTTTGTTTTTATAAATCATAAAAGGAATCTTTCACTACACACAACACTAGCTTGGCTTGCTTTACACGCAATCACGACCTTCCTCGATAGCTTGCGTCGTACGCAATACCGAGTTTCACTAAACAATGATATGCTATTAAAATATTATTAAAACTAGCCGTTATGAATAGTAATAACCACTTTTTTAAATTTTATAAATTTTATTTTTCAAAATGGACTTCATTTTCTGATTCGGAATATCTAAATTAGCCTAGGGTGAAATTTTGGTATTTTTCTGAAAACTTTCAATTTTTGATGAATAGTGAAACCACTAAGTGGTAGTTAAAAAAACTGAATTTTTCATAAAACATAATTTTACCGCTTCTGTGAGTGGAATTTCAAAAATCCGAGAGACACGGTTGATGTCAGTAAGTAAAATGTGGTTCAATGAGATGAAAATAAT
The DNA here is from genome assembly GCA_963277665.1 of Viscum album. NCBI lineage: Eukaryota > Viridiplantae > Streptophyta > Magnoliopsida > Santalales > Viscaceae > Viscum > Viscum album. Next base: position 1,679,604,321 of record OY728158.1, read on the forward strand.
TTTTGGTGAATAGTAACTTTTTTACTTTTATTTACCATGGTTAAAAGTAAATAGGGTAATTAAGGGTAAAAATGATATTATTATTACCCTAACACATGTCCTAATTCTATTGGATAAGTGTAATTCGACCAAAAACAAACTTAGGAATAAAATATGACCATTTAGGCCCACTTGGATTAGATTAGGACATTTATTATTAATTTATTTAAAGAAGGGTTAAAATAGTTAAAATCAAAGTTTAATAAGTAAATAATTTTTAATATAAGGTTATACATAAGATATATTCGACTATAAATATTCATTAGTAAGCTAAAAAGATTTCCTATATAATGGTATTTTATTTGTAATTTTTAGACATTAAATAATTTAATTTATTTATGACACAAAGATGATGCAGTAATTATCTTATTAATGAAATATTGACATAATTGATGTTATAAATACCAAAATAAATTTAATTTGATACTTTTTATGAATTAAAATAATTTTATAGGTTAATATGACATGTTAGTATTGATTTAATTAACTTTTTTCGAACTAATAATTCTGTTATAAATAGTGTCAAAATTGACATAAAATAGTTTTTAAAACAAATATTAAATTATTAATTGTTATTTTATTCCTAAAAATATAAGGTTCGGAAAAATGACTTAGATAAGGTTATATATATTAATAATAAACAACTTGGGGTTCGTTTGGCTGCTTATAGTAAGTTTATTAACCTTATAGTATAAGAACACAAGAAGACACGGTAAAAGTAAAATTATTTAACTTAATGATAAATCAAAATGATAAGGTTAAAATAGGAACCTAAACTTGTCTAAATTCTATTGGATGAGTGAATTTCGACCCATCCCCACCTTAGCTTAGAAATAAATCAATTTGGAGCTATTTAAAACCGAACTTGACTTTATAATAAAATAATATTTTTAGTTTTTCCAAAGGAGACCCTCTCCTCCCTTATAAAAGGGCACCTCCTCCCCCTCTTCCTCACACCACTTTGAGCCTTCATTCTCGGCCCACCCCTACCAATTTCTCTTCTCCACTTCCCTAGAGATATCCTAGAGGTCTTGGTCTTCTTCAAAGACCAATTTTAGTGACCTAAAAGGAGGTCTCAAAGAAGCACTTCAAAGAAGAGGTAATGTCCATTACTGATTCTTTCATCTTTATTTCTTCTTCCACTTTTCTTATTTAGTAGTTTCATTATGAAGTAATAACATCAGTATCACTCATATACTGATATGTTATTATAATTATGAAACAACCCTAGTTCACCATCTATCCATCCTACGGAAAATGAAATCACCGCGTGTGCGTACGTACGAAATACCGTCTCCACGCTGTGGTGTAATCTATTTTCCACCACCACCTTACTTGGATGGGTATAATGGTGTAAATAATGACTATATATGATTATTGTAAAGTGATATTGATTCTGAAATAGTATACATACACTCCAATAAAATTCCTTGATCATGGGAATGATATCATCGCTCGTGCGTACGTACGGAATACTATCTCCACGATGTGATGCGACTCGTTCTACATGATCTTCATTGGATAATGATTATATAAATGAATTGAATGAATGAATATGATGTATATTACACTAATAACATTCTGGAAATGAGGTATCTATAACCTAAAGAGAAGAATAAGAATTTATTCGACAAAACACGCATAAGAACAAAAAGTAATAAACACCCGAATAACAAGTTGTAATGAAATATTACTAATAAGAAGATAAGAATATGACAATATGTGATATCATAACAATGAGTATGATTCTGGAATAAGTCAATAACATTATTTAAATCATTATACAGGAGGTTCGGACACGTACAAAGCATATCAGACCTAAGGTAAGGGAAATATCACAATCTCATTTTTATCCGAGATTATTTATACTTCTGTATTTACTGGGGCGTATTTTATCATCCACATCCATGTTTCCTCAATATTTAATATTATTTCCATCCACCTACAATTGTTTAAATCCAATTTTACCCTTCGGTGAGTTTTTATTAAATGATATGAAAGGAATCTTTTGTCGTTTTTCGTAGGAGGTACTTTTTTACTTTTCTGACAAAAGTACGAGAAGAATGTTTTTTGAACTTATACGGCATGAATGGATTTTTAAAAAATTATTTCCAAGAAGCTTCCTTTACAAGTTTTCAAGTTTATTTTTAATCAACTTCTTTTAGTTTAAAATTTTATGACATGTTAAGAAAGGAAAAATGTTTTTGAAGTAGAAAAGATATTTTCCTTAAGAATGGAGTTCAAGAGTTTTATAAAAATTATTTTCCATCTAAGATAATACAGGGCTCTATTTATATCTCTACTATTAAATGGATTTGATTATGTTGTGATGGAAATATTTTTATGAATTTATTTATCTTATATGAATTGTTTTATGATGTCACGATGTTTAAGATTCCCATTTTTATTACATGGGTTATGCAATGATGTATGATTTATGATTTTGTGGCACATATAAGAATGGTATCATTATGAGATGGGTGGGACCTATATCTCCCTCCAATGCATTGAGTAAAGATTTTATATCTCATGAGATAGACATGGCTGGAACAGCAGGTTAAACCGGTTCAGTGAAACAGGACTGAAATGACGAGTGAACTCGGTTCAGAAATGGACTTTGTCCACTAAGATAGTCTTGGAAATGAGTCTTGACTAACAAGAAATGATTCTATATGATTATGTGTGTATGAAAAAATGTTTCATGTTTTAAGTTATGATTATTGGGATTACATTTCACTACAATGATTTATCCCATGTTATGAAATTATGATTTCTTTTGCAGGTTAAGATTTCCAAAAGTTATGTTCTTATGTATATGATGTGATTGATATTTCTTTTGTTTACCCTTACTGAGCATTTGAGATCACCCTTTTGTATGTTTTATTTCCCCAGGTCAGGAAGAAGTTTATTAAATATGATATGCCAAAAAGGGACTCTAGATATGATGAAATAAATGGGAGGCAAATTAGATTCTTTTTGAACTAGTTGTTTATGTTTCCCAGTTTCTAAAGACTCTATACCTATACGGTCCTTTCCTGGTTTTGTTATATGTTGTAATAAGTGTGCTTAAATTCTGATGTAATGAAAATGTATATAAAGTATGGGTCGTTATAGTTGGTATCAGAGGAAAGGTATAGTCAACCTTTGGAAACTAGGATGTGAAAGCCTTAGTAAGAATCCAAAGGATAAGTCTAAGCATAGAACACAATCTTAGTGTTTTAGAAATGGCCATGAATAACCTAGGATAAGACCTTAAGTGTGAAATTTTATTCTTGATTATGTGGTTTTCCTATTATAATTAGTGTTTCTCACACTATTCTTCTTGGTTTTAGTCAATGGCTGGAACCCGAAGGAACCGTGTTAATGCGGAATACGACGGGCAATGTAATGATTGTCCCCCTGAGCAACCAAACGTTATGGGAGCTGGAATGAAAAATCTTGTAGCCATGCTCACACAACTTTCTCAAGCTATGAATCATGAAGGACTTCCAAATGATCAAAGGAAGAAGCAACATTCTGTTGAATCCTTCATGAGGCAGCTTCCACCTTCTTTCAGCGGGTCTACTGATCCATTAGTTGCTGAACAATGGATTAGTACTACTGAAAATATATTTTCAGTTCTTCAATGTTGTGAACATGATAAAGTCATCCTAACAGTGTATCGTTTGGAAGGAGATGCTGATCAATGGTGCAATCTTATTAAGAATACGAGGAAAATGGATGAAATTGAGTCCATGGAATGGGACGAGTTCAAGAACTTATTTTTCAATAAGTACTTCCCTCATATTCTCCAAACAAAGATGGAGAATGATTTTCTTGAACTAAAGAAAAAGGATGATGAATCTGTTGGTACTAATTAAGCAAATTTTACATGACTTTCAAGGTACGCTTCTGGTATTATTATCGGACCTGAGAGTAAGATCGATCGATTCTTTAGTGGCTTAAAACCAAGTCTTCGAAGGGCGTTATCCATAAGGGACTTCAATAGCTACGAGGAAATCGTTCGATGTGCTCTCAAAGTCGAGATTGAGATTGGAGTAACCCATCAGTCATATGGGTTTGATAAGAAGAGGAAAATGGAATTCAAAGGAAAATCTAAAGAGCACACTGAAAAGAAGATGAGCATTCCCTTATGCTCAAAGTGTGGAAGGAAACATGGAGGGAGTTGTCTTAAAGGGAAAATTAAATGTTTCAAATGTGGAAAGGAAGGTCATCGGGAATTTTAATGCCGCAATGAGGGGAAGAAGATGTCTAATGATGCAAACAAAGGAAGGGACACATATAATGAACCTACTACACTTCAATGTTTAAAGTGAAAGGAGATGGGGCATTATGCCAATCAATGCCCAAATCCAAGGGTTGATGATGATGGTCGACGTCAACAAAATCTTAAGGCTAAAGACAAAGGAAAGTGACATGTAATTTCTATCAGCGATGTTGAGTATGATAACGATGTGGTGAAAGGTACACTTACCATCCACTCTAAAGTAGCAAATGTTTTATTTGATTCTGGATCCACCCACTCCTTTATTTCTGAAGAATTTTCCTAGTATATCACCGTATTACCTCAATAGTTAGATGTTGAGTTAGCTGTGACTACCCCTAATGGCACAACAATCGCATCAAAAGTTTATAATTCTTCTCCGATTGAAGTTTGTGGGAAAGTGCTTCCTGAAAATCTTGGGATCCTTCCTATAGTGGAATTTGATGTGATTGTTGGCATGGATTGGATTTCTCTACATGGATCTCATATCAATTTCCAAAGAAGGGAAGTCACATTTCATATTCCAGATCAATCTATGATCGTCTATCGATGCAAGGATGAACATAACCTTCCAGTGGAAATTTCTTTCATTTTATGGGTATTGATTCCACTAAATGAAGGTTATTTATCTCAAATGGTTGGTGAGAAACTCACGATTAATAATATGCCCATTGTACGAGAGTTTGATGATGTCTTTCCGGAGGAATTACCAGGTCTCCCACCAAATTGTGATGTTGAGTTTTCAATAGAATTCGTACCAGGTGCTTTGCCTATTTCAAAGACACCTTATATAATGACCCCAATTGAGTTGCAGGAATTGAAGAAGCAAATCCAAGAGAATCTTGATAAGGGTTTCATACGCCCTAGTGCGTCACCTTGGGGAGCACCTGTTCTATTTGTTAAGAAGAAAGATGGATCAATGAGACTCTGCATTGATAATCGATAACTTAACAAGATCACTATCAAGAAAAAATATCCTCTCCCACGCATTGATGAATTATTTGACCAACTACGAGGAGCTCAATATTTACCAAGATTGATCTTCATTCAGGGTATCACCAATTAAGGGTCAAAAGGGAGGATATACCAAAGACGACTTTTCGTACAAGGTATGGACACTATGAATTTATAGTGATGCCATTTGGTCTCACTAATGCCCCTGCTATCTTCATGGATCTGATGAATAGAGTCTTTAGAGACTATCTTGATCAGTTTGTGGTAGTCTTTATAGACGATATTCTTGCATATTCAAAGAGCAAGGAAGAACATGAATATCACTTGATAATTATATTGAAGACCCTGGGAAAAGAGAAGATTTATTCCAAATTTACCAAGTGTGAATTTTGGCTTCAAATAGTTTCATTTTAGGGTCACATAATCTCAAAAGAGGGGATATCTGTGGATCCAGCAAAAACAGTGGTTATCAAAAGATGGTCGAGACCAACAACAGTGACTGCGATCTGAAGTTTTCATGGTTTTGATGGATATTATCGACGTTTTGTGAAATATTTTTCACAATTATCTAATACACTCACCAAGATGACTTGGAAAGGAGTTAAGTTTTTTTGGACGGAAGAATGTGAAGATAATTTCAAGGAGTTGAAAAGAAGGTTATCCAGTGCACCTGTGCTCACACTGCCTTGTAGTGGAGAAAGGTTTGTGATCTACAGTGATGCATCCAAGAAGGGTTTGGGGTGTGTTCTTATGCAAAATGATATGGTGATAGCTTATGCCTCACGACAGTTGAAAATACATGAGCAAAATTACCCAACTCATGATTTGGAGTTAGCTGCGGTAATCTTTGCATTAAATATTTGGAGGCATTACCTTTATGGTAAAAGGTGTGATATTTATACTGATCATAAAAGTTTAAAGTACATTTTCACACAAAAGGAGCTCAATATGCGCCAAAGAAGATGGTTGGAGCTGATTAAGGATTACGACTGCTCAATTCATTACCACCTTGGGAAACCAAACAAGGTGGCAGATGCATTAAGTCGACAAGACCATGCAAGTTTATCCATGATGAGGATCACAAAAGATCCTATATTTATGGATTTACAAAGGATGGATCTTGGAATTATAATGAAAGGGGAAAAATCGTATCTTTCTCAAATGAATGTTCAACCATCTATACATGTGATGATTAAAGAGGCACAGAAAGAAGATGTCGAGTTACAAAAGAAGGTGAGAAATGTTCCTGAATTCAACCTTGATTGTGATTGGATAATAATGTTCAGGAATCGGGTTTGTGTTCCTCCCATCCCCGAATTAAAGAAGGAGCTGCTGGATGAGGATCATAGTTCTTCATTCTCTATTCATCCTGGAAGCACGAAGATGTATAGGGACCTGAAAGAGTACTTATGGTGGGATGGAATGAAAAGAGATGTTGCTGAATATGTCTCTCGATGCTTGGTTTGTCAGCAAGTTAAAGCTGAGAGACAGAAGTCTAAGGGTATGTTACAACCATTACCCATACCCGAATGGAAATTGGAAAAAATCACTATGGACTTTGTCACACGACTTCCTAAAACATGAAAATGCAATAATGAAATCTGGGTCATAGTTGATCGTCTTACAAAGTCTGCACACTTCATCGCTATTAGAGAGGATTTCTCTCTAGATCATCTTTCCATGATATATGTGAAGGAAGTGGTAAGATTGCATGGAGTACCACTTTCTATTATATCTGATCGGGATCCAAGGTTTACCTCAATGTTTTGGCGAAGTCTTCAGCATACTCTGGATACAGAGTTGAGTTTCAGCACTACTTATCATCCTCAGACAGACGGTCAGTTTGAGAGAACAATTCAAAGTCTAGAAGATATGTTGAGAGCTTGCTCTATGGATTTCAAAGGTGGTTGGGATCAACACCTACATTTGGGGGAATTTTCTTATAATAATAGCTTTTACTCCAGTATTCAGATGGCTCCTTATGAATCTCTCTATGGAAATAAATGCAGGACTCCAAATAGCTGGGATGAAGTTGGGGAAAGAAAGATATTAGGACTTGATATTGTTGATGAGATGGTAGAAAAGGTCCGATCTATTCAAAAACACATAAGAGAAGCTCAGAGTTGACAGAAAAGTTATGCCGACAACCGAAGAAAAGACCTAGAGTTTGAAGTGGGCGATAAAGTGTTCTTACGAATATCTCCCTGGAAGAGGGTCATGAGATTTGGAAAGAAGGGGAAGTTGAGCCCTAGATATATCGGTCCTTTCGAAATACTAGATCGTGTTGGGGAGGTAGCTTACCGATTGGCGCTTCCACTGAATCTCTCTCAAGATCACGATGTGTACCATGTATCTCTCCTGAGAAAGTACATACCTGATCCTTTACATGTACTCAGCTCAGAAGTTGTACCGCTGGAGCAAGATCTTTCTTATAAAGAACAGCCGATAGAGATTTTGGATCGTAGTGAAAAAGTCCTATGAAACAAGACCACTCGATTGGTGAAAGTTTTATGGAAGAACCACCAATTAGAATAAGCTACATGGGAGCTTGAGGATATGATGAGGGAGAGGTATCCTCATCTGTTTGTTACAAAGTGACGAATTTCGAGGGGGAAATTCATTTTAAGTGGGGCAGAATGTAACACTCGAGACTTTTATGAGAAATATTTTTGTTTTTATAAATCATAACAGGAATCTTTCACTACACACAACACTAGATTGGCTTGCTTTATACGCAATCGCGACCTTCCTCGATAGCTTGGGTCCTACGCAATACCGAGTTTCACTAAACAATGATATGCTATTAAAATAGTATTAAAACTAGCCGTTATGAATAGTAATAACCACTTTTAGAAATTTGATAAATTTTATTTTTCAAAATGGACTTCATTTTTGGATTTGGAATATCGAAATTAGCCTAGGGTGAAATTTTGGTATTTTTCTGAAAACGTTCGATTTTTGAGGAATAGTGAAACCACTAAGTGGTAGTTAAAAAAACTGAATTTTTCATAAAACATAATTTTACCGCTTCTATGAGTGCAATTTACAAAATCCGAGAGACACGGTTGATGTCAGTAAGTAAAATGTGGATCAATGAGATGAAAATAATTTTTGGTGAATAGTAACTTTTTTCTTTTATTTACCACAGTTAAAAGTAAATAGGGTAATTAAGGGTAAAAATGATATTATTATTACCCTAACACATGTCCTAATTCTATTAGATAAGTGTACTTCGACCAAAAACAAACTTAGGAATAAAATATGACCATTTAGGCCCACTTGGATTAGATTAGGACAATTATTATTAATTTATTTAAAGAAGGGTTAAAATTGTTAAAATCAAAGTTTAATAAGTAAATAATTTTTAATATAATGTTATAAATAAGATAAATTCGACTATAAATATTAATTATAAAGCTAAAACGATTTCCTACATAATGGTATTTTATTTGTAATTTTTAGACATTAAATAATTTAATTTATTTATGACACAAAGATGATGCAGTAATTATCTTATTAATGAAATATTGACATAATTGATGTTATAAATACCAAAATAAATTTAATTTGAGACTTTTTATGAATTAAAATAATTTTATAGGTTAATATGACATGTTAATATAGATTTAGTTAACTTTTTTCGAACTAATCATTCTGTTATCAATAGTGTCAAAATTGACATAAAATAGTTTTTAAAACAAATATTATATTATTAATTGTTATTTTATTCCTAAAAATATATGGTTCGGCCAAATGACTTAGATAAGGTTATATATATTAATAATAAACAACTTGGGGTTCGTTTGGCTTCTTATAGTAAGTTTATTAACCTTATAGTATAAGAACACAAGAAGACACAGTAAAAGTAAAATTATTTAACTTAATGTTAAATCAAAATGATAAGGTTAAAATAGGAACCTAAACTTGTCTAAATTCTATTTGATGAGCGAATTTTTACCCATCCCCACCTTAGCTTATAAATAAATCAATATGGAGCTATTTAAAACCGAACTTGACTTTATAATAAAATAATATTTTTAGTTTTTCCAAAGGAGTCCCTCTCCTCCCTTATAAAAGGGCACCTCCTCCCCCTCTTCCTCACACAACTTTGAGCATTCATGCTCATCCAAACCCTATCACTTTCTCTTCTCCACTTCCCTAGAGATATCTTAGAGGTCCTGGTCTTCTTCAAAGACCAATTTTAGTGCCCTAAAAGGAGGTCTCAAAGAAGCACTTCAAAGAAGAGTTAATGTCCGTTACCGATTCTTTCATCTTTATTTCTTCTTCCACTTCTTCTTCTTTAGTTGTTTCATTATGAAGTAATAATATCAGTATCACTCATATACTGATATGTTATTATAAGTATGAAACATCCCTATTTCACCATCTATCCATCCTACGGAAAATGAAATCACTACGCGTGCGTACGTACGGAATACCGTCTCCACGCCGTGGTGTAATCTATTTTCCACCACCACCTTACTTGGATGGGTATAATGGTGTATATAATGACTATATATGATAATTTTAAAGTGATATTGATTCTGAAATAGTATACATACACTCCAATACAATTCCATGATCATGGGAACGATATCATCGCTCGTGCGTACATACGGAATACCATCTCCACGATGTGATGCGACTCGTTCTACATGATCTTCATTGCATAATGATTATATAAATGAATTTAATGAATTAATATGATATATATTAAACTAATAATATTCTTTAAATGAGGTATCTATAACCTAAATAAAAGAATAAGAATTTATTCGACAAAACACGCATAAGAACAAAAAGTAATAAACACCCGAATAACAAGTTGTAATGAAATATTACTAATAAGAAGCTAATAATATGACCATATGTTATATCACAACAATGAGTATGATTCTATAATAAGTCAATAACATTATTTAAATCATTATACAGGAGGTTCGGACACGTACAAAGCATATCAGACCTAAGGTAAGTGAAATATCACAATCTCATTTTTATCCGAGATTGTTTATACTTCGGTATTTACTGGGGTGTATTTTATCATCCACATCCATGTTTCCTCAATATGTAATATTATTTCCATCCACCTACAATTGTTTAAATCCAATTTTACCCTTTAGTGAGTTTTTATTAAAAGATATGAAATGAATCTTATGTCGTTTTTCGTACGAGGTACTTTTTGACTTTTCTGACAAAAGTATGAGAAGAATGTTTTTTTTAACTTATACGGCATGAATGGATTTTTAAAAAATTATTTCCAAGAAGCTTCTTTACAATTTTTCAATTTTATTTTTAATCAACTTATTTTAGTTTAAAATTGTATGACATGTTAAGAATGGAAAAATGTTTTTGAAGTAGAAAGGATATTTTCCTCAAGAATGGAGTTCAAGAGTTTTATAAAAATTATTTTCCATCTAAGATAATATAGGGTTCTGTTTCTATACCTATTATTACATGGATTTGATTATGTTGTGATGGAAATATTTTTATGAATTCCTTTATCTTATATGAATTGTTTTATGATGTCACGATGTTTAAGATTCCCATTTTTATTACATGGGTTATGCAATGATGTATGATTTATGATTTTGTGGCAGACATAAGAATGGTATCATTATGAGATGGGTGTATAGCATCCCGCCTCTTTATCACATAAACTTTCATTACATTTTACAAAACCGAGGATCTTTAAGGTTTAGTGTCTTGGAAACGAGGAACTTTAAACATGAAAACATAAAACATTCTTATAAAACACTTGAAAGGCTTCTCCTCATGTTCATCCTAGGTTCATTACTGCATCACATAACCTGGGAGCATACATCAAAAGAAAGGGTGAGCAAAAAGCCCAGTAAGGAAAACAAGAGAAACATTTTACATGTGAACTTGAGATACTTCAATAAGGTCATGAAAAAAGAACTTTAAGGCATGAGAATGAAATAAGGAGGCATATCATAATAAAAATAAAATTTTTCATAACTTGAAAATGTGGATACATAATTTAACATAGAAAATCATGAACATATCACCAAGGTCCATCCCCAAGGTGTCATTTGAAAATTACCAAGGTTATTCACCAAGGTATCGTGAAAATTGTAATCTCTAGTGGTTACATCATTACCCAATGCATTGGAGCGCTATCATGGCGCACCCTTAAATTTGACTTTATTATCATGTGATCCACATATATCATCATCAAACATTTCATAAATAACCCATATAGCATAAAATAAATGGGTTTCATTTCATAATCACAACGTTTTAAAAACTGCTTTAAAGACATGATCTTTACGTCACTTTAAAACCCACAGGAAAAAGAAGGTGGGTCTCATGTATGTAAATCCCAGAATTTAAAATAGAACATTTTGGTATATATGTGAATACCACTTTTGAAAAAAGGGCTTTGATTATTCACTTAATAATATAAAATAACTTTATAAAAAGAGAGAGACATTTTGAGACGGAAATTCTGTAGCATAACGGCTATGTTACGAGGTTTTAGAAGACATTAAAAAGAGAGGGAAAATGGGTCAAACATTCATAAATGACCCACAAAACAGTAGATGGACAGAATAAGAAGGATACATGATCATGTTAATGAAATTTCAAGGACATACCATTTGAAATGAAAAACATGGAAGGAAGACAAAAATTAGATTTCTCTTATGAAAGTTCGGCAGCCTAACGACGTTAGTTAAACTTCAACAAAAATGATTTGAAAAGATCAAATAGGGTCTCTCATCATGTGAACATAAGTGTTCAGTATGATAGATATAGAGATAATTCCCCAACATAACAAAAAGGAACTTGAAAGAATTGACATGAAAGTAGAACTTCAAAACGAGAGGGGTGAAGAACCACTTAAAAATTCGGCATCCTAACAGCGCCACTTAAAACTTCAAAATACTGAATTGAAGAGATAAAATGGGGTCTCTCATCATATGAACATAAGAGTCCAGTATGATAGATATAGAGATCATACCCCAACATAACAAAAATGAACTTGAAATAATTGACATGAAAGTAGAACTTCAAAACGAGAAGGGTGAAGAACCACTTAAAAATTCGGCAGCCTAACGACGCCACTTAAAACTTCAAAATACTGAATTGAAGCGATCAAATGGGGTCTCTCATAATATGATCATAAAATATCAGTATGATAAATTTAGAGATAATAACCCAAAATAATAAAAATGAACTTGAAATACTTTACATGAAAATAGATCTAGAAAAATGAGAAGGGAGAAAGAATCCGTTACAAAAATTTCGGCAGCCTAACGACACCACTTAAAACTTCATAAAACGAAATAATGAGAGCAAGAGGGGATATCTCATTGTATGAACATGAAAAGGGCAGTAAGAGGAGTATAAAATAACATCCTCCAACATAATAACATGGAGCATAAAAGGAATGACATAAAAGAGATTACTTGAAATGAAAGAGAGAGGTCGAATCCATTACCTTAAAACATAACTCTTAAAACTCAAAGGTTGGGACCTTGAGGGCTTGGGGGAACCATGTGAGGACTCCTTGGGAGGTAATGAGACCAGAACATCGTTGGGGGAGAGTGGGGAGTCGAATGGATGAGAGGATGGCTTGGTATTTATAGGGAAAGTGAGGGGACAAGGCATTAATGGCAAAGGGACACCTCATTAGTGGTTTTGGCAAAACCATGGGCTTGCCCATGGTATTTTCCCATGGTATTGGCCACTTGGGACACCTCATACCTTATCTCACTATTCATAATTCGAACATGTTGATTACAAACTTAATACATCATTTAATGATGTCATTAAACACCCGTAACTTAAAAACTGTATTTTCACTATTCATCGAAAATTCAACTTTCTCAGAATAATCCCAAAATTTCACCTTAACCAAATATCAACGCTCTGATTACAAATATGAACTCCATTTTATAAAAATAATTTTTTAAATATTTTTATTTTAATTTTTAAATAAAAACACTATTCACCGAAAATTCATTTTTTTAGAAAAAAACCCCAAAAATTACCATAGCATAATATCGGTGCTCTATGTTCAAAAATGAAATCCGTTTTATAAAAATAATTATCTAAATATTTTTAATTAAATTTTTAATTAAAAAACACTATTCACCCGAAAAAACTAATACTTGAATAATAATTTATGAAACCGTTATTTAACCATTTTATTGAATCACATTACTTAATCAAGGTGCCTAGATTATATTAATACTTTCTTTAAGTGAGATTACTAATCCATTTGGACACATTACTAATCCTAATCATAAAATCACTATTCATCAAAAATTAAGTTTATCTTATTAGACTCTAAATTTCGTACTGAACATAATTGTAGAAGACTATTTTTCGAAAATCATTACACATTTTTAATTATTTAAGGTTTACACAACCATTTTTAAAATATCATTTTTCTAAAATTCGTCAAAAATATGCATACTATATTTATCCGGTCATTTGAAAATTCATAATCTTCATCATAAGAAGAAATCCCAATTTTTATTTAAAACAAAGGATTACACAAGGAAGTTACGGTCTCCTTACATAGCCCCTTATCACACCAGCATAGGACCTAAGTGTAAGGTGTGCTAAGGTGAGAGAATCCGAGGGAGGCACGACCAACATCGCACGAGTAGTAATTTCTATCAGTTTGAACTTCTCGCGAAGGCGATCCCGTTCTAGTTTTATACGATGAAGTTCAGCTTGGGTTTGGTCCAGAGAAAAGCCCAGTGGTGCTACCTCCGTCCCAAGTTCTGTTAGATGGGCTTCGATTGGTCCAAGACTACTGGGTGAGGCCATCGAATCTTCTTTCTATATTAATTAACCAAGATTACTTGTATTTAGAGACAATAATCAAAACATTTAGTTTCTAGTGGTCATATTGACCAATGGTCATATAAAAGTCAAAAACCAACAGTATCATTTTAATTATACTCATGTTATCAAATGAAACATTTTTGTTGAGTATAAAAATAAAATAGCACATAAAAATTAGGAAACAAGATTTATTCAAAATTTCGGGTTGTTACAATCTTCCCCCCTTAAGAAATTGCTTCATCGCAATTTTTTAAAATTAGGTTTTTAAATTTCATTGAAAGTCCCACATCGGAAAAGGAGTCAGTAAAACTATTACTTTGAAATAAATAAAGGGAAGTATGAAGGTCACCCGAGTTAGCCCACACTAGGATTCCATGTAGGAAAACATGGACATGGAGGAGAAAACAAAGGGTCAAGTTCTGAGGGAGAGTGACAGAGAACATGATTAGGAGAAAGTTAACCATAAGAAAATCCCAAACTTAAGATGTGTGTAAACGATCTTTGATTAACTAGTAGGAAACGTAAACCAACAATGTTTTTGTTTTACGTTCCTTTTCATAATTTTGAGGAATTCATTTACAACATAGAACAAAAACATACGGAAATATATCTACCTTCATGTAGAGTTTCACCCTTTAATAAGTTTCTACCAAAACTAATCTTTTCTCCCAAATGATGAGCATTCAAAACTATTTGGTCTCATCAAAAAACAAGAATCATCTTCTATAGAATCACATAATCCACAAAAGATTAACTATCTATTTCTTCTATCTTTAAACATTATCCAAAAACAGAAAGGGTAAGGTTAAACAACTCTTCAAAAAGGAAGAATCCCATAGGAATGGAAACTAATTTTAAATCTTCAATGTTCCATGGTAATACCCAAAGTTCATCATAGACCATCCCATAAATAACGGTCCTTAAAATTCCTCAAAATAAACCAAACTAAGATTGAAACCCAAATACAAGAAGGATTTGATAACATAGTCTTCCAAAATAAACTTCATTGTTCATCTCCAAACAACATCAACCACTCCTAACATCTTATAACAAAATTATCTAAACTAAACATATTTTACCCAAGATAGGTTAATCATTCCCATAAGTAACCTAAATCACTATAAGTCCACCATAAATTCATCGATTCTTCAAAATATAAGTCAACCTTACTCATCAATGAAAATACCGTAGTAATCTATTTACCTCGATCATATAGGGTCCCTAAAATAGTGAACGTATTCCAAAATAATAATCATCTTTTAATCCCCTAATCACCTCTGTCATATTAATACAACAATCGTCGCATTTCCTATCACATTGGTTTTTGGGACATGTTCTTCCATTTCCCGCCATTAACTAAGAAAAGAAACTATAATTAGGGGCTTATTTACTTAGCTAATAATCATGAAAAGGAAACTTTAAGCATAAAAGGATAAATATGTAGAATAAAAGTATATCCTAACTTGTGATCCCCTAGGTTCTAATCTAGGTTATCCATGATCATATATTCTTATGTGAATATTTATTTTGTTTTATCCTTGTTCCTTTAATAATGGTTCATACTAAGCTTATGAATTTACCAAAGCATATCCCCTGGGAGTGTCGTCACCAAGAGTGCAGCAAGGCCCGTTGTTGTGTACCAGTTCCCATTCGAGTCTAGCTCAAAGCGGTGTTTTTAGGTTTTACCCCTATGTACATCTGTGCCAGAGCCACCTCTACCTGCTCGTATCCAGACAGGGATGTATTTGCTTGGAAACCCCTTACTCAATACTCACCAAAATACCAAGAAGATTTCCTATATTTAAACTTTTCTATAGGGTTCTTCCTAGATTTTTCATATCCTAATTTCCACAAATAACTAAACCATCCTTTGATACCAACTATAGCATCCCGCCTCTTTATCACATAAACTTTCATTACATTTTACAAAACCGAGGATCTTTAAGGTTTAGTGTCTTGGAAACCAGGGACTTTAAACATGAAAACATAAAACATTCTTCTAAAACACTTGAAAGGCTTCTCCTCATGTTCATCCTAGGTTCATTACTGCATCACATAACCTGGGAGAATACATCAAAAGAAAGGGTGAGAAAAAAGCCCAGTAAGGAAAACAAGAGAAACATTTTACATGTGAACTTGAGATACTTCAATAAGGTCATGAAAAAAGAACTTTAAGGCATGAGAATGAAATAAGGAGGCATATCATAATAAAAATAACATTTTTCATAACTTGAAAATTTGGCTACATCATTTAACATAGACAATCATGAACATATCACCAAGGTCTATCCCCAAGGTGTCATTTGAAAATTACCAAGGTTATTCACCAAGGTATCGTGAAAATTGTAATCTCTAGTGGTTACATCATTACCCAATGCATTAGAGCGCTATCAGGGCGCACCCTTATATTTTCCTTTATTATCATGTGAGCCACATATATCATCATCAAACATTTCATAAATAACCCATATAGCATAAAATAAATGGGTTTCATTTCATAATCACAACGTTTTAAAAACTGCTTTAAAGACATGATCTTTACGTCACTTTAAAACCCACAGAAAAAAGAAGGTGGGTCTCATGTATGTAAAACCCAGAATTTAAAATAGAACATTTTGGTATATATGTGAATAAACCTTTAGAAAAAAGGGCTTTGAGTATTCACTAAATAATATAAAATAACTTTATAAAAAGAGAGAGACATTTTGAGACGGAAATTCTGCAGCATAACGGCTATGTTACGAGGATTTAGAAGACATTAAAAACAGAGGGAAAATGGGTCAAACATTCATAAATGACCCACAAAACAGTATATGGACAGAATAAGAAGGATACATGATCATGGTAATGAAATTTCAAGGACATACCATTTGAAATGAAAAACATGGAAGGAAGACAAAAATTAGATTTCTCTTATGAAAGTTCGGCAGCCTAACGACGTTACTTAAACTTCAAAAAAATGATTTGAAAAGATAAAATAGGGTCTCTCATCATGTGAACATAAGAGTTCAGTATGATAGATATATATATAATTCCCCAACATTACAAAAAGGAACTTGAAATAATTGACATGAAAGTAGAACTTCAAAACGAGAGGGGTGAAGAACCACTTAAAAATTCGGCAGCCTAACGACGCCACTTAAAACTTCAAAATACTGAATTGAAGAGATCAAATGGGTTCTCTCATCATATAAACATAAGAGTAAAATATTATAGATATAGAGATCATACCCCAACATAACAAAAAGGAACTTGAAAGAATTGACATGAAAGTAGAATTTCAAAACGAGAAGGGTGAAGAACCACTTAAAAATTCGGCAGCCTAACGGCGCCACTTAAAACTTCAAAATACTGAATTGAAGCAATCAAATGGGGTCTCTCATCATATGATCATAAAAGATCAGTATGATAAATTTATAGATCATACCCCAACTTAATAAAAAGGAACTTGACATACTTTACATGAAAATAGATCTTGAAAAATGAGAAGGGAGAAAGAATCCGTTACAAAAATTTCGGCAGCCTAACGGCGCCACTTAAAACTTTATAAAAAGAAATAATGAGAGAAAGAGGGGATATCTCATTATATGAATATGAAAAGGGCAGTAAGAGGAGTATAAAAGAACATCCTCCAACATAAGAACATGGAGCATAAAAGGAATGACATAAAAGAGATTACTTGAAATGAAAGAGAGAGGTCAGATCCCTTACCTTAAAACATAACTCTTAAAACTCAAAGGTTGGGACCTTGAGGGCTTGGGGGCACCATGGGAGGACTCCTTGGGAGGTAATGAGACCATAAATTCGTTGGGGGAGAGTGGGGAGTCGAATGGATGAGAGGATGGCTTGGTATTTATAGGGAAAGTGAGGGGACAAGGCATTAATGGCAAAGGGACACCTCATTAGTGGTTTTGGAAAAACCATGGGCTTGCCCATGGTATTTGCCCATGGTATTGGCCACTTGGGACACCTCATACCTTATATCACTATTCATAATTCGAACATATTGATTACAAACTTAATACATCATTTAATGATGTCATTAAACACCCGTAACTTAAAAACTGTATTTTCACTATTCATCGAAAATTCAACTTTCTCAGAATAATCCAAAAATTTCACCTTAACCAAATATCAACGCTCTGATTAAAAATATGAACTCCATTTTCTAAAAATAATTTTTTAAATAATTTTATTTTAATTTTTAAATAAAAACACTATTCACCGAAAATTCATTTTTTCAGAAAAAAAACCCCAAAAATTACCATAGCATAATATCGGTGCTCTGAGTTCAAAAATGAAATCCGTTTTATAAAAATAATTATCTAAATATTTTTAATTAAATTTTTAATTAAAAAACACTATTCACCTGAAAAAACTAATACTTGAATAATAATTTATGAAACCGTTATTTAACCATTTTATTGAATCACATTACTTAATCAAGGTGCCTAGATTATATTAATACTTTCTTTAAGTGAGATTACTAATCCATTTGGACACATTACTAATCCAAATCATAAAATCACTATTCATAATTTACTATTCATCAAAAATTAAGTTGATCTTATTAGACTCTAAATTTCGTACTGAACATAATTGTAGAAGACCATTTTTCGAAAATCATTACACATTTTTAATTATTTAAGGTTTACACAACCATTTTTAAAATATCCTTTTTCTAAAATTCGTCAAAAATATGCATACTATATTTATCCGGTCATTTGAAAATTCATAATCTTCATCATAAGAAGAAATCCCAATTTTTATTTAAAACAAAGGATTACACAAGGCAGTTACGGTCTCCTTACATATCCCCTTATCACACCAGCATATGACCTAAGTGTAAGGTGTGCTAAGGTGAGAGAATCCGAGGGAGGCTCGGCCAACATCGCACGAGTAGTAATTTCTATCAGTTTTAACTTCTCGCGAAGGCGATCCCGTTCTAGCTTTATCCGATGAAGTTCAGCTTGGGTTCGGTCCAGAGCAAATCCCAGTGGTGCTACCTCCTTCCCAAGTTCTGTTAGATGGGCTTCGATTGGTCCAAGACTACTGGGTGAGGCCATCAAATCTTCTTTCTATATTAATTAACCAAGATTACTTGTATTTAGAGACAATAATCAAAATGTTTAGTTTCCAGTGGTCATATTGACCAATGGTCATATAACAGTAAAAAACCAACAGTATCATTTTAATTATACTCATGTTATCAATAGAAACATTTTTGTTGAGTATAAAAATAAAATAGCACATAAAAATTAGGAATTAAGATTTATTCAAAATTTCGGGTTGTTACAGGGTGGGATCTATATCTCCCTCTAATGCATTGGGTAAAGATTTTATATCTCATGAGATAGACATGGCTGGAATGGCAGGTTAAACCGGTTCAGTGAAATAGGACTGAAACGAGGAGTGAACTCGGTTCAGAAATGGACTTTGTCCACTAAGATAGTCTTGGAAATGAGTCTTGACTAACAAGAAATGATTCTCTATGATTATGTGTGTATGCCACAAAGTTTTATGTTTTAAGTTATGATTATTGGGATTACATTTCACTACTATGATTTATCCCATGTTATGAAATTATGAATTCTTTTGCAGGTTAAGATTTACAAAAGTAATGTTCTTATGTATATGATGTGATTGATATTTCTTTTGTTTACCCTTACTGAGCATTTGACCTCACCCTTTTTTATGTTTTATTTCCCCAGGCCAGGAAGAAGGTTATTAAGTAGGCTATTCTAAAAAGGGACTCTAGTTATGATGAAATAAATGAGAGGCAAAGTAGATGCTTTATGAACCAGTTGTTTATGTTTCCCAGTTTCTAAAGACTCTATACCTATACGGTCCTTTCCTGGTTTTGTTATATATTGTAATAAGTGTGCTTAAATTCTGATGTAATGATAATGTATGTAAAGTATGGGTCGTTATATTTGTGGTGTACATGGACCACAAAAGCCTCAAGTATATATTTACACAATGTTATTTGAATCTAAAGCAATGAAGGTTGGTTTTGGACCTATAGTATTTTGAATTTGAGCTTTTCTATATTTCTGGAAAGGGAAATGTCGTGGCCGATGCACTAAGTAGGCAGACTCAAATATAGGCAGTTCATGAGGCTAGTAGCGAGCGAAAGCTTATAGATTTGTTTTCAAAAATTCACTTGGAGTTGTAGGATAGGGGTGGATAGAATTTTCATTCATATTTAGATATGAACTATACCCTACTATAGAGTGAGGATGAGGAAGCTTTCAGATTTTGAGGGCCTAGTTGTATGTGAGAGTGTGGAAGGTGAGGAGGCACCTCCTAGGTAGGATATTGGAGAGGATGAATTTTTTCATATACATGGTGATGTATAGTTTCTAGATGACATATGTGAGGAGATGATGTAGGAGGTTCATACCTCAGTTTGGGAAGTGCATCCTAATTTCAACAATATGTATCATGACTTACGTCGTTAGTATTGGTGGTCGATTATGAAATGTGAGGTAGCTAGTTTTGTTATGAGGTGTTCCAACAGTCAACATGTGATGGTAGAACATCAATGACCAGCTAAACTTTTACAGAAGTTACCCATTCCTGAGTATAAATTGGAATATGTCACGATGGATCACATGACTAATTCATAAAGGTATCGTCATGGTAGTGATGATATACAAGTTGTTATTGATATGATCACAAAGGTTACCCATTTCCTACCGATCAGGGATACCTTTAGTGTAGATGAGCTTGGAAAATTGTATATATATGAGATAACATGACTTCATAGGGTCCATCAAACAATGATATCAGATAGGGACACTAAGTTTATATCTCATTTCTTATAGAGTTAATTGAGGTCCTTGGGTACATAGGTGCTTCTGAGCACGAATACCACCCTCGGACTAATGGCTTATCAGAGCATATGATTTATGTTCTTTCAGACATGTTACGGGCATGAATACTGGATTTCAAGGTCTCTTGGGAGAGGCATATTTCCCTAATCGATTTAACCTACAATAATAGCTATTAGGGGAATATGAATATGTAACCTTATAAGGATTTTATGGTAGGCCTTGTTAATCACCATGTACTAGTTATAGGTAGGTGAAAAAGATTTACTGAGATTGCGCCTCATCCAGGAGACTTTTAAAAAGGTCCAGTTGCTCAAAAAGAGGACTACTACTACACAGTATTGATAGAAATTTACATAGATCATCGTTGATGACCTTCGGAGTTCAAGGTCATAGATCAAGTATTTTTATGTTTTTCACTAAGGTTGTGAAATAAATAGATTAGAATATAGAGTAAGATTTCACCATGATATATTAGGCCATTTGAGATTATGGAGAGAGTCAGGATGATATCCTACGAGTTTCAGTTATCTCAAAGGTACCAAGCCATGCACGTTGTCATACATGTATCTCAATTGAACCTTTATCACTCATACCCATATCACACACTGCATCCTGATAAGGTGGGGTTATAGGTTGATGCATCATTCGAGGAGCATCCTATTCGTATCGTTGATAGGAGTAAAAAGGTATTCTGAGGCTGTCCAGTTCCTCTAGTATGGGTGATATGGAAGAACAACTGTTGACTTGATGAGAATTTAGAGCGATAGGTTGGTGTATGTGCACAATGGCCATAGTTATTCTAAGAAATTTCTTAGACACCCTTAAAAGGTAATGTTAGGAACAAATTACTTTAAGGTGGAAATATTGTAAGATCCTGAATTTTCTCGAGGTACAGATTCTTCTGTTTCCAGTTAAACTCTTGTGAAATTCTCTTTTTGGATTTGACCCTAAGCTGGGTCATGGGACGATTGGGAAGTTTTTTGGAAATTAATAGGCAAGTGGGCTATAGGCTAGCTTCATGGTAGTCACATGCCTTGTAATTGGAATACATGTTAAGTATTCAATACATGGTGTGTAATGGATCGAGAAAACCAGTTCACGTCGTGTAAGGGTTTATATTAGGGAGGAAGACCTCGATCTTTAAAGGATGTATAAATAATATTATTAAATTTAAATTAATGATGATAATTTTTTTAAATAATAGAAAAATACCTCTATTTTTATATAGAAACCTTATATCTCTTTTCTCTATCTCACACAAGAAAACCCAAGTATGTAAATTCTTAGGCTTTGGTTCCATTTCATTATCCATACTCTATTTATTTTATCGTTAGTATCATTGAATATGTTCCATTAAGTTCTCTATTTATATTGTTTCATTGTTTATTTGTCTTGTTATTGGATATTATATTTTAGTATGAGCTAATATTCCCTATTTTTAGGGATTTTGTCCATTCCTTGTTTTTCTTACGATATAGACTGAATCAGAGTTCAATACTAGATGAGTATTCTAATACATGTATATGATATGTGGGTTATACCTTTTCCTCAAGGTTTGGTGTTTTATAAGAATATTTATCGTTGTTCAGCACACCAAACCTTCTAGTGGTGCCCCTAAAATGAATTGAATAATTGAATTGAACAAATTGGAACTTATTAGAGATGACCACTAGTTTATTTGAGTTTCTTAAAGGTGATTTTACCAAACCAGTCAACCTATGTCGTGCATCTTTTTATTATTCCTTTTTTATGCCACCCATATGGTGAGGGTGATATTTTTTAGTTAGAGGAATACCTTTATAAAATCCCTTAATTTTTTTGAGATGTTAGGAGATGTTGATGAATCCTTTTCCATGTGATAACATGATGTGAATTGTTTTAATTGTATAAATGTATTTTATATATTTTTATATATATATTGGATGAACTCATGGAATGTAATTTAATTTGAAATGATAATTGGAATGAGATGGATAATTTAAATGACAGTGTATTCCTTGGTTGGTATACTTATGATATGATTTACATTAGATTATATGGACATTCTCCCATGGATATTTAGTATTGAAGTGGATGCCTTTGACTTGTTTTCCTCCTTGGGTCTTGATTCCATAGGATTCCTTGGGCCTTACTTCCCCTTGTATCCAGCTTTCTTGGACTCGCATTAGACATATTCCTTGGACTCTACCTAGGTCTTTATCAAGTTTCCATTGAGACGATTCAAGGAATCGGAGAGGATACCTTGGTATTTTTCACCTTTGATTCATCCCTTCGTGGTCAAAACTTTTGATTACATAGAAAGTCTGTTGTGGGTGACATGATTATATTGTGAGTCCATGATGAATGTTACATACTGGATTATTCGTTGTGGTCATGGTAGTAGTTTACACTGGGTTTTATGGTGTGGATTTGGTGGATCTCTTGGAATGTTTTATGTATTTACATAGTATGGGTATCATCTTATAGTTGGTATAATGGATAACATTAGTTGTTTAGTTATATTTTACAACAGATTTGTTTATGGGAGCCTGACCATCTTTTGTTGGGATCCTTGTTTGTCTTGAAAATATTACTTTATAATTATTATTATTTTGATGGGAATTTCACTTTAATTACTATCATATCTGTTATATACTGCATGCTACTTTATATTGTTATACATAACCTAGATTTATTATAGACACTGTTGGTTGTGGCCAACTGAGTGTTATCTCACACCCTATTTTGGCCACAAATGGGTACCCAGATAGACTATATTGATGTAGGTAGGGAATGGGGAAAGTTCTTGTAGTACGATGTTTGATTTGTGTTATTCCTAGGATTAGGAGATCACATGACAAAGATAGGATAATGATTCTAACTAGGATATTATTTTTGGTCTTTTTGGTATTTTGTAACATGTATTGTACTGGATGATTGTATACCTATTTTCTATATTTGTGGAGACATAAAACGTCACATCATTGTATATGAGATTACTTTTGGAATTATTTATATATTCTTTTCGTCGATGTTTATCTTATATTTGGTTATTTACCTACTTACTCTATTGATCTGATATGATATTCCAATATATTACACTTTGATAAGAGGGAATATTCTCCCCACAAACACACCCTAGACCCTCGTTGTTAGTAAAAAACCTCTAGAATTTTAGGAGATGCACTTGAGGCCAAGTGAAAGACTAGACTAGGGACCATTTAGTGGAATTCAGGTCAATATGTTACAAAGATCAATCCAAAATCCAGGTATGATAATTGATTGATGCGATTTCATCCTATTTCTTTATCCCAGTTGAATGCCGATAAATTCCATGAACTAGAATTGATTCTCCCATCATTAATTGATTAATTTGTTCATTTATGTTTATATATCTTGATTTTTATTTTCTATGACAATAGATCAAGGATGAAAATGAACAATGGATGAGGTTCATTCCTCATGTTTATTGTTTATAGTTTTCTCCCCCATTTATTCACACGTTCACTGCTGTTATTTTCTTCTCCCAATGGTTTGAAAAAAACCAGGTATATGATCACTACATGACTGTTCTTTGGCACAATGGATCAATACCATGGGTGCATTTGTGATCGAGGGTGCGATCGTGGTGTGGTAACAGAAGATGATATAAGGTGGACCCGATTGTATTGAGGATCCCTATTCTTTATGTTTGATGAGTGGTGGTGGAGTGGTGGTGATATTATAAGGACTTGACCATAAAAAATTACATATTCTTGAATTAAATGAATAATTCACATTGTGGATCATTTCAGTTTTAGAGTTTTATAGATTTAGGCCATAACTATTACATTACATCTCAAAAATGTCAAAGTAGATACTTTTACATAGATTCCATTTTTTTTTCATAAAATAAAAAATCTTGAAAAAAGGAGTAATGTCCAGTTTTATGTATTAGACAACATGACTTTCCTTGATCCCAGCCTTGACCCTATTTATCATTAGGTCATGTGAAAAAAATTTCAAAACTTTGGATGAGCATAAAAATCTCAGAAAGGGTTATAAAACAACGAAAGAAAACATTAGTTCATCAATACACACATAAAATAATCTCTTTGACATACCTCATGAAATCATAAGATTTATGAATCACATATAGAAAACATAAAACATAAAGGTAACTTGTGGCCTCCATATCATACTTACATCGTAGTTATCACTACTATGCAAGGAGTTACATTTGTAATAACCATCACAGTATATTCCCTAAATGTCTTTAGAGAAACATTCATGATTACCTCTTCCACATTACCCAATTCATTAGAGAGTTATCTCGAGATCACCCACACTAGGTTTATCACAAAACCAACCATATACGTAGCAATTACAACAAACCATAACATAATCATAACATATAACATAAGCATAAAATAAAGATAACATTCCCACATTGCAATCACAATATATCATTTCGAGATATTGAGCAAGATATTGAAATAATAAATCCATTCTAAAAACCATTTTCAACACCAAAATACATAAAATAGTATATTGTATCTATTCTCCTTATAAAAACATTACGACTTGTTAAGGAATCCAAATATCAAATAATACTCACGACAGCAGAAATGTCATTGTCACTGCGTATCTTAAAAATAAACATTCCTTTTTTTTCATTTAGTAATTCTCTTCATAGAGAAAAGATTAAATTTGAATAAAAGTAAAAGTAAAAGGTGTTTATACAGTGTATAAAATAAAGTCATGTATTAAAACAAAATATTCCTCAATGAAAGTAGATTGAGACGAAGTCCCTTACCTCATGTCCGATTTGACCCGTTCATTCTTTAATATCTTGAATAAGAAAATAAAGTTAATTTATACATGATTAAGATCATTTTTAAAGTTTATTATTACTTTTATATCACTTATTACAATGTTATAAACATTATGTAATCATTTAAGTTAATAACGCTTTTTCTGTCGATATTTGGTACTTGAGTCAAAAATGATCTTCTTATAATTACAGGTTGTTCATGTGGTCAAATATCCATTATATCCAGAATGATATTCATGATGTAGATATCATATATATCATATATATCCAGTATATTTATGTATTTATTATTGTACAAACATTTGGGGATAGGAAATGAAATGCAACCTTCATGGAGACGGTAAGTCGTACATACGCATGAACGCCACTTTCATTTCTATTTCTTATTTTAATGGAATTAAAACATAATGATACATAGGTATATTATAATTCCAGTACAATATCATATATAATATCATTAAATCCATACTTTATAAATCCAACATATGGCATTAACGAGTCATATCACTTTGAGGGGGTGGTAGTCCGCACTTCCTAAAATGAAATTATTGCGTTTACCCATAATGGAAACCATTTAGGTATGCTATAAATGAAAATTATAGAAGCATAAAAAAAACATAAAAATAATATATATCATATATAAATATAGTTCCATATTAATGGACACCATGAGACGTGGTAGGAGATAATTGAACAATCATCGTTTCGTGAGGCGTTAGTTTTTCATCCACAGAAACAATATGTTCTTTACCCATTAGATGAATGTGTGTGTAAGTGTAGTTAGAATACCTCTCATAAATACATCCTAGTATATTGAGGATACTGTTTTTGTTATAAAATAAAGGAATAATAAGAATTTATGGGGTTGGATAAGTAAAATAAAACAAAAGAACTTAAGAGAAGATGTTTCCTTTATATCGGGTAACTCCCATTAGTTTGAACCAAAAAGAGTTTGTTGAAGTGCCTTATGCCTAAGTTAAGGCTTCTACGAGGAGGAGATGGATGTAGGGAGATCAATTGGGTAGAGTTTGGATGAGCCAATGGGTTTGAGATGTGTGAGGAATGGGTTAGAGGTGATGGATTTTTATAAGTGGGGTGGAGGGGCTCTTTAGGAAAGTGTGAAAATATTATTTTATTACATAACGATTTTCGGTTTCTAAAGATCCAAAACTTATTAAAGTCGACGATAAGATGACTCATGGTCGAAATAAAATCATCCAATAATAATTGGACAAGTTTTGGATATTATTTTAATATTTATAATCTTATTTATTTAAATTATTTATTAATTAGGTAAACACTACATCATTATTGTGTCAAAAATATTTTAATTTATTTAATGTCTAAAAATTATAAAAAATTAAATTATGTAGGAAATAATTTTAGATTTAAAATTAATATTTATAGTCAAAAAGATAAATTATATAACCCTATGTAAAAATTAATTTACTAAAAGAAATTTTTTTATGTCATTTTTGTCTTTACTTTAAGTTAATTAAAATAAAGTTTCATTATCACTCCCAAGTGGCTCCATGGGGTCATAAAATAGACCCAAGGATGCCCATGGTCGGATATGTATCAAAATATAGGATTATTACACATTTTAGGGTAAATTATTATTATTATAATATTATTTGTTTACCCTTAATTACTAGATTTTCCTTTTAACCATGGTAAATAAAATATTTACTGAAGTAAATATTCATAATGTCTAAAAATAAAATTTACCTATTTAAAAAATTTGGACCTCATGATTCCAAATATTTAATAAATTTTTCCAAATTCAAAAGATAGAAGTGCAAGAAATTAATTTAAAATTTACTCCCGCTGTCAAAACAAAAGGTTTTTTTAAGAAATATTAACTATCAGAAGATTGACACTTGTTTATGTACAATTTCAAAGTGAAATTAATTACAGTAACCTAAATTGGATTAAATGGTAAAAATATAATCTAATTACACTTTAAAACCAATTAAAAATATAATCTAACCATATAAATAAATTATATTAAAAGGGAATTTTGAATTAAAATACAGTATTTTTCACTATTCATTAAAAAATGAACTTTATCAGAAAAATACCAAAATTTCATCCAAATTATATTTTTATGTCCTGATTCTAAAGAATAATTATTTTTGTCAAATAGATCATATAAAATTGGAAAAAAAAGATTTAGAAAGGGTTCTCCATCAAAAGGCAGTAAATCAACCTTTTAAAGAATATTAGAATATTTGTGCTTAAAATTAGATTAATTCATATTTTAAGCCTCTAAATTTTATTGGGTAATTTTAAAAACATTTAACAAACATGTATAACAATATTGCAGTTAGTTATCTTAATTCTCACTAATACAACATCTAGGCGTTAACTACCATTTAAAATAATAATATTATATTATTATTCTGCAACATAAGATTTCAAAGAAACCCGTTGTTGTGTATCAGGTACGCCATCGAACATAACAACCCCTTTAAGGTAAAATTAATATATAATTCACAAAATATTAATTAAAATGAAAATGTATTATTTCTTTATTTACCTGGGATGTTACATCCTTCCCACTTTTTGGAAATTGCATCCTTGCAATTTTATTCACATATCAAATAAATGGGGGTATTTATCCCTCATATAATTTTCATATTCCCACGTTTCCTCTTCAATCATATGGGTTTTCCAAAAAACCTTTACCTGGTTAATTACCTTATTCTGTAATTCTTACTCTCTTCGGTCAAGAATCTGGACTGGCTGTTCCTCTTAAGAGAGACTCTCTTTCAACTGAACTACCTCTAGACTAAAAAAACAAGATAGATCTGGAATATACTTTCTCAACATTGAAACATAAAAAAAATGTGTACCTAGGGAAAACTTGGAAGTAAAGCCACTCTGTACACAATCGATCCAAATTTCTATAGGATTTCATAAGGTCCAATGAACCTCAGAATCAAATTTTCCTTATTACAAAAATGCATCACACTTTTCCTTGGAGAATCTTTGAGAAAGATATGATCACTTACCTCAAAAGAAAGACCCTTCCTCCGATTATCCAACTAACTTTTCTGCCCACTCTGAGATGTTCAAATGTGATTCTAAATCAACTTAACTTTTTTTCCATCACTTATACCAATTCTGGTCCCATCAGCTTCCTTTCACCTCTATCATCCCAAAAATCTAGAGTTCGACACTGCTTCACATATAATTCCTCAAATGGAGACATCTGTATACTGGAATAAAAACTGTTATAATATGAAAATTCTAACAAAGAAAGATGTTTGCCCAAAGTTCCCTAGTAATCCAGTGAACACGCACGGAGCATATCCTCCAAGGTATGAATTATTTGTTATGAATTCCCATCTGATTGAGGATGAAAAGATATACTAAAATTTAATTCAGTACCCAACGACTTCTGAAGGCCTTTTCAAAATTTGGATGTAAACCTTGGATCACGATCAGATACAATGGAGAGGGGAACACTATGAAACCTGAATATCTCTTTAACATACAACTGAGAATGTTTATCTAGAGACAAAATATCTCAAATAGGAAGGAAATGAGAAGATTTAGTTAATCGATCAACAATAACCCAGATTGCATTATTACCAAGAGATGTCTTTGGTAATCTCACAGTAAAGTCCATGGATATATTTTTCCATTTCCACTCTGGCACCAGTAAATACTGAAACATCCCATTTGGTAACTGCTACTATTATTTAGCCTGTTGACAAGTCAAATACTTCACAGTAAAATCAGCAATATCTCTTTTCATTCCATCCCACCAGTAATACTCTTGAATATCTCTATACATCTTAGTACTTCTAG
Organism: Viscum album; assembly: GCA_963277665.1. Taxonomy (NCBI): domain Eukaryota; kingdom Viridiplantae; phylum Streptophyta; class Magnoliopsida; order Santalales; family Viscaceae; genus Viscum; species Viscum album. The sequence goes on from OY728158.1 coordinate 1,679,633,842, forward strand.
GATAAACTGAAAATGGGGAACTATGAGCTTCAAATTACAAATCATTCTTCAGTTGTGAATCACAAGGAACACATAATATTTTCCCAAACCTCAAAATATAATCATTATCAATGTTAAAATCAGGCAACTTACCCTTATGAACGAACTCTACCTTTTTATGCAACTCACCATCTTCATTATGCGCTTTATTTATTCTGTCTGATAGAGATGATTTCACTGAAATTTGAAATAAAAATTGAAGAATTTTCTGAACTAACAACTTCTATGCCAAATTTCATCAACTAAAAAACCAAAGGATGTCATTCCAAATGTAGAATGGTCAATGAAGCATTAATTTTTTGACTCAAAGCATCAGCCATTTTATTTTCTTTTCCTGAATGGTAAAGGATCGTACAGTCATAATCCTTGATTAATTCCAACCTTATCCCTTATCTCATGTTCAATTCCTTCGGAGTGAATATATACTTCATACTTTTGTGGTCAGTATATATTTCAAATTTTACTCCATAAAAACGATGCCTCCAAATTTTTAAAGACAAAACAAAAGTAGATAATTCCAAATCATGTGTATGGTAATTTAACTCATGAGGTTTCAACTGACGTGAAGTATAAGAAATTATCTGATCATTCTGTATAAGGACACAACCAATTCCTTTCAACGTAGCATCACTATATATAACAAACTCACTATTTATGGAAGGTAGTGCCAAAACTGGATCATTCACCAATCTTATTTTCAATTCTTGAATACAATCATCACATTCTTTCTTCCAAACAAACTTAACACCTTTTCTAGTAAACTTAGTTAGTGAGCTAGATAACCATGAAAAATTTTCAACAAACATCGGGTAATAACATGTGAAACTAGGAAAACAATAGATCCCTGTTATATTTGTGGGTCTTGGCCCTTCTTAAACAACTTTAGTTTTATCAGGATCAATAGTTATTCCATTTTTGAAACAATGTGACCAAGGAAAGAAATTTATTGTAACCAAAACTCACACTTGCGGAATTTCCCATAAAGTTTATTTTCTTTTGAGGTTTGCAAGACAACACTTTAATAACTTTCATGTTCCTATTTAATTTTGGAATAAAACAAAATATCATCAATGAACACAACCACAAACTTATCCAAGAACTCACTGATAATTTTATTCATAAGATCCTTGAACACAATAGGTGCATTGGTTAAACCAAAAGGAATATCTACAAAATCATAATGGACAAATCTAGTATGAAATGTGGTCTTCATAATGTCAGCTACCTTTACGTTCAATTGATAGTACCCCGACCTCAAATCAATCTTCGAAAAATACTGATCTCCCTGGAGCTGATCAAACAAATCATCGATATGAGACAAAAGATACTTGTTCTTAATAGTGATGTTATTCAATTATCTATAATCAATGAAAAGTCTCATTGAACCATCTTTATTTTTAACAAATAAGGTAGGAGCACCCCATGGTGATGTGCTAGGTCGAATGAAAACTTTATCTAAGAACTCTTTGAATTGATTTTTTAACTCTAAAAGCTCAATTTGATCCATTCGATAAGGGGGTTTTGAAATTGGATTAGCATCAGGAACTAAGTCAACAGTAAATTCAACTTCCTGATCAGGTATAATAACAGACAAATCATCAGTAAAAACATCAAGGTACTCATTTACCACTATAATATCATTAATTTGAAAAATTCCTTTTTTTAAACAATATGTGCAAGGTAACATTCATTTCCATCTTTTACTAGTTTCTCAGCTTCCTGACATGTTATCAAAAGTAAGGGTTCATTCTTGTACACAAACTAAAAATATTTCTGAAAAGAAACCTCTTTAGCTCTGTAGTCAATCATTGCATGATAAACAGAAATCCAATCCATACCCAAAATAATATCAAACTCTACTAGAGGCAAAAAAATAAGTTTTGCTGGTAGATACTTTCTGCACACAAGGATAAAAATGTTATTATAATTTATTTTTGATTCAAAATTTCCTCAAGGTGTTTTTACCATAAGTTCAAGATTCATATCTTGAGATGGAATTCCCATTTTACTAGAAAACTTCTCAGAAATGAACGAATGTGTAGACCCTGAATCAAATAATACATTGGCATAATCTGAACAAACAAACAGTGTACCTGATACTACTTCATTTGATGGCCCAACATCTACTGAAGTAGTTGCAAAGAACTTCATCACCCCTTTTTTTCCAGTAGTCTGGTTTCTTTCCCTCAGTTGAGTTCTTAATTGGATACTCATTTGCATAATGAACCATTTCATTTCATTTAAAAAATCTTACTGACTGTAAATAAAGTTTTGTCTTACCATTACGCAACTCTTTTTCAGTGCAATTACAAGCCTTATGTCCCATTTTACCACATCGGTAACACTTACCAGAATTCAAAAGACATTCCCCAGAATGTTTTTTACCATAATTTTCACAAACTCTATACTTAAGTTTCTTACCATAAGTATTTTTTGAAGAATTATTTCCTTTCATCTTCCACCTCGACCTCTTATTCTGTTGTTTTTCAAATAACACCTGATCCTTAGAAAAATCTATTTCTACCTTCTCTGCACATCGAACAAGTTTTTCATAACTTTTGAACTCATGAGAAGCTAAATCCCTTTGATACTTTGGCTTTAATTCTGAGTAAAAATGGTTTATTTTACTATCAGTATCTCGTATGAAATTTAGAGAATACCTTTCTAGTCAAGTGAATTTTTCTTCATAAGCAGCCACTAAGTCATCCTCGTGCCTCAATTCTAGGAATTGATTTTCCCTCATAAGACGAACCACCTTAGGAAAATATTTCTCAAGAAACATACCTTTGAATTCATCCCAATCAAGCGCATCGATCTCTTCACTATCCCTGATATTTTCACCATCGACCAGCACTGATCAGATTCACCTTCAAAATGGTAAACAATGAGACTAATGTTTTGATGTTCTGAACACCCCATAACATCAAAAATCTTCTCTAATGCATTAATCTAACCATCTTCTAGCACAGGGTCAGATGATCCTATGAATGATGGGGGATGTTGCCTCATGAAATTCTCCAGTACTGACATGTTACTCTGTGGTTTATATGGATGATCTCGTGCATGGATACCACCACCATTTATAGCCTGAGTCAACTATGCCATCACTACAAAAAACTGTTTAGTTTTGATTCTGATCATCTCTGGTTGCTGATTTGGAAGGTTGTATTCCTCCTGATGTCGTCCCAACATAGCTGCCCAGTTTCCTCTATGAAAAACCATTATTAACACAGAAATATATTAGGAAAAGCAACATAGTAATATTTAAATGCTATATCACACCAATCTTACCATAAATTAATTTATATACATTAATTTAACAATATCCAAACTTTTAACGTTATCTAAACCAACATTTCATACCAACTATAAGGACCTGGCCTTAAAACATTACATAATCTGGACTTAAATGAATAATTCATATTGAGGATCTTTTCAGGTTTAGAGTTTTAGAGAGTCAGGCCATAACTATTACATTACATCTCAAAAATTTCAAAGTAGACACTTCTACTCAGTTTCCATTTTTTCATAAAATTAAAACTCTTGAAAAAAAGAGTCATGTCTAGTTCCATGTTTTAGACAGCATGACTTTCCTTGATCTCATCCTTGACCCTATTCATCTTTTGGTCCTATGAAAAACATTTCAAAACATAGGATGAGCATAAAAAGCTCAGTAAGGGTTATAAAACAAATAAAGAAAACATTAGTTTATCAATACATACATAACATAAGTGATTTAACATACCAAATTAAATCATAAGATTTATGAATCACACATAGAAAACATAAATCATAAAGGTAATTTGTGGCATCCATATAATACTTACAATGTATCTATCACAACTACGTATGGAGTTACATTTGGAATACACATCACAATATATTCCCTAATTCTCAAAGGATAAACATTCATGTTTACCTCGATCATGTTACCCAATGAATTGGAGAGGTATCTCGGGCTCAACCACCCTAGGTTTATCATGGAACCACCCATATACGTAACAATGCCCAAAAACCATAACATAATCATAAAACATAACATAATCATAAAGGAAAGATAACATTCCCATATTACAATCACAATATATCATTACAAAATATTGAACAAGATATTGAAATACTAAATCCATTCTCAAAACCATTTTTAATTCCAAAATACATAAAATATTATATTGTATTTATTTTCCTTCTAAAAACATTACGACTTGTTAAGGAAGCCAATGATCAAATAATACTCACGGTGGTAGAAAGGTCATTATCCCCGCATACATTAAAAATAAACATTCCTTTTTTTCATTTAGTAATAGGATTTGTAGAGAAAAGATTCCATTTTAATAAAAGTAAATGTCAAAGGTGTTTATATAGAATATAAAATAAAGTCATGTATTAAAACAAAATATGCCGCAATGAAAGGAGATCGAGACTAAGTCGCTTACCTCGTGTCCGATTTGACCCGTTCGTTCTTTAATCTCCTAAATAATAAACTAAATTTAATTTCTACTTTTGTAATGTCTTTTTTTAAGTTTATTATTCACTTTATATCACTTATTACAATGTTATAAACATTATGTAATCATTTAAGTTAATAACGGTCATTTTGTCAATATTTGGTACTTGAGTCAAAAATGAACTTCTTATAATTACAAGTTGTTCATGTGGTCAAATATCCAATATATACATAATGATATTCATGATGTAGATATCATATATATCATACATATCTATTATATGTATGTATTTATAATAGTACATAACATTTGGAGATAAGAAATGAAATGTACCATTCAAGGAGACGGTAAGCCGTACGTATGCATGAACACTAATTTCATTTCTATTTCTTATTTTAATGGAATTAAAACATAATGATACATAGGTATATTATAATTTCAGTATAATATCATATATAATATCATTAAATCCATCCTTTATATGTCCCCCATATGGTATTAACGAGTCATATCACTTTGAGGGGGCGGTAGTCTGCACTTCCTAAAATGAAATTATCGCATTTACCCATAATGGAAACCATAAAGGATTGATATAAATGAAAATAAAGAAGCATAAATAAAACAAAAACACAATATATATCTTATATAAATACATTTCCATCTTAATTTCCACTATGAGAGGTGGTAGGAGATAATTGAACAATCATCGTTTCGTGAGGCGTAAGTTTTCCATCCATAGAATCAATATGTTCTTTACCAATTAGATGGAGATGTGGGTATGTTTAGTTAGAATAATTATCTTAACAACATACTAGTATAATGAGGATAATGATTTTTTTACAAAATATAGGAATAAAATGATATTATGGGGTTTTATAAGTAAAATAAAACAAATTAACTTAAGAAAAGACATTACCTTTAAATCGGGTAACTCCCATTGGTTTAAACTAAAAGGGTTTGTTAAAGTGCCTTCGGCCTAAGTTAAGGCTTCTAGGATGAGGATAAGGATGTTGGGAGATTAATTGGGCAGAGGGTGGATGAGCCGAGGGGCTTGATAGGTGTGAGTAATGGGTTAGAGGTGAGGGATTTTTATATGGGGGGGGGGCTCTTTTGGAAAGTGTGAAAATATTATTTTATTACATAATGAATTTCTGTTTCTAAAGGTCCAAAACTTATTAAAATAAAATATAAGATGACTCATGGTCTAAATAAAATCATCCAATAATAATTGGACAGGTTTTGGATATTATTTTAATCTTTATAATCATATTTATTTAAATCATTTATTAATGAGGTAAACACGACATCATTATTGTGTCATAAATATTTTAATTATTTAATATATAAAAATTATAAAAAAATTCATGATGTAGAAAATATTTTTATATTTCAAATTCATATTTATAGTTGAAAAGATAACTTATATAACCATATGTAAAAATTAATTTACTAAAAGATATTTGTTTATGTCATTTTTGTCTTTACTTTAAGTTAATTAAATTAAAGTGTCATTATCACTCCCAAGTAGCTCCATGGGATCCCAAAATAGACCCATGGATGCCCATGGTCGGATATGTGTCAACCAATAGGATTAGTACAAATTTTAGGGTAATTTAAAATTATTATAATATTATTTGTTTACCCTTAATTACCATATTTACCTTTTCACCATGGTAAATAAAATCTTTACTGAAGTAAATATTCATAATGTATAAAAATAAATGTTATATATTTACACAATTTTGACATCCTGATTCCAAATATGGAATCCATTTTTCAAAATTCAAAACACAAAAGTGGAAGAAATAAATTTAAAATTAATTCCTGCTGTCAAAACAAAAGGCGTGTTTTTAAGAAATATTAACTCTCAAAGGATTGACACTTGTTTATGTCCAATTTCAATGTGAAATTAATTAAAATAACCAAAATTGGATTAAATAGTAAATATAAAATCTTACTAAACTTTAAAACTGATTAAAAATATAATCTAACCATATAAATAAATTAGATTAAAAGGCAGTTTTGAATTAAAATACAATATTTTTCACTATTCATACAAAAATGAACTTAATCAAAAAAATACAAAAATTTAATCCAAATTATATTTTGATATCCCAACTCTAAGGAATAATAATTTTTTTTCAAATAGAACATATAAAAGTGACAAAAACTAGATTTAAAAAGGGTTTTCTATCAAAAGGCGGTAAATTGACCTTTTAAAGAATATTAGAGTATTTGTAATTAAAATTAGATTAATTCATATTTTAATCCTCTAAATTTTATTGGATAAATGTAAAATAATTTAAAAAACAATTATAATCATATTGTAGTTAGTTTTGTTTATTTCCCACCAATACAATGACTAGGTTTTAACAACCATTTAAAATAATAATATTATATTTTTATTGTGCAAATTAAGATTTCAAAGAAACTCATTATTGCATATTGGGTACGCCATCGAACATAGAAACCCATTTAGGGTAAAATTAATATATAATTCACAAAATATTAATTAAAAAGAAAATTTATTATTACCTTATTTACTTCATATGTTATAGATATGGATAGCTCGATGGGGAATTTTATGATTATATTCAAAGTTCGTAATCAAATCTCTAGTGATGAAAAGTTTAGATGACCACAGATCCATGATTATTAGTTGGTTTTTCTGTGGAGGAAGTGTAGTTCCCTGACCCAATATTGCTCCTGAATAGTGCTCTGGGATAGTTTTCCACTAGGCCTTAGGCATGCCTCCCATTACAACAGAGGATTTTGACTAGTACAAGGTTCTGAGAGGTGATAGTGGTGAGACTATACCCTCTGGCGATGATGATAATAATGTTCGTTACATAAATATATAAATACAATAGTGGAAGAATGAACATAAAACAATGTAAGTAATGTGATAAATTAGAAGAAGCATACAAAAATAAGCAAAAGAAAACAATACCAAATCATAGCATTTATAGACAAAAAACATACCATAGTAGGTTATAAAAATAGTACAAAAACAGTAGGGTCACCCATGGACAACAATTAGTACATACATATATAATCATTCTTAAACAAAAAAGAACATTCTAGCTTGATGAAAGAACCACCATGGTCCCTTTTCATATATCTAGAAAGAAAGTACCACTAAATCTGTAGGGTCCATCTTCTAAGCTTGATCCCTTAACTGATCATAAAGACATAAAGTCAATATGCATCCCGAGGGGCCCATGTAGTGAGTGTGAATAAATATCAGTAGGCCACCACCAATGTTTTAATTTCTTAAATCCTTGATAAATACAAGTGTACCTAAAGATAAATAAAAATAGTGCATGGACATTATATAAATAACCCTCTTCACTTACGCTCAACAGCCACAAGGAAGTGATCACCTTATTTAACCATCATTAGAAATCTATGAATATGTGCCCCCGTTATATATATTGCATACAAAATATGTGAGTAAATAAATAAATATAGTGGATAGGATCCATGGAATAAATCCCAATGCATCCCCTAACTAGTATCATACTATGTGAACCCTCAGGTTCCACCTATAGTCATGTCACTGACAACTCATTCCATCAATCATGTCCCTGGAATCCAAATGGTAGGCCTAATCAAGTACCATGTCCCTCATACCTCTTCTTTGAAAATAACAGCATCGAATCGATTCTTCACATACTGAGGTACAATGATGTATGTCCTTTAATAATAATAACTTTCATCTTAACAACTGACCACCCGAGGTATGATGATATCCATCCTCCCAATATCCTAGCCCACAACCTCAAGTATCACAGTGAGACTCAGCCCCCAACTGATGGTCTCATCACCATAAATCTATGATCCATCACCATCTACATGGATTTATATGGTGATCATCCCAAAAAATAATTGATGGTTAACACCATCACCTAAGTCACATAGTCTATGGGGGAATCCACCTATAATAGTAGTCAACACCACCTCATTTGAGTCCTATCTATGTGTATATGACTCCAACGACAAATGAACCAATATACAGTGAGAGAAAATCACCCAAAAAATACCTAAGAAACTTTATCCTAACACCTTGTTCCCCTAAGACAATGTTACTAAAACCTGATGGTGAACACCATCTCAAATACCATGATCCATTCCCTCATCCTGATGACCTCATCACCTCAACCCGATAACCATGTTGCCTCAACCTATGATAAAAAACACCCCCACACATAGATATATATATATATATAAATATCTCAAGCCTCATACAAACTGATAAACCAAGTCACCTTAATCTAGGTGGTCAACAACACCTCAATCCTCGACCCATGCCCATCACATTCCCATAGAACCAACAAATTCAATATATTACATTCAATTTAATTTAAAACAAACACAAAAACTAAAATTACAAGGTTGGTCCAAGTCCCATACTCATCTTGACCAATTTTAGGGTAGAAGGAGAATTCCCATAGGTATCTCACATCTTCAATTTAATAATTTAAAGAAATGAAATTAATTAATTAGGGTCTCCCATGGACAACCGACATGGTGCATATAGATAACATCACCGAAACACCTGTAAAAATATGGAAAAATCCAGAAAAATCTTACCTTGTACTATAAGGTTCTTGATCATCTAATATAAACAGCGAACTCAAACCAAATTAGAAGAAAATAATGTTTTAGATGAACGCCCTAAAAATAGGGTAAAATGGGTTGCATGAATTTTAAATTTTGTGAGGTGAGACAAAAGATAAAATCAAGCTAGAAAATTTAAGGTATTACTAATATGATTCAAATGAGTTCGATGGTGATAAAAATGGAGCTCAGATCAAGTAGGTCAGCCAGATCCTAGGAGGAAGGGGAAAGAGAGGAGATCTGTATTGCGTGCAGTGAAGAGGAGGAGAAATAGAAGGAAGAAGAGAAATAAAGATGAAAGGAAAATTAGTAATTTCCTATACTTTAATGACTCACATGATTTAGACACATGGTTTGGATAACCATGTGAAAACTATATAGTTCCATTTCCCTAAACACCACACCTACATGGGATAAGAGAAAGGTTTACCAAAACGTGCACATCCCATGCAGATGCCTCTATCCAATGCATCAACCTCACATGGTCAGACACACAGTTTTCCAAACATTGTTCATACCATGTGTGAGACCTCTGTAAAAAATAGAATAGCATCCAAAAAGTCATGAAATCCCTCATGCATGGTTTTTTTAAACTATTTACAATGACACAAGGGGACTTCATGTTTACTCTTGGGAGGCCACATAGTTTTTCTAAACCACATGCCTTTGTCTGTGCTTCCCCAAAATGGTGTTTCTAGGATCCACCACACCTGAAAATCACCCGGAACTCTGATTCACTTTCAAAGTATTAAAAAAAATTAAAAAAAGGCCCTGGGTTAACCAAAATCTCAGAATTAGGTTATGAAGATCAATAAGAATATTGTCCCGATCACCAACTCAATAATTCAAACTAGTTGGGGAATTTCTAACCTACTCAAAAACTCGGGACTTTACAATTTCCTCACCTTATAATATCTCATCCCTGAGCTATAAATAATTTCATCGAGATTGTACCGAACATACCCATTACATTCAAAATAACATAGTCTACCCAGTCATTAAGATATTGATCAACTTATCTCAAAGTGCTCCCAACCTTAGGAGTTACCTACCAAGTTGCATCCCGACCAAAAACAATAAACTTTGATGATCCATCAACCATCATTTGACTCAAAAGTCTCACCATGATTAATCTTTATTCCTAAACCTCATCAGGTACTCAATTCGAGCCAGTTTTTATATCTAAAACCCATCATGTTCCGCATCTCATCAGATTCTGAAGGTACCCGTGACACATATGGAACCTATAAAATCCAATATCTCATCTGATGACCATAAATCCAACATCTCAATAGATGCTCAATAATATTACCGCATCATATATCCATATGAATTCCCAAAAAAAAAATCTCGATGCCCAAGAACCTTATAAAATCCCGCATCACATCGATGATCGGATGCCTACACACCTCATATAGAATCCTTATCACATCAATGATCATATTCCTATGAAACTCATATATAATCTGCATCGTATCGATGCCTAGATGACAACGCACCTCACACACAAACAAATATATATATATATATATATATATATGTTTATCCCACATCATATCTGATGCTAGCCTACTAACCACTACCTGGTTAGTCCAAATACATCATTTATGTATCCTCTGAAACAAAACTAGTCAAAGATAAAACAAAAAGATATGTGATCATGCCAATAGAGTACCTCTAACTATAGTTGGATCCTTAACCTACTCTATTCAAGGAAACTCAACAGAATCACCTAGCATGAATCCTAACTATTCAAGTCTTGTCTTCCCTATAAATCTACTCCATCTACCGGACACTGTACCCACTATTGGGTCCTAATATCACTCACACGAAGTCCATATGTAGATGAATCCTTGCCACCAACTCTTATTACTGCTCCCATTTTGACCTCAAATCCATTAGTCTTCCCTGATCCTAGGATCATGACTATCCAAGAAGGATTCATATAGACACTCTCAAGATGGCCCATCTAACCACATTCCCAACACTCCATTAGATCCCACTCGCATTGAGTCTGAACATGTCTCAGCTTCTCACACCGGAAGTACATTTCTAAAGACCCACTCCTCAGTGGTCTACCTAAATCACTGGGTGGACTACCCTGATGAGAATTTGCACTGCCCCACTTCCTATTACCTAAAGCATCATTGCTAAAATTACCTAATTTGTCACTAGACTTGAATATGAAAATTCTGTCAAACTAACCTTTTAAATCAACACATGATTTACCACTTTTTAGAATGAGGATAAAGTGAATATTTTTAGCTACACCCAGATGGAATACCTTAAACCATCCCCAATATTCTTCACACTTACGGTGTCATCTCCTACCAAACTAGATGAAAATCACGATAGGTCTGTGAATTTTTCTGCATATTACATGATAGACATGTATCCTCATAGAAGGTTCAAGTAATTGTGGGCCCTATCCTCCCTCAATGTCTCCAAAATTAAGTGATCGATGAATTTGGACTCAAAATACATCCAATATAGTCCCTCATGTTTTCCATCCTGAACTTATACATCCCAATAGCACTTTCCTGGTCCTATAAACAAGTACATTTCATGATTCACCCTCAAACATGGGGTTTCTTGAGCTTGTCAAAGATGGTATGGACTAACTCGATCCAGTTCTATACTACCTATAGTCCACCCTCACCTTGAAATTGGAGTGGCTGCTATGACTGGAACTCTTGAGTCCAATATTCCATTGATGGATCATCTCCTTGAGCTCCCTAATCTGTACCCTGTATCACATAAACCAAGCTCTCCCTAAGCTTCTAATATAACCATGGTCCAAAATCTACCATATCCTATGGCTTTCCTACCGGTACATGAGCCTTTACCTATCCTTTTAATTTTCACTCATGATTAAACCAACACTTAAAGGCCTCATCCTGAACCTTAGGGGCTCATCCCATAAATGATCACACGACACTGTATCATTGCCCTCTTGATTCCCCATCAAAGCCTGCATATGTGGCATCATACTGAATACCGATACCCTGGTTAGATATCCATAACAGTATCTATACATATCCCAGATTGGTAAAACTATAACATGCCACTCATCGCATCACCCTACACTCCCCTACCACACCATGTCCTACGACATCCAACCTTATGCCCTCTTAACTACCCATATCAAGTCTAGGTAAAAAATACCATTCAGCCTCATCATCCCCTTACCACCCACATCAGAGTCAAGAATCACATTTAACCCAACCTCATGGCCTCTGCCTACCCACATTAGAGTCAGACTTCACATATCACACACACATACACAAATATCAATATGAGATAGATGAGTAGAATTCCACTAAAGAGGATATACTGGAAAACAATGTTTAGATTCTTTTTTGACAATTTAAATATCTCACCCCCTATAATCATCCCTACCTACTCATACTAGAGTTAGTCCCATAAATCATATGCATATGAGTTTAAATATATATTTCATTGGATCCAAATGCCTGAGATGGATGAGTAGAATGAAAATAAAGGAGGCTAAGTAGGAAAACAGTATTTAGTTTCCTTTGTTGACACTTTAAATAAGCCAACTCCTCTTAGTGAAAACTAGGATCCCAATGACAATCAATCATAGGAACATACACATAACCAAATAGTCCATGTGCCAACAATGATGCATAGTGAAACCCCTATTTCCATACCAAGTCAAGGTTCAAACCATATAACAGATAACCATCAAACCTAAGTGTGCCAATAAAGGTGGAAACTGAATCAACTATGAAATCACACTACAAAACATCAATTTACCACCCCTAGAAACTCAGACTATTCCCTGTGCATGGGGAGGAAGGCACCCAAACATGATCTCTATACCCAGTTCTGACTGCATCCTAGTCTCCAGTCTACCATATCTTAAATAGTATGAATAAATAAAGAAAATTAAACTATATTCAATGAAATTAGTATACAGGAAAACACTACTAAAAAATTTCAGAGAATAAAAATACTCCGATACCATTTGTATCCAGTCAAAAACTAATACTAAAACCCAATGAAGGAAAAAGATCATATACCATTTGTATAACCCAACCTGTTTCACCACTTGAACAGTACTCTGGACCGGTTGGCCACTAGGCCTTATGAATACCTTCCCCTATTATATTGGCTACCAACTAATAGAAAAGGCCTAAGAGGTGATAGTGGGGAGACAATAGCCTCTGGTAGTGATGATAATGATATTCCATAAATAAATATAGAAATAAAAAAGTGGAAGAAAGACCATAATACAGTAGAAGAAACAAGATAACTCAGTGGAAGCAAAAAAATTAGCAAAAATAACAAATAAAAAATCATACCATTTGTAGAAAAAAACATACCATAGTAGGTAATACAATACTAGATCAAAAACTAGGTCACCCATGGCCATCCATCAGTACATACATATATAAGAATGCTAAAATAAAAAAGGAAACTCTATCCTGATGCAATAATCACAATAGCCCCTTTCCATCCATATAGAAAAAGGTACCACTCGATCACTGGGGACTAGCTCCTGAGCTTGATCCCTTACTTGATAACAGATCCATAATGTCTACACACATCCTGAGGGGACCATGTAGGGTATGAAAATAAACCATAGTAGGACACCACTAATGTGTCCCTATCTTACATCTATGATAAATGTAGTTGTATATAAATATAAATAAAAACATCACATGCACATTATATAAATAACCCACTACCCTTGTACTCAAAATCCATAAGGAAATGATCACCTACTTTGACCGTCACCAGTAATCTTTAAATATTTTCCCCCAATTTTATACATAGAATAAAAAACCTATTTGTATATATATAACTATAGTGGAGATAATCCATGGAAAAAAGCCTAAGTCATCCCATGATGATTATCATACCAGGTGGACCCTTAGGTTTCACATATAGTCATGTCACCGACACCTCATGCCATCAATCATGTCACCAACATCCAAACGGAACGACCAATCAAGTACTTGGTCCATCATAACTCTTCTCATAAAATAACATCATCATATTGAAGCTTGAAGCCCTTGGGAATAACAATGTATTCCCTGTAATAATAATCGATATTTTATTAACAACTAATGTCCCATGGTATGACGATATCCATCCTCCTAATATCTTGGACCATGACCTCAAGTATCACGATGATCCTCAACCCCCAATTGACAATATCATCACCATAAACTGCTTTTCCATCACTATCCATATGGATTTCTATGTTGAGAACCCCAAAATGTAATTGATGGAAAACACCAACACCTAATACACATATTCTATGGGGGCCTCTACCCACAAGAGTGGTCAAAATCACCTCATCTGGATCCTATCTATATGAACACAACTCCAATAGAACATCATCTAGTATATGGTGAGAGGTAATCACCCAAAAATTACCTAAGACACATCATCCCAACACCTGATGCCCCTGTGACCATGTTACTAAAACCTGATGGTCTACTCCATCTCAAATTCAAAGGTCCATGCCCTCATCTTAATGACCTCATCTCTTCAACTCGACAACCATATCCCCTTAACCTATGATTAAAATCACTCCACACATATATATACTAGGCCTTTCCCAACCCGATGAACCATGTCACCTAAATCTAGGTGGTAAACACCACCTCAATCCTTGATCTATACCCCTAATGTTCCCATAGAACCAAGCAATTCAATATGTCACATTCAATATAATTTAAAACAAACACCCGGCATAAACTTCCTTGGTTGGTCCAAGTCCCTCACCCAGATTAACCAATTATAGGGTAACAGAAGCATGCCCATAGTCATATCACATCATCAATTTAATAATTTAAATAAGATTAATTAATTAATTAGGGTCTCTATTGGACAACCAACACAACACATATAGAGTGAACACCCAAAAAATGTGAAAAAATATAGAGAAATCTAGGAACATCTTACCTTATACAAGTAGGTTCTCGTTCATCTGATATCGATCTATAAATCCATCCAAATTAGAAAAAATGGAACTTTAGATGAATTCTTTCAAAATAGGGTAAAATATCTCACATATATTTAGTATTCCATGTGGTGAAATAACATTTGAAAGGAATCTAGAAGATTGAAGGTCATACTTATACGATTCCAATGATTCAAATGATGATCAAAATGAAGATCAGATCAAGGAGGCAGGCCAAATCCTAAGTGGAATGGGAAATAGAGGATATCCATACTATCTATAGTGAAGAAGAGGATAGATGAGAGAAATAATAGAATTAATGAGGAAGGGAAATTTCCTAATTTCACACACTTTAACAACATACATGTTTTAGACGCATGGTTTAGATAACCATGTGCCAACCATGTGGTGACCTATTCCTGAACACCATACATGCATGTGCTAGGTTCATGGTTTACCAGACCATTCATATTCTATGTTGATGCCACTATCCAAGGAACCCACCTCGCATGGTCTGGCGCACAGTTTTCTAAACTGTGTATAAACCGTGCATGATCCCTCTATAAAAAATCGTAGAGCTCTAGAAAAGATGTGCACCCCCTTCTATATGGTTTCTCAAAACATATTCAGTGACACTAGAGGGACACAATATTACTCTTGAGAGGCCTCATGGTTTTTCTAAACCATGCACCTCTATCTGTGCTTTCATGAAATGGTGTTTTTGAGATCCTCCACACTCTAAAGTCACCTAAAACCTAAGGCACTTACCGATCCATAAATTCCATGTAAAACAATTCCTTGGGTCAATCAAACTGCCAGAATTAGGTTCTGAATATCAAAAAGATTTATAGCCTTCTCACCAACTCAAAAATTCAAACAGGTTGGGGAATTTATGACCCACTCAAAAAACATGGAAAATATAGGTAGAATGAACAGAGGATATAGAGGAGAACCACATTATTATATAAAATACCATATTACATGACATGTAATAAATAATTACATACCATGTGGGGCCTGAGTTTCGGTGATAGGGTTTCTAAGGAGAAGAAATGATCACATGCCGTGTGACACTTATCACATGCCATGTGATCCTTGCTAGAGGATTAGTGTGTATCTTTGAGGATAAACGGGATCAAGAAGGCCAGGCTATACAGACATGGTCAAATTAATTTTTTAGAATTAGGTACTATGACACATCCTAGTGTATATGGGCGCGAGTATGTGTACACAAGTTGGTACATTATCATGGCTAGATGTACATGAGCATAGGTAGGTGGTATGGGTATAATGTCATCTCTAACTTTACAATCCATGTAAGTAGTTAAGAAATACTGTATATTTTGAGGTTTACATGTAGTGGGAGGTAGAGACACCTAGGAAGGCCAAGGTTTTGCTAGAAAAAACCATGTACTCTCTAGTACACTTCATGAACACATATTTGATGGTGTTTGGAGACCTTTGTTTCTTCATTTTGGTCCAGTATTGGTTGGGTGCATTCCCTTGGTCCATACCCTCAAGGGTAAAATGTAGAATTATGTCCAAAATTTTGGATTATGGTCCCATATTGAGTATGAGTCTCTGATAGAGTTTTTGGTGTACCTCTATGAAAGCAGGATGTGATCCTCTATCATTCCTTCTCATACCCTGATGGGATTCATGGAATTAGTGTGACCTCCTTGCATAAGGCATTGATCCTCCATCTAGAAATCCATTTCAGTAGGGTTCATGATATCATTGTCATAAATTCCATCACATAGCGCGTTGATCTAGATTAGGTTTGTGGTGTCCCCCCACGATCCTAAATTTGATCGTCTATCTGTGTATGAAGATCTTTAGAGGCCATTGAGTTTTCTTGGGCAGGGACCAATAATCAAGTTCTCTTTGTTGATTATCTCCGGTGATAACATGGATTGTGGAGTGGAATATACTATAATGATCATTGCCTATAACCTTCAAGAAGAATCCTATGGATGGTTTTTTAGTTGATACCACATGTAGGTGTAGTGTCCTTGATAATATCTTTGTTTATGTTCTTACTTTCATTGTAGTGTAACTATTATGATATAACTACTCTTGATTGGTTATGTTTAGTGATTTTAGAGTGTCCTATTAGGTATTAATATTCTCACCCCTACATGGGCTATGCCCACACATGTCATGTATTATGTAGATAATAGAACTTTTGAAGGATTCCTAGAGGGATCAAGAATAGGAAAATATTAGCGATCCAAAGAGACCAAGGTGTGTTCTACTGATTGATCTTGATAGTAATCCTCCCTACTTTTTAGGTTAGAATATTTTTTAGTTTCTTTTGGTGGGATTGTATTTGAAATTTGTTTTCCAGTACCTTATTGTTTTACTCTGATTGTGGGATTATAGATGCATGCATGCATTGTTATCATTTTTTTTAAATTTCAGCATTTTATGGGCTTGGAGATGTGTTCATATGCGCAAGTACATTTGGATAATGCCTCCCATCTTTGGGATATGCCTACTCGGTGCTAGTCATGATCCACTGGCTGATTGAAGGTGGGATTGTGGTAGTTGCATCTTGGGCCCCGTCAGGTTGGGTTCTTGAAGAGTTGTATGGAAGGGTTGACCTATTACCACCACCACCCTTAGGTGGTCTATGCCAGGATCAAGAAGTTAATGGTTGTAGTTGAGGATAGATGCAAGATTTTGATGCCTATATCCTTGAGAAACTAGGAATGATATGAGGTATGATCTATGCCTTATCTAACTTAGATATAGTACTGATATATATAGGTATGGGTCATTCATTTCTTTCCACTTCTCTGGTATGAAACTTAGAGATTTTGATTGAGCCCATGGCTCAGCCCTTCTTTTTGTAGACTTCAACAAGAGGCGACTTTGCGATTACAAACTTCTTACAACAGTGAGATATGGAACATGGAGGAGATTGATTCATATGAGATCTATTTGTAGCATCGTTGATTCATTTTGATTCCATATTAGATATATGCTAACTATCCACATTTCAGTCCTAGATTAGAAATTTTAGGTGGAGGATGAAGTGTGTCCATAGTGATGGGATGGGGTTTTCCTTTGTGGGTTAAAAGGAAACCCTGACAGAGAAGAAAAAGATTAGGCATTAGAAGGTGTAGCTAATTACACACTATTTGGATAGAATGACTCTTGGATTAGTGGATTCTTTAGGGTACTAGTTTTCTACAGTGGTGGCGGAGCATGGGGACGTCTTTCTTAAGGAAGTTAGAGGATTACCTCCCTGATGAGAGATATAATTCTGTATTGACTTAAAACATGATACTACCTTGATATTTTCATGAACATATTGAATATAACCTATAGTGCTTCATGAGATGAGGGTATAGTTGGAGGACTTGTAGAAGAAGGGATTTTTGAGAATTAGTGTTTCCCCCCAGGAAGCTCTAGTGATGTTCAACAAGAAGGGAATTTTTTTGAGGTTATGTGTGGATTACCAGTGCTTGAAACAAGAGACCGTGAAGTTTAAGTATCAAATACTAAGGATCGATGAACTTTTAGACCAGTTGAGAGGAGTATGATGGTTCTTGAAGATTGAAATCTGATCAGGTGATTACAAGATACAAGTATGGGATGAGGATATACTAAAGAAGACATTCAGATGTCACTATTGTTATTATGAGTACTTGTTGATGAACTTCGATGTGATAAACTCCATTGTAGTGTTTATGGGACTCATGAACTGGAACTTTTTTCCTTTCTTAAACCGATTTTTAGTGTTCTTTATTGATGATATCTAAGTGTACTCAACATCTGTGGAGGAGCATGTGAGACAATTTAGGATGGTCTTGGATACACTCTAATAGAACTATATTTATAGGAATCTATTGAAGTGTTATTTTTGGATTCATGATGTAAAATTTCTTGGGCATGTCATCTCAGAGGTAGGAGGGGCAGTGGATCCAGTGATAGTTGAGGAAGTGCTAGCCTGAGATCCACCCAAGAAAGTTAATGAGGTACATATTTTCATTGAGTTTTTATAGTAATATTGGAGGTTTTTGCCTAATTTATTCCAAGTTTAATCACCTTCAACATCATTTACCTGAAAGGGGAAGCCTTTCGTGTGGAAAAAAAAAATTCCAGTAGTGTTTTCAGGGGTAGAGGCAAAGGTTGGCGAGAGCCCCTATCTTGAGATTGTTGGAGGAGGGTGTCGATTACATAGTGTTTTGAAATTCCATAGGTACCATAATTGGTTGTGTTTTTATTAATAGGAAGTAAGTGGTTTTCTATGTGTCTAATAATTTGAGACCTCATTAGAGGAACTATGCGACCCATGATATTGAGTTAACAATGGTAGTCTTCTCCCTAATGATGTGGAGACACTACCATATGGGAAAGTGGTTTACCATCTACTCTGACCAAAAGAGAATCAAGTGTATCTTCTATAAGAAGGATAATAACAAGAGATCTAGGAAAGGGGTAAAGTTCCTCATTGACCATAGATTAAAGATAGTATATACTCTTGGGAAAGAGAATGTGGTAGAAAACACCCTCAGTAAGAGATATTTTTTTTATGTTTTTGGAGAAGGTGTTAGAGCAGTTATCCTTATTTAAGTTGTTATTATTAGATAAGGATGGTTATTTATATCATCAGGTGATGGTTGTTACCCCACCATTTTTATAGTGTGATAGGGAAACTCAACATGTAGATGATGACTTTAAGACCTTACGTACTCAGATATCACTGAACATGTTCCTAATGAATTTTTTAAAGTTATGGATCATGTTATCATTTTTAGATGATATGATGTGTTACTGGTGATGTTGTGGTAGTAGGTTACGTGGTATTTTCATACATCCCATTTTATGATATATCTTTATAGACGACAACAGATCAGATCGAGATCGAGGATTGTTTCACCATCAGAGTTAGAGGATATCACCAATGATGACAACACAAGTACATTCTTCATTATAGATCAATCCAAAATCTTGGTAGGATATTTAATTTATATTATTTCATCCCGTTCCTTTATATCAGTTAAAATCGTATCAATTCAATGAACTAGAACTAATTCACACATCAATGGTTGATTTATTTTGTTGTTGATGATTATACCTCTTCGTTCATCTTTTCTATGACAATGAATTGAGGAAAGAAATGAACAAATTCTAATGTTCATTACTCACTTTTATAGTTTATGGTGTTCTCCCTCATTTATTTTCACATTCATAGTTGGTATTTTCTTTATCCAATGGTTCAGAAAATACCAGGTATATGATCATTGTGTGGCTGTTATTCAGCGTAATAGATCAATATCATGGGTTTGGTTCATGATTGAGGGGTGGAAATGGAGGATGATTGGAGGTGGACTATATTAGATTGAAGATCCCTATTCATCCCAGTTTACACATGGTGGGGGAGTGATGTTGATATAGATGGCTTGATGGGTTGTTTTATGAGAAGAATCAATGATCAGAATCAGATCTCCATAAATTGAATGGTTGGTCAACCCTAGATCTGTGATTCACAATAGATTTTGTGGGGGTAGTGAAGCTGAAAAATTATGTGGAGAAGAATTGTGGGATTATGAAAATCCCACGTTACATGACATGTAATTCGGAACTACAAACCATGTGGGGCTCTGAATGTAGTTTTAGGGTTTCCAAGGAAAAGAAAATATTACATGCCATGCGGAACCTATCATAAGATGTGTTACCCATGCTAGTAGCTTGATAGGTATCTTAAACATTACATAGGATTGGGAAGTCTTGGGTTCATAAACATTGTCAAATCCAGATACTCAAACATGACCAGGTTTACATGGGAACGACCATGAGTACATGGGTTGGTACCCAAGAATCTCCAAAAGTAAATGGGTATGGGAAGGTAGTATGAGAAGTGTGATAGCTCAACATCTATATTCCATATATCCAGTTAGGACACACCATGCATTTTCAGTTTTAAATTATGCGTGAGATAGTGACACACATGCAAACCATGGTTTGGAGGGACACTCTATGTACTCCCTAGAACACACTATGCACCAACCATTGAGGGTGCTTGGTTCCCTCATTTCTTTATTTTGGAACTGTATCAGTTGAGTTCACTTCCTTGGTCCATCCTCTCAAGGGTATAGTGTTTAATTACATCCACAGCTACGGATTATGATCCCTTATTGAGGACGAGTCTCAAATAGAGTTTTTTGTGTCCCTCTGAGATAGC